>CAOLHI010000369.1:0-680571 GCA_948474755.1 Ctenosaura bakeri | reverse complement strand
TCAGTATCTCCTTTTTAAGGAACTCCCATGCCTCCTGAACTCCTTTCCCTTTCACTATTCCTGACCACGGAATTCCAGCCAGCAGCTCCCTAAATTTACAGAAGTCCGCTTTTTTAAAATTTAAGATGAGTGTCTGGCTACCCTTCTCTTCTCCTTCCCACTGAATGCTAAATTCCAACAGGGCATGGTCACTCCCCCCTAAAGATCCAACCACTTCTACCTCATTCACAAGGTCATCCCTGTTGGTCAAGACCAGATCTAGAATATTTGATCCCCTTGTGGTCTCTTCCACCTTCTGGACCATGAAGTTGTCTGCAAGACAAGCAAGAAACTTGCTGGACCTTGCTGTCTTGGCAGAGTTTGACTGCCAGCATATATCCAGGTAATTGAAATCTCCTATTATTACTGTATCCCTCCTCTTTGAATGTGCAGTCATTTGGTTGAGGAAGGCGTCATCCAAGTCCTCAGCCTGGGTTGGAGGTCTGTAGTAAACCCCCACCAGAATATCCCTATTGTTTCTCGCTGCCTTAATTCTTACCCAAATGCTCTCTACCTGGCTTTCTGGGTTTAAGTCCTGGATCTCTTCACAGGTGAAAACATCCTTGACATACAAGGCTACTCCTCCTCCTTTCTTGTTTGGTCTATTTTTACAAAATAGGCTATACCCCTCTATTCCTGTATTCCAATCATGAGACTCATCCCACCAGGTCTCAGTGATGCCTATCAAATCGTATTTATTTTCTTGTACTAGGAGTACTTAATAACAATTCTGATTTCTTCCTTCAGATGCACTAATTTCAGCAAAGGTCTCAATGAACAGATAAGCTTTGCATTTGCCCGAAGAGGTCAAAAACATTGGGTTCTGCCAGACCAATCACAGAAACTGAATTTCAGTGACCTGATTTCTTCACTGGGAATACCTTTGCCTTTTGACAGCTGAGTTCAGGCCAAGATTATCTGAGAGATGCATCCCAATGCATCCAAACTACATCTCAAAGAACTGATTAATTGAAAGGTGGCAAGGAAACAACCCATGCCATGTCTCCACTTGTTAACTTCAAAGATTTTAATTGCAGAAGTGTTCATATTGATTTAAATGTAGCAAATGGATCACAGCTGCAGTGCCTTTCACATGAAGCCCCATGTAGTGAACCAGTTAAAGTTCTGGAAGAGTCTATAAGAGCTATCTGAAATTAAGTACATACAGCGCACCAGCCAGAAACAGCAGAGTGAGGCATATCATAGCTCTGAAGAACATTCTGATTGACCTAACTGACTAATGTTCAAAAAAATATAGAAAGCCTCAAGTTACTAGGACAGTAAGCAACAAACCTGGTAAAATATGGTGGCCATGCTTATAAGCATAATGGTTGGCCATTCCATATGATATCTTCCTGCATACTATGTTCCAGATACATCTACTTCAATGACTTAAACTTAAGAAGTTATGCTCAAACACACACATAACAGTCCTGTCTCAACATAGGCCCTTTTCGCATGGGCTTTCTGTTGCGCGACAGTCCCATGAGCCTCGCGGGAGTGGGAGCGTCGCTCTGCATGACGCACTCCCACTTCTGCCGCACTCACGGGGCTGCAGTGGCGCAATCGCAGGTTTTTTGATTTTCGCCTCAAAGCGAAAATCACCCGCACTTGCGCAACGCTCCCGGCACCCAGGCGCACTTACCTCCTGTGCGGAGCGTTGGGGAGGCGGCTGGGTCACGCTTCCTTCCCTCCGCCCCTGTGGAAGGAAGGAGTGGGGCACTAGCGCGATGGACGCAACACCTCCTCCTTCGCGCACGCGGGGGACAGACGCGACACCTCCTGCTTCGCGCGCGCGGGGGGACAGACGCGACACCTCCTGCTTCGCGCGCGCGGGGGGAGGACGTGAGAGCCTCCTGCTTCACCCGGGGGGAGGGCGGCTCACGCGAGAAGCCTCCTCCGGTGCCGTTTCCCCCTCGTTCCTTCGCCTGAGGAAGGAAGGAGGGGGAAAATGTCAGCCTCCCGGAGGAGCCTTCTCACGCGAGCCGCCCTCCCCCGCTCGCGCGAGAAGCCTCAATGCGAAAAGGGCCATAAAGAGGTAGTTACTATTGTTTGTCCATGCCATATTTTTTTGGCATTGTCCATGCCATGATGTTTCCAATTTCCATGTCTTGTCATGAAGCAAGACAGTGATAGGAAGAAAATAAGCTCATTTGAAATGTGATGTTGAAGGGGAGTTCTACAGATCCTGTGAATTGCTAAAAAGACAAAGGAATGGGTCTTAGAGAAAATTAAGCTTGAACTGTCCCTAAAAGCCAAAATGGCTAAATTGAGTCAATCATACTTTGAACATGGATAAGAAGACATGACTCATTGGAAAAGAGAATAATGCTCAATAAGGTGGAAGGCAGTAGGAAAAAGGAAGACTGCATTACAGGTGAGAAGACTCAAGGAAGTCATGGCCCTCAGTTTACAAGATCTGAGCAGGGCTGGTCATGTCCAGTTCACTCAAAGGTCTCTCATTTATAGGGTCTCCAAAAGTCAAAGTCAACTTGATGGCAATTAACAATGAGACCCTTTACTCACAAGACTGATACAATGCATTAGCATCGTATTGTCACTTTTACATCTGCATGTTAAACATCGTTCTGTCCTCTGTGGTTCCTCATGAGTTGAGATCTTAGTACAGTTAACATCAATGTTAAACCGATGTATTATAAAAATGGAAAAACTCCAATGAAAAAATGGAAAAACTCAATTTCTGCTGTGTTTTTTCCCCTACATGCAGAAGTATTACATCAATTCACACACTTGCACTAAAACCTAGCAATGGTTTCTACAACTTTTTTTAAAAAATTGACCACTTAGTGGCAGTGGGGTGGAGTGGGGGAAGGGAATAGGAGTTCCATGAGAATTGACGATGTGGAAGCTACAAACAATTTTCTCTGCTTTACTTCAATAGAAACCAGAGGGTGTGCAGGTAGGAATCAGGGTAAGTCAGAGTAAAAAACACCACTCATGATACACAGTGAAATGCTCCTCTACTCTAGTGTGGAAATGGCCTGAGAGTTGTGTATGGATCTCCAGATAGGATATGGCTGATGATTTGGATCATGCCCTGGATCAGTCCAAATCTCCCAGATCCTGGGAGCTGTAGGCTGTGTTGGGAGAGGAAATGCGACCGGGCCAGCTTGTTCGGTGCACCGCATGCAGGTAAGTGCGTGAGGGCCCCATGAGCATTGTGCGACCATGCAGTATTTTCAGCTTAGAGCCAAAAATAAGAAAATGCGCGTGCAGCCCGCTTTAGGCTCATGAGCGTTGCGTGAGTGGGAGTGCGTCGTATGGACCGATGTTCCCATTTACGCGACGCTCAAGGGGCCCTCGCGCAAAAAAAAACTGTGTGCAAAAAGGGCCAGGAAGATTACCACAGCAAGATTGGAGGCAGAGAACTTTGGGATTTTCATTTCAAACAACTTTAAAGTTCCAGTTTTTCAATCTTTTGATTTCACTTAAAAAATATTTCTTTAAAACTGGTGTGTCTGTATGTAGGAAAGGAAAACGTTACCCTGACAGTATAATGGAGCGAGTAATGGGATATCCTGGACGAAGTGCATGATTACAAAATGAATTGTCCAAACTTTATTCTGGATCTGCTTGAAACAACTGAAGAAATCTGTCATGCTGTCTGTGATTTGTATTCTGCTTTACAAATGCCTCACTATCTTTCTTGACTGATGCATTAATCTAGGATTGTCAAATTATTTTGTGACAAAATTGCTGAATGATCAAACAGACCCCACACTAATACTGGAGAGAAATGTGGAATGATTGTAATTAGAAGGGCCTACCTAAGCTACAAACAAAAAAACCCAGTGTGCTAGTGAAAATTAAAGTAAAAAAAAGTTTTTTAAAAAAAATTGCCTTATTTAACATATATGTATTTGTATGCACTATCCTTCAATTCCTGAATGACAATTCCTCTCTGTCAAAAACAGGTAGCTATTTGATTTTACAAAAATAGCTGAGATTTAAGACATTTAAGAAGAATGAGGCAGAAAAAAAACCCCTCTCTCATCTCACAAATGTATCCACATAAACATAGGCAGCTCCAGGAAAGTTAAATGAAATTAAGGCCTGAATCCTATTGTCAATCTCAAAGAGAAAAGACCTGTTGAATTTGTGGAATTTTTTCACTCCCCATGTAATAATGGATTAAATGGGTCTATTGTACTTGAGACTAACACATACAATTCAATCCATTGCCTAAGACAAGTAAGAAAAATCTCATCAATGAATGTGCACACAGCTGTCATCCAGTTAGTGACCTATGCAGGTGTAAGTCCACCTTATACCTGCCCATGTCTTTTTTGGTCGTTGCAATGGTTGGCATTCTCTCCTACCCTCTCCAATAAGCAAAACCTCCCATGGATTCACTGTTGCTCTGCAATAGCCCCCTCCAGAGCTATTTTGTTGCTGACAGACAGGAGAGGGAATTGGAGAAGCATCTGACTCTATTTCTGTACTCAGACACAGCCAATTTCTGCACTACACTATTATAGTACTATTATTCTACTTTCAACATCCTGTGGAATTCTGAGGTTTGTGATTTAGGGAAGGGCCTTTAGAATTCTCAGCCAGAGAGCTCTTTGACCTCGGTAAACTACAAACTCCAAAATTCCACAGGATGTTGAAAGTGGAACAATAACACTATAACAGTGTAGTGCAGAAATGGCCATAGACTGATGACATCATTTACTGAGATTTCCAGAGGATCACGTTACCCTGACCTCTGGAGGTCTCCTGGGGACACCTTGATTCATTCCAAAATTCAAACACTGAGGAAATTAGCAGAGCACTAGTATGGCAGAACAAAGGGCAGGGTAAGCCAGTGAGACCTTCAACCCAATTTTTACAGGGTCAGACCAAGCAAAAAGCCAGACAATCGTATTAGCAAATGAATTTTATTAACAAATATGTTCTCATGCACACAGTCACTTACTCACGCACACGAGGCCTATCAACAAGGGAAAGAGGTGAAAAATTATAGGGGATAAAGTAGAGAGGGTGTAAAGGTAGTAATACTGCACCTATCCAGAAGTCTTCAGTCTGAGAAGCAGTGAGGAAGAAGGAGCTCAGCAAAGGGAAGCAGCTGAGGGGAGCACTCAACTAACAGAGTACTGGTCTGCTAGTGTGGCAGGGAGTTCTCCTAAGAGAGTCTCAGAAATGGAGACTAGTTATAGGATGGAATCTACCACAGGGACAGACTCTTTCCTGGGATGAACAATGGCCAAAATAGAAGAAAAATACCACACAATAGCAACCTGATGGTTTGCATGATTGGTTCATGTAAATGGGCCTTACCCTTGTAGGATTCATCGAAGTAAACATTGCTCAACAGGGGGAAAATCTGGTAATCCCTGCAAGTTGGCTTTGTGGTTGAGGACCCTTTGTCTATGTGGATGTGCCTTGCCTGAGGTCTCCTTGGGAAAGGTGACTGGGGATTTTCCTGGCTTTGACCTCTGTCTGGTTGCTTGACCTATTTGTCTATGCATCCACCCGGGAAACCTCTTTGGCATATTTTTGATATTAATTTTATATCCCCTTGGGACGGGCTCTGCCAAGGGGGTAACAACTGCAGCAGATCTTGGTGGAAGATGTTCCTAGTGTGCATTTTGCTACAAGACAGAGCTTCTTCAATCCCAACCTTCCACTCTCCACCACCAACAAAATGTTTTTTCATAGGGTTATTACACCTGGGGATGACATAGGAGACATAGTAGAGTCATACGTGTCAACTGTGTAGAATCTCAGCCAAAAACTCCAGAAAAAATGAATGAATATTCTGAATTGTCAACAGACAAATCACACATTCAAATGCATAGCTCTCAACATTTGTCTTGAATCAATCTCTCTCTAGTCTGTCTCTCTAACTAGCCTCCAGCAGTCTCTAATGGGGAAAAGTATGAAGCAGGAGTATATATAACTTTCATTTCATTACACACAAGCTTTATCCACAAATGCTGCAGTTTGAAATGGCAGAAAATGCTAACGAAATTCTTGCCATGGATTGGAAACTTGAGCTAGCATTCCAACTCCAACCCTTCTCCATAATGCCAACCCACCAAGAATCCTGGGTTAAGGGGGGAAGAAAGTGTTTTCTCACACAGTTGCTTCTCCCATGTTGAAATCTCCATTATTAATCAATTAATTAATTTTATATCCTCTTTTCTCCCAAATAGGATTCAAAGCAGCTTACAGCATTATTCTGCAATAACCTGAATCAATATGATGGGTATATATGAGAATGGACAAGTATTGATTAATTTTTTCTTACAATAATTATTGTTGCTGTTGAATTTTTGTTGTTTTGAACTCTACTATTAGTTACATTTTTGCAGCCTTTACCAATAAATACACAGGAAACATCTAAAGCCTTTCCCATTGCCATTATTTTTCCAAATGCCCCCAGTGGCTACTTTTCCTAAGAGATGCAAAATGGACAGGGAATTAGCTCTCCGTCCCTTGGAATTTGGCTGAAATGACAAGAAAGAAAGGTTGGGGGAATTGAATATATGATGTTACAAGTTCTCAGAACTGGACACATATAAAAGAAAAAAAAATAAGCAGGAAGGCAAAAGCAAACCACCTCAGAACAAATCTTGCCAAAAAAACACACAACAACAACAAAATCCTGTGACAGGTTCAGCTTAGGGCCACAGTAAATCAGAAGTGGCTTGGATGCACACAACAACAAGTATAAAACTGTATAAAAATGTTCAAGATTAAAAATAATTTTAAATTGTTTAAAACAAATTAAAAGCCACATGTGAATATTAAAATCATCCAAATATGTCTAAATATGTGGATATTAAAATCATCCAAAGCCAGTAATGTAGTTTATATCTGTGAATGTACTTCACATATGTATTGACAGAGCAATTTTAAGATGCAGTTTTGTAGCATATTGGACTAGATACAATGTGTACTAAAACTCCTTTTCCAACTTAGTTGCACTTATTCTGATTTCTGGGATTGTGTAGGTGTGTTCATCGGGGGGAGGGTGTCATTTTTTAATGTTTTTGAAAATTCATGGTAGTATAGCTATTTCTTCCCCAAAATGTGTACAAGGCCAATCTAGTGTCTAAGATCATATCTGCTGGATTTGACAATTAAGATACAAAAACAGTACTAGTCAAGCAAGCGAGAACACCATCATCTGGAGTTTGATTCTTTACACTTACGACTCTTTGTTGACATGGAACAATGAATGGGAGCAGAATCATAGCTTGATGGCAGTGTGAATAATTTGCAGGTAGAAGATCCTAAGTTCTGTCCACAGCTCCTGTGGGTAAATCTGGGGAAGATTCCATCCTGAAACCTGGGAGAGCTCCTGCCTATAAGCCGCTGCAGAAAAATGAGAGACAACTTCAGATATTTCTAGACCACAGCTCTCTTAGTTGCTTACCACTGGATACACTTGCTAGAACTGAGGGGAGTTGCAGTCCAGTGACATCTGGAGGGTCATGGTTGTCCTGCCCTGCTGCCCACAGTGTTCTGCTAGGTCAGGGTGGACAAATCATAGGCCAGGAGACCCAATGTATACCCATAGCACTCCTCCCAATTTTTTAAAAAGAATTGGCTAAATAATTTATCTAAAATTGGCTAAATAATTTTTCTGCAAATAGAAATATCTTCCAGAGCACCAAGAGGGCATGAGGGTATAATTTTGCCATGTTTGGGGATCTGAATCTGAGCTACTTTAGGCTAAGGGGAAGGCTTTTTTCCCAAACCAGAAGTGCAGGAACAACAATTTTTCAGAGGGATGGGGGAGGTGCAGCACCCCCCCCCTTGCCTTACAGAGTTACTTTTCCAACTCCCATGTGTAAATAGAAAAATGGTTTAACTCAATAGAGAACATATTCCTAAGTTTTTAACTGTACAGGCATTACTGTCATCATTGTGTGCCTTCAAGTCATTTCTGACTTTTAGTGACACTTAGGTAAACCTATCACAGGGTTTTCTGGGGCTCAGAGAATATGACTTGCCCAAAGTCACCCAGTGGGTTTCCATGGCTGATCAGGAAAATAAACTCTGGTCTCCAGGGTCATAGTTCAATGCTCCAAACACTACACTATGCTGGCTCACAGCTGAGAAAGAAACTTATTTTTATGCTTCCCCATCCCCCCTTTCTTCCTCAGCTTCTTTCGAGAGGGGCTTTTTTTTTTTTTTTTTGCATAATCAACATTAGAGGGAAGGTGAAAGAGGTCTAGAGAAACACACACTTTTGCTGTTGGGTTGCAGAAGCACATCTGTGGTAAACAATGCAATGAAGCCTGAGCAGGAAAAAAAGTAGTATCCTATTCTGGCTAAGCCAGCTATAGCCTTGTGTGCCTCCTTATGACAGTCAAGGTAAACATCAGCTGCCTTTGGAATTACTTGCTGAGCATGCATGAATAGCAAAACAGAGAGAGCAAGGAGGGCAGATAAGCCTCACTAGCTATCACTGGAATGTTAAAAAAAAACAAAACATAGTTCTATATGTTTGGCCACCAAAATAGAAATTATTAGACATGTGGAGGCTGGTGAAAGAAGGAAGTCATCCAAGTTGTCGCTAGAAGATTCCAATTTTTTTTTGTTCACTCATGAAATGGTTGTTTCATTCCATGTGTTCATATCTTTAGTTCCGAATAAAAAGTCTGCTGAAATATGTGCTGTTTTCTTTTTTATGGTATAGGAACCTATTACTGTTCTTTCCATGTTATTTCTGCCCAGGAACATATCTACACATCTATATAGGTATAGCTATATAAGATTTTTAATGTATGTTTGTGTGCATGAAGAGACAAAATATGAGAGACACACTATGTGTAAGTGTGCGTGTGTGTGTGTGAGAGAGAGAGAGATTAAACAAATCACTACAAAAGAGATAGAATTCCTTAGAGGTACACATGGTATACACCTGGATCATGGACCCAAACAGAAACAACTATTAATTATGTATGTGAGCTTTAGGTTGTTGTGGGTTTTCCAAGCTTTGAGCTTTATGTGAGCTTTGGTATTTTTTAGCTTTTTGAAATGTTATTACTGTTTCCAAGGAAGTCAGCCCAAAAAAGAATGCAACCTTTGAAGAAATTAGGCAGAAATGGGTGTGAACAAAAAATATTATGTCGACCAACAAAATGGTTCGGTATATTCATTATTAAGTTTGGAGTAACAGGATAGCATTATGAGTGATCCTTTAAAAGAGGGAAAAACAATTTTCTTTCATCTATCCATTTAATACACATTTGTTCTGCATGTATTAAACAAATCTGTATTTATTAATTTGCTTATTTTTCCTTTTTGTGTGTGTTTGTTATTTGAATCTGTTATATCAAATATTGAAGGATCTAATGTCAGCAGCAGCATCCAGCCACAGTATAGGCAACAATCAGTACAGGCAAATCTAATTTGGTACTGGCTCTGAAACCATTCCTAAGTATTGCTGCTTTCTCTGCTACTACAGACACTTAGGCCCTTCCCACATCCTACCGTTTCCCAAAGTTGTCCACTGGGGGATCCCAGCATCAGATCTGCTGGTAAGGGTGTGCAACAGGAGTACTGCCCTCCGCACCAGCCGGCTCCCTATGGAAGGGAGCATGATGGCTGCACCTCTTCCTTCCGCAGTGCAGCTGGGTACTTTCCCAAGCTGTGCAGTGGCAGGAAGCACAGCCATTGCACTTCCTGGACTTCTGCAGGACAGGTAGGTGCTGGATGGTGGTGTGATTGCATGTTATTGACAGGGAAAACTCGTTAATGATTTAATCCACGATCACACTGCTTTGGGATGGGAGAAGGATGGGACTGCGATGATATCACACAGAAGCATAGCCACAGTTTGTCCTCCTCTTGTCCCCATTGCCAGATGGGAGTGTGCTGTGGAAAGGGCCATAGCCATAGATATGAAGAAAATACAGGGCCAGGCTTTGATAAACCTCTTTTACATGTTTTCCCAAAGCTCAATGATTGAAAGTAAGAAGTAGATTCTGGGATATATTATGTCCCAGTTAGAAGCTAGAGCTGTCTGTCACAAAAGTATACCCTCCTCCATCCTGGTCTTTTACATAGAGTGCAAAGTACAGCAGTCAGACTACTGCCAGGTGTGCATTTTAGAGACACCAGTCCTTCAAGAACTCATTAGCTTCCAATTTGCTTCTGATCTCAATGCTAGTGTTGACCGACAAAGCCCTAAACAACTTGAGACCAAGATATCTGAAAGACTACCTCCTCCCAAATGAACCTGCCAGAAATTTGAGATCTTTGGAGGAGGCCCTGTTGTGTTTCCCAATACCTTGTGAAATTAGATGGGTGAACACATGTAACAGAGCTTTCTCTGTGGCAGTGCCTTGACTGTGGAACTCCCTACGCAAAGATGTTAGATTGGCCCTACCTCTTTTAAGCTTCCAGTGAGCAGTCAAAACAATGTTGTTTCACATGGCTAAGTCTGAAATTGCTGTTTTAGCTGTTTCAAAACTGAGTTCTAGGATTTTTAGACTGCTCATAGGAGTTTTAGAAGAGTATTTTAATGTGCTTTTAAAATGCTTTTATCTTTGCATTGTTTTAATTGGTTTTTATTTGTTCATCACCTTGGAAGCCCTTGTGGCCTGTGAGATGATACCGAAATACCTTAAATAAATAAATAAGATAAATAGATGGAGTCTAAATGGGGAGATGAATCATTTTTGATAGGCATACTGCCTATGTCCTTCCAAATAATTTCTGAAGCTACCAAAGGAAACAGATTCATTCTGGACAGATTCAGAAGACACCTACTTTTTTTTAGGTTCAGAATCTATGTGAAGTGAATGCACAGTCTTCATTTGTGTCAGTGACACAAGTTTAAGCTAATTTGCCCAAGAATTGTAGACATTGTAGAGTTCGGTATTTAGCAAAATGTAGCAAACAGTACAACTCTGAATAGAAATACAGCCTGATAAGTAATTCAACTGTAGTCTCATCAATGACAGGAACAGAACATATTCAACACTTGGAATAGAATTTTCTTTCCTACAACAAACTTAAAATGCAAGAAACATTATACCTGTAACGTGCTTCAAATCACATCACATAGAAATTTCAATTAGCATGAAGATCTGATAATCAGTAACGCAGACATATGTATCTCTCACGTTATTGCTTGTCTAGTTCTGTGCTTATATAAAAATTATCAGAAAACTTCATCTTAGAGGAAAATTAGCAATTTTAAAACAAACAAAGTAGCAAAGTGCTCTCCTGAGACTTCATTAAGCCTTTATAAATGGTTAGCACAATTATAGTAGATGAAATCAATATATTATTTACATTGCTTTGCTCAAGGATGTATTATTTCAACAATGAAATGCAATTAATAAATTGTCAGATCATTTTTCATGTTTTATTTGAAAAATGTTTCAGCATATTTTAGCATATCATTTTTAAAGCAGCAAAAATACTCTAATGTATAACATTAATAAACGGTGATAGACTTTACTATAAATATTGCATCTGTTGCCAAGTAAAGTTACATACAAAACAGAACATTGCAAACAGAAGTTCAGTCATTCTTCTGGTAGTACAGACATGTGCCTTCTGCATTCTTTTAAGATATCTTTGCACTCTCTGAACCTTGCAAGCTAATAAACTAGTGTAGAGGCATCTTGTTTTTACTTGATGAGTTGGTTCTGCATTAGAAATCAGTGTCATATTTGGTAAGGTAAGGAGTTTATGGGAGACTTCTGGAGAATTACTGTTTCTGACTGATAAAGGTAGATAGAACTGCTTACAATATAAAATAATATTTCAGAGAAGCTGCCAACTGAAGTCTAGCAAAGGTGCTCACATAGGAATGCAAAGAAATTTTAAAAAATTGAACAATGGCCAACAATGTGTTTCTTGAGTGTTGAGAAACCCCAACAAGATGAATCTTTGACTGATAAAAATCTTCACAGTTTGGGACTCATTCTATGCAAACTTTGCACAGTTTGTTTTCATAGAAAACAGAATTTTCTGCACAGAAAACATAATTTCTCCTGCACATTTTCTGATAAATAAGTTAAGGAAACCACCACCACCTTCCAAAAAGTAAGAAAAAATTCTTCTTCCCAGGAAATAAAGAAATAAGTAAATTAGCCCTCATTTTATTGGGCCATTTTTTTTTCAAGAAACGTTTTTAGGGAAGGGGCAAATTTCACCTCAGCCTTAGTACTAGACATTTGGCAAAATGATGTGTAGACAGGGATATGCATTTATAACATGTTTATTTGTTTTTATAGTATACTCCATTCTCTGTTACTTGCTTCAATTTATAAGCCAAACTGAATCCCAGTTTTGGGGGGAAAAGGAGGATATAAATGATGGACAATGATGATGATGATAGATAATGAATGATGAGGGTACTAGTGATGATGATAGAAATGTAACGTCTTAGACCCTTTCCACGTGATGACACTGAAATGCTTTTGCCATGAGATTGCAACAGTTGACAGGTCATGCTTCTGCATGTTGTTGCCATTCTGCTGCCATCCCATTGTGAAGTATTGCACTTGCATGGTATTTGAAAAATGGGAAAAAAATTCATTTTACACCTCCCATCATATGGCACTACCTTACTTACCACTGTGTGGATGCTGCAGCCACAGGATTGCAATGCTTCCTGCCCCAGTGCAGCAATGGTAAGTGCCCAGCTGTTCTGCAGAAAGAAGGGGTGGGGCTATCCCACTCCCTTCCACAGGGAACGAGCCGTTGTAGAGGGCAGTGTTGCTAATGTGTTCCCTTCCGGACCCGGATTTGCAGCGCAACGAGGTGGAAGAGCATCATCATGCAGAAAGGGCCTTAGAGTGGCATACCATAAAATAAGTTTCACCAATTTAAACAATATAAAATAGTAAAACAAAAATTAGCAGACCAAAAGCCATTTGAAAAGTTAAAAGAAGACAGTTAAAATCATGCTTTCAATAATATAAACCACAGTTCATTTACAGATATGAGTAAAATCAGTTGGGCACTGAAGGCTTTAATGCATTCCCATTTTTTAACTTTGTTCTAGAATGACTTCAGCATTGGCACCAATCAGACTGTCAACTGCACCACAGCAGAGAAGGGCCTGTCCTGTGCCATCCCACAGAAAGGTGGATCTGCCGGTAAACCACAAAGAAGTTCCTCTCCTGTGGTCCTCAGTCCCTGGACAGATGTGTGTGTGTATAGATATAGATATAGATATAGATATGAGACACATGAGATATGAAGTCTTGAGGCTGCCAAGCTATCTAGGACATTAAATATAATCAATAACCCCAAGAATTCAAACCAGAAGTAGACTGGCAGATTATACATGGAGAAACAGTCTAACTTGCAGATAGGTGGGAAATGAAGAGCAAAAGAGAGAGGGAGGACTTAAAAGTAAAGCCAAAGCTATATGCCCAACCAAGACTGTGGCTGAAAATATGATCAATGAGTGCAACTTAATTCAGGAGACTACCATTTGGAAGGAATGATGAGAAACTCGCTTTTGGACATAATAAGTTCAAAAAAGTGATGAGGCATCCAAATATCAGACAAGCAATAAGTAACTTGATGCACATACATTTAGAAAATGGAGCCTCAGAAAATCCGCTATGTTTTTTGAATCAAACACCTCTTTTATGATTGTCCTCTTTTCAATACACTTGGCTTCCTGCTCCCCCACCCATTTATATTTTAGTAATCCAAGAAAAAAAAAAGATGTATTGCTATGGGAAATCTAAAAGCCTTTTTTTAGTGAATGATACAAGTCAAAAGATTAGATTGACAAGTGAACATGTACACTCACCATGTGTCCTGATTTATATACTTGTTTAACTAACAAATTGAGTTGTCAAAAGAATGGCAGGAAAATCCTTTCCAAACATCAATCAGTGCAAAGCAATTAATTGGGTGTCGGATGGAACATTAGCGCAATTGCAGCAGAAGCCTGCACATATTGTCGATACAATAAAATCTCTGTTGACATAAAGGTACATCAGCTACAACATTATGACAGAGGTGTGTTCAAAAAAGAGACATTAAATATATATCCATATATTTCTAATTTTAATTAATATCCTTTAATGTGAGTTGACATTTACAGCTGAGGAACATTATCACAAGCAATGTCTTTCTAACACTGATGACATTTACTGAGAACTGGATGAGAAATACTTGCACAACGGGTAATGGATACTGTCAATAAGAACTTATTCCATTTGTAACATGTCTGCATACAAAATGATGGAAGTGACAAAAACCAGAAGGAGGCCCTATCTGTGGGAGGAAAGGGGCAGAGCATAGAAAAGTTTCTCATTTAGAATATAATTCCTAGAATTCCTCCAGCCAGCATGGCTACGGTTTGTGCTGGTTGAGCATGGGGGGGGGGTTGCAAACCAAAAATGTAATCTTTCCTAGCTTAGGGAAGGAACATGCAGAAAAATCCTGTATTTTTGTTCTGAGTCCTGTTCTTCTAAAATTAGTTAAGCTATTTTCCCTCAAAGGATTTTAAACTGCAAGGGAAACATCAATTAGAAATTAGAAAATCATGGGAACAGACCTTCTCTGTGGTTGTGCTTATATTTTGGAACTCTTCCCCATGAGATTCTCCTTGTCCCATAGCTTTCATCTTGTTCATTTTTTTTCAAAGAAAGGTTTACCTGCTGATTCTTATCTTTTATCTGTCATTATTTTGCATTGAGTTGGATAATATGTTCTCATTATCTTGTCTACTCTCTTAAAACATTTTTCTAAATGTACTGGCAGGTTACAAATAACAGAAGCAGCAATGCTCTATTCCTCCCTTTTATTCAAAGGACTTTGAAGTGAACCCTGCCTCCCACTGAGTTGATGGAGTACAAACTACTTTTGTGCTTGGAACTCAGTTTGCAGCAATTGAAGTAAGCTAAGAACAAAGGGAGAAAGTGGGAGGAAGAGAGATACATTTTAAAAGCAGCTGGAAAAGTGGGATGACAGAAGATTTATTAGGATTGTCTCAACTTAGTTGGCACAGCTGGATAGTATGCACAACTTAAAGCCTTAATATTGCGAGATGAAGGGTCCTCCTTCCAGTTTAAAAGAATGAGGGTCAATGTGATGATAGTCCAAATACATTTCCAAGTACAAGTGTGGTCTACCTTGTTTTGCCTCCAGAGGAATGCACATCCTCTCATCAAGACTGATGTTTAAACCATGGTTGTCCACTGGTAATAATAATGGTTGTCCACTATTTAAAATGATGATGAGAATATCATAAGATTATTACCTGAATCCTATTAGTTTGTTGCAACTAGAATACACCCCATAAATCCATTATTCCATAGTGGGTCAGCACATTGGCAAACATCATAGATTCAATGGGTTTACTCCAGCTGAAAGCTAGATCATAGGATTCAGGCTAACATATAATTATATGCAGATCTGGTGCCATTTTATGAACTGGTGAAAGTGAAAAGATTTAGAAGTGCCTAACAGGATTTTAATAAGTTGTAACTCCAATTCAATAGGAAATGTCCCTAATCATGTTGATACCAATATGAGTTTAATATTTGACGGTTTAGTTAGTTTTATATTTACATTTATTTAGATTTTAATATTTGTTTGTTTTATGGATGACAGCTTCTAATTGTATTCATTTTAATTTGAGTAAGCTGCCTTGACTCCTAGGGCTGGGAAAAAGATGAGATCTAAAATACCTACCTACTTGTCTAGGCTTTAAAACACAAAAGCAACAGCAGATAGCTATAGCAGATCTCTTCATCCCACCTGTCCTAGGCTAGAGTCCATCCCTACACTCACTGTGCTCATGAGAGTGTCTTCATTCCTTGGTCATTCACACCCTGTCACATAGCAGTAGATAAATCACTGGTAAGCAGTCATTGATCACATATCCTCCAACATTTCACAGATGAAAACCAGGACATTTGTGACCAAGCAACATTGGAATGCAATCATGATGGCAAAAATGACTAATAAAAAAGAAGATACAAGTTAGGAGAGGCTGAAGCAATTTGCTTTTGCCAGAGCCTAGAGGGAAGGGCAAGAGTTTTTCCCTTCCTCTTCTCTCTCTTCTGCTGAGTTTATGGAGTGCAAACTACTTTGCAGTTTGAACTCATGTTGCAGCCACTGAAGCAAGCTGAGGATGAAAGGGGAAAGTGGAAAGAGAAGAAATAAGTGGGAACTGTTTATAAGCAGCTGAAAAGGTGGGATTATAGAGGATTAATTGAAACTGTTCTTGCCAAATACAGACAGTTGAAGGGTATGAATTTATATTTACAGTATATGTAGATGATGCTTGTAGTTCTGTGGTACAGCACATCTTCTGCATGTAGAAGGACCCAAATTCAGCTGGGTTGAATATGGACCTTTCTGCACTACACTGTTATAGTGCTATTATTCTGCTTTTAACATCCTGTGGAATTCTGGGGTTTGTAGTTTACTGAGGCCCAAGAGGTCTCTGGCTGAGAATTCTAAATGCCCCTCCCTAAACTACAAACTCCAGGATTCCATAGGATGTTGGAAGTGGAATAATAGCACTATAACAGTGTAGGGTAGAAAGGCCCTATGTCTCCTAAATGACAGAGGACATTTCTTGTTTTCCAGGACTTTCAGAGGAAAATTCCTTTTGAAGCTGTCATCATCCAGACCAAGATCATCCAGACCCACAGAAAGGAGTGAAGTAGGAGTTTTCAGCAATAGTTAGAAGCACTGAGACAGTAG
The DNA here is from genome assembly GCA_948474755.1 of Ctenosaura bakeri. Lineage (NCBI taxonomy): Eukaryota > Metazoa > Chordata > Lepidosauria > Squamata > Iguanidae > Ctenosaura > Ctenosaura bakeri. The sequence goes on along the minus strand of CAOLHI010000369.1, from coordinate 663,855 downwards.
GCTGAGGAAGCATACAAGTCACTTGGTGCTGTGTTCCACAATATCGTGAGGTTTCTGTTTGAAACTGGGAATTCTTTCTAAATTGGCAACTATACATGTGCACTAGGATAAGCACTATTTGCAAATTAGTATCCTCTTCTGTCTTTTGTTCCCATTTCAGATGATTTACAGATGTATCATGGAGAAAGTTCCTGTGAGTGGCTTCATTTTTCTTGTTATTTGCCATCAAGTTGGCTTTAACTCTATGAATAAGAGACTTCTGTAGCCCCGGTCATCAGAAGCCCTTCTTAGGTCTTCCAAATGCAGAGCTGTGGCTTCCTTGATGGAATCAATCTACCCATAAGGTAGTTTTACTCTTTTCTTACCACCTTCCATAATACTTCCCATAGTCATTTTTTCTACTGAATCATGTCATCTCAGTTGCATAGGGATGGGGTGTGTGCGGGCGGTTCACCTCGGGCAGCAATGTTTTTGGGGCATCCCGGCCCATAGCCATGTCCCCGCATGCCCTGGCCACACCCCCATATGCCCTGGTCACACTCCCATACTCCATAGCCACACCCTCACACACAGTGGCCACACCCCTCGTGCCATAGCCCTGTTCCCTCCCACCCCTCCTCCACACACTCCAAGCTCTGCCACTGTGTCATCTTGTTATGTATCCTGCGACATAAATGTCAGTTTAGTTATTTTGGCTTCTGGGGACAGCTCAGGTTTGATTGGTCTGGGGCTCATTTATTTGTCTTTGGCCATTCATGATGTCTCTAGAACTCTCTCCTCTAGAACTGAATTTCTTCCTGACAGCTTTCTTCAACATCCAGCTTTCACAAGTTAGCTATACATAGCAATCAGAAATTCTATGGCACGAACTATTTTGAGTTTGGTATTTAATAACATATCTTAACAATTGAGTGGCTTATCTAGTTTCTTCATAGCTGCCTGGCAAGTCTTGGCCTTCTTCTGATTTCTTGACTGCAGTGTCTACCTTGAGGAGAAAACAGAATGAGGGCATAAGTTCTTTCACTCGAGCTGCAAAAAGTTACAAAACACACCCTCTCAAACTGCTTGTTTCATAATTGCAGTGTGGCATCATTTCTTTTCTTCCATCAATTCTGTCTCTGGATTTTATTCCATGTGGGAAAAGGCAATTAACATGCAAAATCTTTTCTCCTCTGGAAAGCTAATGGCACATATGAGTGTGTTGCAATGCAGGTGCAATGCGTCTGGTATACAGGTGTTCCAGTTTATATTTGTGCCAGGTAGCCTGCAAACATGCCGTGGAAGAGAGAGGGAGAGGATAATCCATGATCATATTATGTTTTTGCCTGGGAAGAGAGAGTAGGACACTGATCCTCCCTAGCGTTTCTTTCTTCAGCTTTCTCCTTTGCCAATTAGCATAACAGATGTATGATCTGGGAAGTTTTCCAGATTCAGTTTTAAGAAATTAAACACTCAACATTGGTTATATTAGGAAGGCATCTTTGTTCGGTTCCAATTTCATAAAGAATATGGAATATCCATCCCAAACAAGTTGAAAACTTGGGCAATCAATTGTGGGCAGGGGGAGGGGGCAATGGAGATACTGGTGTACAAACATATGTTTGGGTTAACGCTGAGTATACAAAAGGTAGAACGCAAATATGCTAATGTAGGGTTGTGAGAGCTTTTCCCTCCCCTTTTTCTTTAAGTGTCTGAGGATGTAAGGGATAGCAGAGGGAGCCCTCTGAGACATTAGAAGTCAACAAGCAAGTTCAGCTCCTGGCATTTTGTGAGACTGAAGCCTGGAGGGGGTAGAGTCAGACTGAAGGTAAGTGGGGGTCTTTCACATTACACTATGGTCATTTCTGCACTACACTGTTATAGTGCCATTATTTCACTTTCAACATCCTGTGAAATTCTGGGGTTTGTAATATACTGAGGCCAAAGAGCAATCTGGCTGAGAATTCTAAAGGCCCCTCCCTAAACTGAAAACTCCAGGATTCCATAGGATGTTGAAAGTGGAATAATAGCACTATAACAGTGTAGTGCGGAAATGGCCTAATACAATACTTTGACACCGCTTTAATTGCCATTGTGCCATCCCATGGAATCCTGGGATTTGTAGTTTCATGGACTATTTAAATTCTCTGCCAGAGAGCTCCTGCAGTGTCTTCCCAAATGACAGATGCCAGGATCTCATAGGATGTAGCCATGGCAGTTAAATGATATCTCTCTCTCTCTCTTTCTGTCTACATACACACATACAAGTGGACAAAACTCAGAGAAATCCAGAAATTGGTAGTAGCTGGAGCTTCCTCATTGATCAATACAATCTGGAAGACTTAGGAGGGTTAACTTGGTGCTGTCTGGAGGCTTCCTAACAAATCCCCCATCTCTGTTTTTCTGTCATGTTGTTCAGTGTTTTCCTTAGGGTCTGGTAACAGTAGTTGTTGGACTACAACTCCAAAAAAGGGGGAATGACAGAAGAAAATTTGGAATATTGTTTAAATTGGAGTAGACATGATCAGTGGGTGACAGGACTATTTTCAGGGCCTTCTGATCCTTAGCAGGCCACATTGCTCTGTTTCCTTCAAACAGGCAGACAGGGAGGTGGACAGATAGATAGTTAATGGCATTAAAATTGATAAACTAATAGAGAACAATCTTAGACATGGTTATTCAGAAGTAAGTTCTACTGAATTTATTTCCAAGTCCAAAGTTAATTACAGCTTTCACCAGATTTCACCCCCCCCCACATACACAAATAGACCCAATTATGTATTGTTGCAGTTCATTTAACAAAGTTAGGGAACACAATTTGGATTAGAGAGACGGAAAGGGAAGAACTGAGAATTGTGCCTAGTCATTGGTGCATCTAAGCCCAGGATTATTTTCTGGTTCCTGTCAAGTCAGTCCTGCAAGATTTTTCTACAAAAATGAAATTATTTCATCCAGTTAACTCTTTGACCTTTTCTGCACCCTCCCACCCTTCCCTGGGGATGGGAGAAGGACAGAACTGTGACATCGTTACCGTCCCGCTCCTCTACTATCCCCAGGTGGCTTGATAGTGGGTTAAATCATTGACGGGTTTTCCTTGTCAATGACCCATGATCGCACTACCATTCTATACTTACCTGTCCTGCGGAAGGGCAGGAAGTACAATGGGGGTGCTTCCTGCCCCAGTGCAGCTTGGGAAAGTACCTGGCTGTGCTGTGGAAGGAAGCAGGGTGTCCATTGCATTCTTTTCTGCAGGCAGCCAATCCCATGAGGAGGGGAGTGCTGCCATTGCGCTCCCTTCCCAGCAGAGCCGCTGCTGGGATTGCCACCTGACTCAACTGAAGAAGGTAAGCTGCAGAAAGGGCCTTTGACTAGTTCTCTCTGGGCCTTCTGACTTGCTTCTAAAGGAGACAGAATATAGCATGTATTAGATTGCAGCCTCATTATCCACTTTGTGACTACAAATCTTGTTCTGGAAGGTAATTATTCATATATTCTCTAGACTATTACTAGATTAACCACTGACAAATGCAATACAGAAAGGGATATTGCTCAGGGACTGTTGCTTTGGATGCATATTTATGTCTTGTATAAATAGGAGCAAAATATAGTTTGTTCATTGTAATATAATATAAATTAATTTCCCGCATAAAAGCAGTGCATCTTCCTAGAGTCTAAAGGTGATGTGGTAAAGAATCAGGCACACAGGCAATTTCCACACCATACTGTGAACCTGCAATGTCCTGGTATCATCCTGGCTGTACCACTGTTGGGATGGGAGTGGGACCCAATTGATGATGCTGTGATTGAGGAGCAACTGATTGTGCAGGGGCCTCCGCCAGTGACTGATCAAGTCGACTTGCAAACATCCCCTGCCCTGGAAGGTCAAACAGAGACTGAGTTGCCCCAGCCAGCACAGGATGGAGAGGGAACCAGCAGTGATGCAGAGGAGTTGCAGCTAGCTGTGCCCATCAGACCTCAATCACATAGAAGGCTGAAATGGGCTGTGGAGAGGGAGGCTGCTTGGACTAGGCTGAGTTAACAATAACGAGCAGCACCTGCTCACAGGGGCTATTTAAGTCTGCTGGTGGGGCTGCTCCTTGCTTGCAGCAAATTATTAGCAAGTCCTCACAACCTTTGTGTCTCCTGCTCCCTGAAACCCTTCAGACAGATCTCTGCCTCCTGAACCTCTGGACTGGACTTGACCTGGCTTGGCTTGTGTTTTCCTGGTGTATATTCAGACTTCCTGGCCTCTCTCCTTCCTTGCTGGCTGCGGCCCAGCAGGGAGAAATTCCTGAGAGATAGTGTTTGGAATATGTTCCTCCCTTCTGCAATGCAGCTGGCTTCTTCCTGTGATGCACTAAGGAAAGAAGTGCTTGACAGTGCTTCTGCCTTTCCTGAATGGCTGCCAGTGATGCGATTATTGCATGAAGGGAGGTAATTACCAGAATTTTTTTCTGGTAATGGTATACCATGTGATTGTGATGGCTGAGGACACAGCAGGAGCAGAACCACAATGACGTTGTGTGAAGGCATGTGTTGTGTACCAGCTTCAAAGTGTCTCCATGCTAGGATGGTGCCATTGTACAGAAATGGCCACAATCTTTTTTCTTTCTTTCTGAGAATAGGGAGGGCATCTCAGTCAAGTATTTAAAATATATTTCAGAAGACTTTAAAACATTGACCTCAACACAACTCTTGGCAAGAACATCAAATAAAGAATTTAAATTATATCACTGAATAGCTACATCAAAGTCATCTATGACATAGTATTTCCGATTTCAATGTATGGTTGAAAACTGGACAGTGAAAAAAAGCTGAGAGGAGAAATAGTCTGGAGAAGAGTTCTGTAGATGATCATCAATAAGCAAAAAGATGGATAAATGAGTCATAGAGCAACTCAAACCATCACTAAAAGCGAATATGACTAAATGGAAGTTTATTGGGTGGTTTCGGTCCAAATTACCTGCAGGATTGCCCCCTTCTATACAATCTGCCCTATACACTCAAATCCTCTGGGTGCCATTTATTTGAGCCAGCCAGGACTAGACTGGCAATGATCACCCAGAGGCTCTTTGTGGCTGCCCCTAGATTGTGGAATAACCTGCCAGAAGAGATTCGACAGCGAAACTGAACATGGTACCTGAATTTAAAAAAGTACTGAACACCTATCTCTTTTGGCTGGCCTACCCAGTCAATTTTTAAATATGAATTTTAAATCAATGTATTTTAAATGGTTTTATGTGTTTTTAGTTGTATTTCAAGTTGTATTTTAATCTCGAGCCTTGGGGAGAAGCGGGTAAGAAATGATTATGATGATTTATTTGTTACCCACCTCGCCTCTCCCCAAGGTTTGAGGTGAGGTACAATATGTTGTTGTTGTTGTTATGGTTGAACATATCATAATATGGCATGACTGATCAGTAAAGAAAATAATATTCAGTAAAGTGGAAGGCAGTAGGAAAAGAGGTAGGAAACCACACAATGAGAGGGTTGATTCAATCAAAGAAGTCATGGCCTTGAGTCTGCAAGACCTGAGAAGGGCTTTTGATGAGTGGGGCTCTTGAAGATCTCTCATTCCTAGGATTGCCGTGAGTTGAAGCTGACTTGACAGCAAAATGACAACAATATAATCTGTCAAACAGGGGTGGGCAATAAATGATTTTTGGGCTATAAGTGGCCCCCTGCATCCTTAGAAGCCTACCATCACACAAGGAAAAAATACATGACATTTCATTTTTTTTACAAAGGAAGAATCATGCTTCCAAAAAACTCCAGGTAACAAGATTCTCCTTAGAACAAGGCACCCCCTATGCCTTGTTTGCCCCTCCCAAGAGGGGACTTTAGGAAAATTGAAGGGGATGTCTATCCAATCCTGAGTTCAGTTTTTGGGGTGCTGTGCAGGGTGGAGAGGAGAATATTGGCTTTGAGACCCCTGGAACATTGCTCTAGATGAAGATCACTAATATTTTTCTGTATTGCAATGTTGCTGGTGTTGCTACTTTGCCAAATTGTTTTGTACTTGAACAGTCATGGTAATCACTGAATCACATGTTGAAATATATCAAGCAATTTCTCCAGGCAATATGTCCAGCAAGATAACTCTGGAGATGAAATTTTCAAAGAAGGAGTCTGTGTTAGTCTGTTTCAACAAAAACAAGGAAGAGGTTTCTGGCATCTTGGAGACTAACAAGTATAATATGACAGAAGCTGGGGCTGAACAGATTCTGGCCTGATATCAGAAAAGCCCCAAATACTTTGCTGCCAAAGGATAAAAGGACACCCCCCCTCCAGTCCATATATACAACTCAACAAAATGAGTTCTTGAATCTTTCTTACTACAAGGATCTTGCACCATAGCTGAAAGTACTGGGCTAGTTTAAGGGGTGAGGACAGGCTGTGCAGCAGACATTAACTTTGTCCTGCAAGGAGATGAAGGACCAGAGGCTTCAGAAGGAATGGTGAAGGGCTAGCTAGTGCTGGGTTCCAGGGTTTTGCTGCCTTAGCTATTTCCACTGATGGAAAGGCCTGTCCTTCCTGTTAAACAGGACAGAATTCTGTCCCCATTTTAGATAGATATCTGCCATAAGGTTTCTTGACAAAGTGAAAACAGAGATTTACAAAGGAGGTGATAAGTCACTCTTAGCCCATTTCTGCACTAGCCTGTTCCAGCGCTATGGTTCCACTTTCAACATCCTATGGAATCCTGGGGTTTGCAGCTTCAGGAGGGGCCGGCTCCAGATGGCCTCTCTGTGTACTCTGACATAGTAGTCATCCGAATGGCCCAGAATTTCTGTGCTTTCAAATAGCATTCTGTGTCCAGGTTGGTTTATAACATGTTCTGCTACTGCTGATTCTTCTGACTGGATCAGTTTGCAGTGTCTTTCATGTTCCTTGATTCGTGTTTGGATGCTACGTTTTGTAGTCCCTATGTAGACCTGCCTGCAGCTGCAAGGTATGCGGTAAACTCCTGCAGAAGTTAGAGGATTCCTCTTGCCCTTTGCTGAATGTAGCATTTGTTGAATTTTCTTGGTCAGTCTGTAGATTGTTTGGAGGTTATGTTTATTCATCAGTTTCCCTCTTTGGTCAGTGACTTCTTTGATGTATGATAAAAACACATTCCCTTTGGATGGTTGTTTATCCTCACCCCTATGTTTTTTTCTGAGTCTTGAGGCTCTTCTGATGTCTGAACTGGAGTAACTGTTGGCCTGTAGAGCCCAGTTTAGATGATTCCGTTAATCTTTCAGAAGGTAGAGCTCACAGATTCTTTTTGCATGGTCTACCAGAGTTTTTATTGTGCTCCTTTTTTGTCCTGGGTGATGGTTGGAGTTTTTGTGTAGTTTTTGTGTATCTGTCAGTGTGTGTAGGTTTTCTGTAAACTGTGTGGCCCACTTGTTGGTTAGGTTTGTGGATGACTAGGACATCCAGAAATGGTAGTCTTCCTTCATTTTCTTTTTCCATAGTAAATTAATGTTTGCGTGGATATTGTTCAGATTGTCCAGAAACATGGTCAGTTCCTCTTCCCCATGGCTTCAGATGGTGAAAGTGTCATCCACATGACGGAACCATATAGTGGGCTTTTTTGGTGCTGTTTCCAGGCTTGCTTTTCAAACTGTTCCATATAAAAATTTTCTATCATGGGGCTAAGCAGGCTTCCCATGGCTACCACATCTCTCTGCTCTTAGAACTCATTGTCCCACTGGAAGTAGCTCATGGTGAAGCAATGTTGAAATAGAGCTGTGCTGTCTTGGGGAAAAATCTGGTTGATGAGTGCAACGGTGTCTGCTATGGGGACTTTGGTGAACAAGGAGATCACATCAAAGCTAATCAGTTTGTCTTCGGCTTTGATTTGAAGGTTGCAGATTTTTTTCTATAAAGTGATCTGAGCCCTTGATGCAGTTGAAGGCTCATCCAATATGGGTTTGTAATTGTGTGGCCAAAAACTTGGCCAAATCATATATGGGAAATCCAATGGCACTCACAATGGGTCAGAGCAGAATGGAGTTCTTGTGGATTTTTAGAAATCCGTATAGTCTGGGTGGGTGAGCTTCCGATTTGCATAGATGTTGGCATGTGTTTGGATGAACTGATGAATTTTTGATCAAGGTGTTTGTTTTCTTGGTGATGTTGTTGGTTGGGTCTTGTTTCAGTTCTTTGTAAGTTGTGGGATCCAGGAGTTCCCTGACTTTTTGTTTGCATTGTTCTATTTTCATCATTACTGTGGCATTGCCTTTGTCTGCTAGAAGAATGAAGATTTCTGAGTCAGAATTAAGATCCTTTATGGTTTTTCTTTCCTTCTTAGTTATGTTGCTGGATGGCAGTTTTGCCTTACATAGAATCTTTGCTGTTTCCCCCTTATCTCCTCTGCTTCCTCCTCAGGGAGATGGTGAATGGCAGATTCAATGCAACCCTGGGGGCTAGTCCGCTCAACAGTGGGCTATCTCACAGACCAGCTACATCACTAATGCATCACAAATGCAAATCCCTCCCATCCGAGGATCACACAAGTGTACATACTCCATTCCATCTCCATGTCTCTAGATCCTCTGAAGATGCCAGCCACAGATGCAGGCAAAACGTCAAGAGCAAATAGTACTAGAACATGGCCTCATAGCCCAAAAAACCCACCACAACCCATGGATTCTGACTGTGAAAGCCTTCGACTTTACATCGAAGGTGAAATTGCTCAACACCTACTTTGGCTTGGTCTTCTCTCAAAAGATTACTGAACTAATGAAACAGAACAAAGGATGCTGTAAGGCAGTGGTTCTCAACCTTCCTAATGCCGTGACCCTTTAATACAGTTCCTCATATTGTGGTGACCCCCAACCATAAAATTATTTATTTATTATTTACAATGCCTCCCCCCAGTAGAGGCTGCCTCGCCAACCAGGAACGGGGGGTGGGTGGGCAGGGAGGGAAAGAGAAGCGGCGCGTCTCCCCCGGGAAAAAACTCCGAGAACCCCCCCGGGCTCTGCTTCTGCTTCGCTCTCATTTCCACTGGGGTGGCAGTGTGGGAAAAGTTTCCAGAGTGTCAACCCTGGCCCGGGGGGGGGAGGAATCCCAGCGCTTTTATCTTTTGCACCAGGCACAGCTCGTCCCCCCAGAAAAGCACCGCCTTGCGGCCCCCCGGCCCTTCTACAGCACCCCCCTTCATGGTGAGTGGGGCAGGCGCCGTGGCGAGGAGGGGACCTGCCCCCTGTGCTGCCGCCGCCCCCACAAGCTGTCCTGTCAGATGGGAGGTTCTCCCGGTAGTGGAGAAGGGGAGCGATTTCAGTCCTTTCTGAACAGGGGGCAGGAGGACGCGAGCATGTGACTCACGCTTGCGCACCACCACCGAGGAGGAAATGGAGCCTAAGACCATCGGAAATATGTATTTTCCGATGGTCTTAGGCGACCCCTGTGAAAGGGTCATTCGACCCCCAAAGGGGTCCCAACCCACAGGTTGAGAACCACTGCTGTAAGGGATATGTAGCCTCTGATAGGTAAAGAGGCAGTGCAAGAATACTTAGCCACTCTCAATGAGTTCAGGCCTCCAGACCCAGGTGAATTATCCAAGGGTGCTAAAGGAATTTGCAGTCATAATTTCAGAGCCTTTATCAATAGCCATTGAGAATTCTTGGAGAACAGGAGAGGTCCAAGCAGACTTGAGGAGGATAAATGTTATCTACATCTTCAGAACAGGGAAGAAAGAAGATCTGAGCAACTAATGACCAGTTAGCTTGATTTCAATACCTGGAAAAATTCTAGAATAGATAATTAAACAGCTGTCCTTAGAAAATAATGCTTGTGATTAGTAAGAGCCAGCATGAGTTGCTCAAAAACAAGCCATGCCAGACTAAAAATCTCTCTTTCTCATTCTCTCTGATAGAGTTACAGGCTTAGTTGCTCAGACAAATGCTGTGGGAACACTATATCATGATTTCAGTGAGATTTCAACAAGGTCCCCCGATGGTGTTCCTGCAGATAAGCTGATATCATGTGGGCTAGACGATGCTACTGTGAGGAGGATTTGTAGCTGGTTGATAGACCAAACCTAAACAGTGTTCACTGATGGTTCTTCTTCTTCCTGGAGATAAGTGCTGGAATTCTGTCTTGGTCCAGCATTCAGAATCTTTCTTTAAAGTGCTATTATTCCACTTTCAGTATCCAATGGAATCCTGGGGTTTGCAGTTTACTGGGGCCAAAGAGCTCTCTGGCTGAGAATTCTAAATGCCCCCCCAAACTGCAAATCCCAGGATTCCAGAAGCTGTTGAAAGTAGAATAATAGCACTATAACAGTGTAGTGAGGAAATGGCCTTAGATGACAGAATAGAGGGTATACTTGCAGATGACACCATATTGGGATTAGCCCTGAATCAGGATTCAAAAATGACCTTAACAGATTAGAGAGCTGGATGCAAGCTATGAAGATGAATTTCAATGGGGATAAATGTAAGGTAGGAAAAATGAAATATACAAATCCAGGATGGGTAACACCTGGCTTGAGGACAGTAAATGTGAAAAAGGTCAGTGGGCTTTGGTAGATAAAAAAAAAAAAAATGAAATGCGCATCCACAGTGTGTTCCAGGCAATTCACAGAGTCAATGCAATTCTAGACTTCATCAACAGAAATACAGTAATGTCCTGATCAAAAGAAGCAATAGTGGTTTTTTTTTTTAAAAAAAAAAAGAACAGTTTTTTCAAAATGGGGTCAGAAGAGTAGAAAACAATAGGAATGGTTAGATAGGAATAATTTAAATGATATTGTCATCTATTCATTTAAAAGGAGCAGAACTTTATTCCCACAGGTTATCTAAAAATCAGATGTACACTTAGGGCCTTGGATCAGTCTACTGATACACAATCAAGAGAATTAGCACTGTTCCATTCTGCTTTTTGTCAGACCTCACTTGGAATATTGTGTCTAGTTCTGGGTATCACAGTTCAAAAAAGAGGTTTACAAGCTGAAATATGTCTAGAAAAGAGTTCCCAAGGGTCTGGAAACCAATCTCTATGAGGAATAGCTGAAGCCACTGGGTATGTTAAGCTTGGAAAAGGAATGACTGAGATGTGACATCATATCCATCTTTAAATAACTGAAGGGATTCCATGTAGAAGCTTCTTTTCTTCTGTTCCACAGACTAGGACATCAACCGATGCATTCAAAGTGTAAGAAAACATCTCCCAAAGCTAAGAGCTGTTCTGCAATAGAATAGACCACCTCAGATATTGGTGGACCCTTCTTTGGAGGTCTTATGATTGTCTAGCTCCAGGAGTGCTTTAGATCTGCATTTCTGTATGGCAGGAGGCTGTCTACACAGCCCATGGGGTACCTTCTAAATCTATCATTCAGATTCTGTGTTGTGTGACTAGTTCTACAAGAGGTTGTGGAAGAGGCTGTACAACTATTTGCATAACTTCTCAACAGTTGCAAAAACATTTGTGCAATAAAATGGTATGGATATAATTTTTGCACTAACACTGAAAAGCACAGCTACTTGCACAGCTAGTCCAAGACTTGTGCAAATGACATAATCGGATACATGCCATTGATTTCCATTCACTTTCCCTAGCAGTATGCTGAAATATACTTAGGTCCAATAGATTCAATATCTTCATTTAAAAAAAAAAATTCAATAGAATTTGAACACTTTGGGGTACTGAGGATGACACTTCCATCTTCAACTCAGCATGCAATCTTCATATATATATGTTTTAAATTTGCTCTCTTGAATGGGTAATTGATCCATTATACTGCAGTGAGAGTTGACATGCTTTTCAAGTATAGAGATTTGCAAGTTTAAGCACAGTGACTACAACAGTCTTGTTTGTTGCTTTTTTTTATTATTATTTTTGCACAGTTATTGCTGTAATGACACTGAGAAAATATGTCTGTTTATTGCAGACCAAATAGTTTCCTTAAAACATTCTAAACACATACAAAAGTTCATGATGCATAATGATTTGACTGTTTCTCTAGGTAGGTGTTCTGTATTTCAGAGGATCCATATGTGTCACAAACAGTGAACAATCAGGAACACGCACTGATTATGATATGATTCTTTTTTGGCAGACTCTTGCTGTTGCTCTGGCAGAATTGTACTGATGTATTAGTCATTTGCATAGAAAAGATCCTAGTGCATGACAGTCATTTATTTGTGGTGCCATCTGCACTTCATTTTTTTTTAAAGTAACATTTTAGAGGAAAATGTGCCTGCAGTTTATGGATTGGTTTGGATAGAATCCTATTACTTTTCAACCAGTATTTGAATAAAATAACAGACTCATTATGGCACTGTGTATGAGAAGTGAGGCTTAAGCATTAATTAGGAGGATGAAGGGTGTTGGATGAAATGTTGCCATCATCCCATAGATCACATATAGTTTTCTACTAATAGATTGCAATATCCATATCCTCCTCCTTCTCCCCCTCCCCCTCCTTCTCCAGAAACTGTGTTGATTTCATGGCTAGATGATCAATGGTTCAGCTGGTACAACTGGTCCAGGCTCCCTCACAAGATAGTAGCCCAGTGATAAGGAAAATAGGGCACTGATGCTTCTTCCTTGGTCAAGTCCTTCATCTCCTGGTGGTTCTATTACCATTAGCATTTTGTTACGTTACTTGAATAATTGAGTATAAATATATGGGTTCAGGCTGTTACTCTCACGAAACTTGCAAGGCCAAACATATTTGCATTACTATCTACTGAAGTTTTTAATGTCTAGGTCTTCCCTCCTGTCCTAGAATAGTGTGAACATGTTCAGAAAAAATTTGCCTCACACCAGAGTAGATCCAGGGCCCCAACTACCATTGCTCAGCTTTGCTTGATTTGTCTTCTTTCTCACAACCCTAGAGGGCATACTCTCCAACTGTCCCAATTTTGATCATTGTGTCATCAGACTTTTTCAACTGTTTTAAATGTCCCAGTTTCTCTCTCTTCCTCCTGCTCCCCCCTTTGCATTCAGTTTACTGCAACTGCTGCAAACTCAGTTTGAATTCAAAGTCCAAATGTAGTTTGCACTCAGGTTAACTCAGCTAGGGGGAGATAAGAGGAGGGAGAGGAGTTTTGCCCCTTCCAGTCTGTTCAGGCAAAGGCAAACAGCCTCTAGTAGTTTGTCTGTTCCCAAAAATGTATCTAGGGTAGGGCAAGTAGGATGTGTGCTCTGGGCACCAATGCCAGGGGGTGTGAAAAAGCCATGCCAGGAGATTTAGTGGCAGTGGCGGCAGAGGAAGTGGCCCCAGAGGTAGGGGTGCAACTTTCATGCTTGCCCTAGGCATTGTTTACTCTAGGTACACCTTGGCCTGTTCCTCCTCATGAATATATTGACCACAGTCTGATGTTACTTGGCCACACATGTCCTGGTTTTCATCTGTGAAATATGGAAGAGTAGGAAGATGTCTTTTCTCCAACAATTCCATTCTGCTTTCACTTGCCACTACTGTTTGCTAATAAGAACTGGGTCCAGAAGCTTTGCATCGGTATCCAACAAGCCAAAGATGCTTACAGGCTTCTCTAGTGCCACTGAGAAATGGAACCATAGTTGGAGCTAAGTGAACAACCTCTCTTCCCTCCCCAAATTAAGCAACAGACATTATAGCCACTCCCTGTTATGCAGATGCTTAAATATATTTTCTAATGTATTGTTTGTTTTTTTCCACTTTGCAGACTGCCAAAGGCCTAAGTCATCCAGAGGTATAGCTCTTGGGATTTTACCCCAAACTCTGACCCATGTCTTCTCAACTCTTTGCTGTGGATGGCCAGTGGATCCAATCTTGCAAGGACACCAAAACCATTCTCTGGCCCTTTTCGCATTGAGGCTGCTCGCGCGAGAAGTCTCCTCCAGGAGGCTGCCGTTTCCCCTCCTTCCTTCCGCAGGTGAAGGAACGAGGGGAAGCGGCACCAGAGGAGGCTTCTCTCGTGAGCCGCCCCCCCGGGCGAAGCAGGAGGGTCTCACGTCTGCCCCCCCGCTCGCGCCAAGCAGGAGGCTCTCGCATCCATCCCCCCCTGCTCGCACCAAGCAGGAGGCTCTCGTGTCCGTCGCGCTAGCGCCCTGCCTCTTCCTTCCGCAGGGGCGGAGGGAAAGAAGCGCGACCCGGCTGCCTCCCCAATGCTCCACACAGGAGGTAAGTGCGCGTGGGCGCCTGGAGCGTTGCGCGAACGCGGGTGATTTTCGCTTTGAGGCGAAAATCAAAAAACCCGCGATCGCGCCGCTGCAGCCCCGTGAGCGCGGTGGAAGTGGGAGTGCGTCGTGCAGAGCGACGCTCCCACTCCCACGAGGCTCACGGGGCTGTCGCGCGACAGAAAGCCCGTGCGAAAAGGGCCTCTGTTTTACAGCTGCTTCTCCCGCAGCTACTCCAAGTTGTACAGGACAGTTTCTAGAGTGAAACCACTGTTCAGATTGGATCCAACACTGGAAAAACTTCCATATGACTAAAAACACCTGTGGGATGAATGGTTGTAAAACCAAAAGTGTATATCCTGTCTCCTTAACAAGAGATCCACAGGCTACACATGCTTCTCTCCTTGCCCCCCACATTTGAATTTCTCTTCCTCTCTCTCTTCTTTTTAGATCTGTTTTCTACTTTTCCATTCACTCATGGAAACTCAACAAAGCTCAGCATTTAATAAAGCATATAGGTTTGAACCAAGACATTTATATCAGGCTCTGCAAACCTGCTCAGGTTTTGCAAACATAGGACCATGGCTTCCTTGACTGAATCTATTCACCCCTAGTGTGGTCTTCTTCTTTTCCTACTGCCTTCCACTTTACCAAGCATTATCATCTTTTCCAAGGAGTTACATCATCTTATGATATGGCTGAAATATGGCAGTCTGTTTAGTCATCTTGGCTTCCAGTGAGAGTTCTGGTCCAATCTGTTGTAGAACCCATTCGTTGGTCTTTTTAATGGTCCTAGATATTTGTAGAATTCTACCCCATCATCATCTTTCAAATGAATTAATTTATTTCCGGTCAGCTTTCTTCGCTGCTCAGTTTTCACAACCATACATAGACATATTATGGAATAGATGGTTTTAAGAGCTACTGGGCAGCAACAGCAGTGCATGTATGTTACACTGGCAGAGATTCTCACAGAGACAATGGTAGACCTTAGCTTGTCTCATCAGCATCATGTAGAAGAAAGCAATCGTAACCCAGACAGACCCAATGTATTATTTTTAAAATTATTAATTTTATTTATTTATATTCTACTTTTCTCTTGATAATGGGATTCAAGACAGCTAATATTAAAACAGTACAAGTTAAAACATATATAAAAGTATAACTATAACATTAAAAAAACTAATTAAACAATGTATAGAGTTAAAAACATTAAACATTAAAAAAAATTAAATACACTAAAATATTTTAAAAACTATGCCAACCTTAAAAATAGAATTGCACAGCATTAAAAGCCCCAAACCTATCAATTTATAAAAGCCTGATGTCACAAAAATGTGTCAACCTGTTGTTGGGAGGAGAATAAGGATGAGGGCACTATGGCCTCCCTAGGGAGGGAGTTCCAAAGTCTGAGAGCAGCCCCTGAGAAGGCCCCCCATCCTTGTTCCCACCAAACATGTCCGAGAGGGTGCTGGGACAAAGAGAAGGGCCCCTCCAGATGATATTAAAGCTCTAATAGGCTGATAAAGGATGATAAAGTCCCCAAGGATGATAAGGACCCCAAGCCGAATAGGGCTTTATAGGTCAATCCAAGCATTTTGAATTGTGCCTGGAAATGGATTGGCAGCCAGTGGAGATGTTGCAAAAAGGGAGCTGTGTGGTCCCTGTAGCCAGCCCTGGTTACCAACTTGACTGCAGCTCAGTGATGAGGCAATCTAAACACTGAAGAAAAATACAATAATTAATAGAAATTCAGTGGAATATAAGTTAGCATAAATAATATTGTTGTTGTTTTGTGCCTTTAAGTCATCTTCAAGGGATGGCCACCCTACTGCAATTCTATCACAAGGTCTTCTGGGACTGAGCACCCAGTCAGTTTCCATGGCCAAGCAGAGAATCAAGCCCTGTTCTCTAGGGTCATAGCCCAGTACTCAAACCACTACGTCACACTGGCTCTGTACATAAGTGTCCACAAATAAGAGTTCAGTTTTGGGTATGGGTTTTATAGTAAAGGACTTGCCTACAATTGCCTTCAAGTTTGCAGCAAGAAATGTTTCAACTATGGAAACAGTAGGAGACAGTTTATCACATGAAAAACACTATCTGGTATCTTGTTTCAACATGTGGGAGACAATAGGGTGGACTTACAATCTTGTAACTTTTGGGATTCATGTTCACAGTCATTAATAGCCAAACATGGCCCCAAACTGCAAGTGCCCCAAACTGAAGGGTATGCATGGTGCTGCAGATTGTGGTGCTGGGAAATGATGGATGTGGCACTCTCCCTGTTTGGGATGAATTGAGACAAGCAGTTGCATCAGATCCCTAGGGGTTTCTCCATCTGCCCTTCTCACCATGCCCCTCAACCAGGAGAGTGCTGTGTTCATCCTCAATGCCTCAATCAGCAGAAGCCTTAGAAGCCCTTCATTTTGGGAGACTAAGGCCATTTTCACAAAGGGTATTTAAAATGGTGCAGTGCGTCCTCCACAGAGGACGTCTGCACCTTGGAGTGGACTGGATTCGGACTACTTACCATAGATCCGCACCTCAGTCCACTCCAGAACAACCCCAAGTGGTCCCCCAGCATGCTTTTGAAAGACCTGATTTTTCTGGTCTTTCAAAAGCACGGAGCATGCCACTGCGAGCCTGCTCCCTTGTGCAGATTTGCAGGCTCTCACCAATGCGAGTCTGTGGTCTGCTAAGGGCGGGCTTTAGGCTGGTGAGCTTCACCGGTTGGTTGAGACCCACAACCAACCGGAAGCCACCATTTTGGATGCTGGAGCAGTGTGGAGTGATGACCACGCACTGCTCCTCCTCACCCTAGACCGGACTGGACCACCAGAAGATCCAGTAAGTAGCAGCGTGAGGCAATTCCCTCGCCCAGTGTGGAAATGGCCTAAGAGGTAGATTTTTGGTGCTGACGTGCATTAAGTAGCTATGATAATAGAGCTCTGTCATTACAGCTATGTCTAACAATTTAGGATTTCAGCTACAATTCAGGTTCTTACAGGTGCCATATTGGGGGGGGGGGGTCCTGCCTTCCAATAAGATGTAATTACTAGATTCCTAAATTTCACTTGAAAAAAAGTCTCCATCCCTTGTAGATGGTAAGACATGCAAAAAATATGTGAACAGTATTTTGCCCATTAGTTTTGCAAGTATCAAGCTTACTCAGGGGTGGCCAATGGATTTAACACAGAAAATGACTGCTGTTCCACTAAAAAAAATGAATCAGAAACAAAAATTTTACTGGAGTTGTAATTGGGTATCATGGTGTCTACTGACACCCCAGATAGGAGTGCAGTAGACTCAAGTCAATTGATTCAGACTCAAATCAGACTTAAATCACTTCAATGACTCAACTTGGACTTGACTTGGCAATAAATGATGCACTGACTCAACTCGACTTGTGACTTGTATATTTTTAGTGACTGACTTGCTGCTCTTGGTCAGTAACATAACACATTGATCCAGAAACTTTACAACTTTGAAGAACACTTCCATCTCTTTTTTGCCTACTGGTCACATGACAATCTGTCTCAATCCCAAAGTGTGGGCGTATTTCTCAGAGGGGAACAGCAAATGGTTTAGGCAATAGGCTTGGCACAGGGTTGAGGTCTGCTCAGCAGCCTGTCCCTGCTGTGTTTTGGAGGAATTTTCTAAAACTTTTCCTAACAGCAGAAGGCAAGACTAACCCCCCAGAGTGCAGGGCTCATATCTCAGAGGGGAACAGAAAGTGTGTTAGGCAATGGACTTGAAGAGAAAGGATCCTTCCTTCTCAAGTTTTTGGAGCTTCAGTAATGGGGAGTAAGAAGGATCCTACTCTCTGCTTCTGAAGCTGCAAATGGTAAAATTCCAAATGTAGAGGGCCAATTCTACTTAAATTGTTAAAACTGACTTTGACTCTCTGTAGAAATCCTGGAAAATAGATTGGGGTATAAAGTTGGCTCCCAGACTTGAGACTTGAATGTGGAGACTTGAGGCTAGACTTGAGACTTGGAGTAAAAGACTTAAATACATCACTGCCAGATAGTACCTCCAAAGACAGGAGCTCATCGTCCCCTCATTGTAGTCTTTTTTTTCTTTTCCTGAAATTTTAAACACTTAAAATCTACCCTTTTACCTCATGCAGAAAAAGCCCATCATTATCATGCTCACGTAGCAGGAGGCAGGGAAGCACCTGAAAGACCTTTAGGTTTTTTTAGCCCTGCAAAACAATCTAGCACTGTAATGCCCATTTAGTTGTGGCGCATTAGAATGCTGCTGTGACAATGCCACAAGTAGTCGAGTGTTATTATTGAGGTCCTAGTGAGTTTTAATGTGGAAATAGAGGGGCTCAGAAGAAGCAATACAATGTCTTAAGAGTCATTTTTTTTTTCTTGCACAAAATGTTCTGTTCCAAACTGACATTTGTGCAGGTCAAAATTCAAGTAATGTTAGAGTTCTTTCCTTTATATGTGGAATACATCTTGCGGAAAGTAGGATTTGACTCAGAAGAAGCAGGCTTGAAAACTAGGCAACATCAACAATTTAAGATATGCAGATGATACCATATTACTTGCAGAAAATAGCAAAGACTTGGAATGACTATTGATGAAAGTTAAGGAAGAAAGTGAAAATCAGGGTTGCAGCAGAACGTTAAGAAAGGAAAAATAATGATCACAGAATATTTACATAATTTTAAACTGGGCAGTAAAGACAATTAAATAGTTAGAGATTTTTTGTGCCAAAATTAAAACTGTAGTAAAGAAATCAGAAGAAGACTAAAACATGGAAGGGTAGATATGAAGGAACTAGATAAGATCTTCAAGTGTAATATCACAGTTAGAAACATTCATGTCATAGTATTTCTGATGTCTCTGTATAGGTGTGAAAGCTGGACAGTGAAGAAAGTCGACAAGAAGAGAATCAGGTCATTTGAAATGTGGTGCTGCAGGAAAGTTTTACAGATATCATGGACCACCCAAAAGACAAATGAATTGGTCCTAGCACAAATCAGGCTTGAACTCTCACAACAGCAAAGATGACTAAACAGGCTGTCAACCTTCAGACATATCATGAGCTGATGTGACCCTTTGGAAAAGAATCTAAGTTGGAAGGCAGCAGGAAAGGAAGAAGACCACACTATCAGTGAATTGATTCAAACAAGGAAGCCATGATCCTGCGTTTACAAGATGTGAGCTGGTCAGTTGATGATGAGGATTCTTTTAGGCCACTCATTCATAGAGTCCCTGTAAATCAAAGACAACTTGATGGCAAACCACAATTACAAAAATAATTATTTTGTGTTAGCTGATGTTTTAAAAAATCACTTAGAACAATATGAAAAGTAAAATGAACAGCCAAGGCACAGTTCAACTGCAGTTTTCCTGCAGTTGCCCTTGATGGTTAAAGCTTTTTAAAAGGAATTCTTTACTTTCCAATTTCTGAAGAGCAACTAAAACACATTTTAGTTTCTTAAAAACACTTCTGAATGCTGCAGGCCATTGGTTTCTGGTACAAAATACATTCTGTTCCTGTCTGGTTTGTCATCAATTTAACATCAGCCAAAGAATACCAGGCAGCAGCATTAGGTATCACATGAGCCAGCACTTGAAACCTGTCACATTCTTCCTCCACCATTCAGCGAGGTCATATCTCCACAGCTATTTTTTTTTAAAAAAAGAAAGATAAAATTACACCATACAAAGAGGTATTCTATGTCACATTTGAATTGTAATGTAAGGTATTATGAGGGAAATGAATTAATTGCAAGTAACCAGTCTTTTGCAAATAGTAGGGATGGGCCACTGAGTCCTCAAATCCTCGGCAAGGATTTGAGATTCACAAATCTGAATCCCTGCACCAAAATAGGCAAACTGAATCTTTTGAATCCACCAACCAAATAGTTTGTGGGAGACCAGGACACTTGAAAACCTGGGAAACTGGGACGCCTGAAAACCTGGGAGACCAGACACACAAAGGGAGATGGCAAGTAGGTGAGTTTTTCCCTTGGAGTAACAATGGCCTTTGCTAACAATTTCAGATATTGTATCTGGGATTGTATTCTAATGTATTTAAACTGAACATTTAATATTAAGTTCAGCACTATTTTCTGTGCTGAAAATCAATGGCGTGTATAAATGCTGGAGTCAGTGGATCTGACACCTATCAGAAGTAGTGGGGCCGAGGGCAAGGTCACACAATCTCAGCCAGTGATTGCCACATGTAGGCCAGTTTACCTCTTTCCACAAGACAATGCCTGGTTATAAATCTATAGCTAGAATAGGATGAAAAGTGGAATGTCTGTCATGGTTTCTCATGAGCCACATGACAAACCACATGTAGCAGAAAGAAAAAATTGTTTTTAAAAATTGGCACCCCTAGGGCCCACCAAAGACCTGATTGGCTGGAAGGTACAATCTTCTTGAGATTTCAAGGACAGCTGAAAGATTCCTTTGCATAGCTCCCTTGCAGAGCATTTTAGAGACACAATTCAGGGGTTTGTAGCTTTGGTTTCTCTGCCAAAGTGTTCTGGTGCATCATCAACCTAGAAACCCCGCGATGCCACAAGGAGCTATGCAAAGAAAATCCAGTTTTGACCTGGATATCTCTGTACAGTAGTATGTGGCCCTGTTTACACAGGCAGGAGAATGTGGGATTAATCCACATTTTCCTGCCTGTGTAGAAAGGGCCTTAATGTCATTTTCAATCTGGGGAGTTCCTGAGGCAAAACGATGACAATTGTCCTGGCCAGATTTCTTCAGAGGGAGGGAGGTCATTGCCCAGGCTTTTGCTAAGGCTGAGAGAGTATGTCTTGCCCAAGATTATCCTTCTTTCCCTTGCTTTTTAAACCCTTTTTAAAAAAAGGATTCAAAAGATTTGAGATTCTTGACATTCGTGGATTCCCAGAACCTTCCAGGGATTCGGATCCAGATTTGGAAAATTCTGGATTCATCCCATCCAGCAAATAGTTACCTCTAAACTGTTTCATAAGCTGATAGCTGATGATGTCTCCACAAATCAGAGATTATGATCTCAGGGAGTCATCTCTCTGATAGAAGCAATCCATATTTCTTTTGAGGAAGACATTCACAAGAATGTAAATTAATGATATAATTGAAGAGGTTACAGTAACTTCTTTCAGCAAAGGAATATATTCAGTTCAGGACCTTCAGAAAGATTACTTTAGTGGTCTCAAAACAGTCTTACCAAAGCAGCAAAATGAATCAATGTTTGAATGGCACCATACAGAGAGATAACGCTACAAATGATGTGTAGGTGGTATATCAAAACATCTACATGTTTATACTGTTTGTACATCACAGGAGATCCAATTTGAATAACTAAAGGAGAAAGTATTGAGCTTGTTGCCAACAAATTGTAGCACATTAGAACAGAATATGAAACAGAAGAGAGAATTACTTGCTTGGGATAAATAAGCTGATTAAGAATGAAATTCTGCTTGCTAAGACTAATGATTTTTTTGGAAGGCAAGGGACACCAATCATTGCTGCTTTCCAATGCAAGCATTCTTTGATCTGTCTCTCATTCTACTGAAAGAAGCAGGCACTTAAATTATGAATGTAGGGAGGGAGGGCTTCATGGTAAATACCCAACACCTTTTCAGTTCTTCTCATCTAGAGACTTGCTGAACACTCCTGGGTGCAACTGCATGGATATCTTGTGGTTATATGAGGATGCACATTTGGATGCATTCTTCCATGCTGCATTGCTCACAATGAGATGCATATCTCACTGTGCGTTGGAATGCACATCCTCATCCTGCCTCAATGGTATGTAGAAATAGATCAGGATGCAAATGTTGACATGCAGTGAGAATTTGGTGGGATGGAGGTATATTTATTTATTTGATTTACATTGCATATTTCTACCAATAATGGCCCTCAAACCTCTGTGGCAGTGAAAACCATGGCATAATGAGGGGATTCATCATGATTGTCTATCTTTGAGCTTTTCAACCAGAGTTCCCCATAACCATAGGATTCCATGAGAGATAGTTAGGGGTTCCATAAGAGATTGTGATGGCAGCAGGGACATAAATGGGGGGGACAAAAAGAGAGAGAAGAAGAGGCATACATAGTTGCATTGTGCCTAGTCTCAGCAACTGGTGAAAGGAACTTCCTCCATCTCAACTGCCACTGTTGTGGAATTATCAGGAAAGAAGATGAGGCAGGCACATCTCCATCATGCCTAGGTCCAGTAGCAGATGAAGGCCCTCCTTCCATACCAACTGCCACTGCTGAGGCCTTGGAGGGAGATGGAAGGCAGACACAGCTCCCTCATGATTTATCCCCAGCAGCAAATGAAAGAATAGGCAATATCTGCTGGACTTCATCTCCTCCCCCACTGCCATTCCCTTTTCTTTATGTTTCATGTCTTATTTAAACTCTAAACCTGGAGGAAGGAATTGTCAAATCAACCATTTGCAAGCTAATGTGGGATCCTTTTTAAATGAAAGGCAGGATATAAATACTCCAAACAAACAAACAAACAAACACAAACAAACAAACAAACAAACTTTTTATTAAAAAAACCCACTGTAGACATACTAATTTTTATGCAGGGGATCTCTGAGACTTGAAAATTATATCAAGGGTTCCTCCAGGATGAAAAGGTTGAGAAAGGCTGGTCTAGTCCATGGTAACATTTTATCATTCTCATAGATTCAGGATGAGGGCAGTGGAAGGGGATTCTTTTTTTGTTATTGGGAAGTTGTCCTATAGCTACATCTGATGGACTCCATGGCACCATGATGAACCATATGATCCTTAATTGACTGGACTCACATGATGCAGAACTTAAAACAAATGGTATGAAAGGACAAACACGTGCAAAAATAATGGCCCTGATCACATGATGTTGTCATCCCAGCAGAGCAATGCATTGCTCCCAGTCCAGGATTTGTTCCATCGGATGACAACCTCACTCACCTGCTGCTGTCACATCCCCATCCGTGGAAAATGCACCCTTTTTCATTAATTCATTAATTTCTCCGCATGATTCCATCAGCTGCCTGGTGCAGTAAGGGCTGAAGTGCTCGATACCACTTCTTTCCACAGTACAGCGCAGGAACCAACCAATCATGGTTGGTGGGGCAGGGAAGGGGAGGAAAGGGACTCGCCATTGCTGCTGTATTGTGGAAGGAAGTACAGTGTGCCTGATACGACCCATCCAAGGCTGCTGACTGGGTGTGGTGGGGAGCATTCAGGCCCCAATCTCATCCTGGCAATGGCAATGTTGGGATCCCACCAGGATGATGTGCTATTGGGGCATAGTATGGTAAGGGCCAATGTCTTTAAATAGGTACAAAATTCTGTAGATCTGTAAAGGATGCTTCCTACTCTGTCTCCTTCTCTGGGCAATTTTTGCATCACAAATTGAACCTTGCAAGCAATAATTGCAAAGCCATTTAAACTATTTTCACTCAATCAGAATGGAGGAATAGTGAAGGTACCAATCCAAATAGATAATTCTATTTAATATGGGATCTATTTCTGACTACTTTGATGTTTTCACCTTATAAAAATACAGTCTTTTTTTCCTACACAACTTCTGCAGCTCAGTTGCATGCTCATCTGGCAAGAAGTACTTATTTCTTCTGACGTATATTTTTCTACTTGTTATTATAACAATAATAGAGAGGAGCTTACAGGGCATTGAAAAAAATGAATTGAGTCAAAATAGTACCATATTGGGCAGCCCAGATCTCTGTAACTTTAAATTAGTGATAGGGAAACCTATCTCATAAAAATTCAAACAGCATTTTGCAAAATGATTATAAAGCAAGGAGGTTGGGAGTTAGACAGAGTACCCACACAGTAGGAGAGGAAAAAAGAACACCTACGCAGATGGTGGCTAGAAGAACAGAACAGCTACTGTGATATATAATAGAACGACGCAAAATGAAGTGTTGATTTTAAGTGGTGCTTAACTTTATTAAGCCAAGAAAACGCTAAAACTGAAAATCTGTATCTAACAAAGGGAAAATGACCTTGTTGTAATCATGTTCATGAGCTGCTTAGGGTAGGCAAAGGTTTCTTGTTCATTTCAATTAAATGGCAAATCTTTAAAATGTTAATTAGATCTCTCAGCCAGAAATAATATTGAAAGCTGTTCCATTCTTTAATTTTTAAAAGTTCCAGCTATTTTCCAGTAAACATTTTTGCAGAGCTTGGGAAGTTATTTTTTAGAAATAAGTTACTTTTTAGAAGTAGTTAAAAAGCCCTAGATCCCACAAAATGATTTATCATTAGTGTCACAATTTTAAAATTGCATAACTGATCATATTTATCATTGATTTTCCCTTACTGCTCGATAAGAAAATTGCCCAAAATTGGGAGAGGGAATCCTCTCAAAATAATTCCCAAGGCATCTCTGTAAAAGTAATTAGTAGACAATGTCCATTACATGGAATACATAATGAGCTCATCAGTCATTATCATTTTTTAAAAAATAATGAATGTCGCTGTTATAACTTTGTTTTTCCAAAAGGTAATGCTTTGCAGGTAATGTCATTGCTGATATACAACTTTTAAATTCCTTTTTAATTGTTAACTTTATTTAAATTTTACATTTTCCCCCAAATTCAGTAGTTACTAATATAAGCAGATCTTCAATAACAATAATTATTGTTGATCTGCTTATATTGATAACTGCTTCTTCCCATGAAAACAGTAATTAACATATAATTAAAAAATAAAAAAATTAAATGATAATAAATATTTTGAAGCCACACTAGTTAAAGTATATTAAATATATGGATTTCATTTGATAAAAGCATTTATTAAAGAAAGAAAAGGAATGAGTTAAACAACAGTCTAATTTTGAGCTGTCTACACACGGATATTGTAAACTGCTTCATAAAAAATATTTAAAAGGGAGCAGATAAAATTCTCCCAGTCTCACAGAGATCCAGTGTTGTCCTGGCTTGCTGCTCCTATTTACACACACACAAAGGTGCATGTTAAATTGTGTTCACACAATTGTTTTGACACAAGTGGCTAATTTGGCTCAGAAATGCAATGTTGCAAACAGCTAAGCAGCCAAATTGCAACACCTTGCACTGTAGGTAATTTTCTCCATAATCTCCCATTCCTCCTTCCTTGACCATACTAACTGCAGTGCCATAACTTCACCCCCTAAGTCAACATCTAACCTTCCATACAGTCCAACTCATAAGCCCGTCCAATGCATAAGTCTTCTTGACAAAATTTCACTGGCTAAGCACATGAAATGAGAGGGAGTCCATGCCTCCACACCCTGTTATAATATCTTCTAATTCTTTGCATTCAGTACAACATCTCTCATGGGACAGTGTTGGCTCAAGGTTCTTCAGCACCTAATCAGAGCAAGAAATGGTACCTTTCATATACCCAGATCAGTATGCATAGAACCAAAAGCAGCCATGTTATTTTGGCATGTGAAGTAAGGAATCCCACAAGCATCTCTTCCCATCCCTCATGGTAAAATACAATGGAAGCAAATTAAGTAACTTAAATTTCATTGCCTTTAAAAAGCACACAATTTTTTCTGTCTGAAGCAGACACTTCACTCTGCCACTGAAAGGGATGTTTACATCAGAAACCACCCCCACAAATTCAAAGTCCTGATTGTGCAGAAACCCATGCATGTAGGCTGAAAACATTTCTTTTTTCTTAATGTACACTTCGTTTAGAAGTGAATATATCTTCTTAGAGAGGGGGAGTATCACAACACCTTGTTTGTTCCCTTTGCAATTTAACAGAGAGAGGCAGTGAAATTAAATGTTGGACACAATTTATTTTCACAGTTTTCCCCGTGCTACTGCACACAACCTGCTTAAACTAGCTCTAATTTCTATGGACAAATTAGCCTAGTCAAACCAATTGGAGTATAATGACAGAAACTGTTTATAAAAAACAAAACTATTAAGATGACAAAAGCATGCTCCAACAGCAGTATTGATACTAGTGCTGAGAACAAATTGAACCCTGCCACCCACAAATCAGAATGTGCCTAATAGTCAAGACACTGTTCTGTTTCTCTCGATCAGAATCCAATCTGTGAAAAGCAAAGGGAAAAAATGTTTATAGGCTTTATTCAGGTTGTTGACTTGCACTAGCAATCCATGGCTGAGATCCTATAAAACTGGGGGAGAGTAACTCAGCTGATCTCCTTCTCCCCTCTGCTCCCTCCCTCCCTCCCCCAGCTTTCCTTGGGTGAGGAACAAGCTGAAGGGCTTGCAAATACAGCTTCATTTGCCTGGCTGCTGAGTGTATTCTACCAACTCCTGAGCACCTGAAGTCCAAAAGACAAGGCGTTTCTGCACTACACTGTTATCGTGCTATTATTCCACTTTCAACATCCTGTGGAATTCTGGAGTTTGTAGTTTACTGAGGCCCAAGGGCTCTCTGGCTGAGAATTCTAACAGCCCCCCTAAACTGCAAACCCCAGGATTCCATAGGATGTTGAATGCGGAATAATAGCAATATAACAGTATAGGGCGGAAAGGCCTACAGTTATCCACCTGCCACCGTGTATATGCTGTGTACATGTACAATGGCTGGATAGGTCACTGTGGGAACAGAGTGTTGGACTCAGGGACAGGCAGCATATCTGCTGCCGTAGGGGTGCACTGAATTTTACTGAATTCAATTTTAATTTCACTGTTGCTTTTCCCACAGCTGTTCTGAGCTGAATGGGAACTCTGCTGGTACTGAACCTCTGGAGGAAACAGAATCCAGACCCAATTCTAAGATTTTGAAACAATGCCCTGTCAACTCCTTATCAACTCCTGCAGTCATTCCCCAAAGACTTCGGCCCTTTCCACACGTTACCTGCTCACGGAGGTGGGGGATGCCGTTCGTGCAAGCAGCCTCTTGCACAAGGCACGTGCATTGCTCCTCCATTCTCCCACAGCTGGCTTCCTGGTTGCGCTAGCGCCCCGCCCCTTCCTTCTGCAGCGCAACCTGGGAGCTGTAGGCTGCGCTGGGGGAGGAAGTGCGACCAGCCCGCTCATCTGAAACACCGCACGGCAGGTAAGTGTGCGAGGGCCCCGGGAGCATTGCGCGACTGCGCAGTATTTTTAGCTCCCAGCCGAAAATAATAAAATGCGCAAGCGTCCAGCTTTAGGCTCGTGAGTGCCGCGTGAATGGGAGTGTGTCATATGGATGGATGCTCCCATTCACGCAACACTCAAGGGGCCCTCTTGCAACAGAAACTGCATGCAAAAAGGGCCTTCTTTTCCTGTCAGTTCCTGACCCCTAAATATTTCCCTTTCCTTTCTTATAGATTGCATTTTAATGCTTCCCAGAGCAATCTGGAGACTACATAAAGTCCTCTGACTTCTTATATGTGTCTCCAATATTCTTATTTTCTTCAACCATCTTCTGTTTCCTTCTGCTCCGCAGTGAAAGATAGAGCATCCTCAGAGATTCCAGAGTTTATGCTCTATAGTCTTTCCCTCAAAATAATAATAATAATAATAATAATAATAATAATAATAATAATAATAATAATAATAACAACAACAATAACAATAATAACAATAATTATTTCATCTTTATTTATATCCCGCTTTTTGCCCAACATTGGTTCTCAAAGTGGCTTACATATTAAAATAAGCCATTTTAAAAACATATAAATAGTATATATTAAAACAGAATTAAGCTATAAAATAATTAAAACAGCTAAAAAGATATGAAAAGAAGCAGTTAAAATGAAAACAGTACAGCACCCTCCTAGTCTATTCTTTAAAAACTTTTTGTATTAAAATCCCTGCCTGAATAAAAAGGTTTTTGCCTTCTGCTGGAAAGATAACAAGAAGGGGGCCATTCTGGTCTCTCTGGGAAAAGAGTTCCAGAGTCTAATGGCAGACATTGAGAAGCCTCTCTTTCACATCCCCACCAATTCTGTTTGCTCGGTGGTGGGACTGAAAGAAGAGCCTCTCTTGGTGATCTTAAAGCCTGGGCAGGTTCATACAGGGAGATACACCGTCTATCAGGTAGCCTGGACCTGATCCATACAGGGCTTTAGTCATAACTAGCACTTTCAAGACAGAAAAGAAAAAAAAAGTACGGCTGCTAGAGAATCTTTTGCTGTTTCAGCCCTGTCATCTTTTTCCTCTCTGAAAAAGAACATACTCCAGAGCTGTAGTGAGAGAGAGAATTGGGCACAAATGTCTTTTGCCACTCTTACACCCTGTTATTTCTCTCACAAATGTGATTCTTGAGACAGAAATGAAAGACTGTGGTGCCCAGAGTGGCAAAAGACACATTATATGGGATTGGATACACTATCTCTGTTCCCAAATTACAGGAAAAGAGATTCCACCGAAACATTAAGAATAACAGCTTTACTGTAAAAATTTTGACAGGAGAATAGACTGCCTTGGAAAGTGGCAGATTCTCCTTTGGTGGTCTTTAAGCAGGAGCTCTTTGGCATGCTGACTTTAATTCTATATACAGTTTAGTATCATTTAATCGTGTTTTTTAGCTATATGTAGTTTAACTTTATCTTTTTTTTTTTTTATTCTGTAAGCTGCTTTGGAGAGCTAGAGTGGTACAATGGCTTGAGTGTTGGACTATGACTGTGGAGTCCAGAGACTGATTCCTTGCTTAGTCACAGAACCCAACTGGGTGACCTTGATCAAGGTCATTTCCACACCACACTGTTATAGTGCTATTATTCCACTTTCAACATCCTATGGAATCTTGCAGTTTAGGGAGAGCCATTTAGAATTCTCAGCTAGAGAGCTCTTGGGCCTCAGTAAATTACAAACCCCAGAATTCCACAGGATGCTGACAGTGGAATAGTAGCACTACAACAAAGTGGGGTGGAAATAGCCCAAGTCACACACTCTCTGTCCCAGAGGAGGGCAAAAGCAAACCCCCATTGGAACAAATCATGGCAAGAAAACCCTGTGATAGGTTCACCTTAGGGTTGCTATAAGTTGGAAATGATTTGAAGGCAGACAACAACAACAAGTTGCTCTGAGTCCCACTCCTGAAAAATAAGACAGGATATAAATGAAATGATTGACTGCTTATTGAGAAAGAAAAGGAGTCTATCAGTGTGAGTTCATAGGAGATAAGAGAAGAGGAATGTTGCTAGGTTGGCTTCTCTAAACAGCAACAGAGGAAGTACACTTGGGATGGCTGGACTAGTATGAGCTGTAAGGGCGAGGAGAAGGAAAGGTTCAGGCACGGTTTAGAGAAATTGTCCAGAGCAAAGAGAGATAGAGAAGGAATAGGAATTTAGTAAGTAACTGTTTCTCCACTCTGTGCACAAATGTCAGCAACATGGCCTGCTATGCCATGCCTGTGCAAGTGTGTGTGTGGGGAGACAGTGAATTCAGGCAAGTTGGAATTATGATGGTCAGAGATGTGGGGAGGAAGGAGGCAGAGAAAATTTTTCAGTGGCACAATACTAACAGTAATAGTAACATGTTAACGAGGAGATCCAAAATCAGCAAAAAAGTGATACCTTTATTGACCAACCAAAATGCACAAAGTACAGCATGCAAGTTTTTTTAAAAATATATTTTTACAAGCATTTTTTATTTCTATTGGAGTAACACAGATTTGAATCAAAAATGTGATCCTGGTGCACTTTTACATTTTTCATTTCTTTCAGACTGAATACTGCAGCTCTTTCTGAAGGGTCTTTATCTCCCCTGAAGTCCTCCAAAGTGACAGGTGCTAGTTCACCTTTTTTCTCCAAAGAATTCAGGGAAGCTTACACCATCTTCTTCCTCCTTTTCATTTTATCCTCACAACAACCCTTGGACTCAACTCACCAATTTTTTTGCCTTTTATTTTTCTCTATCATTTCCCTGCTTGGAAGGGAGCCTAACATTACTTTTCAGTACACGTCAACACACCAAAAAAGTAATTCATTTGCTTTATCCAACCCTCTTCCTTAGAGAATTTTTTTTTGAGAGTCTGTGCTTTCCTCAAAACTTAATATTGCTTGTTAATTTTCCAAAAAGGAATTCATAAGCTCCTTCAGGCAGTCATGAAGGCTCAGGTTGTCCAGCAAGCAAATGACAGATGACAGCATGCAAGCTTTCAAAGCTCCACTGGCTTCTTCATTATCACTGGCTTCTTCATCCCACACAAAAAAAGTCACACAACATGGGAAGCTTTAAGAAAGGGGAGCTAATGATCTGGGACTTAATTCTTTTTCTTCCAAGAAAAGTAAAACTCTTTCACTGGAACTACAATTGGCATGTTTTACCTAGAGCCCTGGTGGTGCAGTGGTTAAATGCCAGTACTGCAAGCCACAAACCACAAGATTGTGAGTTCGATCCTGCAGGGCTCCAAGGTTGACTCAGCCTTCCATCCTTTTGCAGGTCGGTAAAATGAGTACCCAGCTTGTTGGGGGCATGTATAGAAAAAATGTTTCAAAATACATGCTAAGTTGTTCGCCACCTCGATCCATATGGAGAGGCGGGATACAAATAAATAAATAAAAATAGACAGTGTGTACAAGTTTGTTTTTTTCTCCAAATGTAACAGCATAGAGGCTTCTTGAGAAATTCAATGTTTTCTGCCTACCAGAGTGGCTGGTGGCCTCTGCAGGATGGGGGCAGCTTGGATCTCAAGGGGAGCTACTCTTGTATTACAAATGGAGTGGAAATTTGATTACTTGGATTTGACTTTTCTTTGTTTCCCTGTCCCTACATGACCAAAGAGGAGAGTGGCCTCTGCCTGCATGATACCCCTCCAGACCATCTTAACTGACAACAAAAGTAACCTATAAAGACAAAATGTAGGACTGCAACTCTAACATCATCATTTTTTTCTTCTCCCTATGACTTTTAACACCTTTGCCTAATGAAGAAGCCAGTGGAGCTTTCATAGCTTGTATGATGTGTGTTTTGTGCTTTTTCAGTTGGCCCAATAAAGATATCATTGTTTTGTGGATTTTGGATTTTGTCGTATTTTGCTGTAGGGCTAACGCAGCTAATCCCAAATACGTTTCCTGAAAATTTTGGCGAGACGACCTCAGCACTAGAATATCAGAGAGAGCATATGGGAACCCATTCTCCCTCCTCTGTGCATTCATCCAAACATGTGAAAAGGGTTAATATAACAAAGGTTGTGAAACGATTGGGCGTATGCAAGTCACCTGATCCTTGACTGTCTCTACAGCACCTCAAGCCTTCTGTGAACTAAGTGACTCTTAGCAGGTAATTAAGTAACTGAGCTGTTCTAACTAAGTATTATATGGCACCTACCCCTGCTATATCTTAGGGTTTTCCAGCCATCTTTGAAGCTAAAAAAAGAGCCTTTGTACTACTTTCCCCTTTGAAGCAGCTTCGGCTGAGCACTCAGATGCCTGCAATGCAGGATACAGTTACAGTAGCAGTCTTAAAAATCTGGCTTCAGATCACATGTTTTAGGCAACTTAATTATACCAGGCAAACCAATTTCTTGTCAACTCTTCTACATTTCTTTATCGTAATCCTGTACATACATCTGAAGGGTTGACTTTTTTCTTCAGACGTTGAGATGACTTAAATCACACTGACGCGTGTGTGTCTATTTTTAGAGCCTCTACAGGACAATCCCACCCCGCAAAAGACAGGTAATAATATTTCTATTGCTGTTCTCATCCACGTCTGCTAATTAGAGATTTCGGAGGGTTTTTTTTACATACACACAGTTTTAGACATGAGAAAATATTATGTCAGTCTAAAGACAGAGAACGGGATGGGAGAGCCTGAGATAAAGTGTACACACATTCTCCCCCTTCCATCCCAGCTTAGCTGGAAACTTTCTGCCTTTGTTGATATTATTTGTACATGTTGCTCATAATAACCACCCTGCTTGTGTCATTCAGTTTAAAATATATCTCCTCCTACATCTCTGAAATTTTTGTTAAAAGTCATCCTTCCTTTTTTTTTCTTTTTTCCTTTTGACCAGCTGTTTTTCCTAGCATACGTTACTTCTTGAATGCTGTCACTTTTGTACAAGTGACTATTAGCCTTTTAAAGGAGTAATGTTTCAAGGATCAGGTGGGAAAGGCAGAAGTGTGGGATGTTCCCCTGCTGCACTGCTGTTCATCCTCAACACTTTGCACAATGTGAGAATGTTTAATAATTCCTACCCAGGCTACAGATAAAAATCTTGGGTGTCACATCAGAAGTGACAGGGATGGTGTGAGATTTGCAGTAAAACAATATTCCAGCTGCAACAATCATTTACAGAAATAAAATGGTAGAACAGAAGCTGGGCAGGAAGGGGTTGGAAAGCACAGCAAGGTAAACAGTTTTTAGCCATTTTGGTAGCATTTATGTCAATGATAAGGGAACAACCAATACGCAGATGGACAAAAAATTACCAAGAATGCAAAGGGATACTATGGCACAGCTCAGTTTTTAAGATTTTATAGAGATCTCCTTTTTCCTTTTGAAATCAACCATTTAAATACTGCATGTCTAAACAGATCCAACCTGGGAAGATCACCAAATATAAATAAACTCACCCCCCTTCCATAAACTGCATGGTGTTGTGGGGGAGGGGGAGGGAGCCCTATTTTTCTCCCATTAATCACCAGAAACTTCACACGCACAGAAGGTCTCTGGGGAGATTTCTGGCTGGGAAAGAGATCCTCCCAGCTCAGTTTTAATCAACCCATCCCATCTGTAATGGCTTTAGAAAATTGTTAATGACATAAAGTGACAGTCGAAGGGCTTTCTGGTCTGTCAGGATAGAGTTTCTATGAGATCTCTAACAAACTGCTGCCACTCTGGCCTCAAAGCTTCTGGAAAATGATCTGGATTACAGTGGAATAAATTTGATATGTCAGCAATCACAGCCAGGAACCGAAAAGGGGAGGAAAAAAAGCTTCTTTAATGCTGCTTTTTCAAGATGCAGAGATATATTACCAGCAAAATGCATAAGACTGCCACTAATGCTCGAGATGTAAGGCAGCTTTGCAGAAACAGTGAAGCATATAGATATATGTTTGCAAGGAATAGTAACTTAAATAAAGCTTTAATGATGTGCATTGCATTGCAAATGCCTCTAAGGTCAAAATCTACTGACTATATTGAATGCACAATGATATTCTAATGAGTAATGTTGTTGCTCATTTCAGCATTCAGTGAATATACTTGTACAAATATGAATATACATTTTTGTCCATCCTACACTTCTGTAATTAACTGTGAAAAATATGGTAGATTGTGATGCTGACAAGTACTGAACTATTGAGCACTATTACTAAACTATTCTGTGTATGTAATAAAAGCCAGCCCATCCATTTTTAGCACATTATGCTTAAATTATTTCATGTACAAAACTGAGAATAATGCACAGGGAAAATCAAAATCACTGCAGTCTGAAGCATAATTCAACAGAGGACTGAGAGATCAAATAGCACAATAACACTCCGTCTATTATATACGCTATTGGGTGGAATTCCTGTGTCAGACACAAGTGAGAGAAATTAATTCACTTTATTGAACTTGCTCATTTATTTCATTTATCAGGGAGATCAGAATCTGGCTCACTGCTCTTGGCTTGATAAGTATACTTGCATCTGTGCATTTGAATTGCCTAGGAGGAGCTGGATAATATGTATGTAAAGGGAAATTTGCCCACATTCTATTCTGGAGAATGAAACAGACTCTCTTTCTCACCTTATATTTTCCATTTCTAGACAATTCGCTTTGTTAATCATAAACAGTAAGAAAGTGAAAGAGAGAGGGAGAGGGGGAGAGGGACTGAAACATTCACAAGTACGTAGAGTTAGCCAAAACTAAGCTATTGTAGTAAAGTGAGGTTTGTTTGTTTTGTAATATGCCGCCTGGGTGGTCCCCACATGCAAGCCACTTGTGTATTTTTCCCCCTTATATTTCCTTATTTTATATTTTCCTTACACATCTTTGTGTAAACCAGCACAGATGGTAGCCTCTGTAAAAATGTTGCAATGACTGCAGAAGTATTCTAGATATCCTTGTGGGCTGCATCAACACCAGGGGCCCTTTCGCACTACACAATTATAGCGCTATGATTCCACTTTAACAAACTTGGCTTCATCCTATGGAATCCTGGGACTTCTAGTTTGGTGAGGCACTAGAGCTCTTTGGCATAGTATTCTAAATGCCTCACTCTAAACTACAAACTCCAGGATTCTGTAGGATGCTGCTATGCCGTTAAAGTACAATCATAGCCCCATAACTGTGTAACCTGAAAGGACCCCATGTCTCTTTCATTAGAATTGGCAGAGGACCTGCTCCCTTAAAGCTTTCTCCATGTGACTATATACTCAGGTGAGCAACTGTGGAGCAATTGGAACCATTTTACACCCCTCAGAAAACCTCTGGTGGCTCACATCATACTGTCACACTGAAACTGGAAGTAATATGGCATCAATTTTCTTTTCTTTTTTGGCCATGGAGGGAGGTTGGAGAGTTAGGGAGGGTGGGGAGCAAAACTACTGTGTCTTGCATTTTGGGTCCCCTTTTCATGACACAAACAAACCATAATTATGGGGGGGTATATGACATGTCTGGGGGCCTATGGGGATCTCTGAGAACACTAAGCATAAAAAAAAAAAGGATCCAGAGACTTCAACGTAATCAATAGACCACACTTTCCCCAGCCCTGTCTTTTCTATAGACAGTTGAAAAGTTCATTTCTGCTCATTTTTGGAAAGCAGTTTTCAGTGTACTGGTTCTTAGGTGTGTGGTACATATTCCTCAGAATATACCCTTGGAAGTAATTTTAAAAAAATTTAGTAGATGCTGTTATGTTTCCAGTCCATAGTTATCTTCAGAATGACTTCTCTCTCTCTTTTTTTTTCTCACTTGAAAACAATACCTTAGAGTTAAAAGTCTCAGACCTCTGGTACAAAACACACTGTCCTCCTGTCTCTAGCCATTTCCGTACTGGATTGTTATAGTACTATTCTGTGGAATAGTACTATATCCTATGGAATCCTGGGGTTTGCAGTTTAGGCGGGAGGGCTTCATTGCCTTCCTATCCCCAAAGCAGCAGCATGAGACACATCATGAATGCATATTTGAACAATGTGATGTTCCTCTTCTACCATTTAGTGAAGACAGCCCCTATAACTATAAAAACAACTGAAAAAGTTACTGTTGCACTAAAAAAAAACATATCCTACATTTGTGACACAATGTTGTTATACTTTAGTTATCCAGGAACAGAACTAGTGACACCTTCCTAGTTGTTTCTAACTAGTTGTTGTGATTAATTATTTCTAACAACACACTAGTTTGTAACTATCTTATCCCAATCTCTGTTCTCATGCTTGCTATACAGTGGGACTTACTTCTAAGGAAATATGTATACGGTTCTACTGTGAAACCTATGCACAACAGCATAGAGAGATTGCTTAACATGGCTTTGAATAGAAGTAATTAATTCTCAGGCACAACTACTTAAATAGCAGTCTATTATAGCTATCAACCTGCAGTGGTGGGATGAGGAACCTGAATCAGACTTACTACTGTGCAGTCCTGGATTGTACTGTATATTGAGCCTGGCCTTCACATGCAGTAAACTGAAGTAGGAATTAGACAGTGGTGTTATCAGGACAGGAGTTTGGCACCGTAGTCCAGGACACCACTCAACAGAGTGATCAGGAAGGCCTGCCCTCCAACAGAATCAAGTTGGCAGTATATGAGATTTTGGACACCAGACTATCATAAAATCATAGAATCTTGGAAGAAACCACAACAGCCTTTGAGTCCAACCCTCTGCCATGCAGGAATACAACATCAAAACATTCGTAACAGATGGCCATTCAGCCTCTGTTTAAAAACCTCCAAAGAAAGATACTCCACCGCACTCTGGCAGTGGAATATGCTGCCTCAAACAGCTCTGGTCATCATTTAGATGAAATCCCTTTTACTGTAGATTGAATCCATTGCTCTGTGTCTTAATCTCTGGAGCAGCAGAAAACAAGCTTGCTCCATCTTCAACATGACATCCCTTCAAATATTTAAACATGGCTATCATGTGACCTCTCAACCTTCTTTTTTGTCAGGCTAAACATACCTAGCTCCCTAAGTCGCTCCTCATCGGGCATGGTTTCCAGACCCTTCACCATTTTGGTCGCCCTCACCTGGATGGTTCCAGCTTGTCAATATCCTTCTTGAATTGCACAGAACTGGACACAGTATTCCAAGTGAGGTCTAAGTAAAGCAGAATATCAAAATAGATAGATAGATAGATAGATAGATAGATAGATAGATAAATAGATAGATAGATAGATAGACAGATGCACACACACACGTTTGTGCATGCACGTGCACGCGCACACACACATATCTCCAAAGGAATGAGGGTGTATCTAAGAGTATGGACTGCCATCCTGTTAGTGAATTATCACAGCATAAGTTAGACTTATTTTTATGACTGTTGCATATGGTAGAATTCATTTTTGACCGTGCAACAAGCAAAATTGCCCCCTCACCCACCGTGTAACTGGTGTCCAACACAGCTATTTTCATGTTGTTGGAGACTAGAGAGATGAGCAGGGATGTGTCCAGCTATTTTCTTGTAGATGGACATGCTTTAAGGACATCATCTACAGACAGCTCTGAAGGACACCCCCACACCAGATGTCTGTGCAGATACCTGTTGCAGCATGTCCAGATACTGGGAAATAGCTGGGCACGCTTCCACTAATCCCCTGCATCTCTGAAAACAAGGAAACAACCATGTGGCAGGAGGGCCACCACACTACTTACAAGGTGAGATTTTGGAGGATAGCAGTGGGAAATATACCCATGGAGATGTAGTTATGAGGTACATGTACATCTCTAGATGCAGGATCTTGGACCTATAGATTAAATTTACTTAACTGTACATTGGGATCAGATGAGTTTTGGTATGGTAGATCACATTTATGAACACTAATCTTTATTAGGATTCATGAACAAAGAGGCAAGTAGTAATAGAATTCTTAGTCCTGATGTACTAGATCAGTGGTTCTTAACCTGAGTCTGGAGACTCCTGGGAGTCTGTGGAGCTCTCACAAAGTCCTTCGGCTAGACATCAATAACAGCAGCAGCAACAACAGAGATGTAGTAGCAGGGGGAGGGGTTGCAGCTGAAACTGCTCCCTCATGTGCAAACAAGAGAGCAGCTTGGGTATGTGACCACATATTCCTACTACTTTTTCCCTGATGAAAGAGACAAGGTGGCAGGCATGTGCACACACCCCAACTATGACTGTGGAGACCACGTTGTTTATCCCCACTTGGCCATGGAAACCCACTGGGTTACCTCAGACAAGTGAGATTTTCTCAGCCAAGGCAAAGGCAGAAAATCTTGCTAGGAAAACCCTCATGACAGCTTTGCCTTAGGGTCACCATAAGTCACCTTTCAAAGGGGAGAGACAGGATGGCTAGAAAAAACTTCCTTCTGTCAGTGGCACTTTGCTGTTGCATGCCTTCAAGTAACTCCTGACTTATAGAAACCCTAAAGTGAACTTATCTATCACAGAGGTTTGAGGCAAGATTTATTCAGAGGGGGTTTGCTTTTGCCTTCCTCTGAGGCTGAGAGAATGTGACTTGTCCAAGGTCATCCACTGTCTGAGCAGGAGTTTGAATTCTGGTCTCCAGGAGCCTTTAATAAATAAATAATCTTTGAAATTTTAAATAAATATTTGAATATTTAAATCTAAATTTAAATCTAAATATCTAATCTAAATATTTACATCTAGAGTTAAATCTGGTGTGTGTGTGTGTGTGTGTGTGTGTATGTTTTTTTTTTTTGTGTGTGTGTGTATATATATATTTATGCAGGGGTTCCCTGGTAAAGAAAAGTTTAAGAACCACTGTGCTAGGTTGTATATTTTCTGAAAAAATTTTTTTGGGGGGAGAAATGTGTTTGTCTGAAAGTACCTGGAAACTGACATGTTTTATCACTCTGAACAGACTTGATCTGACTTTGGAAGCTAAACAGAGTCAGGACTTGTTGGTACTTAGACGGAGAGATCACCAGGAAATACTAGGGATCTCCATGTAAGGCTGGGAGAGGAAACCCTGGGGCTGAATGTGACACATGAGCAGTAGGAAGAAGAAAGGAAAGGACTCAAGGGAAGAAGGAAGGATGGAATCGGTGGGAATAGGCAGTATAAAGATCAAGGAAAAAATGCCCACAACTAAATTACTCATACTTGTAAGATAAAGAGGGAAGAGAAGGGAAAAGTAAACATCCATGTGGATCTGAAACCTGAAATATTTCAAGAAAAAATTGTATGCAGGATTGGCCATCCCACTCAGCTAAATGGCGAAGCCAATTCTATTGGCTCTTATTTGGTTAAAAAAACAAAACAAAAAACACCAGTAATTTATCCATTAAAAATATCCAAAATGATGTCCAATGGCTAAAAGTGTACAAAAGAAAAGCAGCTATCCATATTTAATGCTACTGCTTCCTTGACAAAGCTCCTTTCAGCCCTGAAATTTTATCTTTAATGGGGAAAGAATATATATAAAATCCTCCCCCCCTTAGCAACTACTGCAGCATTCTTCAAAGTATGAATATATTTGGAAATAGATTTTGCACTTGAACATTGAATATGATCAATTTCTTTATCAGCAGTACTTCTCTCGGCTATTCTACTAAATTACATATTCCATTGCAAAATTATATTCCACTGCTAAGGCATTAGTCACTATCCACAGTTTGTATTTTAATACCACAAGAGGTTTTTGTATGCCGTTGTAGGTGGACTGCTAAAATACTGTGGGGATAATTGAGTCCATTCTTGAAAATGCGACTTTATCTTATTTTAAAAGGTATCCTCTGCAGTGAAATGAAGGTTTCAGAAAAATAAAATAAAATAACTTTTTTATGGAGGAGAAAAATCAGAGGGAGCTAGCCATGGGTTTCATTTAGTTCAAGATTGCCTTTTTTATTGTCTACATGCATTTCCCAAGGGCATTTTCTCCTTTTTCCTGAAGGTCTTCTTGTCCTCTTTTGAATTTTACATAACTATTTAGGTTTGCCATTCTCATCTGCTTCCATCACATGTAAATCACATGTTTAACTTTCCCAAAAAAAACCACATGTAAATTGTATGTTTAACTTTCTCAAGAAAATTTGGACCATTTCATTCCAGATAGTGCTTCCTTCCCATGGCAGAGCCTACACCTATCTGCTCAGGAAAAAAAGAAACAATCTTTCTCCCTTGCTATTTAATAGACTTCTGAAGTTGTTCAAATGACAGTGATTTTTTGTCCCCTACTTTTGCCACAACAAGATTTATGAGGGAAAGGAAAGTCCCTAGGAGTTGAAAGAAAATGAATTTATCACCTGCAGATCCTGAATGAACTCAGCCGCACTAGTGCAGGGACAAGGAAGTTTTAATTCCAATTTAGGAATGGGAAATATATTTAGGAAGGGGCCAAATTCCAGCAGTCACTGGGGCAAAGAACAAAATTAAGTAGGCAAAGACAGATATACAGTCAGTCCTCCACTTTTGTAGGAGTTAGGGGTCCAAGACCCCCACAAAAGTGGAAAAACTATGAGTAAAAGTAAAAATCACTAATGCTATTTTTTTTTTTTTCCTGAGATCAGTTTGCCAGGAATCTCTAGATCCTCCAGAGCAATTCTATGGTCAACTTCCAGTGGACATGGGCCATAGCGTTACCCTGGAGGATCTAGCAATGCCTAGAGAAGTGTTCTCTCTAGGAAACTCTAGGTCCTCCAGCATGACTCTGTGGACATTTCCAGCAGAAGTGGCTCACAGAATTGCACTGGAACAGTAGAGAACATATTTTTCCATGGCAGAAGCAAATACAATAATAATTTTTAAATAAATTAATTAAAATAACCTGCAAATAATCAAATCCACAAATGCTGAACCTATGAAAAATCAGGGCCGACTGTAATTCTTATCAATATTGGTTATTTTCTACCAAGCTTGCAAAACATTGCTCAGTTTTATGTCTAGCAATGTCAGGGTGTAAACTGAACATGGATATTGTACCTTTAATGGTTGTCTAGAAAAGGGAATTTCAGCAGGTATTGTTTCTGGTTGCACGATAAGAAACACCTTCTGAAATTTCTGCTTCCACAGAACCACTAAAGGTACAGGAGTCCTCTCTGCTCTTCAGTCTGATAACTTGGACTCAAGAACAAACCTCAGTGCAACAGCTTTCAGATATGCAAAACACAGGTCAAGACTGTGGCCATTTCTGCGCTAGACTGTTATAGTGCTATTATTCCACTTTCAACATCCCCTCCCTAAACAGCAAAACC
This sequence comes from Ctenosaura bakeri, assembly GCA_948474755.1. NCBI lineage: Eukaryota > Metazoa > Chordata > Lepidosauria > Squamata > Iguanidae > Ctenosaura > Ctenosaura bakeri. The sequence goes on along the minus strand of CAOLHI010000369.1, from coordinate 623,543 downwards.
CAGGATTCCATAGAATGTTGACTGTGGAATAATAGCACTATAACAGTCTAGTGCAGAAATGGCCTTTATTTGTCTGCTCCAGAGGAAGACCATTTTTATGTAACAGGTTGCAAACCAGTGCAGATAACTTTTGGTGTCTGTCCATGCCACTCACTGTGGGCATCACAACAAGAAGTTTTAACTCCTATAACACAACAAGGACTTTTCACACTTATTTGTTCCTCTAAGGGTTGTAGTCTGGTAATTCCAGATGCCAGTAACCATTTCTTTATACCCCTTCCTTTGCAAACACTGTGACTGGTTTCATTTTTTTTTTTTCAAAAAAATGTGGGAGATTCATACTTCAATAGTAAAATACACATTGGCATTTTGATTTTACCAAGATTATGTGACTTTCTCCTTCAAGTGCCCATGATGAGCTAAAACAACTTAGCAATATGACTCAGCATATGGAAATTTTATGTTCATCATTTACTCAGAAATATTCAGCAGACAGATCACTTTCAGAGAAGTAATTTTTGTAGGATGAAGAATCTTTATATGTTTTTCTGATATGTTGCTAATATTCATTAATTATATTTGTGAACCAATCCTTTAAAGATACGTATGTGATCCACTGAAAAATCTGATACATTCTGACAACAGCACACAAAAGAGATCATGATAGTAGAAAAGCTGGAAACTTTTTTAGATTAATCAGTTAAAACTTTATTTGATTAAGCAGATGTGGGAATTCAGCAGCATAGCCAGAAGATAATGAGAATCTTGTTTACTTCATTTGGAGACTATTTTAGATTTTAGACTACTGTAGTAGGGAATTAAACAGCAGACATTAAAGATTGATTCCACATCTATCAATGCACAGTCTGTTCTGTTTACTTAGTCATAAGCTGTCTTATAGTATGTATTCAATCCAAATATTATTCTCCACTAGAGAATAATTCTAGTGGAGTATGGGAATTTGGCAAACCAAAACATATATAAACCTTATACAAATCTCATTGGGTCTACTTCAGTTCGGACTAAGCAATTGGATTTCATCCAATAATCAAAAAATACCTATACCAAAGAGTCAGCAAGGTGCAAAATCATTTTAGTTTACCTAATTAACAGATACCTCTCTTAAAGCATATGATTTAAAAACAAAAACATCTCTGTTTAGTAGTTGTTAGATCCCTAGCTTTGACTTTTAAGGCTAAAATACTCAAGGTTCCAAAAACATAGATTTTGGTCTGAAGATCCTCATGCAAAACTACTGCATGTACAGGATTTCCAAGCTGAAGAATGCCTATCCTACTTTTATTAGTACCATTCAAATTCTGGGTGGGAGAAAGAAATGGGAGGTGCTTGTGTGAGTATGTCTGTGTGTGTGTGTGTTTGCATAAGAGTTGCATAAAATGATGATGATAATGATGATTGATGATGATGTTTCAAAATCTCAAGTGAAAGAGAATGGAAAAGGGTAACTCTGGCTAAATTTGTAAATGTCAGTGGATTGAGTATGTTGGTATTTGACAAGATATGTATGAGGGAGAAAAGGGATTCAACCGGAAAATTTGTCTGCTCCAGAGGAAGACCATATTTGTGTTTATATGTGATTTTATGTATTTTGAAAATAATAAAATCTCTTTAAAAAAAATCTCAGGGAGGCTCATAAATAGTATTAAAAAACCAACAACCTGTACATGAAAGTCTGTAAACATCTGAAACTCATTGCTAGGTGCTGAAATTGTGTGAACAGTTAAAGAAAATCTGAACAATTTAAGTTTGGAGGATGTCTACAGAAGATTGTTAAAAATGGACTAAACGTATGTCATTGTACAAGAAATAACTTCATAATACTCTATTGAACATCTGCAGTATTGGAAATTACTGATGATTGTGAGGCTGGCATTGTTGGAGTTTATTAAATAATCTATCTATTGCCCTAACAGATCCTTTTGGAAAAGTTGTGCTCAGAAACTGAAAAACTAGACTATGAGAAATAAGTGTTAGGGGTTTTAATTTTCCTCCTATTCCTCCTCCTATGAAGTACACATTCCATTCCTTCTTCTGTTCCATTGTTCTATCAAAAAAAGCTTTGGTGATGGATCCTGTCTTTTTCTCACCAGTTCCCAAAACAGTAGTACTGAAATTTTTGAATTTACTGAATACTGGGGAAAAAATAATTAAAAGTACCAATATTATGACAGAATTGAGGAAATCGAAGTGGCAGAAAGAACTGTAAGATAGAAATAAATTTCAATGTAAAGCAGTTTACATTGTAACCCCAAGAAAAGATAAGTGGAAAGTAATAAGAAATTGTCAATTTGTTTATGAATAAAAAAAAAGAAAGATTTGTTTTTAGCAGAGGTTGAAGATGGATCAATAATTAGCTTTGGTAAACATATGAATTAGTATCTGTATAAAATTCATAAAATGCATATGCTTTTATTACCTCTGTGAACACTTGGCAGTCCTATGTCATTTGTGTGATGCAAGGGAGACGACATGATCCCCATGTCCTGCTTGTGTGCAGCAAGAGAGTGGCTTCTGCATACACAAAAAGAGCTAATGACTTGTCATCAATATCTCTTCACAGGTAGGCATTCCTCTGGTAGGATGTGAAAGAAGTGAGATTGAAAAGTACATTTTCCCATTCCCATTAAATGCCTAGTTCATGAGTCATCTGTGTTTTGAGGATGCAGTCTGTACCTTCACTTGCACTTTATTTTTTCATCCCATGATCAGGAATGGAAAAGAAATTCACATGCACCACTGTTGTTGTTGGTTTTACAAATTATCTTATTCACTGTCTGAGACTATTAATGAAAATGTTCACATATCTTTCTGTTTCCTGTCATCAGGAGGAAACTGAGCATCAAAATTTTTCCTTCTTTTCCCTTTCTGAATTATGTGCAAATGAATGCACATAACAAAAAGTGGGCATGTTTCAAAAAAGTGTACAAATACATCTTATTCTACAGAGGGAATGCAAGTGTGTATGTTAGGAAGCATGTTCACCATAATAAATGCAAAGACAGAAAAAAAAGGAGGGGGCTTTTTCAGACCATTTCCTCACTAGGCTGTTATAGAGCTATTATCCCACTTTCAACATCTTATGGAATCCTGGGGTTTGTAGTTTAGGAAGGCCCCTCCCTAAACTGCAAACCCCAGGATTCCATAGGATGTTGAAAGTGGAATAATAGCACTATAACAGTCTAGTGCAGAGGTGGCCTCAGATAAGTGCAAAGTAGTGAGAGCTCTCACAACGCTTCTCGCTTAATACCAGTTGCCACCTCTTGAGGCTATCTCCACATACTCTTGCAGCTGCATAAAAGATGGGCGGTGGAGAATGAAAGAATATGTATGACATTGTATGCAACTTGCCCAGTCACTCAGATCTCATAACACTTTCAGCATCTTGGGCCACCATCATTCAGATCTCTACCATGCCTTTGCTCACTATTGGCTCTGGATTGTGTGGCATCTCTTCTTTTTTAAAGTAGTCTAAAATCCTTTATATGAGCAAAGGAATATTCTTGCTGCTAATTGCATGGCTGCCTTCCTCTATGGAAGCAGCAAAGAGGAGTTAATGGCTAAAGAACCTGGTGTGCACTACAAATATTGAACCACATTACTCCCATGGGGCCTTTTGGTACCAATATATATCCTGGAATTGGGATAAAATACACACCAGCTGGTATTAAGTACTGTAGTTACAGATCTGTAACCTGGAGTTATGGATCCATAACTGATCTGTATTCTCTAATCCTATGTGATCATAGCCCACCTTAAGAGCCAGCAGTCCCCAGACCTCTTTAAAAGCTAGCAGCTGCTTAAACAGACAGAGGTTTGTTCTGCTGGTATTCAGGATGCAAGAAGGGTGACATTTCCACCCTTTCCGACCAGCAAGCAAGCCTGCGACCATCAGAAGGAGGACCTCTGTCACAAGTCCTTATCTGAGCCTTGCTGGCTGGTGGGAGATGGTGGAAACATCTTCCGCTTTGTGTCCTGGTGGTCAACTGAATGGACCTCCTTTATGCAGTCTGAGTCTTAAGGTGGAAGGGGGAGGGGGTGACAGTCCAAGAGACATGACTCAGGCCTTTTCTGCAAGGGGGAATTAAAACGGTGCAGTGTGTCCTCTGCGGAGGTCGTCTGCACCTCAGAGCGGACTAGGTTCGGACTACTTACTGGAGATCTGCACCTCAATCTGCTCCGAAACACCCCCAACTGGTCCTCCAACACGCTTTTTAAAGACTGGAAAAAAGAAGGTTCTTATTTTTCCAGAGCACGCCATTGCGTACCTGCTCCCTTGTGCAGATTCTCAGGCTCGCACCAATGCAAGTCTATGATCTACAGAGGGCGGACTTTGGTGTGGCGAGCTTCAGCAGTTGGTTGGGACCCACGACCAACCGGAAGCCGCCGTTTTGGAAGCTGGAGCAGTGCGGATCTAAGACCTCACACTGCTCTGATTCACCCTGAACCAGACCAAGGAGTCAGAAGATCCGGTAAGTAACGGCATGGTGCGATTCCCTCACCTCTTGCGGAAATGGCTTCAGTTATATTTTTCTAACTGAACAGCCAACCTAGGATTCCAGTGACCTTTGGAGGGAATAAAATGTTGCTACTGGTGGCAGGAATTGCCACTGAATAACTTGGGGCAACAGGATGTGCAAAAGCAAGTAAATAGGAAGTCTTCATATATAAAAACCAGCAAATAGCAAGTGTAGGCATGCAAATCTTACAGAAATTGCCCTTAGAATTCTTCAAGAATAATGCTGAACTGTCAAATGCATTTGTGGAAACCTAAGACCCCAGTCATCTGCATTTATGGGCCAGCATCTTGTTGATACATCTTTCGGGTGACTTCATGTTGTGGCTGCTTTTTTCAGGGATCGCATAATGATGGCAAAGGAAAGCCAACAAAATTGGCCAGCTCTGAGTAGGCTGCTTCTGCACAATTTACTTCAAATGCTGCTGTACAAAGTGGTTTTAAACTGTTCTAGTCTCTTAAACCTGTTCTAGCCTGCCAGTGAGATTAACATGTTTTTAATCTATATAAATTATTTTTATTATTTTAAACTGTTTTACCTGCTGGCATTGTTTTTACTTCTATGGTCTCCTGAGATCTGTTGATCTCAGGCAGGATGGAAATAGAATGAATGAATGAATGAATGAATGAATGAATGAATGAATGAATAATATATGTGTGTTTGTGTTTGTGTGTATTTGAGGAGTCTTATGTATATATGATATATTTAAGATTCTCAGATTTATTTTTATACTGAAACAGACTAATATAGCTAACTTTCTGAACACTGCTCCCTTTTAATGTAATGTTTGGAAATGACTTTTTTTTAAAAAAAACACATATATGTGTGTGTGTGTGTCTCACACACACAATTTCCATTGTTGTTATGGTTTGAAAAATTGAGGATCGTTACCTGTTTTCTGTTTTCTTTAATGAGCAATGCCAAGTGGGCTATATGCTAAATGGGCAAACTGTTCTGGCTAACCCTGTAAGAACTTTACTCTTTTGTGCCAAGAGCAATCATTATTAGGCAATGAAAGAGTGTATAAGAAAGTAGTCGATTATTTATGATAGAAACAAAATGAAACTAATGGGACAAGATTTGGAGGCTGTGATGCATGAAAGGTGCTATAGATGAAGCTTTGGCGCCATGACAGACCAAGAGAAAAGCTCAGTGGGAAGCAACAGTGTGAACATGACTACCCAGAAAAAAAAGAATACATGTCCTGACCAAATCCTTGCCATCTGGTGTTTATTTAATACACAATGAAGGTCAAATGGCTCCTGAACCTTTCTGCCTTACTCCACTGATTACAAGAATGGAAGGAATCAATGGGTTTATCAATATGTCTGGAAAAGCTTCACCATATGATCTGATGGAGTTAATATTACTGGGCCAAGATTTGCATTAATATTTCCATGAGGGTTGAAGAGGAGAAAAGATTTCACAAGCTGTAGACAGGATCTGGGCATCTACTGGGGTGAATCAGTTGTGTAACAGATATCTCCAAATCCAGTTAAATTAAAAATATAAGTATTAATTTTACTGCAGAGAGATGACAAACATATTTTTGCATATGTTGGCACTTAGAAAACAACAACAATAACAACACCCTTTCTTAGTTTCTTTCTAATAATAATAATAATAATAATAATTATTTATTATTATTATTATTATTATTATTATTATTATTATTATTATTATTATTATTTTTTATTGTATCCCGCCTCTCCACACGGATCGAGGCAGCGAACAACATGAAATATCTTTCTACTAGATTGACTACACATCTATTTTATATAATTATTCCACCAGGATACATTAACTTGGGGTAAAATATGTTTATTAGGCATTATATGTAAACAGCACATGCTATGAGCAAATCTTATGCATATTTAATAGTATTATTTTACATAACATTCTGCTTCCCACAGCTTCTCCCGGTTGTGCACTATCATGAAAGGGATTATTCTCTCTCTCTCTCTCTCTTTTTTTAAAAAAATAGCATTTCAGGTTTGTCATGTGTTGCACTGGAGTTGCATCTGAAGAGCACAGATCTATTAATATTTTAAAAGAGGGAAAAATCTTGCAGTGCATTTATTGGTCTTGTTGTTTCAGCTTGCAAAGAAGCAGGGAGGAACTAACTAAAGGGGTTATTTTAAGAGAAAAGAGGATGTTGGGGCTACATCTAGTACCAACTAGAGTAGACCTACTGAAGCAATGGAATTTATATAAATGTTATTTTAGCATTCCTTCTGATTCAAAGCTGTTTGCTTCCCCTATATTGAGTTTTCTACGTAAAGGGATTATTTTTAATATAGTCAAGTATTTCTGACCACCACCCTGCAGTCTAAAGGCACTTAGCTGTTTGTGATACCTGAGCTTGCCTTAAAAGTTAATTACATATTTGCAAGATTTCAGGCTTCCAAGAGATCCTCTTCTTTATATAGTAGAGGTTCACCAACCTGGGACCCATTCACACGGTACAATTATAATGCTATGTTCTACTATAACTCCCATGGCAATATCCTATGGAATCTTTGGGTTTATAGTTTGCTGAAGCATCCAAGCTCTCCAGCTGAGAATTCTACACACAACTTCCTAAACTCCCAGTGAGGGCCAGTGTGATATAGTGGCTTGGGTATCGGACAACGACTCTGGAGATCAGAGTTCTAATCACTACTAAGCCATGGAAACCCATGGGGTGACTTTGGGCAAGTCACATTTTCTCAGCTTCAGAGGAAGGCAAAACCACCCCCCTGAAAAACCTTGCCATGATTCTATGAAAACCCTATGATAGGCCTTAGGATTGACATGAGTTGGAAATGACTTGAAGGCATACAATAACAACGGACTGCCAAACCCGGGTTTCCATGTGATGTTACCATGCCCAGTAGAGTGGAATGTCACACTGTAATTGTGTCATGCGAATAATGCCTCACATTGGCAAACATACATTAAGAATTAAGAAATTAAGAATTAAAGAACAAAGTAGTGCAGTGGACAGGTATTTAGTACCAGAACCAAGCTTTTAGTCCCCTCAAACAAATTTTCCACTCCTGGACCCTCACACACCCAGCTTGAGTGCTTTTTATCTGCAACCTAATTTAGGGAAGGGAAAAAAACAGCTTTAGCTGTTGCTATTGTTAAACAGAATCAGTCAGAATCAGTGACAGTTTGTGAGCCAAGCAGGGAGTGCTCAGTCCATGAACCACTCATAGTCAGAAACACTTGCTGATGCAATGCAAATATCCCCAGAACTCTTTCAGTAGATTCAAATCTACTTTCTTCACTTTCTTCCCATAAAGGACATGCAGGAAATATATCATGCCTGTATTTCTTAACTAAATTTTCATATCTCAGGAAGTACTTGAGAAAAATGGAGGTGTGATACAGGCTTCATTGAAATGTTGATTTCCTGGGTTTGCCTAGTTGTTAGGTATGATCTGATACCTGAAGGATGAGCAAGAATCTGTTAATGTTGGAGTATCATATAGTCATTCCATTCTTTCCATCACAACACATAGATAGAGGACCCTCTGGTGTCCTCATTCAATGGAATGGCCACCAGATATAGCAAAGGTTTCATATTTGACAAATGTATACTTATGTCCAATTGGCTATTTCCTGTTGCACCTCTCCATATATTCCCATAGGTCAGAGTAGGATGACATTTTACAAGAGAAAAACAGGGTTTTCACCTCCATATTTGTATTCTGTCATAACAGGGCTGGTTGAACAGATTTTGCTGCCCGAAGCAAAAGATATGATGGCATTCCCTCACATTCCATGTAGAAAAGCTGACTAGACAGGCAGCTAGAAATCTGGTAAACTGGCACTTGAATTTTGAATGCTGTTGGCCAGTGCCCTCTACTCTGGAAGAAGGAAACAAGTTAAGTTAGAAGGTGCAGGAAAGCTCCTTGGTATGCAACTATATTCTCCATCATCTTCCTGACCTCTTCTAGCTTCTGTTGCCTGAGGTGACTGTCTTATTTTGTGTATGACAAAGACAGTCTTGGACTCCAACTTGGGAACTAGGGGAGATTTGCAGGGGAAAACAAGACAGATTGAATTGGCATTTAGGTGTAACCAGTAGCAGGTGGTGAGCCCCATGTCAGTGGGATGGAGAATTCACTCCAGATATTAGCCTGAACTTTACATCTCCAAGGTGCAGAACACATCCAAATTTTAGCTAAGTTCTGAAAAATTGTTTTTGTTCTCTCCTCTCCTCCCTCTTCTTTCTAATGTGCTGGCAGATTTCTTTTTATTCCCTTCTCTTAAACTAACTTGCTGCATATGTGCATGTCTGTGTGTGTGTATGTATGTGTGTTAAAAATGGAGAATTAATTGATAGAACTTCTGTTAGTGAAAAAAGGAACAATGCACTTGACATTATAGAGAAAAGAATGCATTGCTCTTTGTTATATGAGAACTTCAAGTTCTGTGAGTGATTCAGGAAGGTGAAGTCTGTCAGGTTGTAGGCAACAGTAAAATGCTATGTCAATTTTTGCTACCAACTGACATGGAAAGAAAATCTGAAATTAATACTTGTCAAAGGAATGCTATTTTCTCTATGTTGACACTTCTTTAAAACATTTCAAGAACATTGCATGTTTATATTTAATGTTGATACCCCATTATTAACCATAAGATTCCAAAGTCATGGATTCTTGGAAACTTGCTTGACTTCCCATATACCAAAAATTAGTCTGAATGTTGACTGAAATATCCCACAGCCATATATGGACTTGGTCTTGAAAGGTGCCTAATAAATACTTAAAGGGAGAAATAAAATTATGGGCTAGAATTCACAACCACAGTTCTGAATGTGTAATCTAGAGATACACATTTGTAACTGATTCATATTCACAGTCCACTTATATTCAATAATGTATGGGGATCGTAGAAGTCCCCCACTGGGCACTGGGCAGCAGCCACTGTGAGTGTGTGTGGAGGTCTGCTCAGTTCAATTGGAATGCAGAAAACTGATGTTTCTACCTCCTCCCACCAGTAATTTTCAGTGCAAAGAGGAGTTGCTACAGAGATCCTCTATCTAATTGTCACACTGGAGATAACTAGTGCGAGGGGTTGAAAATATCAGTCTGCTATGTCCTGAATGACAAGAGAACAGACCTCCTATCACTCAAAATAGCTATTGCCCAGTAAATTGGGTTAGGGGTGGGTCAGGCCAAGAGATACTACATGGTTAAGTATACTTACAAAAGTAGCTGATCTAGAATCTTGACCAAGGTAGAGTTACAGTCCTACTGTATATGTTTGGGAGCATGTTCCATTTAACACAAAGCTTACAGGAGCCATGGTGGCGCAGTGGTTAAATGCCAGTACTGCAAGCCACAAGGTTGTGAGTTCGATCCTGCCCGGCTCCAAGGTTGACTCAGCCTTCCATCCTTCCGCAGGTCGGTAAAATGAGTACCCAGCTTGTTGGGGGCATGTATAGAAATGTTTCGAAATACATGCTATTTGTAAGTTGTTCGCCGCCTCGATCCATATGGAGAGGCAGGATACAAATAAATAAATTTTAAAAAAAAACTTCTAATGTCCATAGAGTTCCATTATACATTGTTGATAAATCACGTAACGATGCAGGGCAAGTCCATCTCAAAAAGTAAAACCATGATCACCACATTTGTTCCCTTCATTCTCTGACTGTGGCCCTTTTTCTACCTTACCTGTTCCTGGCAGCATCAGGTGGGATCCCGACAGCAGCTCTGCCACGAGGGGCTCACAATGGGAGCGCTCCCCTCTGCACTGGCTGCCTCAGTGATCCAGAAAGCACAATGGCCACACCTCTTCCTGCCTCAGCACAACCAGGTACTTTCCCAGGGTGCACTGAGGCAGGAAGAGCAGCCATTTGTGCTTCCGGACCCTCTGCACACCAGGTAAGTGCAGGATTGTAGCACAATCATGGGTCGCTGATGGGGAAGACCTGTCAATGAATTACTCCATGATTGCTTCTTCTGGGGATAGGAAGACAGGACCATGATGACATCATGTGTAAACTGTTGTTGTGGTCCTGTCTTTCTCCTGTCCCCATTGTGAGATGACAATGTCCTACAAAAAAGGACCTATGAATCAGGGGAACATGAACAGCACTAACTTAGACACACTTTGTGTCTATCTGGGATTTGCTGTAAGTGTAGAGTAATGCAAAATGTTACATGACTGAAACATTTTAAAATCAAGATATGCTCATTTTGTATGTGTTTGTGTGTATATGTGGTTTTTTTTAAAAAAAAGAACTGGTCTTTTAATCTCCTCTACTAGGGCACCATGGAAAAATGTATTGTCTAAATTCCTATCGAGAAATTTGGATTACTAAATGCTTCCATCATGCATATGGGTGTTCCCATAGCATGGGGAAAATGTATTGTGAATCATGGGGGTGAATTGACAGCAATCTCCATGATTGCTGCAGCACTTTCCTTCAGTGGTTGCAATCAAGAAAAAGTTTCTGGGTCATTCTGCTTACCCCCAACTTTTTATCTCCAACGTAAATGTAAATCCCCATGCATAACTTCATGGAGGAACTGAGCAGAGTGAACTGAACTGGACTACATAGACCTCAAATGAAATGAACAAGATCAGGCAAGAGCTGCTATGTAAGAATAAAGCAGAACGTAGACCCTTTTCGCATGCCAGTCATGTTGCAAAATGACCTTGGGAGCATCGCACAATTGTGAGGACCGTTTCACATGACGTCCTCGCAATCGCACAACGCTCCCAAGGCCAGTAGGTGGCGATCACGCAATATATCATTTTCAGCTTGTTGCCAAAAATGATGCACGATCGCATGTCCCTCCCAAGTCCCACGTGCACTTACCTTGCATGCGGAGGCTCCAGAGGCGTGACCATCATGCTTCCTCCCCCATTGCAGCCTGGGAAAGTACCCAGCTACGCTGCAGAAGGAAGGGGCGGAGCATTCACACTTCCTTCCGGCCAACATGGAGCTGGTGTGGAGGAGAAGCAGAGGGTACACGAGTGCTTCTCACAAGAGGCTTCTCGCGTGATCCCCTCACACCGACGCTGGAAAAAGGTAAGGTGTGAAAAGGGCCATACACTGAACATATAGGCTGGCATCTTATGTTGTTATGTTCTTGGATGGCTTAACCATCGTAACAGATTTAGTGACCCACTGGGAAGGTAAGTTCAGACACTGTTTTGCATTTCAGGTGTAAAACCTACTCATCTCCCTTTCACCCATTTTCAAAGACAGAAGGGAAACAAAAATGGTTTTGCAATACAGTCGCCATAATCCTGTTGATCATTTCCCACCAGAGTGGACACATTGAACCAACTGTTGAATGATAAATCAATGTACAGGTAAATCTAACTGATTCAAAGGGTCTATTCTGGTCAAGAGTAGTGCTATGATTTAGGCCAATAGCTGACAAAGATTTAAATCACACAGCTGAAGCTGATATGAAGCTTTAGGACTTTATTCTTTGCCTCAGGTTCCAACAGTGGCTGGATTGCCATTTGCTGGGGTTGCTTTGAGTGTGTATTCCTGTATGGCAGAGAACTAGACTCAATGGCCATTGTGGTCTCTTCCAGCTCTATGATTCTGTGATTGAGAAAGGAGAATGAAATTTGGTAAACACTTATAGAGTAATACTCTACATTTAAAGTTAGAAATCCTAGCTTTTACTGACCCATCTGGGGCTAGAATCCAGCTCAATTGTTCTCTGAGGAACCGTAGAAGAGGAGCAGGGCAGCATTCTTTTAGGGGTCTTCCAACAAACTTTCCACCATGAGGTTCTATCATCAGGGATAAACTACACATGCATGTGCGTGCGCATGCGCATGCACGCACACACACACACACTTTTTTTTGGTTCCATATCAGTTAATCCCTACAATTTGCTGAGCTGAGTAGCATCACCACAACCTTTATTCCCCTTGGGCCCTTTCTACAAATCACCTTTTTGCAGAGCTGGGGTGCGGGGATCATGCAAGCAGCCTCTAGTGAGAGGCTCTCACATCCTAGTTCCTTCAGCTCCGCAGCTGCTGCCTGCTTGCGCAAGAGCCCCTCCTCTTCCTTCTGCAGTGCAGCCTGGGAGTTTCCCAGTCTGTGCTGGGACAGGAAGTGTGAGCACTGTGGCTCTAGAGCTCCGCACACACAGCAAGTGCACGCAGCGCCTTAGAGCAATGTGCAATCATGCACCATTTTCGGCTCACAGCTGAAAATGAAAAAATGTGTGATCAGCGCCTGCCAGACCCTGGAGCGTCACACAGTTGCAAGTGCATTGTGTGGACCACTCCTCGCAGTCGCATGATGCTCGAGGGGCCCTTTCGCATGGCAAATGCTGTGCAAAAAGGGCCTTGGTGGTAGCACGTGTGTGTCTGATTGGTTCAGTACAGAAAGTCTATCTTTAGAAAACTGGAATATGGGGCTCTGCCATTTTCCTTCCTGTCTCAAGCCCATATCTGCACCTGTACACATCTCCTTAGTATGATACATTTAATCTCTCTTCAGAGAATGTGGCCCTGTTTGTCTTGCATTAAGTGCTGTAAAAGAGAGACAGGGTAAGAATAGTACTAACAGATGCCTCTGATCATGTGGAATGAACACGAGACTTCCAATGGATTATTCAAATGAAAGTAAAAGGAATGCTGCATCATTTAGAGGAGAAAAGGTGCTTTTAGGTAATCCATATTAGTGATTACCATATTTTTTTTAAAACTTTTTTTAAAAAAATCTACCCTTTATCTCATCAGAAAGAAAGACTTTCCATCTTCATCCAAATTAGGTGTATGTGATTGCACATGCATACACACATAACACACACACACAGAGCAAGCAAAAGAGAGAGAAAGAGAGAGAGAGAGAGAGAGAGAAAGAGAGAGAGAGAGAGAGCAAAGCTTTTTACTTTAATGTACCTTTTAAACATACCCTCATCTAGTAATGCCACATGAAATAAATTCCTCAAATCTTTCACAGAAGTGCCTTTTCTGATGTCCTGCACACTGAGAAAAACATTTAACGATAAATGTTCCAGGGAGGGAGGAAGTCATGTTTCTTCATTTTGGTTCTGATGCATAATCAAGAGGTTTTAAATGATAGATTTGCTGTAATCTCCTCAGGAACATATGAGTAATGGCCTTAGTCATTTTGGTGCTGACATGAGAGGAGAACATTTTGTCCTTAGCAGAGGTGACATCAGGATTAGGAATGAAGAGATCCCTTTACTGTCCAGTTTTGGGACTGCCTCTATGCTTATCTATGGTAAGAGTTGGGCTGAATATCCACACTTCCCAGTGATAGTGTTTTGATATCAGTTTAACTGTTATGGCTTCATGCTATGGCATCCTAAGATTTGTAGTTTGGTGAAAGAATTACAGAGGTAGAGATCCCTAGCAGATAAATCTAAACGATCATCAAACTCCCAATCCCAGGATTCCATAGGCTGAAGCCATGACAGTTAAAGTTATATCAAACAATTATAACTGTGTAGTGTAAAGACACTCTTATAGAATCATGGAATCATAGAGTTGGAAGAGACCCCAGGGGCCATCGAGTCCAACTACCTGCTATGCAGGAGCACCCATCAAAGCATTCCCAACAGATGGCCATCCAACCTCTGCTTAAAAACCTCCAAAGAAGGAGACTCCACTACACTCTGAGGCAGCATATTCCACTGCTGGACAGCTCTGACCATCAGGAAGTTCTTCCTGAGGTTTAAGTGGAATCTCCTTTCCTGTAGCTTGAATCCATTGCTCCTTGTCCTAGTCTCTGGAGCAGCAGGAAAACAAGCCCGCTCCCTCCTCAACATGACATCCCTTCAAATATTTAAACATGGCTATCATGTCCCCTCTTAACCTTTTCTTCTGCAGACTAAACATACTCAGCTCCCTAAGCCGTTCCTCATAGGTCATTCTGTGAACTGTGGTGAGACTAAAGTTAGACTAGCTTATGTACCACTATTATACTAATGTAAATATTACTGATTTCCACTGAATAGTGTGTGTGTTATGTGTGTGTTCTATGCCTATTGTGACTAAATCTGGATTTAGGTATCTGTCCTTTCAAATCATACTTTAAAAATTATTTTTAGGGGTGAGGAATCTTTTGGTCTTCACATTTTGGACAACTCCTACAATCCCTTGCTGTTAGCTATGTTATCTTCAGGGTATTTTATGTACAAAGTATCTGAGAGGACAAGGATTTCCACTGCTGCTTTAAAACAATGAAATCAGGCCTTGAAATCAGGGTACTGGGTTAGAAGATGTTCACTTTCCCTCCTCTCTCTCTCTCTCTTTAATGTAAATGTAATTTATAATGATATTTGGTAATGGATGGCAGTTAATATCATTCATTCTGTAAAACCAAGTATGGGGACATGAAGAATTCTCCCAAATTTTTCTCACTTCCTGGGAAAGAGTGTCTTGACACAATGAGATCCTCTGCCAAGGAAGATAGCTAACAGCTGTGGTTTTTTTCTTTTTCTTTTCAGGGTTCTTTTGCGAAAAATTAATTTGTTCAAAAAAATTGGCCAAATGTAGGTAACTGTTCTGTACTCACAATTACTACTTAGACCATTTCTGCACAGTGTCTCAGTCCCCTATGGGGACAGGATGGCAGCAGCCCACAGGTCGTGCTTTCACACAATGTCATTGCAGTCCCATGGCCATCCCACCCCCACCCGTTGTGATTGCGGGATATTCACTTAATGGAATAAATCTGTTAAATGCCCATGATCATATGATTCTCCTATTCTACCTGGCCATGCAGAAGGGCAGAAAGCATGATGGAGGTGCTTCCTTCCCCAGAACATCATGGGAAAGAGCCTGGTTGCACTGTGGAAGTCAGGCATGTGTCGCTCGTGCTCCCTTCTGCAGGGAGCTTGTCACGTGTGGAAGGGAGTGTTCCTGTTGTGCTCCCTTCCTGACAAAGGCACTGCTGGGATCATGACAGGAGGACAACAGGATCAGGTAAGATGTGGAAATGGCCCTACTCATGATTGTGACACTATTGCGATGATTGTAAATCCCCCCAGCCTATCTTAGCAAGCATCAGTCCATTCTGCTGGTGACTGGAGTACAGTTGAATGATGTTTCTGACAGGTTTGGGGAGGGGGGGTCAGGACAGGACAAGTAGAATACTGGCCAGTGTCTTTAGCACAAAACACAGTAGCTGAGATTCTGCATTATAGGCCATGACATGTAACTTTATGATAAGAAAACCACATCACAGACATGATACACAGCCATGATACACAATGTGCAATGATCATCATGAAAGACGAGATCCTTTTTCCATCTGAGTGCAGGACATTCAAGACTTCCCACTGCCTTCCATTCTGGATTGTCATTGACCTATGTTGGGGACCACTGTGCTCTCTCCTTTTTCTATGAAGGCAAACTGTCCCCAAAAGTGCTGTAATGTTACACAACACAACAACTGCATAATGGTCATGCTGCTTCCTTTCCTTGTGCAATGGTCCCAGTGGTGCAACTTCTACAATATTCTCTTTTTGGGGAATATTACCATTTCACAATGCTACAGTTCTAAACTGCAGAACTGTATGTTGGTTTGTGATGTCATAAATTCCCAGCAGGATTCCAACCACAATTTTCTGCACAGAAATATTGTTTTTGTACAAAACTGTTTTGTAAATGGTGGCTTGAAATACTTGCATGTAAGAACAAAGTAAGCAAAAATGTACATCCTTTAATAAGTGGTTGTTTCACTTACCTCAGCCACTCTTCTGATAGCTGCTTGTTCTCACAGCAAAGACAACATGTAAAAGTGCTGGCCATTTTATTAAGGTCAGCTCTCACTAGGATGGTTATAGAAGTCCATTATCTGAAGTTCTCTTCTATTAGAAAGAATGTCCAGTCCAAAATTAGTTTAAAATTTGTTGTCGTTCTTGTTGTTGCTGTTGTGTTCCCTGAAGTTGTCTCCAACTTATGGTGCCATAGGAGAACTTATCATGAAGTTTTCTTTAAAAGATTTAGTCATAAGAGGTTTGTCGGGGCCTTCTGAGGATGACAGACTTGCCCAAGGTGGGTTTCTATAGCTGAGCAGGGATTCAAGCACTGGTCCCCAGAGTCATAGGCCCTTTTTGCACGGCATTTGCTGTGCAAAAGGGCCCCGGACATCGTGCGACTACAAGGAGCGGTCCACACGACACACTTGCAAACATGCGACACTCCAGGGCCTGGCAGGCACCGATCGCGCACTATTTCATTTTTGGCTTTGAGCCAAAAATGGTGCGTGATCACACATTGCTCCAGGGCCCCGCACACCCTTGTTGTGCGTGCGGAGCTCTGGAGCCAAGGCGCTTGTGCTTCCTGCCCCAGCGCAGCCTGGGGAAACCCCAGGCTGCACTGCGGAAGGAAGAGGAGGGGCTCTCGTGCTACCTGCTTGTGAACAGGAAGCAGCTGTGCAGCTGAAGCAATGGGGACACGAGAGCCTCTCACAAGAGGCTGCTCCGCGATCCCCGCACTCCAGCTCCGCAAAAAGGTGAGTTGAGGAAAGGGTCATAGTTCAATGCTCAAACAACTATACCACATTGACTCCTAGTTTAATAACAGAACCATAAAAAGTGAAGGCAGGAGCCTTGAAGTTGCCTCTCAACAATGCTTGGATAAAATATAAGTGTAGGTACTCCCAAAGGTTGGTCGTTGTGGGGAGGGAAGTACCTGTCTTCAATTTCTTCTACTGCCATTCCCCTCTGCTTATTAGTAGGAAAGGTACTTTTCACTACCCAGCTTAGAAATTAAAATAAAGCTGCATTCCTAAACATGCTTGATTAAAAGGTAAGAGCATCAAAATAAATAGGATTCAGAGAAAATGTAAGGGGCCAGGATGCCTTTTCAGAATCTGAGATCTTCAATGGAGACCCTGTTTTGTGTCCCACAACCTTGAAATCCTAGATTATACCCAAGCCAGGGTTTACTCAAGAGTAGCATCTCAGGTTTTTTTCCCCCAACTCTTTCCTAAGGGAGGTCAGTCTAGCTCAATCCCTGCTGAGGTGGCTGACTGGGTAGAGACGCATTATTCAATGTGATCTTTGATGTTCAAAACAGATTTTGAATACTAACTTTTAAAACTGCTTTCAATCTTCTTTTTAAAATAATGTTTTTGTACAGCTGTTTATGTATAACTTTAGGGCCGTGCAGGGCAGAAAAACAAATATTTTCAATGACTAATACTAATTTAGATTTATTTAGGAAGGAAATACAAAATTTCTTTCTCCTTCATCGATTGAATATATGGGACAAATTCACTGCATTCCACCATGACCCATCCCAAAATCTGTTTGTCCCCTCTTTATTATACTGTTGCTCTTTTCTTTTGATGCTGTCATTGCATATGTGAAGTACTTTTGTAGCCATTAGCAATATTTTCAAATAAATAGAGCTTATAGTTTTGTTTATCTGGTGTGTGTTTCATAGCTTCTTTGCAGTATGTGGTTGGTCAAACTAAGCTCAGAAGGCCAAGGAACTAATAAAATGGGATGAATAACTCTTATAAACCAATAACACAAGATAGGAACATACACTTCATCCTACTGCACCACTTCTCACTTACTTTTACCAATGGACTTGATACGCTACTGGCCATTGTTCCATAACACCAATGCTGGTGGCTTCTTTGTCAGGGGTGCAGAAAATCTGTTCTTGATTTCATTCCAATCTTTCAAAGATCTATCCAGGAATCTAGACTGTGGCCCCTTCCGCATCCTACCTATTCTCAGCGCTGGGGTGCGGTGATCGCACAAGCAGCCTCTCTCACTTCCCTGCTTCTTCAGATCCGCACAAACTTCCTGCTTATGCGAGAACCCCACCCTTTCGCAGTGCAGTCTGGGACCTTCCCAGGCTGCACGGAGACAGGAATCATAGAATCATAGAAATGTAGAGTTGGAAGAGACCACACAGGCCATCGAGTCCAACCCCCTGCCATGCAGGAACACTCTCAAACCACTCCTGACAGATGGCCATCCAGCTTCTGCTTAAAAACCTTGAAAGAAGGAGACTCCACTACACTCCGAGGCAGCCTATTCCACTGCTGAACAGCCCTGACTGTCAGGAAGTTCTTCCTGAGGTTCAGGTGGAATCTCCTTTCCTGCAGCTTGAATCCATTGCTCCTTGTCCTGGTCTCTAGAGCAGCAGAAAACAAGCCCTCTCCCTCCTCTACATGGCATCCCTTCAAAAGGAAGCATGACCGGCCTGGCTCCCGAGGCTCCGCATGCCAGGTAAGTGCGTGTGGGACCCAGGAGCGATGCGCAATCATGCAGCATTTTTGGCTGAAAGCTGAAAATGCAAAGGTGTGCAATCATCGCCTGCCAGCCCCTGGAGCCTTGCGCGATTGTGAGAGCATCAGGCAGATCACTCCTCGCAATCGTGCGAAGCTCCAGGTTCTCTTTTGCATGGCAGATGCCGTGCGAAAAGGGCCTCAGTCTCCCAAAATAGGTTTTGCACCTTTGATTGATCCTTTGAAGTCTGTAATAAGGCCATTTCTGCACTAGAAGCCATTAGCATATTCTTCCATTACAATCCTGGCATTACCAATCACACGATGGTTATAGATTAGAAACACTGTTTTCTTCACTCTTCCGTCTTAAGTAGATGAGTAGCAGTATTGCCACCTGTGCTCCTTCTGCACTACAGTGTCCCTTTCCCCACCTTCATCCAGCCTCACTGCCCCTAATTGGCTGGGTTTTTTTTGTTTGTTTGTTTGGAAGCCATACTAAACATGCTATAATGCTTAAAAATGTATTTTAAAAAATAAAAAAAAGTTTTTAATGCAAAGGAGAACTTTAAAATAAACATGAAGAGGTGATAGCTTCTGAAGTTACCACACCTTGGGAGTCAGTGAGGGAGGAACAAGCTGGGCATGCCCACTGCCTACCCAGTGCTGTATTTGTGACAACAGGAAGTGCTATCAAGTGCTATTATGGTTCTGCAGTGAGCCAGCTAACAGGATTGAAGCGCTAAAGGAGGTGGTTAATGGATTTTTTTTTCTGGAAATAGAATACTGCAGTTTGGCGATGCCTGGGGACAGGATAGCAGCTGGATAGCAACGAGATTGTATGGTACCATGGCTCATCTACCCATCCACTTAAGATGGAAGGGTGCAGAAAATTGTGGGATGGTGACGTCGTGTGGAAATAGCCTAAGACCCAGAACAGATTTACTGTACCACTCTCAGAGACCATACCCTACCCATCACTCCAACAGCTACTAAACATCACCCTGGTCCATGAACATCATTTGGATTTCTTTAGCCTCTAACTCTGACAGCACAGTGGAAGGGAAAACTCGGATTTTCTTTGGTTCACCTAGATTCTAGACTTCAGAATTTGCAGTGAAATATTCACAGTATTTCCGTGTCCTGGAAGTAGGCTTTTGCAAATGTTGGTGTTCTCAATGAGTAAACAATGAATTCAGTCTTGCAGTGTTACTGTGTCTACATGATATGCAACCATGTTAGAGAACTGCAATCATGCACAACAGGTCACCAAATAAGATGTTCTATTGAGCAAAAAAAGCTTTTCATCTTCAATATCTTTTAGGGTAAATGATTTGAATAAGCAGCATAAGTAAATGGTGTGAATGCTTAGTTTTGGGATGCAGTCTAGAACTGCTAACATCATTAGGAATTTTGCTCTTCACTTCTCATCACTTTCTGTTACTTTGTTGACTCTATTACAGCCTCTGCCAACATTTTTTGTTATTATATTATTTATTTTATCCATTTGTTTAACAACTTAGCTTTGCTTTAAAAAAATAACAAAAATTCTTAAAGTGTCTTGTTTAATTAAATGATGAATAAAAATGTAATTAATTTTTGATATATTTTATTTCATTTGTATCCTGCTTTTTTTCAAAAACTGAGACTCACATTAAATCTTTCTTAAAAAATGAAAATGCATCAGCATAACAACATATTAAAGAGCTTTAAAAATAGTTAAGCAAAAATGACTTCAGAGCTTGCTTATAAGTAAGAAGTGAAGGTTAAAGGGGTTTTCTAATAAAGGAATTCCACAACTGTGAAGTCACTAGTCCCAAGGCTGTATTCCCCGTTTCTAAGCTTTTAGGAAAAATGACGATAATAATGATGTCATTCCTATTTTTTCTTAACTGTTACATTACTTGGTTATTACAATGCAGCACTGCTCTCCTTAAACATAGGAAGGGGAAGACAGTATGATGGACTATAATCTAAATACCCTAATCTAGCTTCTAATCTTGGAAGCCAAGCAGCGTTAGCCCTGGTTAGTAATTGGATGGGAGAGCAGCAAAGAATAGCAGGTGCTACAAGCTGTATTTCAGAAGAAGGAATTGGCAAAACCGTCTCTGAGCACTCCATGCCTAAGAAAACCCTATAAAGTGGATGGGATCACTGTAAGCTAAGAGGTGACTTGAAGGCATGTACACACATCTATAAAATTTGGATCTGGAAGATCCAGCTTAACATCTCTGTTCGTCCATGCAATCCACCAGGTAACCCTGTCCAAGTCAGTGTTTCTCCATTTAATTTACCTTGCACGGCTGAAAGGAAGTCGTACAAAACGAATAGATTTATGATAAAAACATCAGAAATGCAAGAAAAAAACCCAAAACTGTAAAGGAGATCTTCTATTATGATCACAAAGTCAACTCTAGTCCTTCAGACCTACTCATCAGTCCCACTCATATTACATCACTAGTAAAAGCTGCAAATCACTTTTGTTTTGGGGGACATAGAAAACTGCTGTATGTATTAATCTAGAACAGCTCAGCACTTGTTACTGTAATTGGTAGGGGGTCTCCAGGGAGTTAGACATCTTTCCTAGCACCTCCTTTTCAATCAATTTTAATTAGAAATGACAGAGTTTGAAACCAGAACTTCATATATGCAAAGCATGTATTCTGTTAACGAGTTATGGATATTTGTGGAAACTGAACCAATTGCCTCTTACATAGCAAGGAAATATGTATTCTGTTATTAAGCTGTGTCCCCTTTGCTTTCTTCTCCTTATGTTGCTTCCTTGAATGTATGAACTATCCCTTTTCAGTATATACACAATTTTTGGAAAAAAATCATATCAAGCAAACCATTCCAATAGTAGTTGTCAACAGAATACAGTATATGTGCATTATTTCTAAGGGATATTACCCAGAGGGGGAGAAATCACCTTAAATGCTTAACTCAATCAAATGATGAACCCATCAACATTGTTCTCAGGATGTTTGTGAAAATATTTTGTATCAAACAAATGACAGAAGGCTGTTTAAAAATAACAACATGTTTTAGAAAACACTGGAGTATTTTAAATGTATGTAGAACCATAGATGATTTCTTTTTCTATAAAGAAATGTGATTTGCATATTTTCAGCTCTGTTGTTCATAGATTTATGAATATAATACACTGACTTTTGTCATCTTCTCTCTAGAACCTGACAATCCTTTCCTTTTGGAATCCCTGAACTGACAAAAATGCTTTTAAAATGGGTAATTAGTGACAAGTGACTAAGAAGGACCTAGCGCTGAGAAGTTGAGCTTAAGCCTCTTGAAAAGTCTTCATATAAACAAGTCAAACCACATCACTCATTATTCCTCTTTTGTTTACCAGGAGAAAAGTTCAAACAATTTAATGAGAGGATTAGCCATACTTCAACTCTATTGAAAAAGATTAATTGATATTTTCCTGTTAGGGGTTTAACCACTTGGATTTGGCCTCATATCCTCTATTGTTATTGATGCTGTGATCAGCAGAGCAAAGTTGCTTAAAGGTTAGACAAACTTTGCAGCATAAATTACATGAACTAATTTATGTTAACATCCAAAGGAACGCTCTGAACAGCCCTCTGAGTCTGACATTTAAACACTGAGAAAAATACGATCCTTTCAGTCATTGAGATCTGCAAGAAAACTGCATTTATATTACAATACTCAATGTCACATTTATTATGAGGAGGAAATACACACACACACACACACACACACACACACATTAAAATCATATCACACAAATGTAAAGAACACATTTCATGGTGATTAGCATCCAGCACCTTTAAATATACTTGTTTGATGCACAGCCTTACCATTTCTTTTTTAACTGTGTGCATTGGGGACATATGGCTGCATATTTGGATAACCCTATTTGCATTTTTCAAATGTGTAATATTTTTAACCACTCATTTGGCTTTTGCTTTCAGAGAAGTAGACAGCTAGTGTAACCACTTTGAACAGGCAGTTTACTTAGTTCTTTTCAAAGGACAAGGAGTAGACCGGTATTTGTATTCATAAATCATTTTAGTTTAGCTGTTTGTGTTTTTATGCCAGGAAATGTCAACTGATAACATGATTTAGATAAAGTATGAAGAAGAAAAGAAAAAAAGTCAGCAAATCAGAGAAAGCACACAGAGTATAGGATTCCTTTTTTCAATTCCTTTTTTTAAAAAATAGTGGGTTTTTTAAAAAAAACAAACTGTTCTGCTTCCCTGCACAAGCCACAATTTGGAAAGAATATTGGGTGATGGTGTGAAGTATAAAGTAAGTGGAGAGAAAAATAAATTGACAATCAGCAAATTTCTATTTCTTTAAGCATAGTATAGGTGTATGACCCTATAATTTTTATTATGTGGTAGGGGAGTACTTCTGCAGTTCTTACTTTTAAAAAAGAAGAAATTCATTAATTGTTGAAAAGAGGCTAAGGAAGTAATGATATTTTTTTAAGCCTGAAGAAAACTAAATGTGTTGGATATGATTTATTATCTGGAACACAAAATAGATTTAAATACTGTTATGTTGCATGATACCCTAGCCACAAGATTCAGATATATAGAAATTTAGATGTTTGAGGAGGAAGCATATAATATATTTCTTCCATCTGCAGTGACTGGTCTGCTCAATTGCTGATATTTTACACATGCCATCAAATAGATCTGCTATTTTATAAGAGATATGCAAAGTTTGTGTGGCCAGCATATTATATGGCAAAATATACTGTAGTCAATAATATATTGGACTCAATAGGAAATATCAGAAATATATTTGGATATATTGCGAACCTATTTAAATATTATAGTGTCTCGTTTAATTGACACGGTATTAGTGTCCTCAAATTTCTCCAAAATTCTGCAAACTCCATCAATGGGAACAACCTTTTTAATACACTTATTGATGAGTCTATCTTCATTCTAACAAAGGGTTTTTGATTAATTAACAACTGACCAACAATAGAACAAAAGCAAAAACAAGCTTGTATGCTGCTTCTGATACTGAACATGGAGACATTTTATTGACCTTAAGCTGGCCGAATGTTGTGAACCTTATTGATTAACTCGAGCCCACTGAAATGAAATGAAACCTGTTTTACCACAAGACAATATAGTATAAGCCCTGTCTCCATTCTTTCAACATTCTGAACTTTAAAGTACAGCCTAATATTGACTATATTGATCCCCCTAAATAGTTCTGCGATAATAAATATTACATTCTTACAGCAAGTCTCCACAGTCATATTAGGTGATTGGTGAATGGAGCTGTAATCAGAGTAAGTTCTGTGAAAGATAATCTTTCTTTATTCTCCTCCACTGAGGCAGAGATAGGAACCAAGGGACAGCAGTAATTGCTGTCGTTGCTCTTATAAAATCTCTTTCCTTGGTGACCACCGCAGCTAAACAATTTAGTATTTATCCTTTTGAAGAAAGAAGTTTTCAGAAACATACATAAATGCAATTAACTTCAAGGGGTTACTTGTTCCAGTGATTCTGAGCAGAACAGTTGGTTTAAAAATAATAAAGACCTCACATGTCACAAAGCATTGCTCAGAAAGGATAAAATGTTCATATAAACTATCTGCATGACTCCATTTTGTATAAATTCTATAAAATCTGTATGATATTTTAGGAGGAGAATTCACTGTTGCTGTATTATGGGTGGGTGGGTGAGTGGAGGAGAATCGGAAAATAATTCGCTTTTCTTTTTAGTTATCTTTTCCATCTTCTTTTCTATTACTACCAGGCACAATATAAGGATGTCTGAGAAGAAAACTTATAAACTATAGCTTTTCCAAGTGTCAAAAATAAAAAAGCACTCTAGCAGAGTTTTTAAAACACACAACAACAATAACAACCACACACAATTACATCTTACTATTTAAAGGCAAGAATTAAACAGAAGGAATACAAGACTTAAACAAAGCAGAAGACAGATGTCCAGAAATTGTCATTAGCGACAGCACACAGATTGTGATTAAATTTTAATGTGGCATTTAACTTAAGTAAAGATTTTTTGCTTATCAGAGGGAAAGAAGCCTGGGGAAAATATTGTTATTGATTTCATTGCTTTAAATGTAACTGATCTTTTAAGTAATTTTTTGCTTGGTTTCAGTGTCACTTTTTAAATGTCTGCTTGGACTGAAGGAGTCATTAGAGGGCATGTTCATTTAAAATTCTGTGTCTAATGCATATATTGTTCTCCAGTGTCCTCCAAGTTCTATCTACGGAAAACAAAACAAAGCATTCCATCCACCGAATAACAGCGACAACACACAACTGTGCTTGAAGGGTTATGTGGACTTAATGGCATTAAAAATGTCTTGATTCTGTTAAGGGATTTGGTTTGTTTCCTATAAATAATACTGATGTTCTATATATGAGGTACCAGAAGTAAATGAGTACCTTTCTTAAATTTCCATTTTTTTCTATGAAGACTACGATGACTATTTGAAATAAACTAATGAGGAGATGGAGAGAAACAAACAAAAATAGCCTTGAATATGCATCAATGGTGTTTTACTATTATTTTTTTCCAAACAAAGGAAAGAAAAGTATTTTAGCTGTGCCATCAAGTTTTCCTTCAGAATTCTTTTGATGGGAATAGGGAATGACTGTTCAAATTATGGAACTCTTATAGGCATTATCATGTTCTGATGTTTCAAGATAGCTAAGGTTAGAAGGACTCATTCGCTTCAGCTATAATGCATTTGTATCACTAAATAAACAAACAAAAAAATGGAGATAGTGTCATGAAGTTTCTTCCTGCTCATTGGAAAAAAAATCTGAATTATATCAAATATATCCACGATTTAATAATGACAAATATGTATGTGCTAAATACTTCACCAAAAGTAGCTTTTGAAAATTTGATGGAATACTAGCAAGCTAGTTGACACAGATATTCTGTTGACTTCTAGTACTGCTGCAGGGTAACCTTGAGCAAGAAAGATACTAGAAAATATTCTTGCTGGAATACACAATTATTTTGAGCCCAAGAACCGTTGTTTGCATTATACATTGCTTAGGCCTAGCTAAAGATGATTTGGTGCCTGAGCCAAAGCAGCAAATAGCACCATTCCATCCCTGAGATCAAGTTGCACAGTATTCAGCATAATGTTAGTTATTTTGGCGTCTGAGGGAGAAAATATAGGCTGTCACCCTGTTAGTGGCATATGTAGGTGTAAGTCGACCTTACAGCAATATATATCTCTTTTTCAGTAGACACAAAAGTTGTTATTCGAATTCCTCCTCTGTAGAAACCAAAGTTGTTCCCCTAGACCTATTGCAGAGTCACTGTAGCCTGTTCCTTCCTGTTCCATGCCTCGTGAGAGCAGTGGGAACTTGGAGAAGCATCTATGTACATGGAACAAGACATAAAATAATTATATCATCTGCTGAGTCTTTTGGTTGAACTCCGCAGACCACAGTGCTGGATAAAATTATTTCTCATCTGATTATGCTGATGTAGCCAAACGTCTCCCCAACTTGCCATTGCTCTCACCAGGCATGGGTAGGGGACTGAGTTGCAGCAACCAGTGCAATAAAGTAGCGATGTTTTAAAATAGTAATATCTACTTTACAAGCTATGGTCTGCTTTACAGAGGCAGCTCTCATCTTCTGGAACTCCTTTCCACAGGAGGCTAGGCTGGCTCTCTGCCTTCCTTTTCCCAGCAGGCAAAGAACTTTTTGTTTAACCAGGCTTTTAGTGTGCTAGCAGCAGAGCTTCTTATTGGGATGTTCTATGTATCGTTAAAAAAATTTAAAAATAATTTTTTGAAAAAGGTTTCATGCTAATTTATGTGTTGGTTTTAATTGTTTTCAAATTTTATTGTGAAGGTTTTTAAATTGTCTTTCTTTCTTTCCTCCTTGGGTCCCACTCTGGAAGAACAGTGACATACAAATAAAATAAATAATAAAAATGATCTTTTATACTTTTTTGTTTAATTTACATCCCACTTTTTGCCCAATATGGGATCTGATGTAATTCATTTAAACAATGAACAATACAAAAGTTTTTTTTAACCTGACCAATTGTATCAAAGACATTGATTTATAACAGTTTTTAAAAGGCAGTTAAAATATGATAATGATAAAAAATCTAGCACAGCCCAATTAAAAAACCTTCTGTACTGGATAGCTAACAGTCAAAGGTCTGGATGAACAAAAAAGGCCTTTTGCAATTCTCCTCAGACCTTCAAAAAACAAAGGGTAAAATATCCTTATCTTCTTTCTTCTACATTCTGATATTTCAGACTAGAGGCTGGTCATAACATAATCCAAGGCTTCCACTTCCATCAATTCCTGATGCAGGTGTAGGTGTATAAATGGTGGCAGGTACCAATCCCTCACCACCACTCCCACACCAGCAGTCACTGGTGTTTTGCTGTCACACCTAAAGTGACATCACAACACTTCTCGTTTTTGTTTAAGCTGATTTTCAGTCTGTTTTGGGGGTGGGTGTTTGAATTATTACAAGCTAAATTCTCACATTTTTGGGGTGGCTTGGGAACGTTTTAGGTGTTTCAGTGCACAAAATCACCTTACTAATCAGCTTGGGGAGGTCAGAGAGCTTAGGGGTTCTCTTGTCAGCTTCAGGGGCCACAAAAGGGGGTTAAAAACAGCATAAGGTCCATGGACCACACTTTATGAATCTTGCTCTATATTATCATCTTATCAAGACAAAAGATCAGCCTTCTTCCTTCCTTCTGTACAGATTTCCGGAAATTCACTAGAGCATTTCCTTATGCTCAGCTTTCCTCCAATTTTAATCATCAATAAATTAATCAGTCCTGAAACCAAAGCTTATACCAAACCATTGTGTAAATGAACACTTGCTTAAGTTCTTCCTGGTTGTGTCCCTGAGAAAGATACACTTGACATGTTTCACCTGTGCGGAAAAGGTAGAGTATAAATAAATGTATACAATACAATAAGAAGGAGATGATGTTTTATGATTCCACCAACTGGTGAAGGGCATATAAGCTTCAGTTCAATGTTCCAATAAAGTCTATTGACACCCCTTGAAGGAAGAGTCTGCAGTGGGCATCAACTTCTCAAC
The DNA here is from genome assembly GCA_948474755.1 of Ctenosaura bakeri. Taxonomy (NCBI): domain Eukaryota; kingdom Metazoa; phylum Chordata; class Lepidosauria; order Squamata; family Iguanidae; genus Ctenosaura; species Ctenosaura bakeri. The sequence continues at coordinate 595,736 of CAOLHI010000369.1, read as the reverse complement.
CTCACACTCAGTTTTGGGATATCTATACATTTTTTGTTTACTTGACAAATCATTTATGCTAACTGATTTAAATCCAAAACTGTCTTAAGAATGTTTAAGCCTGCAAAAATTATTTTATTAGGACCAGCCCTACTTTATGGTAAGGTGAGGCAGCCACCTCAGGAAACATTTTAGGTTGTTATGAAAGGGCAACAAATAATTAATTATTGCTATTTATTTATTTTACCATTATATTGTTGGTATCAGAGGCGGAGAGAGGATTTGTTTGTTCATGTGCCCAAATTGCTTGAGTTATTTTGGACCCCACTAACTTTTAACTCTGGAATTTTGGCCTATGTATAAAGAGAAGCAACTGACAAGCAAGCAGATAAATAGATGCAATATTTCTACTGAAAACAAAATAGTTATTTAATCTGAATATGATCTATTGGCTTCATAAACATTCTCTTGTCAAAAACTGGATTGTAGGATTTTCAGAAATTATCTTTGCTGCTTTTTGGTATTATTCAGAACTTCCATACTTAAGGACTAGATTGACCTTCTGAAGTTTGTTCCTGTGTAGTCTGTGGCTCTGGAACCATCATTTCAGTACCGCCTCCTTCCACATAGATATCTAGCCATCTGGATAAAGCATCAACATTAATGTTCCACACCCCCAGATTTCTGTGCTTGACAGTGAAGTCAAATACTGGAAGTGCTACAGCCCACCTGCACTAGCACTGAACTTCAGCCATTTCAGTGAGCAGCCTTTGAACACTCCCTGTTATAGGTTGATGAACTGTTTTTCAGATTGGGTTTCAAACAAATGTTAGTTTCAGGATTTTTCTTCCAGCAAGGTAGAATAGATAAAAGTGCTTTTTTAAAAAAAGAAGAGCATATTTGAATGTGCAGAGATCTGTAGCTTTATAGCAGGGGTAGGAATCATGCAGCCCTTCAGAAGTCCTGGCATTGCTCACCTAAGGCTTCTGGGACTTCCAGTCCAACACCATCCCAATGCTTGAAGGCTGCATGACTCCCACCCTTGCTTGAAGGAAATAATTCTGACTAAATTGGCTTCTTTAGTGATATGTGTGAGATACATATTCCAGTGCAGAGAGAGAGAGATTCCAGTATCAGTGGAATAGTAATTCCACTCTCAGGTCTAAATTTATTCTAAGGTTTGTCCCAGTTACAGTAGATTCATCATTTCCTGCATTTGTATTTGTCTTCAATACATTAGTAAATGCCATTAATTCAAAGGGTCTACTCTGGTTGAGACTAATAACTAGATGACTAAGAGTCAAGCCTAGACATTAGTCCAGACTGTAGGAGCTATCCAAAGTGCTGAACCTATTTTGTGATTAGGTTTAAGCACTTTGGGAAGCTTACTGGAGTAGATGCCCTGCTGAAATGACACTGAAGCCAAACACCTTCCAGTATATGTTATAATATATATTCAAAGTAAGCATGGTGTAGTGCTTTGAGTGTTGGACTATAACATTGGAGGCCAGGGTTTGATTCCCCACTCAGCCATGGAAACCCACTGGGTGACCTTGGGCACATCATACATACTCAGCCCACAAAACCCTGTGACAGGTTCACCTTTGGGTTACCATAAGATGGAAATGAATTAAAGGCACATAGCAACAACAAAGAAAAAATAAAGATGTAGTGGCTGACTGCAACCAAGTTATACTGCAGGTTGTCCCACTAATACTATTCTTATTTTGGGTAGTATCAACCGACATTCAACATTTTGCCATTATCTGAACATGGGACCTTCCACACCATCTCAAGGCTTTCCTAAACCTCTGGAGGAGCTTTTGAAGGTAAACAGAAGGGAGCCTGAAGAAAATGGGGGATTCACTCCCCCCCCGAGTTCCTCTAACAGAAGCAGAACAACTCCATAGGATCTTGGCCATTCCTTGATAATACTACCATTTTTTTCAGTGGGCAACAATAACCAATAGTTATATCAAGTTTATGGAAGAAAGTACCATAGACAGGGAAAAAGATGAGATGCTTGGTTTCTTTGAGAGTATAGACCAAAGATGACAAAGAACAAGCAGTTCATACTATTTCTGTGTATATAAATATAAGATTCTATTATACATGTATTCAATTAGACATAAGATTCCATGTAAAATAGACTCATCTAGGGTCCAGCTCAATTAATTGAGCCAACTGCCCACATTGCTACATATTAGGATGACTAATTTCCTTGTTGCTTCTTGATGCATTGGGATCTCACTTTTCATACAAGGGTGCATGTGTGTTTTTCATACATTTCCATAGGTCCCCACTGAGTGAAAGATAACAAAATGCATGTGAATGGTGATGACAGTTGCCATCTGCATTCTATTACCAGTGAAAGGTATCTCTTCTTTTTCCTCTTATCTAATCAAGCTGGTTACTGCCAAGATCCCAAATGATGGACGTGGGTCTGCCAATGCTCTGATAGATGACCATAAGGGGATAGCTGCCACAAGCTCTTAAGAACTATCAGTCTGTAACAGACTGCTGCTGAATTTGAGGCAATTCCTCAAATGTATGAATAGGAAATCAGAATCTCAGTAATGTTCTCTACTGAAGATTGAATAGCAACAATCTTACTCAGTCAGGGATTCATTCCATAATATTAGATGTCCGCAACAAACTATACTTATTATATACAAATATAACAAGGACATGCCTTCAATACAGGGATTTTATTTCCAGGATAACCTTTTCCAGGTTGCTTCTTATTTGGTCTTCTAAATTATAAAACTGATAATCTAAACCATCTTCTTAAACTGTTCCATTTCCTTGCCTAGTTATTAAGTTTCTGATTCAAACCTAGTTCTGGGCTAAACATCCAGGCACAAAATATGAGCAATTATCAATTGAATGTCTTAAGTAATCAAAATGAGTAAATTAGCAAGTTCACCTGAGTGAAGACATGACCCAGGGTCAGGATATTCAGTCAGAGGATAACTCTGAGGATGGGAGAATGAATGAATTCTTGAAGCTTCGCTGAATATGGTGTCCAAGAAGAGTGGTGTGGAATCCAACTTATGGGAGAGGTTTCCACAGGCAGACAACAAAGGAGGGGCCTCTGTCCTCTTCCACTGGCACAAGTAACTCCTCCTGCAAGTTATCTGTAGTCCAAGAACAGAACTTGGAAAAGTTACTTTTTTGACTTACAACTCCTCAAATCCCCTGGCCAATGGCCAAGCTATAATATGATTTTTCAAAGCACAGACTGAGAGGTCTTCTGTTTTCTTTGCCAAGTTAGGGACTGTAAGAGACCTCCCAACACAGCAGACAGCTTGGGACCTTTAACTTCCAAGAAAGGGCAGCAGGCCATCTTTGCTAGGCTATATACTGTATCCTATACTATAAAGATAGGGTGGACAAAGTGCAGTCCATAGGCTGCTGCTGCTCCAAAGGTCATTTCTGTGATTTCCCAGGCTCTCTGGAGCCTCCTAGTGACCCCATGCTGACAAAATTCAGCAACAAATTATATTTTCCACTTTGAGAAGTTTCAAGGAAAAGTAGTGTTGGCATACAAGAGTGTGTATATCCCTTCAACCTAACCCCACCTGGAATCAGATTTTTGTCTACTTCTTCCTTTGTGTTTTGTAATTTTTTCAGAAGCCTGACATTTTCAGGGGACCGCTCTGGGACATTTCAGGGACATTTCCAGAGTGATCTCTCTGTGGTCCTGATTTCCCTGCTGTTCACTGCAATGGTGATAAGCAGTTGCACATTGCTGGATTGATGAAACTGCTCTGGGTTTCAATATAGATTTTGAGGATCCTATCCAAGGAGGTGAACTTCACCCCCCAAATACATTCAGAACCTTGGATAGTTCCTTCCAAGTTTATACTAAAGCACACAAAATAGATTCACCAGTCTCCAAAATAGATTCACCAGACTCCAGTGTGGTGGAGTCTCCTTCTTTAGAGGTTTTTAACCAAAAGCTGAATGGCCATCTGTTGGGAATGCTTTGATGTGTGTTCATGCATAGCAGGGGGTTGGACTGGATAGCTTCTGTGGTCTCTTCCAACTCTATGATTCTAAAATGTCACACCCTGGAATCAACATATCAGCCAAATGAGTATATCACCCCTGTTTTTAATCTCATTGTTTCTTTGTTTAATACCTGTATATTCCTTTCATGACTTCCACCCATAATTCCAAGTGACTATCTCAAACTGAATAGCATTTTGTCTCTCGGATATAAGCTTGCAAAAAAGGCTACAGCTTGAAAACATTTTCTTTATAAGTGCCATGTGTAAATTACAAACTCTACTTATATTCCATTTCTAGTTTAAACCATGAAGTACATATGTGGGAAGGCACTGGAAAAAGTAAAATTCAGCTATGCGTAGAAAGAATAAAAACTATAATGCTTAACTCCTGTCACAGTGATGAAGTTCCATATAATGCCTCAACATCAAAACATTATGGTGGTGCTCTCCAATTGGCAACATGTTCCTCTCCATTTCTTTTGCCCTTTCATGAAACCAGAGAGCTTATGAGCACTGAATTTGTGCATCTCCGATATCTTATCCCCCACAAATCACTTTCTCATCCTAATTCGTCCTCTTCCTCATGACACTACGTGACATACCATCAGTACTGTTAACTCTACTGAGAGAATGCCCTAATTAACTTCAAGGGGATTATCCTTTTCAATCTGCTTCAGCAAAACTGACAAAGGTCTTATGGCAATTTAAAGACTAACACATTTTTTGTCTGGGGCAAACTTGTGTGGACTGTAGCACACAGTCCATAAAAGCTTTATGTCAATTAAAACTTGGACTAATTTAACATGCCACAAGACCGTGGGATGTTTATGCAAACCAAACACATTTTTCATTTTCAGCACAAGAACCCATAATATGACAAAGAATCCACAACTAAGCAGATATATCTGACCAGAGCCTGGAGATCTCTATACAAGTTTGGACAGAATGAGAGAGAGCTGAGATATAAATAGAATCATTGAAAATTTATGTGGTTAAAGAAAAGGCTGTGGAAGGAGTAGCCCTCTGGATAATGTCAGAGTGCTGCTCTAGAGCTGAGCACCCAGCAGCCCCAGCCAGTATAGCCAATTACAGGACGTGATGAATGTTGTCATCCAACAACATCAGCAGGTTGCACATTCACCATCATTGCCATAGAACTGATGTATGTCTTATACTACTAAGTCAGGCTATTCGGCCACTTAGTTTAGTGCACAAACTCTCAGTGATCCTCCAATATTTTGGAGGAATGTCTCTCCCGAAGAAGCTGTAGACTACATGGGACACATGCAAAATGTATGCCTCACTGTAGAGCTATGGCCCTATGACTTCTGTATCCAGCCACCTGCACTATCAGTGTGTTATAGGAGCCTGTTCTCAAAGGGCTATGATTTTGTTAATTGGGACCTGGGTCCCATTAAAATCACCAGATTTTAAACTACTATACTGGCTGGGTTGAGACACAATTCAAAATGCGTCTCTTGCTCTTTGAAGCCCTTCATATCAAAAAGGACTGGCAGCCATTATTCCCACAGCACCCTGCCTGCGTGCCAATTCCATCATTGGGCAATTGCTGACTAGGGTTGGCTAGTCTCCCTGCTTTCTTTTCACAGACAAGTTAAGACTTTTCTATTCTGATAGACATTTAATGATTGTATAGGGTCCATCTAATCTAAACAATGCACCAGATCCTGCTAATTGTTGCAGTGAGATAGTATATAGGGAATATCTCTTATATCCTAACTATAAGTAATATCTCTTACCTCCTAACTATGTATCAGAATTTGGTTAGAACTAGTAAGTTGGACTGAGAACCTGGGAGATCTGGGGTGTAATCCCCCATTGAACTTGGAAATTCACTAGGTGACCTTGGAACAATCACTCTGTCTCAGTCTGGCCTACTTTACAGAGCTATTATGAAGATGTAGGAGGAAGAAGACAGCAACTCTGAGTGGAAGAAAGGAGTGGAAATAAGTAAGCATATAAATGATTTGGTCTTTTAGAACCATACTAATGATCAATTATCTAACTGTCTCTGTCTTTCTGTCTGTCTGTCTATCCATTTATCTCACTAGTCTTTTTTCTATAACACCAATAATATTGGATGCAGAATCCAATGCCATAGTCAGGTGTGATTTTCTTCTGAGCAAACTCTAATTTGGGGAGCCATACAAGATTGAAATGGGGATCATATATATGAATTTCTGCCTTGTGTTTTTTAATTCACCACCTTTCAATTTCTTTTTTCAAGGAAGTTTCCTTGTAGTGCATCACAGTCCCTCTGTTTCCTTTTATGGCTGCATCACTAAATGTTCAGTATATATTAGTGTTTCAAATGCCCTGCAAATGCATTACTGCTGGGTGCATTAAAACAGTTCCATGGGGCCTCCATGCAGAGTTTTGCATACCATTTTTCAGCTACCTTTTAGGCTCATAGAAAACCTACAGGTCTCGTACGATGGAATTTGTGAAATATTGCAGCCAGACATTAAAAAAAGGGAAATAGCCTTGTGGGGCTAAAACATTGATGGTGACTGTCCTCCAACTGCCATGACAATCTAAACATACTTGTTTACCAGAAGAAGAACGACTAACTTATACCCTCTAGTTTTCTTTAGCAGAAAATAAATAAAGGTGATTTTATGGCATGGATGGTGTTCACTTATGTCCTTCTATTAATACATCCATTGCATAGAAAGAGCAATAGGGCTAAGAATCTCAGTTCTGTGCTCCCTTATAACACTATCCTCTGGCCATCAAGAATATTTATCCAAAGATATTCAAAAATAGTTAGAAAATGTTTCTTAAGCATTGGGAAACTCTGAGAAAGAGAGTCCAGAACTGACACGAACCTTCACACATGATTTTTTTTTTCCAGTGCAAAATCCTACATAAAAATTCTGCAGTTATTCTGCACAAAATTTGCCCATAGATTTTTTGCACAGAAGACAGCATTTTCTGTACAGGAACCAGCATTTTCACCAAAATAATATTTCTGTGGAGAATTATTCTTTTCTGCGAGAAAATTCTGTTTCTGTGCAGGGAAGTATGCATTTTATGCAAAATAACTCCCAGCTCAAACCGCATGTGTGTTTTGCAGAGAGTAAGTTGTGAACTGAAAATTGTATTTGAAATTGCACAGTTTTTGAAGGCTTTCTCCCAATGGGGAAAAAGAAATTCTAAAACTATTCATTGCTTCCTTTGAGAATGAACTTAACAAAGAATTTCATTCTTAAAAATGATCCTGTATTGCTATAGCTATGCATCCAAAAGGTCTCCATACAATCTGGAAGTGAATCCTGCAAAATCAGGGTTTTAATTATGTTTGTAACTATGAATGGAAAATTCTGTCAGGTGCACTTTCTCTGATATTCATGTTTATTAGCTCTGTGTAAGTTCAAGAGGTGTTAAAGACAAATAAGTCTTTCAGGGGGGAAATGATGGCAGCCCTAGTTCTGTGTGAACTTTGTCAAGTACACATAAATTCAACCCCAGATTTCTAACAGTTAAGCATTCAAAGTGAATGAAGAAATACTTCAGTTTTGATTCCTTTCCTATTCCTATTGATTCTATTTCCTATTCCTATTCCTATTCTTAGCACCTCAAGTTCTTATATGGTAATGGCTTGATTACATCCCATTTGGATTACTGTAATACACTCTACATCAGGCTGCCTTTGGAAATAGTTCAGAAATTTCAGCGCATCCAAAATTCTGCGGCCAGTCTGCTGGCCAGGGCTGATTATAGGGAACATATAATCCCATTGTTGAAACAACTTCATTGTCTACTGGTCCATTTCTGGGCAGAATTCAAACTGCTGGTTAAAACCTTTAAAGCCCTATGTAGCTTGTTTCCACAGTATCTGAAAGACTGTATCTCCTTGTATGAGCCTGACCAAGATTTAAGATCTTCATGGGAATCATAGAATCATAGAAATGTAGAGTTGGAAGAGACCACAAGGGCCATCCAGTCCAACCCCCTGCCATGCAGGAAGCACTCCCGACAGATGGAAGCACTTAAAGCACTCCCGACAGATGGCCATCCAGCCTCTGCTTAAAAACCTCCAAAGAAGGAGACTCCACTACACGCCGAGGCAGCCTATTCCACTGCTGGACAGTCCTGACTGTCAGGAAGTTCTTCCTGAGGTTCAACTGGAATCTCCTTTCCTGCAGCTTGAATCCACTGCTCCTTGTCCTGGTCTCTGGAGCAGCAGAAAACAAGCCCTCTCTCTCCTCTACATGGCACCCCTTCAGATATTTAAACATGGCTATCATGTCCCCTCTTAACCTTCTCTTCTGCAGACTAAACATACCCAGCTCTCTAAGTCTATCCTCATAGGGCATGGCTTCCAGGCCCCTCATCATTTTGGTCACCCTCGTCTGGACTTACTCCAGCTTGACCATGTCCTTCTTGAATTGGGGTGCCCAGAACTGGACACAGTATTCAAGATGAGATCTAACCAAAGCAGAGTAGAGTGGTACCAGTACCTTCCTCAATCTAGACACCATACTCCTATTGATGCAGCTGAGAATTGCATTGGCTTTCTTGGCTGCCGCATCACACTGCTAGACTTTCTCTTGGTCCCACAACCATCAGAGACACATTTGGTGAGGATACGGGAGAGAGCCGCCAAGGTAACTACTCTCATGTTGTGGAATTCCCTCCTGTAAGAGGTTTGGTTAGCCCTCTTTCCCCTTTCCCTTCACCAGCAGGAAAAAACCTTTTCATTCAGATGGGCCTTTGGATTATAATTTATATTGCTGAAAGAGCTTTTAACAAGGTTGTGATTTTATCTTTTTTTTTTTTACTGTGTTTTAATTGTGTGGGGTTTTTTTAACCTTAGCATTTTTTTTTTAAAAAAAAATGAACTGTCATTTATTTAATCTTGTTGACTTTTTTGGCTGCCTCATCATACTGGGCACCAATATTGGCCATCAATATGATACTTGATTATTTAGTTAGGAAACAGTATAGGTTGGCAGTTCACATATAAACCATTGTTAGGTCTCCCAACCATCAGTACCTCATCTGCCTTTTTTTAACCTACTATGTGAGTATTGGAATCCCACCTTGTGTCATGAAAGTGAAAAGTAGTAATATATGCTGCATACTGGTGAAACGCCATACCAACAAACTTCTAGACTTTGCCACATATCCATATTAAACTTGCCACATATCCACATTAAACAGTATGGGAGTGGTAAGACTGAGACTGGAAGTTTGTCAGAGATTAATTCCTAAAGGATAGAGTGAAATGGATATGGTTTTCCACCCCATCTCCTTTGACTGAGACGTGAGGGTTCTTTCTCATTTGGCAGCTAATATGTATCTGTCTGGGGTCCTTTTTTTATTGCTTTCTGACCAGTTGGGTCCAATTTGTTGCCATAGAGGGACAAGCAGATTTAACATCAACACTAACTTAAGCTTTCTTAAGCACTGGAATCTCAGGATATTTTTATGAGAGAACCTATATAATACACACATACACAAATGTACACACTCCATTTAGGGAGAAACATAGGCATGTCAGTGTCTAGGCACATGGCTTTCGTTACATTGCATTCCAGGTAAGGCATCATACATTCATTAGATTACAATATGTGGCAAGTAAGATGTTACACTTTCATAAGGCCTGAACCTTTATGTCTGAATCTCTGTAGCAGGCTTCTCTACAGTTAACATATAGAGAATCATTATCTTCTAACTCAGAAATTTATCTATTACAGAAGTATACATTGAGGAACTATACATCTCTAAGCAGGCATTTGTGAACACAGACTTTCAGGGGTTAATATCCATGGGTATTGCTATATCTAGCAGCATCCATTACTAGATCTGACAGAAATGGGAAATATATCTATTTACCATTGCCCAGTTGAAAGAATAGATTCTTCCTCTTACCGGCATGGTTTAACTCCATCAGCATGTCTGACTTATCAGTTTGGAACAGCACAGCTGTTATCAACAGCATTCTTCAATGTTGGAAACTGGCAAGCAGTCTGAATTCTAATTCCTCTTAGCTTGTTTTATATCTTTCCTAGACTAATCACCTGACGTATCTGGTCCAATGACATAAGAGGTCTTTACAGTCATTTCCTCTTCCAATCAGATTCTTGCAGGTGACAAAACATACCAAATACTCATAACTGCCATCAGATTACACCAGCCAGCTGATTGCATGGGTTTATTATCAGTCAAGTCAAACTGTTTGTGCTATCATATCTTATAGTTGTTTTGGTGTTCTGCCTGGAATGACCTTTCGTCTGGACTCTTGGTAACACACACAAATGTTCCAGACTACGCAGAACTTTACTATTTCATGAGGCCATTATTTATGTTTTCCAGTTCTCAAAGTTCAGAACCAAATCATTGCAGGGCTGTAACAAGAGAAAGCAGTGCTACATCTTGAAATCATCCATCAAGGAAGAATCCAGAAAAGATAAACTGTGTTAAATCCCTTGTTAGGTGTTTAGGGGTTGGAACCATCAAACTGTGCTTCTTCTTGACTGTATGAATTCAAGCTGTAGTACCAAACCATGTTCACTCAACCTAGTAGAACATAAGCTATGGGCTTTTGCAGGGGTTTGAATTATGCATCGTTTTGGGCTTTTAGCCCACTGTGGCCCTTGGGATGTTCACCAACCTTCAAAACACTCTAGCATCCTCCCACCAAAGAATTGGCCAGAAAAGGCTGCTTTTCAGTTGAAAAAAAATCCACACATGAAGAAAAGGTGCCCTTGCAGGATGATAACACCCCAAAATAGTCAGCCTGACACTTTCAAAACCAGGAGATAACAAGAAATTACAGTGTGTGAATTCCAGCAACCCAAAATGGCTGCACAGATGACTTCTTGCAGCCCTCTAGAACCCCATGGTGTGTTCATCTGGGCTCCAGATCTCCTTCCTAGAGAGCATTTTTTTATGTATTCTAAAAGAATGTCACATTAGAAGTATCACCAGAGCTTGCAATGTAATACCCGGCAAATACTTGGGATGATCTATCTGATAACCCATGAAAACTGACCATGCTGCCTGTGGCATATTGTTACTCTGCCTTCTGGCAGTCCCTGGGGGACACCTGGATTTGCTCCAAAATCCAAAGGTTGGGGAAATTAGTGGAGCACTGCTTAGCAGAGTGGGGGGCAGGGCAACACAGTGATATCTTTAACTCTATGTTTACAGAGTTAGACTGCAAGAGATACAAGTCAAATGTTCAATTAAAAGTATTTTACTTATCAGAATTGGCAGAATTTCTACACACACACACACACACACAAAGCAGTCACTCACCCAAGCGCACAAGGACTACTAAGTTTGAAAGACTTAAGAGTAGGAAAAGCGAAGGGAAAGAAGGTGGTTATACTGCACCTGGCCCTGGAGACTGTGGCTCGGGAAGAAAACAAAACCAAAACAAAACAAAACCAGGACTCAGTGAAGAAAGAATGCTGAAGGGAGCTCTCGACTAACAGAATGTCAGACACTAGTCAAAGGTGGGAGTTCTCCCTTTAGTAAGAGGATCACTGATGTGATCATTTATAAAAACATAGGACCCTCTAATACATCATTTAAGAAACAGATGGGCAAACCTAGTGGTAGAGAGTTTCACAGACTAGAATTGGACTTAAATTGGACACATTGTATAGACATATCCTTTAAGAGATTCAAGTAAATATTTAAATGATTTGGTAAATTTGAGCTTATATGGAACCAAAGGAAGGCATCTATTCATGGATAAAGATTAGACTACTTTATATGTGAGACATATATGAAACGAAAATCTGTCGAGGAAAGTGTCAATTGTTTTATTTGTTAGTTATTTGGATATCTTGGTCTGTGATATAACAATATTTTGTATCTTTTTTTTCTTTTCCTCTTTTTTCTTGTTTTGATGCACAATTCTGTTCTTTTTTATTTACATAAAATCTGTTTATAAAAAACACAAAAAAAAGGTGGGAGTTCTCCAAAGAGAGCCCCAAAAGGGGACTCAATTATAGTGCAAAGTATGCTGAGGGGCGGGGCAGACCCTTTCCCAGAAAAGAACAAAAGCCAAGTTATGCAGATGGACCTCATCTTTGTAGTTCCCAAGATTGCAATCACTAACCTTATCCAGGGGGCACTTAGTCTCTCAAGGTGTCAACGTTGTGGCTGGCCCATTTGATGTGTGCATACGTGCCTTCCGAGGTTTTCCTCTTGGATACGTGACTGGGGGATAGTTGGTCTGACCTTTGCCAGGGTGGTTTCAGCTTTTAGACCTAGATGTTTACGTTTCCGTCCAGTGAAACTCTGGCTCAATATATAGATATTAAATACTTCACTTCTCTGAGACTGGGTCTGTCAGTAGATAATAAATATTTCACTCCCCCTATCAACAGAGATTACAACATAGTCCAATATATCTGGAGGGCTCCATGTTGTTTTACTATGTTAAGCAGATGAACTCAGAGATCTTCCATACCAAACACTGCCCTGATGAAGCCTGGTTGATAATTAATATAGCTGTAGAAATATGTTTTAGTTTTCTGTGAGTTCTTGAGTGAATTTTTAGCTCTCAGTACATTTATTTCCCAGAAGATGCCCCTCCTAGATTTCATGCTTTATGGAGGAGTCTCTCTCTCTCTCTCTCTCTTTCTCTTTCAAGCCAAACAGCAGTGTGATTTGTGAACTGGCATCTCTGACTTCTGAAGAAGGTTCCAAACAGCAGTACAGAGTTGTTGACACGGCATGCTGTTACCTCAAGTACAGGAGGAAAAAAAAATCAAGTTATTTCCAGGCATTGAAGGAAGCTGGGAGGCCACTGCCCCACCTCTTTCTTCAGCCCCCGCAAACAGCTGCAACCAAAGTCGATGGTACCTCAAACTCGGCATGCTTTGCCACATGGAGTTTTGAAAGCAATTTTCCTGACACTGTCCCCCCCACACTCCTCCTCCTGTAAAGGCACTGATAAGACTATTTTTATGAGGTGGTTATAATATTTTTGAAGGCCTTTTATGAAGAACTTGAGTAGGCATCAATTCTTTTTGTGTGTCTGTGAATAGGATGCTCAGTCCTATTTCTCTTCCTCCTGATTATTGGGAAAGCAGCAGGACGAAGATATAAATACAAGTTGAATCTGTTTCTGAAAGCCGGCATTTTACATAGCACTAAATGGTAGTGCTGCTTAAAATTAGATGCTTTCTGTTGCAAATAAGGTTAAAGCGACAAAGGAGCAGGATGTTGCAGGAGTCCTAGGGGCTTCGCACAATCAGTTCAGGTCAGATACTGTTTTATTTGAAAGAACAGCTGTTTATGGCCCATTTGTCAATTTAAATCAAATTACAACTTTGGAGATACTAACTTGAAAACTTAAAGAAAGCCATATGATATTATGCATTACATCTTCTGCCCATTAAGGAATCTTAAAGTAAGGTAACCAAAGACAGAAAATACTGGTTCAAATTTCAACCCACAAGAAGTGTGAATATACCCTCAATTTAATAAAATGTATAATGCAACTTCCTGAGGCTTAAATTTCTTACAATTGCTCTTGGAATGGGCACTTGTTTCCCCATTATTGGCCACTTTAATCTACTTATACCCTAGTTGTCTCATTTAAAGATCACTTTATAGGACTGGGTTATCCCCATTTGAAGTGTGTGTGTGTTTCACAGGCTGCCTGATGGAACAACACAACAGTTTACATATTTCTGATGATGATCTGAAAAGTGATTTTAAAAAATCTATAGAGAGAATCCAATTGTCCTGAAAATATATACACACAAGTCTGCTCTGAGGTGGCTAAAATGAAGTAAACCCAGTTTGTGGAGACAGAAAGAAAGCCACGACTGGAAAGTAAAGATCTGGAAGTAAGTGGGCACTGGCAGTTACCTAGTTCGAAACTCATCTCTCCCAGGAGAGAATTAGAAGAGGGCAAGGAAGACAAGCAGTTGGAAAAGTAGAATGTTTGTGCTTTTCTTTCCAGCAGACTGCATTAAATATTCAGCAAAAGCTGGGGGATCAGTTTACATTACTCTTCTTGTTTCTCGTGTATCGGCTGACAGGTGCTGTAAACATACATAGACAAACATGGTCCAATGCTAGCAATGCTACAATAACTGAGGGCAGAAATACTTTTGTTTCCTATGACAATTACATTTGCACTTTTAAAGCATCATAGCTGGTGGGTGAATTCCCTTCTAAGCATGCAAAAATGAACAGCTGGGTCTCTTATTCTTCTTGTCCCTTTACAAATGACATCTTGATTCCTCTACAGGCAGGTGGTAGAAAGTCAGGGGTTGTTACTGTTCCTCCTAAACAACTGAACTCCCCTGTCACTTGTGTTTCAGCTTTCATAAGAAAAATCATCATCATCATCATCATCATCAACATCATCACCATCCAAAGAGAGTGACACAAGCACAACATCCACCCAACTTCTCTACTAGATTACACAGACTGGAAAAGTGACAGGATCAGTGCCAAACAGTTGACCTTGACTAAGAGATGGAAACTGCTCTTTAAAACATGCACTCATTCATGTTTAAGGGATGTCACAGTAAATAAATTATGACTGTTTACACTTAGCCCTAAGTGTCTTCTTTTTCTACACCTTAGGCAGCTATTTGGCTGCGATGCTATCATTCAAACAGAGCTAATCACACTCTACTTCTTCTCCCACCTTCCACCTTGAAATAAACTCTAGTTGCTGTGATTTATTTGGGGGCTGTTGTTTTGATGGATTGTTTCAAACAAGATGAGGTTGCATGTGCCAAGATGAGGTTATACTCCCCCTGAAAATGCAGGTTTAGACTCTACCCTGAGACGGAAAGCCCAGGCTTTCATGGTGATCATTCACACACTTGTGCACTTACACAGTAGCTTCTCCCAGGCTCTGGAACTCCTTCCCCAGAGAGGTTAGTTTGACACTCTCCTTATGGTCTTTCCAGAGGCAGGCAAAAACCTTTCTGTTGCAGCAGGCTTTTGGCGGCTGACTGTTTTGGGGGAAGCTCTCAAGAGCTGTGTTGTTTTCATTCATGGTCCTTTTTTAAAAGTTTGTTTTTATCTGCTGTTAACTTTATTATTGTTGTTATTATTATTATATAATTATATTTTTAACTTTTGCATGATGTAAACTTTTTAACTATACTTGTTTTAACTCTTTTAAGCTGCTTTGAATCTATTCTTTAAAAAAAGGTGGGATGATGATGATGATGATGATGATGATGATGATGATGGTGATGATTATGATGATATCACACAAGAGCATATCACTACTTCTCTGAAACGGTGACTGCAGTCAATAAAGGAAGAAACATTCCTCTCCTCAACTGTCCTAAACTGAAATGTATCATTTGCATTGCTTTCTGATAGTCATCTGTGAGCAAAACTACAAACATAAGGATGTCTTCAGCAGTAACCTGATGTTATATTCTAATCCTGAACATTGTGAATGCATCATATTAACTGAAGCCAGTAAATCTGACCCTGTATATTTTTATTGCCTCCCTGTTGGATCAGACGATATTTAATAATTGGTTCTGGCACCTTATTGTACATTATTAAAACGTTGAGATGCAACAGTTTTATAGAACATATGGGCCGCACAGCCTCTGAACATATATATGATACACCCTATCAAGGAGACCTTCTGTCTTGTTTTGTTGAGCTTGGAAAGGTCAGGTAAATTTTGCTATGTAGTTGTGTTCTTAAATTCTTCAGTTGATTTTGTAGTTGTGAAATAAATATGTTAGTCAATGACTTTATTATTATTTTTGTAGTCTGTGTTAAAATCTGATGTAGATCATATTCATGCATGCTTCTGATACTGGAGTGTGTGATATTTTGTATTAATTGGGTTTTTTATGCGAATACAAAAAGAAACACCTTGAATTTACAGGGAGGGAGATTTATCATTCTTTCAAACAGGACTTCATCTCTCTTAATACATTTCATTGCATCAGCCCAATTGTTACAACATGACATATCCTGTTAGGATCCATATAGAATGAAATGAAAATGCTTCCCTACACTTTTTTTTGGGGGGGGGCGGTGATTTGGAAAGGGATTTTTTAAGAGATCCAGTGTGGTGTAGAGGTTGCAACACTTGCCGACTCTGGACATGAAGGTTCAAATCCCTGCTTGGCCGTGCATACCCATGGGATGGCCTTGGGCAAGTGACACTTTTTCAGTGTCAGAGGAAGGCAAAGAGAACCCCTCCCCCCAGAACAACTCTTGTCAAGAAAACCTTGTGAAACAGTCATCTCAAAGTTACCATAACTCAGAAGCAACTCGAAGGCACACAACAACCACTTTGGCAATTTGGGGTTAGAGGGTAAGACAAAAAAATCTTCAAAAGGTTTTTTGAGGGGAGCTCACTAAAGTGAGTCACCATTGCTTGTTTGTTCTTTTTCCCCTTGATGTTTATAGTTCCTCCAATAGAGCTCTTCTCAGCCACTGGCTGCCATTATGTTTTTCCATTTTGTTTTCCATTTTGTCTCGCAAGTACAAACTGTTTTTAAGCTGTGTGGCTCACCATGTTGGGAGATGTTCTCCAAAGCATCACAGTACTTTTTAAGATATGAAATCTAATATACAAACAGTTGCTCAGAGAATAATGCTCAGAGAATTAAACTGGCCTTTTCACACATACCAATCTTCAGAGTGCAGTTGGGATTCAAGATCCCATGGCCATTAGCAATCACACACACAGGGCATAAGCCAGCTTATTATCTTAGGGCTGAATACAAAGAGGACACAATATGATTTGTCCCATGCGCCATCACTTCCCATGCAAATGTCAGTGATTTCTGTAGTTGTCAGATAACTTTACAGCATCTGTTGCCTTCCCAGGCTAATGCTTCTCAAAATCCATGTCTCATCAAATATTCTACAAGATGCTACAATATTTTCTCTTATCATTTCCATGATCTCTGCTATATAGACACTGATCACTACCACCCCTGCATTTTCCCAAAATTTCCAAAACTTTAGGCAAGCTTTCTTCAAAACGTTTCTCTGGACCACTCCTCCTCCTGCAAGAGCTCAAAGGATCTTATCTCGCATCTTCTGTGTTTCTTTGGTATCCATATAGCACCACAGCAGCATTTTTAACATGACGCAAACCCTGTTAGGTAGGCTGAAAGACAGAAGTTTATCCAAGACTAGCCAGTGTGTCTTATAGTGGGGGTGGGAGGGAGGAAAGAGGAGTATTGAAATATTCAGATCCTGCACTGTAGTCTTTACACCAGACCAGTTCTCTTGGGAACATAGGCCTCAGTCTAGTTACCAGTCCAGACTAGAGTAGATCTATTAAGTCAGGTACATAACTGCATGTCTTATGAAGTTCCCATTCATTCAGTGGGATAGCTCTACTTAGGAATAATTTTAGGGTATCGGTCACAGTGCTTTGGCTATGAATCAGTTGCTTAGATCTTTTAAAAGGTCCCAGGACAATGATGTTGTTTGACAAAGGAAACATTTTATTACTTTTTGTAAGTCTGAGTCTGCTTGGCATCTTCATAGGAGACTGCCTTGGACACCCACATACACTGTCTTGGGTTAAAAGGTCAGGAATAATCATAATAAAGACAGAAATAGTTGCACTGCTTTGTGAATTATTCATCAGTACTGTAGTTTCATTGTATTGTCCCATATTGACAAAAAGGACCGCAAAGGTTAAACTGGTGTATCAGTAAAGCACTGATCATAGAATCATAGAATCATAGAATCATAGAATCATAGAAATTCAGAGTTGGAAGAGACCACACAGGCCATCCAGTCCAACCCCCTGCCATGCAGGAACACCCTCAAATCAATCCCGACAGATGGCCATCAAGCCTCTGCTTAAAAACCTCCAAGGAAGGAGACTCCACTACACTCCGAGGCAGCAGATTCCACTGCCGGACAGCCCTGACTGTCAGGAAGTTCTTCCTGAGGTTCAGGTGGAATCTCCTTTCCTGCAACTTGAATCCATTGCTCCTTGTCCTGGTCTCTGGAGCAGCAGAAAACAAGCCCTCTCCTTCCTCTATGTGGCATCCCTTCAAATATTTAAACATGGCTATCATGTCCCCTCTTAACCTTCTCTTCTGCAGACTAAACATACCCAGCTCTCTAAGTCTATCCTCATAGGGCATGGCTTCCAGGCCTCTCACCATTTTGGTCGCCCTCCTCTGGACTTGCTCCAGCTTGTCAATATCCTTCTTGAATTGGGGTGCCCAGAACTGGACACAGTATTCAAGATGGGGTCTAACCAAAGCAGAGTAGAGTGGTACCAGTACCTCCCTCGATCTAGACATCATACTCCTATTGATGCAGCCGAGAATTGCATTGGCTTTCTTGACAGTAGCCACACCACTAAAGAGAAGTAAAAATTCAGACACTTGTGTTGATCTGTGCCAATAAACCAGTTTTAACAAATCTTAATTCCACTGGGACAAGGCCCTTTGTTAAGCTAAGGCACTCAAATTCCAGACCAAGAACATAAGAAGAGCCATACTGAATAGAACCAAAGTCTTATCTACTCCAACATTTTGTTCACTCAATGGTCAACTAGTTTCCTATGGGAAACCCACTGCAGAATATAAGAGCCACTATTTGCCAAATACTTTATGTTACAGTAGAGTTCGCTCACAACAGTGTTTTTTGGGGGAGAAAACTAGTTCCATCCCCAGCTTGTGGGAGGGTTGCAGCTCAGTTCAGAGGGAACAAAGAAGTCTGAGTTAGGTGACAAAGGTGTTATAGTTGGCGCATGCCTTCAAGACACTTCTGACTTAAGGTGACCCTAAGCAAATCTATCACAGAGTTTTCTCGGGCTGAGACTATGGCCCTTTCCGCAACTCACCTTTTCTCAGCACTGGGGTGCGGGGATTGTGCGAGCAGCCTCCAGCGAAAGGCTCTAGCGTCCTGCTTCCTGGTCACATGAGAGCCCCGCCTCTTCCTTCCGCAGTGCAGCCTTGGAGTTTCCCAGGCTGTGCTGGGGCAGGAAGCATGGCTAGCATGGCTCCAGAGCTCTGTATGCCAGGTAAATGCATGCAGGGCCTGGGAGCAATGTGCAGTTGAGCACCATTTTTGGCTCAGATCCAAAAATGAAAAAGTGCACGAGTGGCGCCTGCCAGGCCCTGGAGCATTGTGTGAATGTGAGTGCGTCATGTGGACTGCTCCTCACATTCGCATGACGCTCAAAGGGCCCTTTCGCATGGCAAATGCCATGCGAAAAGGGCCTGTATTGTGCCTCCATGGTCACACAATGTGTTTCCATGATGAAGTGGAGAATCAAATCCCAGTTTCCAGCATTGTAGTTCAATGCTCAAACCACTACACCATGCTGGCTCTAAGACCATTTCCACATTATACTGTTGTAGTGCTTTTATTCCACTTTCAATATCCTGTGGAATTCTGGGGTTTGTAGTTTACTGAGGCCAAAGAGCTCTCTGGCAAAGAATTCTGCAGGGCTGTCCCTAAACTGCAAATGCCAGGAAATCATAAGATGTTGAAAGTGGAACAATAGCACTATAACTGAGTAGTGTGGAAATGGCATAAAATGTCATTTCCCCTGCTGATCTAGAAGAAGACCGAGTACTTCAAGTTGGCAGAAACAGTACAACACTGGAAATACGATAGAAAAGGGTATATTTATTATACATCTCATCTTCCTTCCACTATGCTTAGCCTTATTTTTATTTTCTTAAAAATCCTTTTCTATTATTATCTTCGTTATTCTTATTTCCTCATACCACATACAACAATCTTTTTAAAATTATGTTGTAAAAATTTTAGCAACAAGTTTGAAATGCCAAGGACAATGTCAGAAAACGCAGGAACTATAGAGTAAAGGGACAAAATGTCTTCTGCTTATCTGTTTATAGACATTGAGCCAGCTTTGAGAGTTGTCCATATTCCACTGAAATAAATGTCAAGCCTCCCACTTGCTTGAATAGATCTGGATTGCACCCCTTTTTCTCACACTCCTACATAAGGTTGGAAAACATCATATTTAGGATATTAGTCTTCAAAAAATAAATATAAAAACTCGTCTTAATGATTTGGAATAGAAGACTAAAGACTCAGAAACACCCTGATTTGGAAGCACAAGTGTACAAACATTTAAAGGCTTGGGTCCCATACTGGCAATAAATCTTTCTCTATTTTTTTTTTCTTAAATCTCTTTGAAATCTTCTTCCTTCCCCCATGACTTGCTTGGCATATTTTGAACCAGTAGGTGGAGTGCTTGCTAATAATAATTGAGCAAAGGGAGCTCAATCTTAATATATACGCAAAGCACTTTTCTTATAATAAACTGCTAAAATCATATTTGCACTCAGCTTTTTCTATTGGTATAATTAGTTGGAAATAATATTACAAGGGCAGAGTTGAAAAGCACACAACCTTGCAGAGACATTTTAGAAAACACAGGCAAACAAGGAATAGGGATGCCAGCAGAGCACAGTGAAAACGTCATTCAAAAAGAGACTTTGAAAAAGTATTCATAAAAAAAAAATGTGGGCAGTAATATTCCATTACCACCTCCATCCTAGCCTAACACTGAAATAGTCGTCTCCATATTAAAGTGGTTTTCAGCTTCTTAAGAGGATATGTTCTCTGAGCCACTTAAACAGAAGCACACTCTAGTTACCAAATTTTCTGTTTGTCTGAAACCTGGTAATTGCTATGTCAGTTTTACATAATAGTTTTGAATGTGGCAGGAGGGATCCCAAATGAGATATTTTAATGTACCAGTTTTGTGTGGTATACAAATGTGCAAATGCTCAGATTCATATAGGGAAAAAAGTACGGGCTGGAATCCAATGTCAGCTACTTAGTTAAGTGTACAATTGTGAATTTCAAATACAAAACAGTTACCTAGATTTACACATCCATAACTTTTGTATTCATTATTGCTACTTAGTCATGATTTCGACACTATTGTCACAATTGTTTCTCCCTCTTCTCCCACCTACTTTACTGGTCATCAACTACATTGAGAGAAGGAGGTCATTCTGATCAGAGCATGGTTGAATGATGTTTCCATCAGGTTTTGGGGGGTGGGGTCATGCTGGGAGAAATTACTTAGCTACATGGCTGGTATAGAATTCTGGCTGCAAATATTTGACACAACATATCTGATTCAGAAACAGCTTACTTCAAGAGAGCTAAAGCTCAGTGGCTGGGATGAATATATGAAGCTAGCTTATCTAAGGAGAGAGAGAAAGAAAGAGAAAAAGAGATAAGGGCCTAAAGACATATGACATTAAATCTTCTATCTGCCAGGGTTGTAAAGAATATTTGCAAATTTTGTCATCACCAGCAGAAAAAAGGTAGTCTTGAGAGTACCAAGATACTCCACTGAAAAAATTGTCAACATCTGAAAAATTTCTCATCCCCGAGACCAGTAGTTCTGCTTCTTTTTTCTCATATGTGTTAATTTTTTTTCAACAGAACACAGTATTTTGCTTTTTAAAAAACAAAAAACAAAACCCTGCATTTGTGCTAAAAACATGTTTTCAATGTTTTTAATTGTTTTACTATTTTAATTTATTGTTGGAAGCTGCCTTGGGTTCCGTTCTGTGAGAAAGGTGGCATACAATTATAAATAAATAAGTAAGTAAGTAAGTAAGTAAGAGGGTGAGGCTTGCAAAAAAGCTTGGACAAAATACAATGCCTTTTTGTGCGTACAAAAGAAAACCCTTTGTGAAATATGTACAAATTTTTGAAAATGGGCAGAAATTGTGGAAAAGCACACGAAAAGGTTTCATATATCTCATCCAGCAAGTGGAAAACATCTTGGCATTTTACATTTTGATATTGCCTACAACATCATGTAACAGTACGCGCTAAACAAGACCTTATCCACTAGAGGAGTACAACAGCTCATGAAGAGGGACAGAAGAGAAGTCCAGGTCAAGATTAGGCCTCTACCAGTTGTGAAACTAGTTCTGGGGCTCCAGAATTGCCTTTTGAGAAGCATAAGGCCACTGTGGCCACCAGATTCTCTCACCTGTTGCTTCAGGACAGTGAAGCATAGAAATGGGTCAATATCACTTTAGTGGATGAAAAGTCATGTAAATGAATTGCAACTTTATTGTACCATAAGTGTTACTTCCACTCTGCTCCCCCATAAAGTGTTTTCAAATTGGTTGCAAAGCTGTAACTTCATACTTGCTAAGTGCATCACCCTAGATTTCTCCATCTCACGCCTCAAGATGCGATAGCAGCAGTTAGAAATTCAGAGAAGGCAGGATCCTGCAATCCATAGAATCTTTAAAAAGCAGGCATTAGCAATGTTGAAAATGAACAGATATTTTAAGCATTTGCTTCAGCATAGGATTTGCACTGGCATGTTTGTGTGTGCTTGTGTGACAGAGAAGACATGTGGGAGAAGCACGACAGAGAATGGAAAGAATGAATAATATCTATCTTGTTGTTGCAGATAGACTAGGTATGTGAGAAGTACTTAAATGCTAGCAGAAAAAGAGGATCAGTGAATGCTACAAGGGAGCAAAATGAGGATTTGGGGCCTAAGGTTCTTTTTGCCAGTCCTGGACCCTCCTCTTAAAGGGAGAGTTAATAATCTCACTTGGGAGCCTACAGAAATGGTAATTCACCTTTTAAATAAGCCATAGCCCTCTCCACACACTCTTTAGCATCAAAAATGCCAAATGCCAATGGAATTTACAGTCACTTTGAGGGTCATTTTTGGCAAAAAGGGGCAGCACACTGTCCCCTGCACCAGCTTCCATTGCCCACACTTGGACTAACCTATTTTGAGGCCCAACACGATACCATTTCTCTGTGTCACATCTGTCAAATATTGTTGTGTGATATTATTACCATTTGAAAGACAGGCTAAAAGTCATGCAAACAGGGAGAGCCCAGGACATTTTATGCCTGGCATCTCTCCCCACTCCATCTACACAAGCTGTCCAGAACTGCAGTTGAATAAGACTTGCAGGTGATAGAATGACACTTTGTGCTGCACAAATTTTCAGTGGACTAGCTGGGGAGGCTCACGCTCCTCTGTCCTCCAACAGTTCGCCATAGCTCCCTGCCTGTCAGTATCCACTGCCTGAATTAGCTTTCACACTTTGCCTAATGGTAAGTCCAGCCCTGAGTACAAATATAGATGGGGCTGTGATTTTGCAGAAATGTTGCAAAACAGTATTCTAAACATATATGATTAACGTTTTTGTTATGGACAATACACTTCCAGGTGCATTCTGCTACATGCATACTAATGTGCATGATATCATAAAGGATACCAAGTATGACTATTTCCACACTAGACTGTTATTGCGCTATCATTCCACTTTCAACATCCTATGGAATCCTTTGAGGCCCCTTCCTAAACTGCAAACCCCAGGATTCTATAGGTTGTTGAAAGTGGAATAACAGCACTATAACAGTCTAGTGCAGAAATGGCCTATGTCTAAAAGCCACTAATTCTGCACTTTTTCACCTGCACTGCCTGGAAAAAAATGCTCCATACTAACATAACTGGGATGGTAATCCTATAGACTATGGATGAGAAAGAAAGAACCCATGGGACAGATGTGCTGCCTCCCTGTTTTTGCAGTGCCAATTGTCCACTGCCCAAATCAACAGTGCTACCATTCCAAAATTTGGCACTCTCCTCCCCAAAATCTTTCCTGCTTCTTTTCTGGAAGGGAAAGTGTTGCTCTGCCCTATAACTTTTGCCATTTCTGCATAACACTGTTATAGTGCTATTATTCCACCTTCAACCTCCAGTGGAATTCTGGGGTTTCTAGTTTACTGAGACCAAAGATCTCTCTGGCTGAGAATTCGAAAGGCCCCTCTCTAAAATGCAAACCCCAGGATTCTATAGGATGTTGAAAGTAGAATAACAGCACTATAACAGTGTAGGGCAGAAATTCTGATGCCCTCTTCTCCTTCCTCTTCCTTCTCCTCTTCCTTCTTAATCTTGCTTTCCCCCCTTCAAGACCAGAATTCAATTTTCAGGTTAGAAACTTAAAAATTAAGTACAAGTAACAAAAACATGCAAATATGAAAAAGCTTAATAGCTTGGTTTAACTAAACTATCCATGATATTAAAAGTACTTTAAAATCTTCAATTAAAAGTAAGATAAAACAGTTTGAAGGCAATTACAAGAGCACAGGACCAGATTAATAGTCCTTAATTTAAAACTTGAAGAAAAACAAGAAAAAAGTCTTCGGCCATTTCCGCACGGGGTGAGGGAATTGCCCCCTCGCCACTACTTACTGGATCTTCTGGCTGCCCGGTCTGGTCCAGGCTTCTCCGAAGTAGCGCGTGCTCATCGCTCCGCACTGCTCCGGCATTGAAAATGGCAGCTTCTGGTTGGTCAAGGATCTCGACCAACTGCTGAAACTCACCAGCCTAAAGCCTGCCCCAGGCAGATCCTGGGAATCTGCACAAGGGAGCAGGCTCACAGTGGCACGCTCCATGCTTTTGAAAGACCTGATTTTTCCGGTCTTTCAAAAGCACGCTGGACGACCACTTGGGGTCATTCCGGAGTGGGCTAAGGTGCGGATCTACATTAAGTAGTCCGGACCCAGTCCACTCCCAGGAGGACGTACTGCACTGTTTCAAATACCCCATGCGGAAATGGCCTTCGTCTAACAACAGAAGGACAGCAAGACTTGGACCATATTAGCCTCACTAGGAAGTGAGTTTCAGAGCAGAACCACCAAGGAGACCCTTGTCTTCAAGACTGGCCACAGATGTGGTAATGAACTGTGGTAGCAAGCAACTGTGGTGGCAGGAACATCTGTGGCAGTCCCTAATTTACAATGGCAGGCATTGTCTTTCAGTGGCAGAGTGGCTCCCTCTTTCCTTCACTTGCTCCCAGACTCTCTGATGTTGCCCGCCTCTGTGCAGAAATTTAACTAGGCATTAGTCCTGTTGAATTTGGTAGGGCTTTTGTCTGAGTAAGCTGGAACAACTGGGATAGGCCACTGCACGAATGCCAGGGGACAATTCCTCCCCCTGTAGCCCCAGCCAATGGGCTACAGTCATCTGTTATGTCAAAATCTGTTTTAATCAGAGTCCCTCTCAAAATAGCTTCTGTAGGAGACATCACATCCTCTGTTGACATTTTGACAGATACTTCAATGAAAATAGAGGTATTTGGGGCTGAGGTGTTTGGGGAGGGACTTGGGGTAGATAAGGGTGTTTGTGCACATTTTTCATGTTTATGGGGTCCTCTTATTGTGGTTTGTCAGACAAAAATCACCCCAAATCACACCATTTTTTTTAAATGGAGGGATTTGGGAATGCCAAAGAGCTTTGGGGCTACAGAAGTGAAGTCATGTGGGCTGCATTTACCCCACCTCTGATGTATACAGTTAAACAAAAAGCACATGTTTGAAATGTATGAGTTGCTGAGAATTTTTCTTGATCTCTGGTGAGATTTTGTCCTTTTGCTTAGATGTATTCAGTGGGTACCATGTAGAGAGCCATCACTTTGAGCTCCCTTTCAGTGGCACACAGACCTCCCGGCTAGAAAAGTAAAATTGCCAGAAAAGTTTGAAATATTCTTTCCCATTTTTTTCCCTGGGGCAACCTCCCCTCACCTCCAGATTTGGAGAAAATTAAAGTATATGAAATAATTAGTTCCATATCAGAGCTAAATCTACTTTACTGCTTAGCAACATTATCATGCTTCATTCATTGCTTGGCATATCAAACTGTACTCTATGGCATATTTATGGCATTTAAAATATAAACGAACAAGAACAATGTGAACGCACCCTACACTAAAGAGAGATCTGCAGATAGCAGAACTCTTTTGCTATCTAAAAACTCATATCTTAGTTTTTGTCATCTGAGAAGAGGGATAAGATGAAAAGAGAAATGCCATTTCCACACTAGATTGTTATAGTGCTATTATTCCCCTTTCAACATCCTGTGGAATCCTGGGATTTACAGTATACAGAGGGGCCTCAAAGGGTTCAAAGCCCTAAGCTGTAAACCCCAGGATTCCATAGGATGGTGAAAGGGGAATAATAGTGCTATAACAGTCTAGTGCGGAAATGGCCAAAGAAACAGTCTCATATAGTCTCAGTCTTTCAGACTAGGTTAGCAGCATATTTAGATACATTTTCACCCTGTAGGTTTCTCTCATAAAGGAGCCCATTCACACTACACAGTTAGGGTGCTTTGATTGCCCTTTAAGAGCCATGATTCCATCCTAAGGAATCTGGGGATTTGCTGTTTAGGGAGGGTCATTTCAAAAGACCTTTCTGCAACTCACCTATTTTCAGTGCTGGGGTGCGGTGCTTGCGCAAGCAGCCTCCGGAGAGAGGCTCTCGATTCTCTGTTTCTTCGGCTCTACACAAGCTTCCTGCTCGCATGAGAACCCCGCCTCTTCCTTTCGCAGTGCAGCCTGGGACCTTCCCAGACTGCACTGGACAAGAAGTGCAATTGGCCCGGCTCCCGAGGCTCCGCACACAAGGTAAATGCACATGGTGCCCCAGAGCAATGCGTGACCATGCAGCATTTTCAGCTTCAAGCTCAAAATGAAAAAAAATGTGTGAGTGGTCCCTGCCAGGTCCTGGAGCATTGTGCAAATGTGAGTGCGTTGTGTGGACTGCTTCTCACACGTGCATGATGCTCAAGGGACCCTTTCACATTAAAAATGCTATGCAAAAAGCGCCAAAATCTCTGGCAGTGAGCTCTAGTGCCTCACCAAATTACAAACTGCATGATTCCATAGGATGCAGTCATGTCAGTTAAACTAGAATCATAGCAGTGTAGTTAATATTGTGTGGAGGAGCCCAAGATGACAGTTCCCACTAGGTACAGAAAAACATCTTGAATTTGAGCGTAGACATAATCCAGTACTGCAAGCCACAAGGTTGTGAGTTCGATCCTGCCTGGCTCCAAGGTTGACTCAGCCTTCCATCCTTTCACAGGTCAGTAAAATGAGTACCCAGCTTGTTGGGGGCATGTATAGAACTGTTTCGAAATACATGCTATTTGTAAGTTGTTCGCTGCCTCGATCCATATGGAGAGGCGGGATACAAATAAATAAATAAAAAAATAAAATAAATAAATGGCTGTAGCCATGTATGGCCTGGCGTAGCATAGCAGGTCCACAATGTAGACCTGTGCTAGACTGAGCCA
This sequence comes from Ctenosaura bakeri, assembly GCA_948474755.1. Taxonomy (NCBI): domain Eukaryota; kingdom Metazoa; phylum Chordata; class Lepidosauria; order Squamata; family Iguanidae; genus Ctenosaura; species Ctenosaura bakeri. Next base: position 568,655 of record CAOLHI010000369.1, on the reverse strand, counting down.
TATACCCCTCATCTGATGTACTGAACAGCCTCTGAAGCCCCTTCCACAGCCATTTCTTGCTTTGTGAGCAGGACGTAGCATCACAGAATCACAGAAGCATCTTCCTATGTCCCCATAGCCAATATTACAGCATCCCTAAGACATCTGGCGCACCCGGAGGATCTCATTGCTGGTGTCATTGTGTCTCATCTGGCTACCAGGAAATGTTTCTATGAACCTGCCTGCTCCCCACAAATCAGGAAATGGCCTTGTGAGGGGATTCTGACACTGTTCAATAACTGTGGAGGGAAGAAGGGAATGCCAGTCCCAGACAACAACCCAAAAAGAACATAAGCACACATAAGGGAAACTTTTACATGTGTATATCCCTAACAGGATGCCAGTCATTGCCTGTAATCACAATATGCAGCTCCTAGTACTTTGTCTGAGTAAAACTTTGCATGATCATCATCATCATCATCATCATCATCATAAAAGTAGTAATTATTACTATTATCCTATTCAAAGGAGAAGATATTTCATTGGACTTTTATTCTCCTACCTTCCATAAAGCTTCAAATTTTTACAATGGAAAAATTGCCCTTGACAAAATTTGTCTTTGAAAAAAATGGAGAAAATTATTTCCCTGAACTTTCCCATTTCACCTCACCTCCACCACCACCCCTACCTGGACTGTCACATTTCTAGTCTTTGTATGCTTTTTTTTATTGTTAAGTCATGGCAACCATTGAAGTCAGAGCCAGGAAAAACATGTCAGTTATACCTTTGTGCAGAAGCCGTAACAATTTAGTCTAGTCTTACATACTTTTCTGATGACAAAATGGAGCCTTGGAATCAGACAATGTGATATGAACATTTTCCTCAGAATAAATGTCCACTTTTTCAAGAGCTGATGCCTGATATTCTTGGATTTAATATACCAATTTGACATTTTCTGAGTTTGGAGACTTTTACAAAAGCACAATTCTGAATATTTAGAGGCGGGGTGTCACTTGAGGGGAACCTTACTTAATCATTAGTAGGCTTGGTAGTGGTAATAGTTTTCTTTTGCTTTTTATGTCACTCTATTGAGTTTTGAAATTACTTTTCTTTAAGAAAAAATAGGACATATCTTGAGTTTTGACAAAGAAGCTTCCTATAAAGAAGCTGACACAACTGAATTGGTCTACCTACTACTCCAATTTGTCCATTGGAATAGTACTTGTTAAACATAGAGATGAATCAGACCTTTTTATTCCAACCGTGAGAGTGTCCATGATTAGAGTTGCTATTGTTTTAAAGGGGGAATTGCACTTGTCCCAATTTCCTGCTTCCACTACAGCCCCCCAGAATGACTACAGCCATCTCCCTCAATACTCTATGGAGTTACCTTCTGGAAAAGAATCAGTGCAAAGGAAAGCTATTGTTTAGTGGTTAACCGTGAGAAGCAGTGCCTCCATTGTCAGTGAGAGGTGAGTCTAATCTGAGTTTTAAGGGAGCTATCCAAGGTACTGAACCAATTCGGGGACCAGGTTTCAGCACTTGGGATATTTCCTTTAAAGTTCCAACTGTAACTTGGCCCCTTTCTGCATGATGGGGCTCAGCGAAGTCCTTCCATTGCATCCCTGGCAGGGAGGGAAAGCATGCCAGGAATGCTCCCCTCTGCACCTCATCTGGTCTCTGTGGAGGGGAGCACTCTGGCCCCGTCTCTTCCCTTCTGCAGTGCCTCTGGGCACTTGCCATTGCTGCACTGGGGAGGGAGGCATCACCAGCATGCTTCCGCCCTTCTGCATGGTTGGGAAAGGTGGTAGTGCGGTACTATGGTAAGTGTAAAACAGATTGTGTCCATTTGATAAATACCGCACTTGTGCAATGCATGGGGACAAGCTGGTAGCAGAACCACAAAAATGTCATGAAGAAGCACAACTTTCAGAGTGCTGCCATCATGTCTCAACTGTGGGGCAGCCAAATCATGCAGAAAGGGCCTTGGAGTGGATTTGCCCCACTAATATTCAACTCACTGATATTGGAGCCACTGCTGAGTAATTCAGAAGTCAAGAAACTTATCATGGCAGTCCCCACAGTCATGCCATAAAGAAAAGTCCAAAATATCAAGCAACTAAGTGGAGCCATGTCAACAAACCAGTACCAGCTGTCATAATCTCTATCAGGAACAGAATGCTGCTGGTGCTTTTCTCTAATGCAGATGAACCTTAATAGGTTATTCAATATTAACCCCTCCACCCCAATAAAACGGGCAGAGCTCACAATAATATATTAGTCTAGGAAAAATGCTTTTCCTCTTCAACTACTTGAGGATTACAGTAAAATTCAGAGGAAACAAGGAAATCCGAATTGAGTATCATTTGACACCATCATTTCTTCTAATCAAAAAAATCCAAACATTCTAACATTTTGAAGTCTTCTTCCACTACAGCACTGAACATATGGGACTATGGGGAAGGGATTTATGACTGAACATCTCCTCACCCTATTCAGTCAACAGAAATATTCCACTGGATCAAAAGCCTCTGCCAATGGAAGGAGACTTTCCATACATGGGAGGTTTTTGTAAGAACCAATCCACAATCCACTGAGGGGACCTGGATTCACACTCTCTTACTCATAAGGCTTAGGTAAAGTTGAAAATGGGCAGCGCTGTTCTTTCAAAGTGGTAACAATAACATGCTGGTCCTTATTTCATGACTGAGATCTAAGAAGTTACAAATGAAGAAGTTGGTTAAATCAGATATAAGCAAAATTCTGTACAGAAAGTAAAGTCCGTTTTGGAATCACTTGTTGCCCAATCTTTAACTGGATCACTGACTAAGTATTTTAAAAGTTGCTTTGTGCTATGACCGCCCTTTGATCCCATTACTTTCCCTAAATCGTACAAATATTCTACATGATTCCATAGTTTCTTGTGTAAAATTAGAAAGGATATAGTAAAGTTTTAAGCTGTGAATGATATTTTGGAATCTATGGGTTGTATTACACTTGTGTGAAATTTTTATCTGTAAAAAAAATAATGTACCTTACAAGTACATTTGATGTTATAGAAAGTAATAATATTTTTAATTAAACACAGTCTTCAAGGTAATGAAGGTAATCAAACAATGCAAAAGGCAAATCATGCTATTGACCATTATATGTGGCATTTTAAAAAGTATGTACTACATATGGGAGTCTGATCCAATAGGTTCTGTGCTTGCTCTTTGCATAGGGGAGGAGTTTTTATGGTTAAAATGGGAACTTTCTTTTCAATGCAAATAGCAGGCATAGAACCTTGATCCAGATTGGGAGTGCAATGAGGAGAGTTGCAATTATTAATCCTATCATTAGTCTACTCTACTCTAGTGGATCCATTGAGTCAATGGGAACTCATTAAGTCAACAGGGAGCCCTGGGGGCACAGTGGTTAAATGCTGGTACTGCAGCCACAAGGTTATGAGTTTTATCCTGCCGGGCTCCATGTTGACTCAGCCTTCCATCCTTCCACAGGGTGGTAAAATGAGTACCCTGCTTGTTGGGGGCAATTAGCTAAATACATTATAAACCGCTTAGAGAGCACTTAGCCGATAAGTGGTACAGAAATATACATGCTATCACTATTGTATACAGTCAATTGGTTCAATGGATCCATTCTCTTTGGAACTAACAGTTAGATTTATTAAAGAATCCTACCCCCAGACCAGTAGCTCATAGATTGCTATTGATTGATTTATGTTGTAAAACTATTTGTAAAGTTGCTGATTATGTGAATGCTGTCCCATATAATTTGCCCTTGTTGGATGGTTGTTCTTAATTAAAATTCTCCAAAACGTCTATAATTGCAATATCTTCTCAATGTATATCCTGTGTTATACATCCTGTATTACATTGTAAGGTGCCCTGTTCTAGACCAAGTATTTTGCCCATCTGTCTGTTCATTAGAATATTTAGAAATTACATTTCATCTAATGATATAAGGACAGTAAACAAGAGGTATAATCTTAAATGGTCATACAGCCACCACCAAAGTGCCATGGAAACAATAAATTACAAACATAAAATATTAAAAGTCAAGAAAACTAGAGCAGGGCAGACTGGCCAACTTATAATGCCCAGGAAATAGAAATGTTTTGATCTGACATAGAAACGTTATGCAGGAAGATATCCAGTACCTCCTTGGAAAATGAATTTTCCCCAGCTGTGAAATGGTTGTCATATGGCAACAGGATGCAGCTCTAGTAAACAGTCCCTGTTATGTGTGCCTAGAGAGTTCCCAGATACCACTGCCCAGCTGAAATGTCACTGAGATGATTCCACTGAAATGATTGCAAAGGCCAAAACCTTTGATTGTCACATTATGAGCAGACAATACTTTGAGCAGAGTTTGGACAAGTTTTTGGGGGTGGTGGTTTTTTGAGTGGTGGTTGTGTCTCCAGAACCTTCACTGGTCATGGTGATTTGCAAGGGAGATCTGGGAGTTGTGATCAAAGAAAAGCTGTCCACGCTCTGACTTTGAGAGTCCTTCGGATATTGTCTATTCCAACTGGCATCAACTCTCCATGCTTTCAGGAAGCTTTTTCACATTACTTGGCACCTAACTCTTTAAAATGAAGATGCTTTGGATTGAAACTTAGACCTTTTGCATTCTTTCAGATGCTGGCCAAAAAATTTTGTCAGGACACTAACATAAGATAACAATTGCTGATAGCTGTGTGATAGCATGAAGGAGCTTTCCAAGCATACCACCAGCCAATCCATGGCCATCTGAGTGGTTGGGTGGAGCTGCATCCTAGTGCCATCTGGCAACCAATGCCCAGCTGGGAAAAACTGTTGCACAAGGAGCAATGGATATCTCCATGCACAACATCCAACATTACCTAATTACCTAGTGTAACTACTGATTACACTAACACAAATCACAAAATGGTTCCACCCATATGGCTCATGCTGTTTCATAGGAATAAAGCATCAAATGAAAATTGGCTTTCCACTGTCATTGGGTTATGGGATGTTCAGACTAAAAGCCACTTTTCAGACATGATTAGCACTGGATCCTAGTGATGGTAGTTTGTTGAGTGGATATTTATTACATTACATTGCCAAACTGCTTACATGAATTATGGTGGTAAAAGAAGATGGAGGGAAATAAGACAATGTGTCTTTTCAGCTCACTTACAATGCTTTAACCCTTCCACATTAATTTTGTTTTTTATTTTAGAACATGAGGAAGGACACCATTATTTGTAAAAATATATTTAGCATGATAAGAATGAACTGACACGAAGGGGCTGGAGAATTCATACAATGGATAAATTCTGCTGAGGCACTGATGGAGTAGAATTTGTTTTAATTCTAGCAAACTCTGCTTTCTTTGGGATATTTCTGCAGGGTGGATGAAATGGAGTACTTCCATCACATATCAAATTCAGTTCATAGCTGTATTATAAACTCTCATAATCTTGACTGTTTATGCCATAGGGATTTTTTTCCCTCTCCTTCTAGAAATAAATTCAGGGTACTGTCAGGCAACATGCCCAATCACCTTCACTGAATAGGATATTTATAATAAGGGAATTAGTGGAAAAACATGTCACAGGAAGGCAGAAGAGCTATGTGATACATTTTCTGATAGACTCCATTGCAGCGGACTAGATTTTTTTTACACTTTTCTAATATGTGGATTTCAGTGTGGATGAGGCTCTTTCACACAATCCAGTTCCAGTGGATACCTATTCCATAGCACCTGAATAAGTCACTGGGTAAATAAAAAAATGGGGATGGAGGAATACTTGGCTTAAATCACTAACGGACATTGTTAGACCTGCAATGTATTGTTTGATTGCACATCCCAGAAGCCCTTGTCAGTATAGACTATAGTGAGGAAGGCTGGAAGTTATAGTTCAACCACATTTGGGATGCCACACAATTCCCAACCCTGGCCTTAATCCTATTGCTAATTCCAATGAGAGAAGACCCATTGGATCTACATAAATGTTGTCTTACCAACAAAGAATTTCCTATTTAAATAGGCCTTCAGCCTTCACTGGTTGGAATAGAAGGATATACAATAGGTGAGCTGTTCTTAACATGTGGTATGTGTTTTATGCTTTTTAATTTTTAATTGTTTTTCAAATTAGTGTTTAAAAGTCATGTTTTAATAGGATTGATAGCTTAAAGATTTTAAACCTTTGTATAATATATTGCTTTGGTTTTTTTGTTTTAATGTATTGTAAGTTACTTTGAGTCCCATTCTGGGAAAAGGACAAGCTACAAAATCAAATGAATAAATAAATACCAATCAACAGTTGATCTAATAGGCCTATCCTGTTTGTGACCACTAATTGGATATAATGCTGTAATGAAATCCTCTGTGGCTTTTCCACCCTATGCTGTTATAGTGTTATTATTCCACTTTTATCATTCTGTGAAATTCTGGGGTTTGTAGTTTCCTGAGGCCAAAGAGCTCTCTGGCTGAGAATTCTAAAGGTCCCTCGCTAAACTGCAAACCCCAGGATTCCATAGGGGGTTGGATGTGGAATAATAGCACTATAACAGTGTAGTGTGGAAAGGCCCTGTATTTTCAACAGATGGCAACCATCAAGAGCCAAAAACCACACAAGTGAAGAATGTCTTGATTTTAAAGTCTTGTAATCCTTTGAGATCACACCTTTCTTCCCCTTGCCACTGCAATCAAATTTAGTTATCATTTTGGTTCAAGAGAATCTTACCTGCCAATTCATGTCTACCACGAAATGGGGGTCTACACATCCAAAGTTTAAAAACATAAAGTACCTCTGAAAACTTATGTTCCTGAAACTCTTTATGCACATTCATGTGTTATGTGCATGAAATCTAAGACACACTTTGAAAAGAGATCTAGACAGCCCTAGGATAGTCTACTCTGGAGTAGGTCTTTGCTTACTAGGGCTTATTATCTGGAAAGTATGCTTAAGATGGCAACTGAACTCTACAATCCTATGCTTAATTGTAAAAAAAAAAAAAAAGTCATATTGAAATCATCTTGATTGCTTTCCTGAAACCTAATTTAAGTCTCTTGATGTACTTTCAGTATTTGTCTATTTACTCCTCAGAATCACAGGACAAATGCATCTTTGCCAGTGAGAAGTTTTCCATCCTACCTTCCTCCTATCTTTCTCTCCCTTCTGCCAATATTTATCCCTATATACCCTGTGAGTGTCATTCTTATGTACACACTTAGCATATTTTCATTCCTCTTGATGGGGGGAAAAAGTAGTGCACTTACTTTTCTGTCAGTTGTCATTCATTTTACCTTGTTTTGCTTGCTTCAGTATGTTATTTCTCCTTATATTGTGAACTGTGTCATCCCTGCCAATGCACATTCCTTGCTAGTGAGTGGATGCAATAGACTTTACTAAGAAACAGAAAGGAAGTGTTAGCCACCGCTCTCACTGAGATTATATTCTCTCTTAATAGAAGCTGTTGATAGATCCTGTGAGGCTACAACACTTGGGGTGTTGACTTGTAGAATGAAATCCTCTGCACACAAGCACAGCAAAATATTTTGGCGAAAAGTAATTATCGGAAATAGTGACACTAGTAAATTAGTTAACTGCATTTCAGCATGAAGCTTGAGTTACCCCTGCCCGTTCTTGTTCAAGACCCATTGAAAATCAGCAGTTCAGCTTAATGATGTCACAACATTTGCCAGGCTGTGGGCACCGAAGAGAAGACGTGAAAATGCTCCTACTGAATCAGTTTCCCCTCCTCTCCCTGAGCACAGTTAAACAGCCCATCTGTCTCACTCACATTGAAACTGTTCTCCTTCAAACATCATTCTATTATTACCATGGGTGGTTCTCCAAGGCTTGCCTTAATTTTAGCCTCTGCTATTGCCACCCAGTTTGGTTTCTAATTCTTCCAGGCTTATTAAACCTTTTTAAATACAGCATTTAAAAAAAATGCCATGAACCATTTCTTCTCCCAGATAGATATTTGGAACTCACATCCTGTGCACCCATATTAGTTGAATCAATGTCTTGGGGGACTTTTGGAAATTACAGAAATTCTATTTTATTAATTTAAAAAAAGCATAACAAAGAATTCCGTTTCTTCAAACCTTATCTCCCCCCCCCACCACAAAGTGTGAATTGAAGAGGACTGAGAGACAGATGGGGCTGGAATGATCAAGTTACCTGTTAAAGGAGTACATCTGCCAAGGCAGTCAATCACTTGGATGTCTCTGACAGGTCAATGGAGCCTGAGTAGGAGAAGCTAATGCAAGGGGAAGGGTGGTCAAGGAAGGGCTGCCCTCCTTCTTGTCTCTTGGGTTTGACTGATCTGAAAGCTGTACTTGAATTTGCTCATGTTCAAAATCATTGGAACCACATGCATACTGGGAGGTGGCAGTGATGTTTCTTCCTTTAAAAAAAAAGCAAGAAAGGAAAGAAAGAAAATGAAGTGGTGAGATAGTATAGGCAGCAAATATAATTGTGAAATGGATTCCATTAGTGTTCTTGAGCTGTCAATCAGGGATTTTCAAAATTGTGTTTGCTTTACAATTTGAGGGTGGAGGGGAGGAAACTGAGCAAAATATATCTTTTAGGGCAAACTCTTCCCCATAAAAAGAAAGGTTAAGTGTGAATCATCAGGACAGAAAGAAAGATGAAGAGGATCATCCCTCCAAGCTAAATATAAAGGAGTCCCGGCTCTATTTTGTCTGTGTATATGTGTTCAAGATTTATCATTCCATTAATTTGCATTAACCATGTTGTCAGTCTTCTGCTTTCTCCAGCATATTTATTTTCAGATCTGCAGTTCCATGAGTGAAGGTTAATTGTTCTGTGAATAGCTTACATTGGGAGGTACTCAATAGAGGAAAGGTTTTTTTCACAGTTACAGTCAACTTCCAGATTTTACCAACATTTTGCAGAAATGTGTTGCAGTAAGTACAGTGCTAATTGTGCTGCTATTTTAGCGCATTTGTACCAATGTGGGGTTACTTATGGGACAATGATGTCTCAAGATAGCATGACTTCTCCCTGGCAACTAATTAATCAGATGTTAAAATGAAAGATCAAAGAAGGGATCTTTGCTTTCTACGAATTGCTTGGAAGCACACACATTTCTCTCTTTAAAAAGTATCTTTTTTAAAAAAAAAACCTGTCATCAAGGTAGGTAAACATACACACAAACACTGAGATATTTTTCACTAAAATTATTCATTAGTTTAATGTAGTCTATAAACCTAGACACACATAAACAGACACACACACACACACACAAGATTGGCTACCATGGATAGCAACCACAGTTGTAACATTGTCATTGTACAGCAATGCAAATTTACTATTGTGGGAATAGATATGCAGCTCTTAACAGCAAAAAATTTGCTGTGACTAGTGATGCTTTATACCATAGAAAAGGGTAACACTGCTATAAAATGCATATCCTTTGTCATAGCACTGAAATATTTCTTTTCTGACATCCCTGTCTTTAATCATTGTTTTCAAAGTAAGGCAATGTTGTCCTTTTTATTTACATTCTCCCCTCAGCCTAACCGCAAGTGCTCCTGTTACATTTGGCAGCAGATGGTTTGAGATATCAGAACAGAAAATGAGTTAATTATTTGGGTTCAAAATAGTAAGACAATCAAAGACATGTAACATTCCATGGCATGGCAGAAGCTAGAAAATTGCTGTGTGTTGGAGTGGCAAGGAGGGGAGGAAACCACATTTCATTATAAATAACAGTGCTGGCAAATTATAATTACCAACCATTTTTTTCAAAAGAGAGTATATGCAAGGAAAGACGTATATAACAACAAGGGATATGCATGGAAGCATTTGTTCAGGGGTGGCTGATGGCATCCGTGTCAGTTGGTCAGCGAATCTACTTTGGCTTTGAAGGAGCTATTCAGTGTGCTGAACTCTATTTACAAAATAGGTGTAAGATTGTGGACAGCTCATTAACCCAAGAAATTATTAATTTTTTAAGTCTAGACTGGTACAATAGATTTAAGAGTAGTTTCTTTATTTTGCCCCCTTTTCTTATTGCTGTTGGTGATGGTTGTTGTGGTTAGAACTGAGGTCTGTCTGTAACAAAAGCAGGGATCTATACTTACAAACTGACAAGAAAATTTTAAAATGAAATCAACATTGCTGTTTTAATCTTAGGCCTTGTTCTTCCATGCATAATCATCCATGGGGGTAGAGGAATGAACAGGGAGGGGGGAAAGAGCAGCACAGCAGCAAAATACTTTCATTCTGATTGATATCTGCCAGTGTCCATCATCACAAACTACCCAATAGGCCTAAGGACTTACTATGGTCCACAACTGAGTTCAGATTTAATTGGATGCCATGTTGTATATGACACAAATTGGTTTTAGCTACTATTTTGTGTTTTTATTTTCTTTATCATTGTTTTATTGCAGTGGTAGGCAAGCTCTGGTGGCCAAGAGGCCATTTCACACTCCCCTGGTCCTGCTAAGGACCACATTCCCAAAAGAAACTGGGGGAGGCCACAAGTCTGTGTTATGTATTTTGTTTTAAAGGAGGCCTTGCCCATCCCTGTCTTGAAAGGTAGCTTATAAATCTTTTAAATATGCCTTGTTAAAGGAGATCAATGCAGGAGGTTGCTCCTGTATGTGTGTGTGTCACCTGACATGTATCTGGAATGATTCTCTTTTAGAGCCAGGGTAGTTCTGGAGGATTTTTTGAAAAAAAAAATTCCCAGGGGGTCTGAGTGGGCATAGAAGCTGTAAAATGGTCACTGGAACCATACATGGTCCAGGACTGGTGCTATCCCTAACTCTGTTTTATTTTACCATTCAGTTTTACCTTTTGGTGGATGCTGCCTTAGGAAAATTGGCCCTAAAGCTGATGTGAGCAAAGTGTAGCTTTCCCACATGTTGCTGGGCTCCAAGGCCCAACCTTCCCCACCACTGGTAGTGCTAACTATTACTGATGGCAGTTGCAGTTCAGCATGTGAAAGCCTACTATTTGCCCTCCTCTGCCTTGAAAGGTAGCTTTAATTTTTTTTTTAGATAAGTCTTCTTAAAGGAGATCCACACAGACACTTGCTTCTATGTGTATCTCCTGAGGTGAATCCAGACAAGGATTGAAACAGTGGCATAGCAAGCATATGTCTTTCACACTGCACAGTTATAACACTCTGATTCCATTTCAACTGCCATGGCAACATCCAATGGAATTCTGAAGATTGTAGTCTGAAGGACTAGAGTTCTATGGCTGGAATTCTGAATACCTCTCAGTAAACTATGAATCCCAGAATTCCATAAGATGCAGCCTATAGGGAAGAGTATGGAAAATTCCAAGTTAGAGATATCTAGAACCTCACCAAACTCCAAATCCCAGAATTTCCTAGGATGTAGCCATTGTAGCTAAAGTGGACTAAGTATATTATAGCTATATAATGTGAAAATGTCCTAAATGGAATTATCTAGTAATGACACAAGTGGTCATCTTTTTGTACCTTCTAGTGACAGCAAGGCAGCAGAAATATTCAAGATATGTCTTTGATGTCTTTGGATGTGCATGCTTTAAGTGTGCTTAGGAGCCATCAAGTGGCATGCTGGAGTTTTAGTTTATACTTCTAGAGACTTCTGTATGGGAAACAGTGCAAAAGAAAAAGTAATTTAAAACATTGATTAATTAATTAATTACTTTATCCTGCCTTTTGCACAGAACTGGAATCCAAAGTTGCTTATAACGTAATTAAAAATAAAAACAAAAACACAAGAAGTCTACTCCTTTTTTGCTGTACCTATAACCTTTAAATTATCTTTGTTCTAATGAACATGGTCTCATTAAATGATGGAGGAAGAATATCACTCGGTTCAAGTGTTGCCTTAGGCTGTTCTTCACACAGTTGTCTCACAATCTGTTTTCAGGTGATGTTGAGGTAGGTAGAAGGACATTGTGTTTTGTACCACAAACCAATGACTCATGTTTTGTAAGCAATGAAAAGTAATTATTTAAAAGTAATGAAGAAATAGCTTTCTTTTCTTTCTTTTCCTTTTCTTTCTTTCTTCTCTTTTTATCTTTTATTTTTTTGAAAACAACAACAGAATGACTCTGTAATGGCAGCAAACTATTTTGCCTGGGCTTGGAACCACATTTGAAACTAATTACTTTCATTAGCTAATTTTCTAAACTCTGTCCATTCTCCTGAACAGCCACCTTGGTCATGGTAGCATTTGCTTGTTCATAGCCAGGGCTGTTTCTCTATCACACACATTTAAGTGCCTTCTCCAAATGTGCCAAAGTCAGTGCTGACGGAGTGGCCAAGCAGAGAGACAGACAATCCAGGCCACACATTCCATTAGATACGTGTTGTATTGTTGAGGTAAGATGTCACCACTACTATGTGGTGTGAGCAGTCAGTGAGCCAGGTGGAACACACTGCAAGAAGCAACAAGGTACTGGAAGAAAGCTATGCATTCTGTGGTGCCTTTCTATACCAGATAATCAAGAGTGTGATATCTGTCACCCTCCAGGGTGTTTTTGAACTGCAGCTCTGAGCATCTTACACCATTAGGTCTGTTAGCTAGGACTCCTGGAAGTTGGGGTTCAACAACATCAGGACAGCTGCACAATTTCTCATGAGTGCAACATGTTAGCCTGTTGCCTTCAGGTACAGTGGAGGACTCTGTCAGGTCTCCTGTGCTTAAGCAAGATTCCATTGTTAGTAAGGTTGATTTCTGTATGTAGAATTAGGGGTTGGGAAACATAGTTGATATTGTTATTTGCTTCAGGCTGGAAAATGCCTTGGATAGGTTGGATATGAAAGAGTTGTTGTTGGTGGTGATGATGATGATGATGATGATGATGACCATCATCATCATCTTTATTTACATCCTAGTCAGGTTGAAACACATCCCTGTCATGTTGCTTAAGAATAAAAGGCAGAGGGGAAATCATCTGGGGGCAAATGTATTGTGCATTCCAACGTGTATGCTTGGCAAGCTTCATAAGTGGCTTGGAATGTAAATAACCATTGCTGAGAGCTGAGATGTATCATATGTGTTAAATGGTGCTAACAGCAACTACTGTATTTGCTGGTGTATAAGACTCACTTTTTTCTCCAAAAAATACTGTTTGAAAATGAGGTGCATCTTATACACAGATGCGTCTTATATGCTGGCAAATACAATACATCATATCCTATAGATTGCTTGCTGTTACTTGGTAATTGATGGATGGGAGTGAGTAGGCAAAAGTGAAAGTGAACACTGCCTAGTGCCAGGTTGTTATGAAAAGGCAATGGTATAAAGATAACTGGGAAAGGAATGGAGACAGGTCAACAGTGCTCAAGGACAAAGAGGTTAGAACCAGGTAGCAGCATGGGAAAGCATTGGGTAGGCATCGATCATATCTAGTAACCAATAAAGGCTTTGCATGTTTAAATTTGTACTGATAACCTACAAAGGAAGGATACAGCTTATGTTAACCAGTTTTGGCACCTTCTGTGGAAGTGTGCTGTGGTTGCTCTTTTAATCCTTGAATAAATATGATTGAAAACTTCAGAGTGTGTTCGTGGATACTGGGTCATCAAGAACAAGACAATCCTATCTTTTCCCCAAGACTGGGACTCAAGGTGGCCTGTACAATAAAAAAAAAACTTGTAATTAAATCAAACAAAAAGCCACATTAAAAGTTCATTAAACTAAGAGTGATATTAAAAAACACACACACTAAGATACCCAAGGCCTAAGTCATATAGGGATTTTATAAGTCATAATCAGGTCAACACTCACTGCTTTGCATTGTGGAAGCTGTTCAGGATCTAGGATGGGAGAGGTTGACAATCCAGACATCTGGGAGATGGCATGATTCAATATGGGACCTTTTGCCTTCCATGACTGTGTCTCTCAAGTGAGCTATGAGGTCTTTACAGCTTATGAAAAAGTGAGGGAAATTACAGCTTAAGCAAGCGTGTCTTGAGGTCCCTCAAGATATTCTGGCATGAACCTGGGTAGAGCTGTACTGGAAAGAGTTTCTGTTATAATAATAGAAACAACGAAAACATTTCCCTACTAATCTATATGGAGTTTATAACAAAAGGGTCATTCCTGAATGAACCATAACAGGTTTGGAGGAAATAACTAGTCTCTTTTAAAAAATTTTATAGATCAAAACTGAGAGACAGATGTCCCAGCTGAAAAGAATGTAGCATTTATGCACTCCTGGAGGAGATAATAATCAAGGTCAATATATTTTGACCTAGTCAGTAAGCTGCCTTGTTCCATGGGTGCTGTGACTGCCTGCCTGCTCTGTCATGCCTACATTTCTCACTTCGAAAATTGCATGCATGAAAGATTTAGGTTCCATCTCTAGCATCAGATGAAGTCTTCCATTGCCAGGTGACCAAATAGAAATAGAGATTTAAGAGTGCTAAAGATATTTTGCCTGAGATCATGTACCATCCACAGTAAATTAGGCATGTCTAAATTGAAATCAGCCTTACATTGGCTGCAGTACTATGTACACTTACCTGGCTTATGCTTCCTTCAACTCACTGAGGTTTGTGAGTAGACATGTAGGATTGCACATACTGGTAAGCTGGTAATTTCTCTTCAGTTCAATCTTTCTTTTAAAGGTTTATGATCCTTATGTTGTATTCCTGTCCATTGCCAGAAAGAGAGTGAACAGCTCTAGTATCATAACAAAACAACTATAAAAGTAATATAAATTTGCCTAGAAAATTCAATTTCAGTGAAGGACAATAATAATATTTTTAACACATGAATGGCATGTGCCAAAGCAACAGAAAAACTATAATCTGACTTTATGAACTTAATTCTTTAATGTCACAGAAGCAGGGGACGAAGACACTGTAATTCTGTAATTCTTATATAGTGATTTATTTGTTCTAAATCAGTTTTGCCAAATGTAATGAAGCAGTTTTGCCAAATTAATTAGAACATAGTTCTCTACTACCTATCTGTGACAAAAACAAAAACAAACAACCTAGAGTGATTATATTTCCAAAGGAAATGCAACCATATTTCTTTGTCCTCAAGGCTTTTGATTATTAAATTACATTTTTATCCCAGCTTTTCTCCAAGGACACTCAAGTTTAGTATACCATCTCTAGTGGGATTTTGGTGTAACCAAAGATCTTGTGTGCATCAAGCATGACCTCATATAATTAAGTGTATGTAGGACCACTTTTTAAAATTTGCCAATGTGGGCTTTTTCTTCTGTCCACATCATTGTTTTTATCATCATCATCAACAAGAACAGCAGCAGAAGCAACAGCTACAGTATTTTCTCTCTCTCTCTCTTTTCCTTTCTTTCCTTCTTTGTTTTTGTTTACTGTGTAACTTGATAAAGAGTTTTGATGAACTCAGACATTTGCTCTTCTTTATGACCTTTTAGCAGAATCAAACAGATATTTTCTTTTGGTGGAGGGATATTTGTACTAATGAATGATGTGAATGAACTGAATGATGTTGTAATGACCTGTATTTTAGAGCCACTTTTCAGAGGGGCATGGAATTATAAAATCATAAAAGCAAAAGCATAGCTACGGGTGGGGGGTCAAATTGAGAGCACCCACACACACACACACCAAATAAGAATTCTCTCTTCCCCCCCCATGAAATTTTCCTTCAGTCTCCAAATTTCCAGTGTTGCAGTAACTTAAAACTTCAGTTGAACGTTTAGAAATGACACTGGGCATCCAAAGAAAAGTGGCAGGCCAAGTTACCAAAGACATGAAAACAAGCCGAAATATAAGAGTTCTTGGTGTGAACAGTTTTCAATGTCACTTTCTCCCTCAGCACTAGACATTTGGGAAATGAAGTAAAATTTAATCTGGGGGCAGTATTCTTACAGAGGCAATGCCATCATAGCAATAGCTTGTGTATTTCTACACCACTTATCAGCTAAGTGGTTTACAATGTGTTAGCTAATTGCCCCCAATAAGCTGGGTACTCATTTTACCAACCTGCGGAAGGATGGAAAGCTAGGTCAACCTGGAGCCTGGCAGGATTGAACTCACAATCTTGTGGCTTCAGTCCTGGCATTGAACCACTGCACCACCAGGACACATATCCTCTATCCCATAGCTACACTGATTCATAGAAGTGGAAGAGATCTGAAAGGTCACCCAGTTCAAGCCAGTGCAGGACTCCACAGTGAAAGCATCCTTGATAAATCACTAAACTTCTTTTAAAGACTCCAGTGAAGGAGCACCCACCATCTTCCATTCCATTGTCAAATAACTTACTACCACGGAATTCTTCATGAATCCTGATATTTAGTCAGAATCTCTCTTCTTGCTGTTTGCATCTACCAGATTGGAGCCAATGCTCATCTTGCTCCATCTGCCATGTAACGCCCCTCCAGATATTTAAAGATGGCTAACATATCACCCTGCAAGATTTTTTTTTCTTATCCAGAGTAAACAAACTCAATTCCTGATACAGGAATAAGGGCAGACATATTAGTCTGCTGTAGCAAAATCAACAAAATCAAGATGATGGAAAATTTTCTTGAACTCTAGTCCATGACAACAAGGTTAACATTGTAAAGTTAGTCCTTAAGGCATCACAACATTCCCCTCCTCATCTCTTGATCTCTCTTAGAGGCAGTAGAGTTATACCAGAGAGGCAGAAAATAAAAGCTGAAATCTTCAGCAGATCCCATGCTCTGGGCTCATTGATTTTCAAGTCTCTTCTCCTGGCTTATTTTTGGCTTAGCAGTATGATTGATTCTGTAGAGCTCAGATTTTCCAGCCAATTTTCTATGAAAAGAAGAATGGTGAAAGAGCACACTTGAGCTGCTGAATATCTTAGGACTGAAAATATCTGAACAACCATTGTGCTCCTTCCCTATATATTGTTGACAGAGTAAGGAATGGCCAAAGAAAGAAATCAAATGCAATGGTGGACCACTACAATCTTTATAATATCTATTTGCAACCTATCAACTTTCCTTTATTTTAATGGACAAACTTTCTCAGTTCAATATGAATTCCCAATAATCTTTCACTGTTTCATTGTATAGTCCTTTATCCATGTAGCTCCATATTTGATCAAACTGAAGCTAAATATGCTAATCTTAACATGTTGGAGAACCAGTATGGTGCAGTGATTAGAGAGCTGGATTGAGATTTTGGATGTCAAGGATTAAGTTTTCACTAAGCCATTGAAAACATTGAGTGACCTTGGCCCAGTCACTCTCACTAAGGCTTACCTACCTCACAATGGCCACTGAGAAGATGAAGTTTGTTTCCGCTGTTCCAGAAACTATGACATGGAGCAATGGATTCAAACTACAGGAAAAGAGATTTCACCTAAACATCAGGTCAGAGCTGTTTGACAGTGGAATGTGCTGCCTCAGAGTGTGGTGGAGTCTCCTTCTTTGGAGGTTTTTAAGCAGAGGCTGGATGGCCATCTGTTGGAATGCTTTGATGTGTGTTCCTGCATAGCAGAGGGTTGGACTGGATGGCCCCTGGGATCTCTTCCAACTCTATGATTCTATGGATTTGGGAGGATGAGAGCCAGACATGAAATCTGATGCTCAAGGAGATGAGATATGAATACAACAAATAATTAGTCATAATATCTTATAATATTTAAATAAACTAATTTAGACAAGCTAATTGGCAATTGAAAGTATTAAAATCTGATATCCCTAATTTTCCTTAATTCCATTGGAAATTATCTTAAGTCAAACCTGTAAGTGCGCACACATACTCAGACACACAGACACATCCAGTCAACTGTAAGATACCAGTGAATTATCTGGTCTAAACCACTAAGCTAAATAAGCATATCTTATTACAAACATATTTCAGCCCAACCTATTCCAGTATATCACCTTAGGCAGAATTGCTTAACTTGCAATGTAGCTATTAAGTTCTCCTAAGTGTTTCAGCCAAATCTGCATCCTTGTACACCAGAAAATCTTTTGTGAAACCAGATCTTCAGTGACCCCATACATCATAACTTAAAATATTGTGTAAGCAGCAAATGATGGGGTCCTTGTGCACTGGAGAAAAGGAGTTATTCAATGTAGCATGCCATGTTTTTAAAGACAGACCAACAATTCCCAATAGAAGTGAAAATGAGTTCAGTCCAGTTGTATTAAATTCAAGGAGAATTGCGATATTGGCATTGTGGACTGTCTGGCTTGTGTGCAATAAACCAACCCTTAAAACGGAGTGACCATTGCATTGATCATATACTTCAACCTACAAATCTTTATCACTAACCCTTGAATCCTCAAGCTATGCCCAGAACAACTCACATGGGTAAGCCACAATGCTTTTAAGGTCATATTCAAAGATGTCCTTGGCAAGCCTTTGCTAGTTTTAAACTTCTTCTTTTCTTTTGCCAGTCAGGTTTCTGAATATACAGAGATTTCCCTATCCAGGAGCTTCTCTGTTTGTTTGTTCCTGGTGAATGTTTGGGCATGCATTTAAGAGCAAGGCATACCCAAATACCAGCTAGTATTGATTCAGATGGGAAAAGGTTTCAAATAATCCTGCCTGCTTCATTAGTCGTCTGCCTTTGAATGGAGTGAAAAGTCGTCAGAAACAACATATTGTTTCCAAGCCTTTTTGGCTGACATTGCAGATTCTTTCACCACTGCCTTTTCTGCCTTTCTCTCCATCCATGGGGAGGACCGGTTGTGTCCACCAGAGATGCGGGCAGCCAAAAGCCTCAACTTGATCCTGCTCTGCTATGCTTTAGCAGAAGCTATTTTTAATATTTCCTTGTAACTGATTTGTAAGTGAATTGTGCTTAGGCAGTGTCAGAACTTTCCTGTCAGCTACTTTAACAGCAAAGAGATAGCTTGATGAATAATTCATTGTAGGCAATTTTCTCCTAGTCACTGAGTCATCAATCACAGTTGCCTAAAGAGCCTTGAATTGGCCAGCAGAGTTCTATTCACAGGTAGTGTGATTTAAGGGAAAGAATCCACATTCATCCTGACAGGTCAGATAGCAATAGGTAATGGAAGGTGTCTCCCTTTCAGACTGCTAATGAGGCACCAAAGAGAGAGAGAGAGAGGGGAGAGGGAGAGAGATCTATATGCTGTTTTCGATTTCCCCCTTTTTGTTTTTCTCTTCCTCCCTCCCTCCTTTTTTTCTTCTTTTTTTCAAAATATCACTCAGAATTGTAGCCATCGGATAGTTTTGCCAAACAAAGGTGCAGTTGGATGAAAAACCAGTGTAAATATTTGCACATTTTTTTTTCTGGCAGAAATCCTACTCTGAAAAGAACCTCTTCAAAAGGGAAAAGTGATTTGATACATGATTGCATGCATTTACCCATGTAATTGAAATAATGAGAGATGATTGCTTTGAGCTAATAGTCATAAGTTACTGGTCTTTTTGTTTAATCCAACCATCAGCTGTCAAGAGCCTCACAGGAGCACTGGGGAAGATGCACCAAGGATATCATTTGCATCACCTCAGACTGTAATTTTGTTGTGTTTTTTTACCCCTCCCCGGCTCTGATACAAGCGTCAGATTCTATACAAATCTCCCTGGAGCATAAGCGTGCTAGTGTTGTTTTGATAGGAGAAAGAGAAAAAGAGCACGTCTTATGCCTACTCCTAGTCGCTTAAATGCTCTCATGATCACAAATAAAATAAAAGCACCCTTTTTCTCTTTTTCTTTTCTTTCTG
Organism: Ctenosaura bakeri; assembly: GCA_948474755.1. Classification (NCBI taxonomy): domain Eukaryota; kingdom Metazoa; phylum Chordata; class Lepidosauria; order Squamata; family Iguanidae; genus Ctenosaura; species Ctenosaura bakeri. Next base: position 549,040 of record CAOLHI010000369.1, on the reverse strand, counting down.
GCAGACTTCATGCAATTGTTAAAAACTAGTTTTGCATCCCAGTCGAGGTATGTCTCCCTCTTTTTTTTTTCCCTTAAGGAACTCTCATTTGAGCACAATTTTCAAATATATATCTCCTCTATGGTGGTGTTTTATTGTTCCCGTTGACAGATACCTTTGTGGTATGTTCCACATCACCCATTAATTCCCTAAGCACTACCTATTGTATTAATACCAGCTGTCTATGACTATTCAACCAGCAGAAGGAAACAGGCAAAAACAATGGTGCAGTGATGAGTCATAATTTTCATAGTCTTGCTTAATAAGGAGGTGTGAAAAATGTTTTCTAAATATTGTAGCTCTGCTGTTGTCTATATGTGATTATAATGTTTATGCAAGCAACACAAAACAATGTGTACACAATCAACATCTGGCTACCCAGATTTCACTGTAGAGAGCAGTTCAGGGAAGATTTATTGAGTTATGTTCAGAATGGGCCAGGTTTTCAGCACTCCACTTGCAGGCAGTAGGAACCATGTTCATAGAGGATATGAAGGAGAAGGAGAAGGAGAAGGAGGGAGAAAAAAGAAAAAGAAAAAAGAGCATTCAAGATTCATTCAAGCATAACAAAAGAAAAGCAGAGGACTGGATTTGAAATGTGTTTGACATTTTAAAGAAGGTGAATAATTCAAAGAAAATCTAGTATTCAAACTATGCATCATTTGTTGTTGTGTGCCTTCAAGTCAATTCTGACTTAACAGAGCCCTATCACAAGATTTTCATGGCAAGATTCATTCACAAGAGGTTTGCCATTGCCTTCCTCTAAGTTGGAGAAAATATGACTTATCTATGGTTACCCAGTGGATTTCCACAGTTGAGCAAGGATTTAAACTCCAGTTTCCCTGAGTCCTAGTCCAGTGGTCAAAACACTACCCCACACTGAATCATTTTTTTAATATATTTATATCTCTATCTATAGATATATACACATGCACATATACACACACACATGTACACACACACACACAAATGGTAATATGGTCAAATATCCCTGTTCTCTTTAATTTTTTGTTGTATTGTATTCCTTAAAGTCATTTTTGATCTATGGTGATCCTAAAGCAAACCTGTCATGGGGCTTTCTTGGATGAGATTTGCATGGAGGAAGTTTGCCTATGCCTTCCCCAGAGGCTGAGTGAGTGTGACATTCCCAAAGTCACCCGGTGGGTTTCCATGGTGAAGTGCTTCAATACATACCAGTAAATAAATTATGCATGGTAACACTACTTTCTGAGCAAAAATGTGTTCTGTTGTTCTCACCAACACTACCAGGCTGTTAAACATGGCACCAGGAGATCTAGCTACTTGACCTACAGATTAGCAAACTGGAAGCACCTTCCTTAAATTTTAGCTGCTAGATGTTTGCTAAGGAGACACATAGGATGTCATGCTACGTGTGGGATTTATTTTTATAAATACGAGTTGCACTCTGCTTTAAAGGAAGGTATGTAGAGGCACATATACATGTTATAGGAGAGAGTAAGCAAAAAATCAGCAAAATCCCAGTAAAGCCAAGAGCAAGCGCTCACCAAAGTTAAATATTTGAAAGTGAAAAAAAGCTGCACATACGATTGAGCACACCAGGGCAGCCACTTGCACATTTCTGAAAAAAGGAGGCACATACCAGAACAGAAAACAAAAAGGAGCTATGACCCTGGAGACCAGGGTTTGATTCTCTGCTCAGCCATTAAAATCCACTGGGTGATCTTGGGTGCATCACATGCTCTCAGCCCCAGAAACCCCATGATAGGTTTGCCTTAGGGTCACCATAAGTCAAATACAACTTGAAGGCATACAAGAACAACAATGATTTACAACATCAAAGCCTCTGCTCTCTTTTAATGCTTCTTTGTCTTTCAGCTGGACAAGGATATCAGATGAGAACTATGTCAGAGATGGTTTGACCAAACCTCTAGAAAATACTTTCTAAAGTTAGTGTAAAGGTCATTTTGCTTTAATTGCTTTAACTGTTAAGTGCAGCTGGGGAAAGGAATGTGACTCAACCTGAGTTTGTGCTGAATCAGGCTGATGAGCACCAGGTACAGACTATACAAGGGTTGGCCAGGATTGGCTAGGTGCCTGTATAAAGGAAGCACAATCCTCGCCAACAATACACACATTGTCTGAAGTGTGTGTCTGCTGGGGGCAGTAAGCTTGATATGCTGGATTGCCATCTGGATTTTGTAAATATTGTATATATGTTGTAACAACGATTAAAGAGCCTCCATATTGGAAGATTGCAACTTGGAATTTGGTGAGTGTTACTGGCTTAGTGCTTGTGCTGCTAAGGGTGTTCTCTGCTGCTAGGCATGCTTCCATAGCTGTGTGTAGCTATCTCTGCTAATCTATAAGGAGTTTTTCCTTGACTGGCTATTTTTGCCTTTCCCCCCTTTTTGTTTTTGGGGGACAAACTACAGGTAATGATAGCAATAAGGATATGTTGATTGAGATTTGGCACCTACTTATTATAGAAGAGGACATCTGTGGGTCTCAGGAAGCTGTATTTCTCCCCCAATACCCCCATACTAAAAGGTACAGGGGATAATTTCATTACAGGCCCTTTCTGCATGGCATTTGCCATGCAAAAGGGTGCCTGGAGCGTCACGCAATTGTGAGGAGCGATCTGCATGATGCACTCACAATCGCATAATGCTCCAGGGGCCAGCAGGCCCTATTGTGCACCTTTTCATTTTCGGCTGGAAGCTGAAAATGGTGTGCGATTGTGCATTGCTCCTGGGCCCCGCACGCACTTACCTGGCATGCGGAATCTTCAGAGCTGTATCAATCACACTTCCTGCCCCACTGCACTACAGAAGGAAGAAGTGGGGCTCTCACGCGAGCAGGCAGCTCATGAGGAGCTGAAGCAGCAGGGATGTGAGAGCCTCTCACTGGAAGCTGCTCACATGATCCCCACACCCCAGTGCCAGAAAAAGGTAAGACGTGGAAAGGGCCACAGTCTTGGCCCCTTCTGGGCCTTGGAGATGTCTTTTCTCTATCAGAGGGGTGTCAAACTCAATTTCATCTTGGGCCACATCAGTATTATAGTTGCCTTCAAAGAACTGGCCATATCTGTAAGCCTATTCTACTCTTTTATCATATTAAATAATTGCCTCTGCATTCAATTATTACTGGTTTTTAAACTGCCTTCCCTCTGCATCAACTTTTCTTTTCTTGGACATTTTGGGGCTATATGATTGTAGTTTATGGTCCCTATACCTCTGTAAAGTGACATAGAAGTGGTCAGTATATCCAAAGGGCGCTGCTTTCTGCTCCCCAGACCCTCTCGGTGCCTCTTTCAGCCACCCATGCAAGGGACACATGAAATGACCTGGTGGGCCGGATTCAGCTCACAGGCCTTGTATTTGACACATGTGCTCTAACAGAAGGTGACTCAGAAGTCAACTTCCATGGCACTTCCTGTTGAAAGAAAGGCTTCTTCTGGTGCTAAAATGTCCTGGGAATTGGAGCCCTGGTGGGGGAGTGGTTAAATGCTAGAACTGCAACCACAAGGTTGTGAGTTCAATCCTGCCCGGCTCCAAGGTTGACTCAGCCTTCCATCCTTCCGCAGGTCGGTAAAATGAGTACCCAGCTTGTTGGGGGCAATTAGCTAAAATACATTGTAAACTGCTTAGATAACACTCAGTTGATAAGCGGTATAGCGGTATAGAAATAAATGCTATTGCTATTGCTATTGCTGGGAATTGCTCCCTGCACACTCCAGGAGAATTTGGTGGGATGGAGAGAGAGAGAGAGAAATTGATATCAAATTAGTTTTTGAGTTCTGGGGTGAGGGTCCTGTGAATCACAGCAATGACCCTAGACCCCCATGAAGCCCACCCATATCTTATTGTGCTCACAGGTATAGAATCTTCACCTTATGGCCCCACTGTTTAATGAACAAAATTCTGGACATGCTAGTTTAATGTTTTTAAATGGTATTTATGCTTGGCAATTTACCCTTGTTTAGTATATTTATGCTGTTATTTGCATGTTATGTATTACTTTAACTATGTAATGTAGTTTACGAATTATTATGTATCTAGTATTTTAGTAAGTGTGTAAGGAGAGGACAACCTTTTAAACAGAAGACTGTTCCCTAGAAAGTAGGACACATTTCCAATCTACCTAAAATCACTTTGAAATAACCTTTAATGACGGGATAGGAAAGAATTTCATGCAGCCCATATTTTGATCACTACCTACCAAACTTCATTGTCTCTATCTGCTGATTTCACAAATCTGTCTGAAATGCAAACTACTGTTGTTAGAACAGCTGTTAAGCCTCCTATCAAAGTTGAAAGTCATAAGTATTAAGAGCAAGATCAATAAGAATTCTGGCAGCCCACATTACACAGCTTCAGGTAGCAATACAAGAAGAATTGCATGGTGTGTATAAAGAGTGAAATATTTATTGAGGAAATATGTACAGATTGCTAGACCATAGCATCAAAGCTATCCTCCTTGAATATGGCCTTGCTGCCAGGGCCAAGGCATTTTTTGTTTAGAGGAAGTACAAAATCTACTCTACCCCATGAAAGAATAAAATACCACCTTCTCATCCAAATCCAAATGCATTATATCATAATCCAGTGAAGTTATTTTTGGCCTGTGTGGCAGAAAATTCTAAAAAATGATTTCTCCATTTCTAGCAGGAAAACTGAATAGCTGCCAATCGTGCTGTGTTTAAATGCCAGCTATCTGAGGCAGCTGCCTCAGTTTGCCTAATGATAGGGTTGGTCCTGTTTCTTACAGTAGGAATTCAACACATGGTGTATCTTGGTATGTGGAAAGGTTAATGTTTGAACCTCTCACACTGAAAGTTTCACATTGTCCAGTTTCATACAGGACATTTTGAAAAATAACCTAATAACCCAATAATATATTATGCATTAAAAGTATTCCAAATGTTTTTTTTTTCTTTTAGATTCCTTCTTACCTTCTTTTCTTCTCCTTTGGTCATTTGTTCATTAAGCTTTTCAACATACAGGCTCCTCACTCTCATTCACAGTGGGGAAACAGGAAGCTGGGGGACTTAAAAATCCCAAAGCTTCCCTGATCCAAACTCAGCATGTCTCTCACACATAACCATTTTGCCACTACCAGCATTGGAGCACTAATAGTAGAGCATTAAGGATAATAAAATTCTCTGGGCCTGCAATAAGGAGGCTTTCAAGGACCCATCTCTAGATTTGCAGAGCTCCTTCTCTACAAGCATAGAAAAAATCCACTCTAAAAGGAGAACTGCCCAAGGTGCTATGTCTTATGCTCCTCGCATAGGTCCTGCACCCTGGAAAGCTGTGACTGAAATCTGGAATGGATTTACCACGCCTCTGACAAGATAGCTACAAGCAGGCACTGCTATGGCATCTGAATTTAGATGCCACCAACTGTAGCTGCCAAATCCAATGTTCAAAGTAGACATATTGGCACCAATATGATTGAAGTTACTCCTGACTAACCAAGGCCTATTAATGTCAATGAACCTAATCTACAAGGAGGGACTGAATGGTCCGTGAGTTTCATGCTACCCACCCAGTGGCACCAGTATGCCCCTAGCTCTCCCAGGACATTCCCAACCCCCTGCTTTTCAAGTGAATTTTATTGGGGTTTTCCCAATGGTCAGTTTCTACACACACACCGAAGCCTCCAGAAAGCTTGTCTATGGCTGGAAGACTATCTCCAGTTTGTTTTAAGCCCCCAATAGTATGACTTTCTAGTGATGAAAATGGAATAGTTGTAGCCTGCCAAGATTATAAATAAGTGCAAAAGTAGGGCAGGAGTAGATTCTGGACCCTGAACACAACTTTCCCCATCTAGCCTGAGTAGGACTGACATTAGCATAAGATTATCTCAGTCATTTAATAACATAGGCTTAAATTCTGTTGTTAGTCGTAGGTAGAGTAGACCCACCAAATAAATAGGATTTACCCAAGTAATAACTCACCATTCAACAATTGATTCCATAGTTGAATCAATTCTAGTTGCAACTACCAATTGGATACAACCCTTTCATTTTAACCTATTCAATTTATGTCAGTTTGCATGTGAATCAATCAGTAAAGTAAAATAAAATAAAATAAACTGAATTCTAAACAAAAAAAATTAAGTTAGAATATTAAAGTAGGAAAGTAATGAGAGAAAGCAACATGCCTTTGCTGAAATGGTCATTTCCTTTGCATTTTGGGGAATAAAAAGAGAATTGAATCAGTGACATAAGATTTTAGATGGCAATTCGTTTATTTAACTGAAGCATTACAGGCCACAGGTAAACACTTTTAAATTGAAGAAATGAACTCAAATTCACTCAATCTGCTCAATCTAGAAGTCAGTAATAATAGTACTTATGAAGAATTAGGACTGTTTCTAAGAACTAATTCAGTGTAGGCTCAAAAGAAAAGCAAACACCTTTTAATATTTTTATATATCAGTCCTTCAAAAAATATGTGGAGGATTTGGCTGCGGTTCCCCTTCAGGGCAACTGAGACTTGAAAAACAATGATAACCTGCTGCCGCCAATCTTCTGACTGAAAGATGGGATTAGGAAGCAATGTTGAAATTGTCAGTCACTAAAGCGGTTGACTTAACACTGCATGATAGCACCTCACCCGAAAGTGAAAAGTGGTATTTTTGTGCCAAGCTCAGGCAAAAGGACAATGAGCTAAGAAAAGGTTGAGAGTTAGAGAATGGAATGTGACAAATGATTACTTCCTTATCCAAGGAAGGAGATCTCTGTGCACATGAAAAAAGTTGCCCATACAGTTCAGCCTTCTGGATGCATTCCTCCATGAGCCCCCAAAAAATGATGGAGAAAGAGTAGGGATGTTAGCTACAGGGAAGGGGACGTTACATCAGTTGGACCCAATACAATTAAGAGTAGGTTTGCTAGAACATTCCTTCCTAGCTGAGCTTGGGGGAAAAATCATAAACAAGGGGGCTCCTGTAGGGGTAGCTATGAGGAGGGACAAATCAGGGCATTGATCCCCCCAAAACAATTCTCCCCCTCTCATGTAATGTTCCTTTAGTCCCCAAGTGTCTAGCATTGCAGTAATTTAAAACTTCATTTCAGCTTTTATAAATACAACTTAGGCATCCAAAGAAAAGGAGCAGGCAGTGTTATCAAGGGAATGTGAACACAACAAATATATGAGTTCTAGGCATTTATGATTATCAATGGCTGCAATCTGACATCCCCCATCCCCAGAGTAGCATAAATATCTGCACATGGAGATATGCCAGGCCAGCACCATGCAACCCCCTTGCAGAATAGCAACATCGTGCAATACATGTCTGTGACTGGGTGCCATTATGCAAGGCACAACCTCAATGCTACACATTATTGCATGCACAACTCTGTGTTGCTGCCACTGTCACAGCACAATATAGCTATTGTACCATAGCAAAATAATTCACCCTGCATGAGTAGTATGACTTATGCATGCATATACAGGATGCTGGCCCATGTCTTGTTGTCTGCAATGCTAGCAATCTGATGACTGAAGAAAAATTTCATTTGGGGTACAGATTTTTTGGGTGAGATGCCATCATTTTGTCCCCTTCCCATACTTGCAGGCATGAAAGAGAGGAATATATCAATCTACAGTGTCTATGGGTTTCTTAAGGATGAGGTCCAGTACTACAAAAGGGAAAAGAACATCACAAGCAAAATCCAATGGTTAGTGTTCATTAGAGTCTTTCAATCAAAGGGATTCATCTAAATTTTCACAAAGTCTCATTGATTCAGTGGCTTTCTTCTAATTGGGGAGAGTAACTCTTGGATTTAGCCCCAAATCTTAATTCAGCAGCACAATTCCAGGAACCTATCCCATGTAGTTTTCTAAATAAGAGGAGTGTGGAGGCACATATACACTTGAAAATATTTCCATAAATTGCCACTCTGGGTGGTGCTATGGGATGGTGTATTGTCATTACCAGAAGCATTCCTATGTCATCATACACAATCATTTCCAGGGACATCTGCTGCAGTGTTTTTAAAGCACTAGGCAGTAGGATTATGAATCCTGGGTCACTCTTTGGAATTTCAGTTACCACATGGACCAAGGGCACCACTGCTTTTTTGACCAGAAGGAAAGAAAAAACACATTCAGTCATGGCAAAAATTGTTACTTCATCTGCCCCCAAATCCAAATGCTCTCCCCACCCCCCATTTCTATTCTATCTCACATGCACTGAAAAAGCCAAGTCGAAATTCTCAGCCCAGCCTAATTTGTTTATATTCAGCAGTTCCCATAACACAACATGTTCCTTCATTTACCAACTACACCATTGAAATAGACTTTTTTTAAAAAAAAATCAGTACTGTATGATAACTAACACTGAGTTAGTTGAACAATTAATATTTCGGTTAGAGCAAGAGTGTAGAGTGACTTCCAGATCTTCAGTCCAGATGCTGATGGACTATGATGTCCAGCATTCATCAGCATCTTTTGTGTTGGGTAGGGATGATATGAGCTGAAGCCCAAGGGGATGCATTTTGTCTATTCTGACACAAGGTTACAAGTGAATACTGAGGAGGTGGGAAAGTGTTGCTGGTTTGGAGACAAAGGTAAGTGTTCTTTTGCTGTATTAAACAACAACAATCATCACATTAAATGAAAAAAAGTCATAGTTGAGCATATGCGCACTGCTGTCAATGTGTTCTTTTTGTCAGGGAAGTGGCAGAGGAGGGGAAGGTGAAGATGCTGAAACTGATCACTCATTTCCAAGTGAGGGAACAGTTTGGGCACACACACATGCCTACTGTTGTGTCCCTTGTTGCCCACACTCCCTGCTGCCATGTTCCTGCTGGCATGGTGACAGGCATGTGCACATAACCAAACTGCTCTGGTGACTTGACTACTACTGCCATCATCCTAGCTACCATGGCCAATTGACTGGGAAGATGGGATATGTAGTCCAAACATATATGGAGGTCACATGACTTGGGTCAGATTGGTTTAGGCAGAAATGGTGAGGTTTAGGAAATGATTTAAAGGAACAGAGAGATGAAACATCACACACTTTGGTCATATAAGATGATCCAACTTTATTTTGAGCTACTTCTTCTGCGTAACCACTTTTGTGTCTTTCTAACTTTGTAGGGAATAAGAAGAGGTACAGGTTTAATAGCTTTATTGTGTTGTACTTGAAACCAGGGTGTCTTGATAGGCTTCCTTCTAAGTTTTGACTTATCTGAGCTAATAACGCCTTGCCTTGAGCACGTAAAGCCACAATGGGTAGTTCACTTACAGACAATAGGATTTTTACCCCATCTGAGATATGAACATTCGAAAAGCAACATACTTTTTAAAAAGTAAAGTATGCTAGTTTTCCTCAAAGAGAAAAGGCTTTGTTGTTTTAAAATTATATATCTCAAGATGAAAATAAAGTAACGGTTCATTGTACTATCCAAATAGGCTATCTTTGTGAGGAAAAAAAAGTGGAAAAAGGCTTCTCATTTTCACAACTACATTGACTAAAAGGCACAGTTACCTAGCAACATTTATTGTGTTTATAACCTTTCATCCAATCTGAGCTCACAGATGTGCTACTGAAGCTAATATACATACATCAGACAGCCCCTCCTGCTTTGATGAGCTATATGAGCAGTATTAAGCAGATTATGAAATGCTTTCTACATAAACAAATTAAAGAAAATGAATACAAATTCTGTATTCATTGGCAAAGTCTTTCTAAAAATTTATACTATGTTGTCAGGCACTTAAAACAGACTGCCGTAAGTTAAGCTTGCTGCTGTGTGAAAGACTTTCTGGCATTAGAGACATGTTATGCTTATAACATTCTTTATGGATTCATTGTTGGACTGTTGCTACTACCTCACATTAGTTTGTGTACTACTTACAAGACACTGCATGCATGGGGTCATGCACACATATGTAGAACTTGAAAGGCCTACTAATATTTACTTATAGTGTTGTTGCCACTGTTGTAATCATTCACCCCTAGGAGTCTGAGGTGATCCCTACCTTCTTCCCTATTATGACACCACGTTTTTCATGTTTTGCTGTGATGATCTCTGTAGAACTGAACATTGCGAAGAGAGAGAGTAAAGCTTTTTGTCATCCTGTACTACAGTCAGCAAATGAACTGAGTGTCAGGTGGTTGTCAGGCAAAGAACTGTAGGGTATCCAAGTCAGTCACAGGAAATCCATCAAGAGGAAAGGAGGAACAGGACCAAAGTTATTAGCCAGTCACCACACCAAGCCAGTAACCCAGATAAATGAAGCCAACAAAGAGTAAGATAATCACAGCCAGTCCAAAGGTCAAGGGAACCCAGATGCCAAGATCACCAGACAGAATGGTTGCAAGCAACAAAAACTCCAGGGAGCTGTAGGATATTTATAGGCAGTTGTCTCTGGATGACATGTGTCAGTATTTCCTGTTTAACAGGGAATAGAACTTACAAAGTCTTTCCTTATCTCTTCTGCAGTCTTCAGAGGGAAAAGGCACATTTTCAATATGTGCTGAGTCCTGCTGAGGAGAGGACCTCTCAATTGCTTCAGCCCACAGCTCCTTGGGATTCAGAGAGGCTGCCATTATCTGGAGACAAAAACTCCCAAAAATCTGGCTCTTCGGTGTCCACTTCCTCAGATTCCAGAGGGCAAGTTATGACACTTATATCATGAGCCATTTTGGTTAACATATGCTTGCTCCATTTGACTTTTCAAACCTACTGAGTTAAGCATGCACATAAACCTAGTAATGACAGGCCTGTTTTTCTGAGAATGGCAGATAGGTCTCCAACAGTAAGACAATTCTATGTGGGCTGGTGGTAGTGGTAATGTTTGTCATTTATCTATTAGTTACAGTTATCTCTCTTTCTCCACAGAGCTCAAAGCAGCATGCATGCCTCTTCTTACCCCTCCTGTGTCCTAAGAACAAACTTGTGATGTAGATCTGACTGAAAGTGAATTCCATGGTTTCATGGAGACTACCTCATGGATCACTCAAGTCCCAGTCCAACACTTTAACTTTGGGATCAGCAAACTCTGGTTTGCAGACTGCATGAGGGCCCCAATTCCCCACCCCAGCCCTCTAATTATTAGCAAATAATTAAACTACAAATGTCTTCCTACCCCCTGGCACAACTTGAAAAAATGGTTGAGAAAGTCTGATTTGGGGGGGGAGTCTCTTTTGGCCCCTAAACAGACAGAAAATGTAAAAACATGGTAATATTTTTCCCAAGTCTGCAGGTCATGTTTTAGTTTTAGTTAAAAAGTTAAAAACAATAACAACAGAGGTTGGCATAGTACAGTGAGCAGAGGTCTTCTGAGATGTATTTATTCTTTTTCTAATAAATGGTGCAATGTCAGATAGTTATTATAACTGCCACTATCCTATTTTCAGGACCTGGCCAATATACAGTGAACTGAGGTGCCTAGACTAAAAGGTTAGATGATGCCTTCCCACTTCCATGTTCAGAAATACAAACCAAGATGTATGACATTTCAACATTGGCAATGAAACAGCATCCTCCCCCTAGAACAGAGTCAAAATTAGCCTATAGGCTTTTTGCATGTGTGAAACCGAGGAAGTGTTCTAAGGTTTTCCTTTCTTTTTTTCTTCTTTTTTTTCATCTCATAAGAGAATGAAATTCACTTATAGCAGAATTTTCTCCCAGTATTCTCCACTACATTTGTTGTGGCTACTGTTTTTACCACCACCAAAATAATACTAGGCTTGGGCATTATGGAAGAGGCAAAATGGTAGCCAGACATTTTACCAGAACTATCCAAGATGCTGATAGGTATTCTCAAAACAGGTTCGGCATCTTGGATAGCTCTTTAAAACTGTCCTGTGAAACCTAGAGTAGCACCTGTAAACCAAGCATGGATTCATTGCTCTGAAGTAACAGTACTGCCTCTGGTTCAGTACCTTGGCTGATGCCTTTAAAAATCAGACTAAAACTCAGAGCAGAGTAATTGTTCCACTGACATGGAAGCCACCTGCTGCCACTGGAGCTGAACTATTACCATGACTAATGTCAACACTCATGAACGACAAATGGTTGGAAGAATTTCCACACTGCCTGGAAAATTTGATGAAATAATCCTCTCATAAGGACAATGACAGTTAAAGGCAGCCATCAAGAATGCAAGAGGGGTTTCAGTCAGTGGTAACTAGTGGCACTGATGTCAGTGGAGCAATTCATCTACAGCCTTCCCCCACTTATCTGGCAGGTTAGGGACCGGAACACTGTCAGAAAATGGAATTGGTTGAAAAGGGGCAACTACGTATTGTACTGTTGGGAGAATACAAGAGTTATGCGGTCTCACTTGGGGCTGGCCTTGAGCGTGCTGCTTGCAAAATCTCTCTGCTGGCCTGGTTCCTTTTTTCCCCTTCTCAGTTCACTTTGCAAACATGTAGGCAGTTCAAAGTGAGCCTCTGTAAACAAGAAGAACATGTGAAAGGATGGAATCCCAATCCAATTATTGAAACTTGTCCTTAATTTGGAAGTTTTGAAAGGGCTACTCATCAGGGAACAAGATGTCAAAATGTGGGCGCTTCCTATATTCCGACACAGTGGTTCTTAACCTGCTGCCTGGGGAATCCTGGCAGTTTGCAGAGCCCTCACAGGGGGTCTTTGAAGCTCTACTGCTGGACATAAACAGCAGTGGAAGCAACAGGGACATGGTAGCAGGATGTGTGTGTGCGCGCACTGAAGATGCAGTTTCAACAAGGGAGCAGTTTCAGCACCTGCACCCCTGCTACACAGCCCCAAAGAAAGGGGCATGGCAGCAGATGTGTGTGTGTACCCCAACTATGACTCTAGAGACCAGGGTTTGAATCCCCAGTCGGCTATGGAAACCCATCAGGTAAGTCATGTTCTCTCAGCCTTAGAGAAAGGCAAAGGTAACAAATGTTGTGAGGAAAAATACCATGATAGATTTTGCCCTAGGGTCACCATAAGTCAGTTTTCAAAAGGGAGAGGCATGATGGCTAGAAATAACCTTCCTCAGTCAGTGGTATTTTGTTATTGTGTGCCTTCATGTCACTTCTGACTTCTGGCAACCCTAAAGTGTACTTATCATAAGGTTTTGGGGGGGGGGTTGGCAAGATTTGTTCATAGGGGGTTTGCCTTTGTCTTCCTGTGAAGTTGAGAGAATGTGAGTTTCCTGGTCACCTAGTGTCTGAGAGGGAATTCAGAAGCCTCCAATAAATAAACATTTGAATTTTTAAATAAAAATTTAAATATTTAAATTTAAATATTTACATCTTAAGTCTTGGGGGTCCCTGGCAACAAATTATATTTAGAAGGGGTCCCCTGTAAAGAAAAGGTTAAGAACCACTGCTTGGAAAGATTCAGATTCAAAAGACTCAATGAGCTGTCCAAGGTGCTGAACCTATTCTGAGATCAAGTTCATCATCTTTATTAGTTCTTTTAAAATTCAGACTATAATCCAAAATGCATCCTCCCACTGGCATGGGAGCCCCCAGCCATGACTAAGAGTGCTGGAAGAGGCTGTAGCCACTGCCTCCCATGTACCCCACTTTCTGCTCCCTGGGGCAGACTTCCTAATGATAGAACTGGCCCTGATCAATTATCTCTTTCTCATCTATGAATGAAACTAATTGATTTTTAAAACAACATCAACAACAGTGAGCTATATCAAAACCAGCATTCTCTAAACTAAACCAAAGAGGAGAGAGTTGGTCCAAAAATAAGCAGCAAATCTGTGACAGCAGACTTAAAATGATTCAGCCTCTCAAAGAAGTCAGCCCAGATTCAACAAGCTATTCAACACCCAGAATCCACTTTCTGGATTTTATTTTGCAGGTATAAAGGGACAGAGGAAGATGATTCTTTCTTTCACTTACAGTGTCATGAGCTTCCAAAGTGACCTTCTTGTGCTTAAACATCTGCCTTCCAGATGTAGTGTGGGGAAAACATCACCACTAATTGGACTGATGATAGCTAAAGTTATCCCTCTTTAGTCCATAGTTAACCTAACCTGACATCAAATTAGTTGCCAGACTTTGATTGCTTATTTCTCAGAACACTGCAGTAGAATTTGCTCCTATAAGGACCAAGCCAGAGCTTGGAAGGAACACATTAAAGAGTAATCCACATTAGTTGGCTCTTCTTTGTTCTTCAAGTAATGAGAGGCAATCCTGTTATTTTTAAATATTTTAATGGCAACAATGTAAACATCAGAAATTCTTCACCCTGAGTAATATTTACTTGTTTGGGAAGAACTGATGAGATCGGGGAAATTTCTCAATGTATGGTGGGGAGGGTTTTGAGGGGGGTTAAAACATTAATGTTAATACTCCCAACAATTGAGTCACATGTATCAAACAGTGGGTAACAAGCAACACATTGGCTATGAAAAATTATGGCTAATGAGTAACACAAAGTAGCTGCAGCAGTTGCTGGCCATGTATCCTACTTTATACAACGGGTTCTCTTTCAAGGCGTCCTTGTTTGAAATACTGTCCAGCCCAGCCCAAGTATGGTTGAAAGATTAAGAACAATAGTTCTTAATAGAAATAGAATAGAAATAATGGAATAGAAAGAAAAACAAGAAACTCTGAAACTACCCATCAAGAATCCACAACTAGAGAGGCAGGCACACTGGTCTCCTGTCACCATCTTGACATCTATGGTGAGGTACATATATTTTTTAAAAAACAGATAAACCAGTTATTACAAATTTGTACCAATAAATTGTCAGAGTTTACGGTGCTTGGCACTCCCTTTCTCTCTTTAAGTATTTTATCTCTTTTTTGGAAATTGGAAATGTGCAAAAAATGTAAAAATAGCCATCTGATACAGGGGACATTAAACTGGATCAATCTAATGAGAGTGGGATAAGATAATTAACCCTTTGCCCATGTGTTGCTTTTTCGGTTGGAATTCATTTTTTCCCAAGCTCCCATGAGCCTCACTGGGAGGAAGGAAAAAGGTACCATTAGCTGATTTCAGGGGTGTACAGTTCTGATGAGAACAATTTGTTGTTGTGTGCCTTCAGGTGACCCTGAGATGAACCTATTATAGCAAGATTTGCTCAGAGGTAGTTTTGCCTTTCCTCTTCCTCTGAAGCTGAGAGACTTCCCCAAGGTGACCCAATTGGTTTCCATGGCTTAGCAGGGATTCAAACCCTGTTCTCCAAAATCACAGTCCAAATCAAAATCCACTACACCACACTGGCTCTCTGAACACAGATCAGAGCACAGATTAACATAAAATGGGTAAGTTAAAGCCTTTGGATTACTGTAATGTGCTCTCCATGGGACTGCCTTTGAAAAGAGCTCAGAAACTTCAGCTGACTCAAAGAGCCACAGCCAAGTTTGCTAACTGGGGCTGAATACATGGAGCACACAACTCCCTTGTTGCAAAACATCCACTGGCTGCTGGTCCATTTCCAGGCACATTTAGTTTTGATCTATAAAGTCCTATATGGCTTGGCCACAGGTTATTTGAAGGACGGTATTTCCCTTTATGAGCCCAGTAGAACTTGAAGATTCTCTGGAGTGGTCCTTCTTTCTGTCCTACCACCCTCTCAGACTTGTTTGGTGGCAACTAGGGAGAGGGCCTTCTCAGTGGCTGCCCTCAGACTTTGGAACTCCCTCCCTAGAGAGGCCAGAATGGCCCCAACCTTGCTTTCCTTCTGTCGGCAAGTCAGAACATTTTTGTGCCATCAGGTTTTCACAAATTGACTAAGTTTGGGCTTGTAATACTGTGAGGTTTTTTTAAAGAGTTTGTATAATCTTTTAATCTATTTTAATATTTTTAATTTGTAATGTTTTAACCTCATAAATTGCTTAATTGTTTTTTAAATTTTATATTTATACTTTTATGAAAGTTTTGTATTGTTTTTAATTTGTACTAGTTTAAATATGTTATTAGCTGTCTTGAGTGACATTATCAAGGAAAAGGTAAGAATCATCATCCAACCACTTCCATAAGGAAATCCAGGCATGTGTAAGACACCAATAAAACATATGTTCATGACCTTCTTTTTCCTGGTCTACCTTTCTGTTGGAATTGATGGTGGTGCACAGATGCACATATCTGAATGTACCTGTATTCTAAAGGTATTGTGGGATGTGCTCCAGAGATCATGTGCATATTTTGTCACACCATATATTCATATGGTCTGTTTTCCCCCGTTATATAATTGAGGGTCAGAATGGAATTAGTCATCTGTTTAAAGCTGGATGCATGCTTCTTGCCTGATCAATGCATTTGTGACTGGCGTTTTCCCTCCCCCTCCCTTCTTAAAGCTAACAGGAATTCAAATTTCAGAACTCTTGCAGAGCAATGCCCTTGCAATCGTAATAACATTTCTTTGGGTAATGCTTGGCATAAATCTTTGTGAGGTTTGTATCTTTAGCATAATTACACGATGATTTTAATGGAAATTCTAAAGAAGTATTTTAAAAAAGGAATGGCATATTTTATGTGCAGTTATATGTAAATTTACAGTTATAAATATGCAAGTTTTCTTCTCCACACGGGTATTTGCTTAAAGATCACTTTGATAAATGCAAACAACACTCTTATATTATTTATTGGAAGATTGCTAAGATATATAACAGCAATTGTTATGCCTCTCAGTAGAATTCCCCACTAGAATATACAGATTTTCTTACTGACTGCTTAGTGCAGAGTAAAAAAGTAACACCACTATTACATTTAAGGAAGCTATTAAAATGCTAATAAAAAGAATGTGTTTTACTTTGCCTGTTGATTTCCATAATAATAACCTCCCACATCATTGGAGAGGGGGAGTGGATAAAAAGATAACTGGATTAACTCATTCTAAGACTAAATACTCTGGAGACATTCAGACCCTGTACAAGTACACAGCTGTTACCCAGGGATTGTATGTGGGATCTATTCATCAGCAGCTAGGGTGAGCAACCTGTGGTGATCCAGATGTGGAATTCAAGATCCCATCATCCCTGATTATTGGCTGTAGGTGATGAGTGTTGAAATCAATCAATATCTAGAGCAAGGTTTCTCAGCTAGGTTTCCCTGGAACTTTAGAATTCTGCAAGAGGCTACTGAGGATAATGACTGGGAGAGATAATGAGAGATAGTGACTGGGAATTCCCATGAGAAAAGACTGGGATTTTTTTTAAGGTGTGGATAGAATAGTTTTTGCACAGAGGTTCCCTGAGAACTGTGTTGCTTGGCATAGCAGTAATGAGAAAGAAGGGATGGACAAGGAGGCTTAAGGAATTCATTGCCCAGTATTGTACTATATTTTCACAAAAATGTCCTGGCCATTTATCTCTTGGAATCTCAGAACTGGACACTTATGAATATGCTGTGCTTTCTCTCTCACTCACTTGCTCACAGAATTCCTATTCCAATATAGTATATTCTAATATACTATTCTAATATTCTAATAGTTCGTTAATGTAAGCAATTTTAACACTATTGTTATTGTTGTTACTTTAATTCACTGCATATCAAATAATTTCAGGGCAGGTTGCAATTGTTAGAAATAATTGAAAACCATTTTCAAAAATTTAAAAAAATATATGTAGCTATGCTGACCCATGACAAAAAACATAATCATCTTGAGTCAGAAGGAGAGACATCTGGGGGAGTGGGTATTTGACTGGTGTGTGAGAGAGAAATCATCCAGTTGCATGGGCTGGGAGGGGAAGCAAGGGAATAAGTTGAAGGGAAAGGATAAAATGCCTGCTTGGGTGAGTAAGTGAGGGGAAAAAGAAGTCTATATTATCAACTATAATTGCCAGAAGAAAGGCAGCATACAAATACAATCTACTATATAAAGTCAAAGTTTGTCTGTGAGGTTGTCTGTTTGTCTGAATCAGGCAGGTGAAGACCTGTTATGATTAGCTGTGTGAGGTGAGAAGACCTCATATGATTGGCTGGCTGTGAAGATTCTATGGAATCCTGGGATGGTAGTTTAGGGAGGGGCCTTTAGAATTAGAGAGCTTTTGGACCTCAGGCCAGTTGCTATGGAGATGAGGCCTAGCAGCAAGGAGGAAGACAGTGTATTCCCATAGGAACCCAACCTCTGTATGTTAACAACTCTGAATACAGATTGGATTGGAGAATATGGGGAAAAATTACAGGTATTGGACAGGACAGTTGGGGAATTAGAGACATAAAATCTCAAATCTATGTATTTCAACTGAATGTAATTCGTAAAGTAAGGTAAGGTAATTCCTAAGGTATTTCTAACAAATACTGCCCATGAGAAAATAAACTCCCAGGCAACACATTGGGGAATATGGGTAAAGTTAAAGGAACTGGACAAAACAATCTGGTGAGTTCTTAAGAGGAAAAAAAAAATCCCAGGCAACACCAAATATAAGCGCTAGTGTGTGTGTGTGTGTATGTCAAAATGTGTCTATATCAGGTGAAGACCTCATATGATTGGCTGTGTGAGGTGAATGATATGATGGGTTGTGTCAGGTGAAGACCTCACATGATTGGCTGCCTGAGAAGATTCTATGGAATCCTGGGCTTTGCAGTTTAGGGAGGAGTGTTTGCAATTCTCAGCCAGAGAATAAGCTGATTGCTATGGAGATGAGCCCTAGCAGCAAGGAGGAGGAGGGCAGTACATTTCTCTCAGGAAACTAACCTTTGTATGTTAATAACTTTGAATACAGATTGGATTGGGGAATATGGAGAAAATTAGAGGTACTGGACAAGACAGTTTGGAGAATTAGACACAGGATCTCAAATCTGTATATTTCAACTGCATCTAATTCCTAAGGTAAGGTAAGGTAATTCCTAAAGTATTTCTAACAAGTATTACCTATGAGAAAATAAAATTCCAGGAAAGGATGGGTATATATGCTAATAAATAAAATAAAATAAATTATGGTCTGAATTCTTTGTGTTAGTCCCATTAAAGTACATCCCCATGAAGTCAGTGGATGAATGGATGAATCCCACTGATTCTAATGGTCTGCTCTTGTTGGGACTAACAATAGATTTCAGGCCAACACATACACGAAAGACTTCTCTACGTAATAAGGCAAACTGTGACCATGTAACATAACATTCCTGCTCAGTCTTCAAGGCTGTTGGTGGGCAACTGCAAAACCACTTCTTTGATTCCACATCATTCTTTATCTTTAAACCACAGTTGGACTGGACATCCCTTCAAAGACAGGATGCCTTTCAAATAGGGTACATTCCTTTGATACAGGTTTACCAGGGCTCTGGGGCAAGAAGACCAGCATGGTTTGTCATTGGCCACAATGGGAGAAGAGAACAGAGGAGAGTGTTTTTGTGTCATTGTTCTCCCAGTGCTTCTTCTCTGCTGACAGTTCCAAAAACCAAGAGCTGCTGCTACCACCTTCAAATGAAGCTTACAAATAAGAAGGATAAAAGTAGAGTGCAGATAGAACTTTAGTGTAAATCTGCAAAATTTAGCTGCTTTGCACATCCTGTTATTCTATGGAGACTATTTTGAGAACTTTCTATTAAAACACCTAAATAAATAGCCTAAATAAATTAAATTGCCTAAATATATGAGTAAATAATTACAGCCATCTCCAGTCCAGATAATGGCCAATTGTTCATAAATAGCCAAACACAGTGTTTATATTGTAATCTGTCTAGATGTTTAAAATAAAACTGTATGTGTGTTTGTGCATGGTATTCACACTGTACGTATGGTGTGCACCGACCCACCCATTGACTACATCTTGTTTGTGGGCATTTTTAAAAATATAGCTCAAGATCCCACAGTAGGATTGACCTCTAGAATCCACCTTAAACTCAAGGGTTCCACTCCAAGCAGTGAAACAGAACTCACCACACTGTGGTTCAACAGTGGGATGGGGTTAGCTGTTTCTTTCTGAAATGCCCCACTCAACCACTTTACAAACCTCAGTCTCTTGAAATTAAGGTGGGTTCTGAGAGGGTATTTGTGATTTTATAACAGTTAAGGATACATAATGCTAGGTTACAAATCTGTATCTGCAATGCAGGATGCAAGTCATACAATTTTTTTTCAAATGGATACAAAATTATTGTGGGAGCTGGCATGGTGTAGTGGTTTGAGCACTGGACTGCTGGAAACCAGTATTCAAATCCCCACTCAGCCATTGAAACCCCCTGGGTGGCCTTGAGCAAGTCACAGTCTCTCAACCTCAGAGACAAACTGCCTCTGAATGAATTCTGCCAAGAAAAACTTGTGATAGAGTTGTCCTATAAATCAGAAACAACTGGAAGGCATGTAACAACATAAAAAAATCTTCCTGTACTATAGAATATGCCAGAAGTCCTAAAATGTTTGAATTTCTGCATGTGGAGTACATCTGGTTCAATTCCATTTCTCTGTTATAGGACTACAGAAATCTACAAAAAGACAAAGTGAAACAGAAGATCCTTCACGCATCCCTAGTCAGTCAACATCTGCAGATTCCATAGTAGCAGAGGCCCCCGAATCATACTGTGAACACTTCAGGAGACAAATTGTTCTGAATAAATACCTGTTAGGAATGTAGCCTCTGTCTAAAATGGTACAGAACTTTTTTCCCCCTTCAACTCTATTTGGAAAAATACATGAAACAGAAATATTGGCTTTGGCTTGCTACATTTAAATACCATTATACTGAAAAGGTTATATCACAAAAGGAACTTATATTTATCTGACAATGCATTACACTCTGTTGATAATTTTTAAACTAAAGTTGGTCGTATTGCAGTCATAGTATGTTCTTAAATTCCTTTTATTGTTGAGGTGTAATAGTCCTTTTGTTCATGCTCATCTTTGCTCTCAGCACAGTGCATATAATTATAGCTTATTAGGGTTTAATCTTCCAAATGTTTCGGAAATTTGTTCAGCACAATGTGTTTCTGAGGAGACTGTTATTGCCTCAACTCATCACATTGAGGTAGTAAATGAAGAATATCTCTTGACAAATTTCCTTGCTAGACTAATTTGTTTTACTGGCTGGTAGGCAAAATGGTTTGACAAAAGGCAGAATTAAGGGTCAAGATGAGGGACAATAGATAAATGAATAGAAATGAGAGACCCTCGCCCTCACCCTTGCTCATATTGAATTGGCACACAAAGTTCTCTCTCTCATTGGAGATACACTTCCAGCAGCAAGATGACACCCGGTGGCCCTTGGAAGATGTAGTTCTCTCATGGATTCCAATATACTGAGAAGGAAAAGGGGAGAGATGGAACTCTTTCATTCTCTCTGCCCACATTCTCTTTTCCCCACTCTTCCCACATGTTTAAGGAAGTGATAACTTGTGACTTCCATGTCAAATGAATCCACTCTGGGTCTGAGTGTGAATTTTCATGCCCCATCCAGGGTGTTGAACTTATATTGATGATAAACTTGGATCACTTCTTTAAAGTTCACACTAAACCCAGAACAAATTCACCACCAGACTGACATCGAAGCCATCACCTACTGCTGCTTTAAGGGAAAAATTGAAGGATTTAGGAACGGGAAAGGCTATTTGTAGGGTCAAGAAGAATCTAAGGGGGAGCCTAGGAGGAAATTCTTCTTTGGCTCTGATTTAAATCAGAGGTCCAGGTTTGTTTGTTTTCTTAAGGTGTTGAGATTCTGAGAGTTGTGTTTGCCTTCACAAGTGGCACTAGATAAGGCCCCACTCACCAGAAGGATCCCATTTTGTTAGCACTTCTCTGGCCTGCAGAGTTTGTTTTACCACCCTCAGAGACCATTAATCTCAACTCCAGAAACCCAAGCAGAATTACAACCTCTCCTGAGCTGTCTGAGTCAATAGCTACTGATACAAGCCAGAGACCTTTAGCTGCAGGGACTTCATTAGCCAAAAATAAAGTTAGACACTCAGAAGGAGCTGCAGCTCAAATTAAGGTTCACCAAGAAAGCACCATTTGAACCTTCTTGTATGAGTCTCCAGCCTGAGCTTCTCAAGCAGCTGTCCAGGAAGATGTTTATTTCGCTTGGATTTTGCTTTAGTAGAACATCACCTACACTTTGTTCCATTTTACCAGGCTGAAATCTCATCCCCGATTTGCTTTGTCTTTGCTCTACCAGAAACTGTTATGCTTGTTGTTTGCAGAACCAGAACCTTTGAACTTGTTTGACTTCTTTGTTTCTCCTGCCAGAACCCCAGGACTCAAACATGTACACCACAAACTAGAACCCCACCCCATTAAGACCACTGCTTGGAAAAAAGAGTATTGGCACTTGACCTGAGCAATTTGATATCTTTCTAAGTAAATGATGGAATACTGACCAAGGGAAATTCTAGATTTCTCAGATTTAATATGCACAAATAAAGATCAAGAAAGCAATTACTCTTTAATCACAAAATTGTTCATATGGATTTTAGCAGCAACTACACTTATGAAGAGGGGGGATGTAAGTTGATTGTATCCATCTTTATTACAAGTTCATTTATGCTTACTTGCATGTTCACACATGCCAGATCATTCTGCAATGATTTCAGCATCAAAGGAAGGCTTGTACATTTACAGATCTGACTCCATAAGCAAAGCTTCACCTGGCATCCTTTGAGGTGGGTTAGCACATGCTTTACATGCAGAAGGTCAGGTTCATTCTCCAGCATCTCCAGGTAGGGCTTTTAAAGCTGGAGAGCCATTACTATCAGCTAACACTGATAATATGAGGCTAAAGGGACTCAACTTCCTATGTCCCTATATCAGGCCTGGTCTTTAGAGTGGGTGAGATGGGTACCAAGAAGAATTCAATGATTGGACGCCTGTTGAGTTCATTAACTGCAACTAGCTAGGATGGAAATGTTGTTTATACTGCCAATAAAAAATGAATTTACATCATTTCAAGTATGTTTCTTCAATTTCCAGTTGCAAGCAATTCTTTCTAAGTTTAAAAAGATCAATAGACCATGACTTTACATTGTTATCATCTATGAGCCGTATATATATTTTGAAAAAGAAAATAATAAAATGACTTTGGGAATGCAATCTTCAAATTCACACATTTAGATGCAAGGCAGGTGATCATCAGTTCTGACTAATAAACTACTAGCTCATTTCCACCAATAACAGCTCAAGCGATCTATCTACTTGCATGAGATCTACTTGCATCTCAGCTCAAAATTCACTCATGGTTACAGCTCAATTTCATCAAAACAATGAATCTTGCAATTTTCTGCTCTGTGAAGGAGCTGCTGATTCCCTGAATTTGTGGCTACAATATATTTCACTGACATATGAACAGTAATCTGACTGACAAAATGACAATAAGTCAGTATAATGTAGAATGTAAGAATCAACTCCAACAGACTTCTACCAACTTTGTGTCAAATGTGGATTTGTAGAGAAATGACAGGTAGTAAAGAATGAGTGGGAATCATGAACCCTTTGGGTGGGAACCTGGAGCCTCCAGGTCCTTTTCAGACTGTTCCCTCGGATCCTGCTATTGTCTACCCTCCTACTCAAGTAAAGTATTGGATCTTCCCCCCAAGGCTTCAGGGCATGCAAGTCGATTTTTTTTTAAGCTGTCATTCCCTCCACCCCTGGCACACTTGATTTGGCTATGAAAAATTAATCTGAAATGGTTTTGTGAGAAGGGGTTGGTGTGGTCTATGGGGATGGAAAGTGGTGCCCAGATCCTTCACAATAGCACATTCTTACAGAAAAGGAATGAAGGTGATCCACTGAATTACCCACTTTTCACTGTTTAGGTATTTGCCTGAACACCCATAGGACTAAAATTTGAGGGTAGGACTGCAATCCCTATCCTTAATATCCCTGAGCACCTGGAAGTAAATTAGGGCTCTACACATAGAGCTTGAAGGTTTGGGGAGGTTTCTATAACTATGTTTGGCTTAATGACCTAAGAAAACTCCCAGGAAGAGGAACCTATGCTCAAACATGGCTACAGATCCCTCTTCAAACCTTTGAACTTAAATCATGAGGGTCTAACTTATTTCTGGACACTAGGAGATGCTTGGAGGTGAGACTCCCATGCACACTCATGTTCCTTCCTAGTCTCAGTTCTGTGCATGTTCATGAAGACACTTGAACAAGGATTAATGGATAATGCATATGTGGTTAACCTATACAAGATATTAGTAACCAAAGAGAAGAAAGACATCAAATAGTTTCTATTCTCCATTTGCACTGCAGGTATTTTGACCTGCCGTTTACCAAAATACAAGTGTTTCAGACCCTTACTAGGAAGATAAGGGGAGAAGATGAAGAGTGACATAGAATTGCTCCTTAACTGGATTGTTCTTAACTGAGTTACTTGGGACAAAGAGAGCCTTATTTCTAAGTCTAATGAAATTAATCAAAATTCTCACCAGGCATAGAAATGATAAGCCAGGAGTGGAGACTATGTGGCTCTGCAGATGCTATTGGACTGAAACTTTAAGGACTTCTATCTGGCTCAATGTATTTATGAGAGTGTAGCAGCCTTTGTAAATGCAGAGGATAATGCATACCACCTTTTTCATAAATTCAAGAGATATCTTATCCATCTCTCATGTATATATACACAATTCATGTGTGTGTGTGTATTTATTTATTGTTTAAATTGTTTTAGAATTTGCTTTGCATATCACTTTGATGTTTTCTGACTGAAATGTAGTCTATAAATAAGCATATACTCTTCTTATTCTTCTGATTTCTATGTATGGTTGTGAGGACTGGACCATGAAGAAAGCTAACAAGGAGAAAATCAACTCATTTGAAATGTGGTGTTGGATAAGAGTTCAACAGATACCATGGATTGCTCAATGGAAAAACAAGTGGGTCTTAGAGCAAATCAAGCTGGAACTCGTACTAGAAGCCAAGATGACTAAACTTAAGCTGTCATACTTTGGACATATCATGAGAAGACATGATTTACTGAAAAAAAATGATAATGCTTGGCAAGGTGGAAGGCAATAGGCAAAGAGGAAGACCATACTACAGATGTATTGATTCAATAAAGGAAACTCTGAACTTGCAAGACCTAAGCAGGGCAGTTGATAGCCAGGGCTCTTGGAAGCCTCTCATTTATAGGATCACCATAAATTGAAGTTGACTGGACAGCAAATAGCAACAATAAATTCTTTGGGTGTTCAAAATTCCTCTATATGATGTCAATTAAGAAAAAAAAATACAGAAATTGGTCATACCCAAATACCTGTTCCTGAGATTATAATAATCTACAATCATCACCATCTAACTCTAATCTTTAATAAAACTCTTCTCTCATTATGATATTCCATTCTATTAAATATAATTGTTCATTCAAAACAAAAAGGTTCCCATCTGTTGTTTTTGTCTGTGCACTTCTCTCCTTGAATCGTTTGCCCTTCTGTCGTGCCAAAAATAATTGTACTTAAACTAGTTCCATAGTGAAATAATTGTGTAACTAACCACATTGAAATCTCTCTCTCTCACACACAAAAATCACTCTTCTTCTTATATCTATTATTTTATTATCAAGATAACAAAGATGGTATTGAATTGAGTCACTGTGTATTCATAGCTGTTTCTCACATTTCAGGTGTGAAGAATAACCTGACATAATAACATAGAGAGAAAAGGAGAATTATACCCTTTTAAAATATTATCCAAAAAGCACTCCGGTGGCAAAAAAGGAGGAATTTGTTGTATTTTTTTTCCTGGCCAGTTTTTGTCTATTCAAAATGTCTGGCAAGTGGTTGAAACTTAGGGATGTTGTTCACAACTCTTCAGGTGACAATGTCACAAAATCTCTGGCTTATAGGTCTAGTTCTGTGTGGATACTGCAGCAAAATGTGACTATGGAAGAGTAAATCTGAACGGAGGAGTTTTAACAAGACAGAGTCAGGAGAAAACAATGCCATTTGACTACTCATTAATCATAACTCATGTGGACTACTATATCTAGTTCTTGGCTCCACAGTGGATGAAGCGTCTATAGAAGGATAAGGGCATCACACAGTAAATTCAGCAAAGGTCAACAAAGATGAATGACAACGAGAAAAACATGTCCTATGAGGAAACGCTGAGTCTGAGAAGAGACATGTGTCTAGGGATTGACATGATAGTTCTTTCCAAATATATGAAAGACTGTCATGTAGAAGGAGAATTTTTCATCTCTGCTACTCTGAAGGCTTAGATTCATTTTGCTTGAGTCAGAAGATGATGGATTGGGGTTGAACATTAAGAGAAATCTCTCAACATATTTGACAGTAGAAACAGTTACTTAGAGGAGATGTGGGCATTCTCTCACTGGAAGTCTTCAAACAATGGCTGGACAGCAATATATTGGGGATATTCTAACTATAGACACTATTGGTAAAGTTTCACCAGTATCAACTTTCTCTGGTTGGAACTAGGCCACTATGACAAATGGGGTATCTTCCAGAAGAACCACATATTGGTTGGCTAGAGATTTCCTCCATCCCCTTACCCCACCTCAATCACTTGACTATCTGGAGGTGAATTGCTCTGCTTGCTTTGCAAGTTGTAATGACAAGACTTGACTCAGTCTTTCAAATTCATCACACTTTGTCTACTGGCTCTTTTGTCCTACTTAATTAGTGTCAGATGCATAGTTTCCTGACTTTCAAGAGACTGCCTGTTTGGCCTTAGAAATCTTGTGAACCGTGCCACTTGACTTAAATCATTCTGTATTGTTTAAGCCTTGACTTCCTGCTTTGTTTTTATTTGGGGATACACAAAACTTTTGTGATCCAATTACAGGCATGCTTAGTGGTATTCTCTGAGTTCATCTCTCGGGGGCTTTCCTTTCCTTACTTTTGACTTCTTGATTCTTTTGACCAGGGTGTCTTCCTTTTATCAAATCCCAACTATTTTAACATTTAATCTCACATACTGCTAGAGACAGCTCATTAAGATAGAGAGGGCAACTGTCCTTTAGAATTCCATGGCAAGTTTGCCTCTGAGACAGAGAGAATATAAGCTTTGTTGTTTAAGGCTCATTAATTCCCCACCTGATATCTATTTAAAATAAAAATGGGACTGAGGGAATAAAGACCCTTAACAATTTCTTCTTTCCATCTCTCCTCATCTTCAAATCCCTGCTAGCCTTTTGTCACTGTTTTAAAAAGTCATTTTAAAGCATGTTTAAACTCAGCAGCTAAAATACCATATTGCTAAGTGTCTTTTTGTTTAAAAAAAAAGAAAGAAAGAAAGAAAAAGAAAAAAGATCTGCATCTCTGAAGTCACATACACATGTGATGTAGTAGTTGCCATAGTAACTATATTCTTTATTGAACTGCAGAGTAAATAGCTATGCACAATATTTGAAACTTATTAGCTCATAATTTACAGGCATTGCGGTGCTTGCCTCCCCCTTCCCATCTTCTACATTTGTTTTTTAATTTATAATGTAGACATTCAACTAATTTACATGCTACGAGCCCTGTGTTAGGGGGAAGGGATTTCACTATCTCCTGCAGCATTATTTTAAGAAGCCAACTGGGTAGCAAACGAAAGGCAAAGCTGAGTTCACATGCAAGGAGAGGAAAGGAAAGGAAAGGAAAGGAAAAGGAAAAGGAAAAGGAAAAGGAAAGGAAGATTGCTTCTTCTGCATTGGCTGGACATGTAAAAGTATCCTTCATGGAATGATAGCTGTAAAACTAGATACCAGATAGGGGTCAATGTATCTGCTTTCTAAAATAGCTTCAATGTTTCAAAGAGTACTAGTTTTGTAACAGCTGGTGCTTGCAACTGCTCTTCTCTACTTCATAGGTCCTGATTTGCCTGCTGTTTGAATTACTGATTTACTCTGGGATCAACAAATGTGGTACTTGAATTGCAGTAGTTATAGTTTCATTTGTGGTACTGAACTTGTTGCTCTCCTCCATTTGACCTTGCCATTACTTAATTTATTATTGACTGGGTGCTTGTGTGGCTGCCTACATGTGAATTTGTCTTGTTGGAAAGAGCCTAAATCCTATTTTAGTCCTGATTAAAGCAGATCCATTGAATCTAATGGATTAACCTGCATGTTGACTCACCATTCAACAATTCACTGGATGGATCTACCGTACTCTGGTTTGAATTGCAGTAGGATCCCAGCCATGACATTTGTTTTTAAAAAAATATGATTATTTTTGTATCTTATATATTATGTAAACACTTGTGAATGACCACTCACTTTTGGAAGAGAGCAATAATGTTCAAAATAAATAAATAAAATATAGAAATAAGGAAATAGATGTATTTCCAGATAGAAATGAAAACATCATTGTTGTTCTTGTTGTTTCTTGTTGTTGTTACTTTCTTTCCATCATCAGAAGATATAATATATTGCATTGTTGTGAATTTCAGTTTTCAGTGTCAAAATTCGCAAGGATAAGCCTGATGATGAAAATGGCTTGGCCTAATAAAAACTCATTCACCAGCTGACAAGATTATTCGTAGCAGAAGTGAGGGAAGGGGAAATTAACAACAGAGGCTACTGTCATATGACAACCAATTAAACTGAAGCCATGCTACTTATCACATAACTGGGACCAGTATACAATTCTGTGCACTGCATCCTTGGCTACATTCCAGACCACATGCTTAAGCACCATTTGAATCAATAGGACTTAAGCATGCGTGACTGTGGGCTGGATCAATGCCAAATAACACCGTCAAGCCTGTGAAGATGAAAAAAGGGCTCCTATCTCAATGTTACCACTTTCCAACAACTATTACATGATCAGAGCCACAAAAAGTTCCTAATACCAGCCCAATCCACAAAGTTCTTATACCACAGAACTTAGTTGCTGCTCGTCTGCTTCACATTTTGCCTTTAGATTGGCACTCGCAATGCAAATATAATTTGTGTTTTGTGGTGATGAGCCGTTGCAACATTTGACATGTGTTGACCTAATTATTTACTTGCTGGCTTTGTAAACCTCAGTTGAGATCTTCCTTCCATGGAAATCAACTGAAATGAGAACTTAGCATTTAATCCATTTAAGAGTGAAGTTACTTCCACCAGTTTCAATGGAACTGAAGAATCACATTAAGATGAAGCTGTGGAAGCTACAGTGAATCTTCTCACTGAAATGCCATAATACTTTGGTAAAAGAGGCAGGGATGGACAGATTTTTTTTCCCTTGTCTCCTCCCTCCCAATCTCAATTTTGCTGGGACTCTATTTTCATGCAAATACAGAGTTACTTATTTACTTAGATTGTAACATCCAGATTAGAACCATCATCCTGTTAGTGACATACAGAAGAGTAATTTACATATGTATTTTTTTGATCATTGTGGAAGTTGATATTCCCTTTCTGCCTCTACAATGTTCAAAGCCTTCCCACCACAGAACTCAATGTAGCACTGCAGTAGCTCCCCTCTCATGGCCCTTTTGTTGCTGGTGGCAAGTGGAAGGGACTGGAGAAGTGTCTGGCTATGTATGTCCCTGTAGTGAGATGCAGACTGAAGATATAATCTGCTGAGAGCACCAGAGGATCCCAGGGGATCGTAGTAGAAGATGTCCTCAATCTGCTTCCAGTTATGGGGACATGGTCAGACCTTTGTCCTATCTCTTCCCCCACCACCACCACAAAACTTCTTTCAATGATAGAATGACTGTGGAGGGAAGCTATCACAGTGTAACAGTGAGTCCTGGGTAGTGACGGCAATGGAACTATAGTGGATATCTGCATGAGGAACTCTTAGGGTACGCTTAAACATAAGATTTCAGTCTAGTTTTATCAAATTCTGAACTCCACATTAGTTCTGTGATCCAGCAAGCTGAATATAATCTGTGAACTGCTTGCAAAGTACGTGGTTGCCACCACATTTCACTGCACCCGTAGTTGTAAAGTGGATACAATGGGAGCCCTCACTGCCCTCACTCAAGAAGGAGGCAGAGGATGAGGCAGCTTTAGCATACTTCCTGCCCTCGTCCACCCACCACCCAAAAAGGATGCATTTGTGATGCCTTCCACACATGCCCACTGTTTGGTGACAGTAATGAATTTACTATTTTAATTCAATGACATTGCTTTCCTTCAGTTATACCCAAGAAGTGAATAAGTCAAACCATTATGTTTGTTTCACAGCCGGAGGACATAATTAATGAGTGGGTAAAATGGCCCCCACTAAAGTCAATAGCATCCAAACCCCCCCCCACAATATTGAAGTGAAAACAACCAATTGGATCTCAGTTTTTAAAAAAAATGTATCCCATGTATCCCATATGTACCCCATGTATGTAAAAACAAACAAACAAACAAACCATACCCCATGTACCTCATGTATCCAAAAAAATGTACCCCATGTATCCAGGACATGGAAATGGGATAAAATGCCCTATCATATCCCCTATATAGGTTGACTGGCTATTTTCACTCCCTCACTCATATTGTTGCTGTGAGAGGGGCATAAAATGTCAGGATAAGTTGTCTACCCCTGCTTGGATCTACCACAATTTAGATTCCATAGTTTTTGAAAGTCGTCTCACGGAGTTGTCCAAATCACTATCTAATCTGGCATTGTGGTATCAGTTTGAGTTGGTAAGGCCCAAGCATATGGACAAGGTCATGATCATGCAACCAGAGCTTAGAGAAGCTCCCTTTTCAGATGAGAGCCTCCAGAATATCTTAGAATATCTTCCCGTACTTTGGATCCAACAGCAATTTGGCACTGATCTCTGTAAAATGCCTTATGGGATAGACATGTGATAGGTTGTTTTTGGAGGATAAAAGGGAAAGCCTACATGGACAAAGCGCTGGACATATACTAGCCATGTCCATTGAAAGCCAATTTCTCTCCATATGAATCTGTCTGATGATCTTTGCAGGAGGGCTTCCTCTTGATTCCACTTCCTTCACAGGCTTATCTGCTGAAGATGCAAGGAACAGCTTTCTTAGCAGCTGGTCTTAGGCTTTGGAACTTTGGTCATTTCCACACTACACTGTTATAACATTTTCAACATCCTGTGGAATCCTGGGGTTTGCAGTTTAGAGAGGGGCCTTTAGAATTCTCAGCCAGAGAGCTCTTCAGTCTCGGTAAACTACAAACCCTAGAATTCCACAGGATGTTGAAAGTGAACTAATAGCATTATAACCAGGTAGTGGGGAAATGGCCTTTCTCCCGGAGGCAGCTCAGTTGATATTTTCTCTGCTCTCTTTCCACTAACAGGGAAACCTCTTCATTTAAGCAGGCTTCTTAACTGGTTTTGGCAGAAAAGTCTTTGAATGGAGTATATATATATTTCTTTTCACTGTTTTAAATGTGATTTTAACTGTTCTAAATTAATGTCTACATTCAATTGTTTGCTAATTTTGTTTAGTTTAATTTTTACCTTTTGTACGCATATTGTTTTAGCCACATTTTGTTTTAATTTATTTTGGGAGAAAGGCAGAATATAACTTAAATAAATGAATAGCCATTGCTCTTAGACCATGGCACAGAGGCCCTGAGTACAATTTGTCACACAGCAGTGAGCTCTGACACCATTTTTTAAAGTATTTTTTAATTCTCCTAGGGTTGTAGGGGCCTGCTGAAATTTGCACATAGCAATATGCTACCTTGGATTGGGACCCAAAATGTACAGGCTTTTCAGACTTTTCTGGTGAGTGTTCAGTGTTTGGGTGAAGACATGTTGATTCACAGTGAACACTTTGTCTTTTTACATTGTGGAAACTGAAGTCCTTTGAGACCTTTGGCCTTATAGATGAAGCCGTACACATAGAATGTGGCTTGAGTTAAGATTTTTGAGGCACAGTATTTTTCTGTGCATTTTGGCTTGAAAGATGTATTCAACAAAATTGGAAACAGCTGTGCTGGAAAAACTATTTTGTCTTCCATTTATAGTTTTGTAGCCCAATATTAACTTCATCTTTTAAGTATGAAACTACTTTCCTCTTCCCCACATCCAGATGTTTAGCGAGTTCTTAAATAATCTTCAGCAAAATTGCCAAAACTGATTTTTTTTAAAAAAAACCCTCAATGTGTAAATTCAAGATATTGTTTCAAACTCATCACGGCTTTTTTTGCTTTAATGCCAATCCATATCAGATTTCAGATGTACTTGGCTTGACACAGCTACAGAATAATACTCTGAGTCATCACGCATTCTGGGCTGGACTTTTTTAAAGTTAATTTTCATCAGATGCCTTCTGGAGCTCTAAAAATGGTTCAAGGATTTCTTTAGAGATTTTACTGTACAATAAAGTGAATTGATTATCAAGGTACTTTGTGTTAATTTGGAGAGTTTATCAAGGTTCTTTTGCCCTTATTCAAGTATGGATTTAAATGCTGTAGTATATAAAACTATCATTAAGTGTTTAAGGTCAAGCAAATTCATCTCTGTAAAGGCTAATTGGACCTGGAATTATAAAGGCTGCTTTCTCCAGATATAGGGAGCACTGAAAAGTTTCTGTTGGCAAGTATAAGGGTATCAACATCTGTACAGCCAGTCTAAAACAATGGAACCATTGTGAAGTAGTGATTAGAGTGTGAGTATTGAATTTGGAAGATATAATTTCAAGTCCTCATGCAGCCATGAAACTTACTGGGTAACCTTGGGCTCTTTCACACTACACAAACATAGTGCTATAAATCCCATTTTAACTGCTATGGCAGCATCTTATGGAATCCTGGGGTTTGTAGTTTCATGAGGAACCAGAGCTCTCTGGCTAAGAATTCTAAGTGATCCACCCTATTCACAAGTGATAATACTGCTGGGAGCAATTTCACCAAATATTATCCAGCATGAATGTGAAATTCTTCAACAGTGTGATCTATGCCAAGAGAAAATGCAGAGAGGATTTCTCAGCTTTTTCTGCTGTGTTTTTCATGAGTGGATCAATGAGAATTAGATGGATTATACAGATACAGATTTGTAACAATTGGCTAATAGCTATGATCTGTGTTGCTGAATTCCAAAGAGTCAAAATATGAATGTAGACTCTTATGTCTAATTCAAGTTGCTAATCCCAACCACGGCAGACCCACTGGATCAATAGGATTTACGTTACATTTTATTTATTATTTGACATTTAATTTAGTAGCGCTACTTTAGTTTAGGCTAGCCACTGGATTTAAACCTTAGCTCCCTAAGTGAAATGTATTCAGACATTAAACATTTAAAGAAGCCAAGTCTGTTGCAGATGGCCAATTCATATGTTTCTTCCAAAAACATATAACTTTAGAAAATATAGCTTCGGTCTACCATCCATATTTCAGACAAAGCAAAACACTTTGAAGCACTTTTTATTTTAACTGATCAGAGTTAAGCCCATGATTAATTTTATGACTTAAAAGTTCTCAACACAGTCTGGTGTATTGACTGATGAGCTCTGAAGAACTTTAGACAACTCCACAATTTTTCTCCTTCATATTCAAAATGCTTTGTGGAAATCCCTCATCTTCCACACAGCATTTAGACTGAATACACCGTATCCTTCCACATATCTAAAATGTTCACTGTGATATACTATTTTCTCTAAATTTAAATAGTTGTTTCTCCAATGGAGGAAAAAACAAAAACAAAAACAAGCAGAGTGCTGTTCCCAAAGCTCCCATGGTTATAAATAAACCTCTTAACTGGCTGCTGGTGGATAGGAAGCTTTTGGGACACACTCCTGCCCTTTCATACTGCAGCTGACCTCTTCCTGGGCTGCACTGAGGAAAGAAGTGCCCGACAGTGCTTCTGCCCTTCCTGCATGGCCTCCAGCAATGTGAACGTTGTGTGCTGGGAGGCCATTACACGATTTTTTCCAGTAATGGTATACCGCATGATCACGATGGCTGGGAACACGATAGGACCAGGACCGCAATGATGTCATGTGATGGCCTGTGTCACAGACCGGAAGCAATGTGTCCCCATGCTGAAATGGTGCTGTCATTCAGAAATGGCCAAAGGGCCTTTCCGTATTACACTGTTATATTGCTATTATTCTACTTTGAATATCCTGTGGAATTCTGGTGTTCATTGAGGCCAAAGAGCTCTCTGGCTAAGAATTCTAAATGCCCCTCACTAAACTGCAAATCCCAGGATACCATAGGGTGTTCCATAGGATGTGTCATAGCACTATAACAGTGTGATGTGGAAAGGCCTTTAGTCTATTTGATCAGATGTAAGCCTGTGATAATGGGGCTTCACATTATCTAGACTTGGCTGAAGGGGGATACTTCCCTCTTCAGGTAAACCAAGGGTTAATGAGATCTTGGGATTAGGTTACATTTTTTACTGAAGAAGAGGGGATACAAATAAACTGGTTCCCTTACCGACAGCTGCAAGAAAGATTTAAGATAGATCAGAAACTGTATGGCTTTAATTTGCAGGAACAGCACGAAATAATAAAAATCATGAGAGACAATCCTCCAAGAATAATAGCTAAACTGTATAAGTCACTTTTACTAAACAAGAGAGAAGATGAGACTGTTAAATCGATGATGATTAAATGGGCCCAGAATATAGGCCATACTGTAAAGCTTGAATATTGGCAAGAGAGCTGGAAGAGATGAGCATCTTTGAGATGCTTCGAGATGCTTCGAAGGAGAAGTTATAAAAATCCTTGAGAGGCCATGTGGCAAAGAGACAACAAAGGAACCTCCTGGAGATGGGATCTGTGCCAGTAGTAGGCTGCAGGCCTAGGCCTTGCCTCCTGGCCTCATTCCCCTCTTAGACCATCTAAGCCTGTGAACCCAAATATGAGTAACTAGAACATTAGGTAGTTAGTCACGTTAGGGCTGTTTATTATTTTGGAGCTTGGCTGGTTTAAAGAATATATCTGTTTTTTTATAACTACTTGTAACTTAAGCGTACCTGGGAGGGAGGAGCCTCTCATGTGTAGTATCGTCTTGTTTATTTGCATGCCTTGAATAAATGCTTTTCTGTAAAACCTCTGTTTACTCTAAATTTCCACGCCATTCTTCGGCACACGCTAGATAGAACTTCCCTCACTCAGAGGGGAGGGAAGGGAAGGTCCTTAAGCCTAGGGGTTGTCAATCCACTGAGCAGGGTCCCACTGTACTGTTCAGTTAATTCAGAATTCAGTGGGTGGTGGCAGCAAAAATTAGTGAATGCTGGGGAATTTCCTGCTCCTTTCCAAGGGTAGAAGACAGGCTTGGGGGGCTGGAAGTAACTCAGTATGACAAAGCCCTGCTCAGGTCTTGCAAACTCAGAGCTATAGTTTCCTTGTTTGAATCTGTCCATCTGTAACGTAGACTTCCTCTTTTCCTATTGCCTTCTACATTGCCAAGCATTATTGTTTTTTCTAGGAAGACATCTCCTCTCATGATATATACAAAGTGCAACAGTCTCAGTTTAGCCATCAGCTTCTGGGGAGAGTTCAGGCTTGATTTGTTCTAGGATCCATTTATTTGTCTTTGGCAATCTAGGGTATCTGCAGAACACTTCTCAGGCACCATATTTCAAATCAATTGATTCTCTTCCTATCAGCCTTCTTCATTGTCCAGCTTTCACAAACATACATAGAAATTGGAAATACAGTAGCATGGACAATCCCGACTTTGGTATTCAATGATATATCTTTACACTTGAGGATCTTACCTAGTTCCTTCACTGATGCGTTTCGAAGTCCCAGTCTTCTTCTGATTTCTTGACTGCAGTCTCCATTTTGATTTATGACCGAACCAACATATAGGACTTGACTATCTCAGTGTCTTCACTGTTTGCTTTAAAGTTATATAAATCATCTTCAGTCATTATTTTGTTTTCTTTGTGTTCAGCTGAAAACCTGCCTTTACATTTTCTTCCATGGCCCTTTCCTGTAGTCATTACAAGTATTTATTATTTTTGGCAAGTAGTACAGTGTCATCGAGATATCTTAAATTGTTGATGTTCCTTCCTCAGATCTTCACATTTCCTTCCACAGGGTCTAATTCAGCATTGCATATATTCTTTCACTTCTTTGAGTATCTTGGTACTTTCTAAGTACTTGGCCAAACCATAGATACCAAGGTTACGTAGGAGAGAGCTGTGATAATGAAAGTGATATGAATGATATTACTGTCTTTTTAAATGAAATGCATGGATTTAGGTCACTTAATGGTGCAAACAACCACCAAGTGTAATGGCAAGAATTCAAGCAAAGAATTCAAGCCAACTGGGGACACTTTTATTCTCACTGACTTTCTCTTCTTCTACCCCCCCTCCAATTCAAACATTCCCTCTCCTTGTCCCCCAACATCATGCAGCATATATTCTTTGCTGACATACATACGCAGGAGTAGAAAAGGTTCATCAGGCAATTAGGTTACACAGAAGCAGAACACATGTTGCTCCAGCAATGAAAAAAGGCTGGGAGTCCAGGCAATGTAGTCCTCTGCTGCTCTACACCAAATTAGCTGCAACAAGGGGTAACACATGACTTCCATGCTAGTGAGTTGGTGAATCTGCTCTGAGTTTTAGCCTGAACTTTAAAGCAGCTGTCAAACATGGTGAACCTATTTTTTAAGGTAGTATTCAGAGAGTCAATGTGGTGTACCATTGGATTGTGATTCTGGAGACCAGTGTTCAAATCAATGCTTGGTCATGAAAACATACCGGGTAAACTTGAGCAAGTAACACACTCAACTTTAGAGAAAGGCAAAGGCAAACCTTCTCTGTACAAATCATATCAAGAGAACCCTGTGATAGATTCACCTTAGGGTCATCATAAGTCAGAAATGACTTGAAGGCACATGACAACAATAATTCTGCAGTTTGAAAAGTTCCTTTACAGTTTAAACTAAAAGCTGAAGCAAATTCATCTTTCTACTGTTGTGGAGGTTACTGGATAACACTGGCTGCAGCCATTTGGGGCCAAATCTTTTCACCTCTGATTCCTGAAGGGCCTGGTGTCTCCAGCCTAGTGGCCTAGTGACTCAGTGTCACTCAGTGGCTCAATGCTACACTGCAAGATAGATTGTGATAAATTACAGGACAGTTTCCTTAATTAGAATTAATTGAGATATTTTTAAAACAAAATAACCACCAGCTCAGAGCTCTTTTGGGCTAGTTCCACAGGATATCATTGTCATGCATTGAGGATGGGAGAACGATGGGACCCGGATGATGCTTATGCATGACGTTGTCACCATCCCGTCATTCTCCTGTCCTCAAGTGGTACAATGGTGCCGTAAATCATTGATGGGTTTTACCCATCAATGACCAGTGATCGCACTGCCCTCTGCTGCCCTCCTACACTTACCTTAGGTGCGGACATCCTGGAAGCAAGATGACAGCACTTCCTGCCCCAGCACAGCCTGGAACAGTGCCCAGCTACACTATGGAAGAAAGAGGCAGTGCCCTCTTGCTTCCCTCATGTCATCCTGTCGCACTCCCCTCCTGTGAGAGCTTCTACCAGGATCCCTACAGGATGCTGCCAGTAAAAAGGGCCTTAGTATGCGTGACACATTGCAGATATTTAGGCTTCAAAGTTTCAAAACTTTGTTGAAGGACAGACAGAAACAATTCTATTATTACAATGTATGATTATGCTTATCCCAAACCACTGATAAGTTCTTGGCACTCTGAGAATCCAAAGTACAAACACAAGAAAAGTCATGTCTTTACTTTGTATTCCTCTGAGCAGGAATGCAGATAATCTTAAAGTGGGGTACAGATTTGAACTGACTTTACCAGGATTTCACAATAAGTAACTCTCAATGATGTAACAATTTTCCTATCAATTGAAATTGCAGTAAAATTACAGTAACAAAATCAACCTGGCATAACTATACAAAAAATATCTGTAATGTATTACAAAACATAACCCCTTTTTGGCAGAGAGTTTATGTGCTCAGCCCAGAATATAAACTAATCTTTCCACTCTCCTGCGAAAGTAAAAGAAATGATGTTGGTCCAGAATAATGTTAAAAGATGACAGAATGGATATTGAAAAATTCTTAAGTATGTTCTATAAACAGGTTATATACAATTCTGCCCTAATGGTGAACTTTTAAGTTCCATTCTTTTTGCTTGGATAGATTTTGCCAAACGTATAACTCTTCCATCCAAATCAATGGCACTTAAAAGTGCACAGTTACAATTGGATGTGGGAATGCTGTGCTCCAGGGACCATTAAGATGTATGATTTTAAACATGGATTTAAGTTGATGCCATCCATGCCAGCTAAAATCTTTATCAGAAACTATCAGCTCAAGTAGAGGAAGTTGCCAGCCAGTGTTCTGTAGGTGTTTATAGTTTTAATAAAAACCGAAGTAGGCTTTTGGCGATTTGCAACACTTTAAAAATACTTTTATTTTCACTTTCTAATTTCTCAAAAAAACTAAAATGGTAATCTTTTTAAGTATGTGTTAAAAACATCTGTATGCCACACTCTGCTAGATTGAGGTACAGAGTACACTTTCTTCCTGTCGACTTCATTATCACCTTAACGCAGCAGGAAGTAGCAGCACAAACACAATATAACCTAATTCTTTTACTTTATGGTGTTCCTCCATCACCACTCTCCCACAGTCCTACACTTTGGCAGGGACAGTCATAATTAATCTTCTGTCATCCCACTTTTTCAGTTGGTTTTAAAATGTTCTCCTCCTTCCACTTTCCTCCTTTGTCCACAGCTTATCTCAGTTACTGCAAACTGAGTTCAAAATGTGAAAGTAGTTTCTACTCAGTTAACTCATTGATGGGGAAAGGTGAGGAGTGGGTAGAATCTTGCCCTTCTCAGTAAATTCAGGCAAAAGGAAACTGCTGTAGTCTCTGCCTATCTTGTCTGTTCTTCCTAATTAAAAACTTTAGCAGTCTTAATCACTCTATGATGTTGCTTGGCCCAAACATTCATCCTTTTCATCTGTGAAATGTTGAAGAGTATGGGCCGTGGCCCAGTAACTGTAAAAGTAATTAAAAAGTTGCAGTAATATCATAAAAGGAATGAAGTTAAGTGAGAGTGATATTACAACATTGTTATAGTTCCATTATTAGGGAAAGAAACTAATTGTAAGTAACTAGCTATTTATAATCAGTTATTTTTCAAAGCTCTGAGCAACATTTTTGGGAAGGTCCAGTACAAACTTGAAACACAACGTTCCTTCCCATATTAACACCAAAACCCTTCCTTCCATAAATACAACCTTGTGAGCTATCAAAAAAGTGTGTTTTAATTCTGGTATTGCTTAACGCTTCCACATTTCTGAAAATGTCTATCTTTGCTACTTTTGTTTAGTAACAGCACTGAATCTGAGAATCCTACAAGCTGATTATTTTTATGTCTTCTTTTTTCCCCCTTATGTTTCTGTTCTACATTTCTGCTACTTTTGTTTAGTAATAGTACTGAATCCGAGAACCCTACAAGCTTATTATTTTTATCTCTTCTTTTTTCTTCTACATTTTTGTTCTATATTTCTGAAAATGTCTATCTTTGCTATTTTTGTTTAATAATAGTACTGAATCTGAGAATCCTACAAGCTTATTATCTTTATGTCTTTTTTCCTATAAAATAACAAAATGTAGGAAAAAGCTCAAGAAGAAATGGGAAATGTACTGCAGACAACGTGGTAAGTGGGATAAGAAATGCAACAGTCAATCGTTAAAAGTTAATTGCTAAACATCACTCAGCATTTAGTAAAGAAATCCTTGCAGAAGTCCCTACATGAAAGAGACTGACAATTGCTGTTTCTGGCATATGGATACCCAAGGCAAACCTATCACAAGGTTTTCTGGGGCTAAGAGTATGTGATTCCATGTGGGTTTCCATGCCAATCGGGAAACAGAACCTTGGCCTCTAGGGTCGTAGTCCATTGCTCAAACCACTATTCCATGCAAGCTCTCACTGACAGAACTGACAACTATTATAATTAGAGGAAACAGTAAATGGGGCTAATATTACATGGCATGAGTTCTGTCTGGTTGATCCTAGTTTTTTTCTTCATGCTTCTACATGTTCCTCTTTTCCATTAGTGTCATGAACAGATTGTCTTATTCCAACCATGAATTCATTGCAACTTTTTGCTATTATACTATGGCCATTTCCGCATGAGGTTGATACATCGTAGCAGCGTCGAATTCTTACCCTCTGGTCTGCATGTTGTACTGTTTTAGCATCGTAGTTTTCCTCCTGGTTCTGCACATTTTCAGATCCTAGAATGGTTCATTGCAGTTCACTGTGATGTGAAACCACTGTACATGAAAACTGGAAAAAGTCCGATGTAAATCTCCCAAACCAGTTCTGCTTCAGTTTTTGCCTACATGCAGAAGTATAGCATCGATTCACATCTCAGAAGTGGCTGTCCCGTCTGTCATTTCCACCCCTCTCTCTCTCCACCCAGGTTTCTGTCATTATTGTCTTCCTGTGTTAAACAGACAGCAGAAAGAGAGTGGATCTGGTAATAGACTGTTAAAATGTGTTTTTTTCCATGTATCAATGAACATACATTCCTACGCACAAACATAGCAACACAGACATGTGTTAAAAATGTGTGTGTGTTTTTTAAAAAACAGGCCAATCAGCAATGGTGGGGAGGGGTGAGGAAGGGGAAGGGGAATGGCCAGGGACTTGCTATTGTGGATGCAGCAACTGCTGTTCTCCACAATAGTAAATGTGGGGGGTGCAGACAGCACAATTTCTGAATTTCTGAATTCAGTTTTCAAATCGGAGTATAAAAGCACCACTCTTGACACATAGTGAACCACTCCTCCCCTCTCGTGCACAAATGTCCTATATCTGTCCTTGCTGTAAGACAGCCCCCACAAACGCCAATTACTTCTTTGCACAAGATGGGTTCATTAGATTGCTGAAATTGCTCCAGGATTTTGTTACTATATTATCTTCACCTTTTGGGGTTGTAAGAGTACATATCTTTTTAACAGGGCATGCCAAAATGGTTGAATCATGTAGAAGCCCACTGTATGTGAATGTCTGAAAATAAGTCTTGCTGTGTACAATACAGTTTATATTCAATGGGCCAACACTCTAGTCTTGGCTTACTTTTATGCTCTGGCTTTCCATAGCCATAATCAATGTGGTAATATATTTACATTTTGCGCAGCTTCAAAGAATTATTTTTGTGTTGTTCTTCTGTGCCTTCAAGTTAATTCTGATTTATGAGAATCCTATCATAGGGTTTTTTTGGCATGGTTTGTTCAGAGACAGTTTGCTATTGCCTTCCTCCAAGGTTCAGAGAGTGAGAGTTGCCCAATACCTCCTAGGCCATTTCCACATTACATTGTTGTAGTGCTATTATTCCACTTTCAGCATTCTGTGAAAATCTGGGGTTTGTAATTTAGGGAGGGGCATTTAGAATTCTCAGCCAGAGAGGTCTTTGGCCTCAGTCAACTACAAACCCCAGAATTCCACAGGATGTTGAAAGTGGAATAATAGCACTTTAACAGTGTAGTGTGGAAATGGACTTAGACACATGTCAAATTAGGCTGTCTCTCTAAATTAGCAGGCTAATTCTCCCACTATACAATATAATGGGTAGATTAGCGTATCCTCCAACTGTCTCAATTTGGTAGGGACAGCCCTGATTAATTCTCTCTTGTCTCACTTTTTC
Source organism: Ctenosaura bakeri (assembly GCA_948474755.1). NCBI lineage: Eukaryota > Metazoa > Chordata > Lepidosauria > Squamata > Iguanidae > Ctenosaura > Ctenosaura bakeri. The sequence goes on along the minus strand of CAOLHI010000369.1, from coordinate 507,639 downwards.
AGCTGCTTTAAGAAACATTTCTCTTTGTTCCAGCTTACTTCATTTGCTGCAAATTGAGCTTAAAGTGAAAAAGCAGTCTGCACACAATTAACTCAAGAGAGGGAAGAGGAGAGAAGGGGTGAAATCTTGACTTTCCTGTTGTCTTGAGCAAAAGCAAACCACTGCTGTCTCTCCTAGCTTGTATGTTCTTCCACATTAATAACTTTTTTAATCTCTGTTACACTCAGATGTTGCTTGGTCACGCTTATGTCCCAGTTTTCATCTATGAAATGTTGGGAGATGGGGTTGAGGTAGGTAATATAATCTCATGCATTTTAATTTCTCTCTTAAATCACACCAGAAGCACTGTGGGTCTTGAGTGTTATCACAGGCATTAGCTGCTGCATATTGCAATTATTGATTTAGTCTTCTTGAGGCAACCTTGATATCAGTCACAGAGGGGCTATTTCTCATATTTACAAGAATATGGCTTGTCACTGTTGAGCTGGTTCCTTGGTACTCTATGTCTGGGTCAATTCAGTCATAAAATGTAATCAAACATTCTCCTAGAAGCATAGTGAAAATTTGGGACCAGCATTAGGGACATCTCCTCTGTCGGCCAAAATGACTTTGAAATGGTCATTAAGTGCAATGCACTCCACCCACATTATATCAGCACTCTAGGAAGGAAAGTAAAAGGTGTTAACAAGGGTAATTATAGTGGGTTTGATGGAGTTAGAAGCTAAAGGATAGCAAGTAGCCTTCTGCTATATAGGTAGTGCATGTTAGAGGAGCTAGGCCTATAATGAACCCGAGTATAGACCTCATCTTTTTTAGAAGTGTGAACACTGAAAATGCATTTTTGCAATAGCTTAAGTGCCAAGATGAGCACTGCCAGAATTAGACAGCAACGAAATCATTTTCTTCCTGCCACATATAGTTACATCAAATTACTCAAACTTACAAAAATAAAATCTACAGGGGGAAACTTTTTCTGATACTCAGACTCTGACTAGATGATAGGCAACAGCAATTTTGTGATGTAGCATGCATAATGCTGTCATTCCTCAAAGTCTGAAAATATCTGCTGTTGTAGTAGAGTTCAGGTACTGTGCTGTGAACAGATAGGACAACAAAAGAAAGTGATATAGAATTTTCAGAATATTCAAAGCTATGTCCAGCGAGCAAGCTGGTTAAGTGGCCAGTAGGTTTCCATGGCTGAGCAGGGAATTGAACCCTAGCCTCTTGGGTTGTAGTCCAACACTCACACCACTATGGCATGCTGGCTCTCTCTGTTGCATTACCTATATATTTTAACAGAAACTGTTTAGAAATGTTATATCTAATGGTATATAACTGTTCCTCTATATATAAACTGCTTCAGCTTCCACTTTCTTCAGTTGCTAAAAACAAAAGTGAACTGCATCCAAAGTGGCAGTGTATGATGCCCTGTTGTCAGTATTCTTGACTGGATCATGCTGACATCATGTGATATTAAGGTCTTCAGTTTGTGGATCCAGAATCTTTCCCTTAGAGCTGAAGTACTTAAAAGAGATAGGACCTCCATCTAATATATAAAAGTCAAAGTTTGTTTGTCTGTGTCAGGCAAAGACCTCATATGATTGGCTGTGTCAGATTAAGGCCTCATTTGATTGGCTACCTAAGAACATTCTATGAAATCCTGGAGTTTAGGGAGGGGTCTTTAGAATTCTCAGCCAGAGAGCTCTGAATAGACTAAGGAGATGAGGCCTAGCAGCAAGGAGGAGGGCAGTGTATTTCCCTCAGTAACCCAACCTCTGTATGTTAATAACTCTGAATACAGATTGGACTGGGGAATATGGGGAAAAGTTACAGGTACTGGACAAGACAGTTTGGGGGAATAAGAGACACAGGATCTCAATTTTTTTTAACAGGTATTACCTATGAGAAAATAAAATCCTAAGCAATACCAAGTATATATGCTAGTTCCAAATACAAACAGAGCAGAGAGGCTGTGGTATTCCTAGTTAAAATTTCTAGTCACTGATTGCTCAAGCTTCATGACCAGACTTCTGATTCCTGACTCATATATGGAGGTTTGTGGTTGTTTTCCCTGTTTACTGAATATGGCATCCTATACATCACAAATACTAGCCATCATGAGTACTAGACATTAAAAGAATTATCCTGTATGAATTTGTCCTATTTGCTTTAAAAATCATCTATATTGGTAGTCATCAGCATCTGTTGTGTTGTTGTGTGCCTTCAAGTCATTTTCAACTTATGGTGCCTCTAAGGTGAACCTGTTGTGGGGTTTTCTTGGCAAGATTTCTTCAGAGGAGGTTTGTCCTTGTCTTCCTTTGGGGCTGAGAAAATGTCACTTGCCCAAGGCCACCAAATGGCTTTCTAAGCGGAGATTTAAACCCTTGTCTTCAGAATCCTACTCCAACTCCCAAACCACTGCACCATAGTGCTTTTATACAGTTTATACAGTGAACTATTTGCCCTGAAATCTCCCACTATCAACTTCACTGATTTCTAGTATGATGACAGAAAAGGAAGGAGGGTGACTTCTCATTCACTTTCTTTACACCACATGTAATTTTATTCCATTTTGCCATGCCCTCTTACCTTTTTTCCCTAAGGAATTCTGTCTCCTCCTATTGCCAAACATTGTAGGTTTTCCTTATAAGGGAGTTATTTCTGCCTTTTCCTGTATCATTTCCAGTTCCACAGCAGCCTTTTTCATGCTGTAATCCAAACTGTAGTGAGCATTCCATTTTTGGATTTATATAAAGGCTATCCATCCATCAAAATCTTTTTGAAAATCCAAGTAAACAATGGCTAGAATCCTACTTGTGATATATGTTGGTGCATCTTTGTATCACATCAGTGCTAGTTCAGACATTGAAAAGGAGATATACCATAGCTGCTTGCACAGTGACACTCATGCTGTGTGATGAACTTTTTCATATCAGAGTGTACCCCCACAATCAAGTTGTGGCTGGGGGAAACAGGAAAACTGAAATAGCGTCTAGGCCGTTTCCAGATTAGACTGCTATAGTGCTATTATTCCACTTTCAACGTCCTATGGAATTCTGGAATAACAGCACTATAACAATCTAGTGAGGAAATGGCCCTAGCTGTGGTTCTACAAAAAGGAGAAAACGACAGATGTCCTCCTGGATTACCAAGTGGACACGGGGGTACACATATTGTAACTGCTGGAGATCTGAAGGAATGACATCTCTTCCAAAGCTAGATGCTGCCAAGGTGTTAATTGGCCTTGGGGATCCACTATAGCTCTGAAGGAAATCCATTGCTTTGACACTTTAAGGTATTTCAAAGTTATCAAAACAGAACACACCTTTGCAGAGCAAATTATGTTAATGAGTCCTCATTTCCTTAGTCTCTCTTGAAATGCTTTTTTAAAAACTGATGCTATCTAATACGGTAGATAGTCTTAGGAACACCTTATGCATTTGTATTAAAACTCAGCAGTTTCATGCCTTGAGTTCTTATAGAGCTGTAATTTGTTGATTTTAATTTCCCACTAAAGTCTAGTACACCATCTCTTGCATCATCACTATTTGCCACAGATATTCAGAATCCTTTTCTGAGATAACAGATTTCTCTGCTTTGTCCTTATACTTTTTTTTAGCCCCCCTTTAATTTGACATGCAAAGGTCCAACCACATTACCACATAACCACAAAAGTCCAACCACATAACCAATTGCACTGAGAATCTTCTGAAGTATTTTCTGACCTCTTGGAAATTTTACTTTATTTCATCAGATTAAAATCTCCTATGCTCATAAGAGAGTTTGTGGCTGTATTTCACAAGACCCAAATACCTAGAGCCAGAAAACACATGTTCACACAAAATGAAAACTATATTTCTAAGAACCGAAAGCCCTCTTGTTCTGGATACGTGTGTGTGTGTGTGTGTGTGTGTGTACGTACACGCAATGCACACACACACAGGTATGTTCAGCAGAATTGTAAGATGTAATGCTCTTCATAAGAAGCTCTGCATCTCTCCCTACCACCTATAGCTGCCAAGCAGTAAGCTGCTATTACTGTTTAGAGGCCTGGTTTGATGAAGTAGAGGTGACTCAAGTGGTAAAGAAGTAGCCATCTTATCTGCAAAGGGAAGAGACATGAAGGCACAGGAGAATATCCTTTCTTTCCTGCCATTGAAATCTGCGAGGAAGAGACTTTGGAGAGAACACAAAGTGTAGAGAATATCCCCTTGCATCCCATCCAAAAGAAAGCATATGTGTGTATAACCCAGAATTGCATATGCACATGTCACTGAGAAGATTCCAAATGTCTGTGTCCCAAAAATACTGTCTCTGTTATTTCCAATTTTTTTTAAAAAAACTACTATGAATTTTATTGTTAGTCCTTGCTAAGGAAACAATATTACCAGTGAAGGACCATTCTTTGTGTCAGGCATTCAACATACAAGCAGAACATAACTCTTGGGTGCTAGACTGGCCCTCACAAGCAAATTTCCCACATGTGATGCACTTTCTTTCTGCATTCATTTCATGTCTGTTGATTGATTGCAGTGCTAATGGGGCTAACAGTTTTTCAGCCAAATGGTGCCAACATACATCAAATCTTTCAATAGCAGAACTTCTGCCCATTGTAAACTGGTGGGAAATGGTCCCCCAATACATTTCATTTAGTGTGGAAATTTGATTGAACTGGTGTTTCACCACACTATAACCAAGCTGAGCTTCCTGTGGTGTATCAGGCTATAGGCAAAACTGCATCTTAACACTGCAGCACTATCATACTTTTATCACATATTTTCCTGATTTATGTGATATCTACTGCCAGGATAGGCATTTATCTCTGAACTCAACCATGTGTTCATCAGTGATAGGATCTGCCCCCAGTGAGTAAAGCTTTTAAAAATGTTCAACAAACACAGTTACAGGTCCTGAAAGGCAGCAAGTTTCAGTGACTCTGTGCATTGTTCTCGTTTCCCTCAGCCTATCATGAATGTTCTACTTCTATACAAATTCTACAACAAAACAGGCTTTGTGGTACTAAATTGTCGCACCTGGTAAGATGCAGGTTGAAGTTTTTCTTCTTGAACTTAACATTTTTAGCAATATTCTTGTGCTTTTATCTAATGCTGACAGTAGAGCTTTCAAATCCCTCCTGAAACAAGATGCACAAACTGTCCCAACTGAGAACACAATGTGTTTCACCCTGAGAAAGGTGGGGAAGGCATGAAATATCTACTTTTAGATGTGTGAAAGGAGTTGATGGCACTTGTGCTTTTTGTTCACTCCATGCTTCTTTAATGTCCAAAACCAGTCTTAAATTCTCCTTCCTTTATGGCTGATTTCATGTTGGCTAGGCAGACAAAATCTCAATGTATTGAGTCACATGATGAACCAGTTGTATGCTTCCTGATATAATTCCAACATATACTACAAATTTTGCTATGGACTGAGACTAGTACTGGAGGGTCTCTATTCCATGGTAACTATTCTGATTAGTTTGATGAACCAGGCTACACTGCATGATTAGGAACAGGCTAGTAGACAGTTAATCCCTTACAAATATATACATTTAAACAAGTCATATGTCAGACATATTTCTTGAAACACATATTTTCAGCTTAATTTTAAATTAGCTTTAAAGTGCTTCTATTTTAAGGATTTGACATTAGCAGCAAAAGATTGCTGATAATTACAATTTTTTACCCAGTGTACAGATAATTTACTCTGAGATGAAATATTGGAAATAGGTTCTAATAATAATTTTAAAAAACATCTTTGGCCAAGTTGATGCTAAAGTGCTAGCTACTGCTGGCTTGTGCTCTCTGGAGAACTCTTGCTGAACATGATGACATTAATTATTGCAAGATTGGTTAGTTAGTGAGGATCTGAAAACTTGTTTTGTATATGTAGTAAACATGTGTAAATAGCTGAACTTGTTAATTCCTAGTTAGGTACTGGTTGCATTGCTATAACAGTATGATCTTCAAATAATGTCAGAAATAAAGATTAGTTAACTATTTATTTGTTATATTTGAAATGCAGTTCTATTATTTCAAAACATAAGGGAATCAGAATTATTAGACTACACATTAAATATACCACAGTTAAGAGTACTAGATAGTGGAATGGATTCAGGGGTTGGTGTCATAATTTGCCCCCTGGAGCACTCAAATGAGGAGGAAGGAGGCAGATTGCCAAGAAGTTGTACCTCCCTTTGAATCTGAGGAAATGGGGGCTGTGGGAGTAAGAGATCCTGCTCCCAGCAGAACTTGGTAGAGTCTGCAGACACTGAAGGTCCATTCTTCATTTAGAGATGAAGGCCAGGTATGGCTAAACAATAAATGGTGAACTGATTAGGTAGGTATGGCCTTGAAAGAGCTGCTGAGAAATATCCTGGAAATTCTCTCTCAGCCTTAGTGCCGATAATTGTCTTATTTGGTTGACTGGCAGTACTCTCTTGTGGGCTTGTTTTGTTTTACCCTGGACTGACTATGTTTTGGAATATTCTGTTTATTGTTTGCTGGCTGCTGAAAAAAAAGCAACTGAAGTTAAGAGTTATCATATCAAACTATGTATAAAATTTCTGAAAAACTATTTTATATACACATACACATATGTGTGTGTGTGTTCGGAAACTTACTAATGTATCATATGCAATAATTAAATCAATGAAACATTACATAAAATATATCATGTAGAAAATATAATAATGTAATAAAAAGAACCAAAGTCCTATGGGGAGACCTCCAGTCCCCTGAAATATAAAAGTCTCATTGGAGGCAGTTGATGGAGATGAATTGAATCTTCAAATGATGTACTAGTCCTTCCAAAGACAGTGGTAAATCACTTGATAGAGAAGAGAAGATAGAGAAGAATACAGTCAACTGATGTCTGTTAAAGGCCACCACTAATTGCTGCCAAATACATGTGGACCATGAGTCTTCATCAGTGGCTGAAGTATTTCCTAGAACTTCCTTATCTTCAAAAATAAATCAAAGGTTTAATACTATCTAGTCACTAAGGAAAGCACACATTAAATGTTACTTACCACAAATAAATCACTCAAAATATAAAAAGGAGTATCCACAGATATTTTCTTGCTTTCCCACAGAGTGATCTTTACCATATAGCTGCAATCACTTAAATAACCAGGTGCAAATTCCTTATATCTATTGTGATTTTTTTTCTCATTCAACTAAGTCCTGCTTCTGACATAACTTAACTAAATGATTTCAATACATAAAATCATATAGACTACTAATTACAAAATAACCATGTATACAGAAATTAAAAGTTGACTTGTAAATATATACATAAAACAGATATTTATTTTGCAAAATGTTAATAAAAAATGGCAACAAAATACTCCTAACAATAAAGGAGAAAGAATAATCAATCAAATTTAGACAACCTGTGACTTACTTGGACTGAACTGACTATGTGATTGCCAATAATCTACACACCAATAATCTGCTGTCTTGGGTACAGGAGAATTGGAATCTTATTGGTTACTCTTAATTAGAATAGTCCCATTCAATAAATTCTTGAATGCTGAGTCAACACACAGTAAATTCCATGGATTTAATGGTTCTAATCCAGTCAAAGACTAACAATAGGAGATGGGCTGAAAAGAATCCTTCAGTTTGGGAATGCCTCCAGTAAAATGGTAACCATTTTGTCCACCTTGACAAAAGGGAACTAAAACTGGCTGCCATCCTGCACCAGGAGATATACATCTGGCACAGAGCTGCATCTCTGTAGCGATGTCATCTGGTGCTACCCTGCTCCAAATGCACTTTTAAGTGATTCAGCCCCCCAACACAGCCATTTCCATGTAATCAGGGAGTCCAGAACAGATCATAAAAGATGCTTCCAGATATTCCAGAATCCACAGGGACCTCTATGGGTTTTCAGGGGGTACCTACAGATTTCACCCTTGTAGCATGTTCAGCTATAGGAAAATAACTTGATGCATCTCTATCAGTTCTTCCCCAATGATATGGAAATTACCATGTTGGAGAGAGAGCAGCATTGCTTAAAAGATGAGTTGGAGGCAATTTTGATAGGTGCACTGTTGGTGAAGAATTATGAGCTTCTCAAACGAGTGGATTACTTTGTTTTATTGTCATTCCACTAATCTTTGGAGGAAATGCGGGCAGGTCATTGGACTGTGGGATGCCTCATGTTTCTAGCTGGTCCACGCATGGTTCTTATATCTATGTGAAATGAATGAAAGAATTTATTTGGAGGGTTTGTATACAGTATCATCAATATGCAGGTAAATACTCATCTCTATCTCTTTTTTTCTCCGTGTACCTGCCCAGGTGTCTGAACATGGATCTAGCAAGGATGAAAGCAAATAAGATGAAACTACACCCAGAAAAGATGAAAATGTTGTGGGTTGGAAAGTCTGCTGAACTGGATAGAAGTTTGAAATTGTTCTGCAATGACATTGCACTCCAACTGAAAAGGTAAGTTCACACTTTGAGAGTTTTCAGCACTATCCATGGAAATGCAGGTGAGATCAAGTTTTACACTTGTGATCTTTTACACTTTTATCAATACAGATTAGCACCTATATAGATGCAACCCATATGTGGATAAAAATATGCATGTTCTGGTTACATCCAGACTTCACTATTTAATACACATGGAACCGACTTCAAGGCCCTTTCCACACAGCATTTGTCATGCGAAAAGACTCCTGGAGCATTGCACAATTGTGAGGAGCGATCTGCACGACACAATTGCGCGATGCTTCAGGGGCCGGCAGGCGCTGATCACACACCTTTTCATTTTCAGCTGGAAGCCGAAAATGTTGTGTGATCAAGCATTGCTTCTGGGCCCCGTGCACACTTACCTGGTGTGCGGAGCCTCCAGAGCCGTGCCAGTCATGCTTCCCGCCCCAGCGCAGCCTGGGAAACTCCCAAGCTGCATTGTGGAAGGAAAAGGATGGGCACAAGGAGCATAAAACAACTGTACCAGTTTCAACAACTGTGTCTATGCATCTTGGTGCAATTTAAACTATTGTTGTCGATCTTGAAAGCTCTAAATAGATCACATTAGTAAAAATCTGTTTTCATAATTACAGACAGTTGTTTTCTTTTAAAAACCCACAGAATAATTCTTTGAAAGTTTTGCAGGCAGAAAACTCTATAACACTCAGAATATGTGTGGGTTCTTTCCTTTTTTTCCCTAGGCACCATTTTAAGATGCCTTTTCTTTTATTATCTCATCGTATCTATGTTTAGTTACCAAGGACAAAGTGCATTATAATGATGATAATGTTAATATTCCATTGGTTGAGGAAGCTTTCTGGTTTCACTCAGCACACCCTTGAACTAATAAATCATTGTTCAGTTTGGGGTCCATTTTGATAATTACATTCCTATCGAAGATTTTCCATTTCCTTCAATGGGAGTGGATGAAATATTCTCCTAGCTAAAATAAAAGGTAAGATATTTAAGTAAGTGCATTTGAATATCCACATTTCTGTGCACAAATATAAATGGGTATCCAAGCTGAAAAAGTGGTTGTCATGTCACTATTAGGTAGCAACATGTATGTGTTTTCATAACTGAGACAAATAAACAATGGAGCGTAGTGAGCTTCATCTTTTGAATTAAAAATATTTTGAAATATTTTCAATCTGAGTCAACAAATTCAACAATCATTTCTGTCAAGCACAGAACAGTCTTTTGCGGAGCAATTGTGAAGTGATACATTGGAGTCTTGTCCCATCAAATTATAATTCTTCACAATTCACTTTCAAGATATCGATGTAGATATGCATATTTATGGTGGCTTATGAAATGGCATGCAACAATGTGGCTACCATGGAATCTTACAATTGGCAAGTGGAGCACACTCATCTCATTGTGTTGCATGACAATTCTTTTCCCATTCCATTAACCATAACCCTCCAGATGTTGTCCTAAATTTCCCATCAACATACACCTTTGGTTATACCAGTTAGGGCTGGGAGTTCAGGTCAACAGCATCTAAAGGGCCACATGTTTCTCACACATGGTCAACACTATTTCTTTGTAAGTCGATAAACTGAAAGCAAGATTATCCTTCTGGGAAAGGAAGTTCCAGAACCTCTGTCCAGCCATGGAGAAGGTTCTCTCCTGTGTTCTCACCAACTACATCTCCTATTGTTGTGTTTCATTCTGAAAGAAGATAAGTCCTTCAGGTACCTAATGTCATAGGTTATAACTTGCTTTGGCAGTCACTATAGTATTAAGCATGACTCAAATACTTGTCCACCCTTGTTTCCCAGGTATAATCATGGAGCTGAAATTGGGCCCTGAATCAGGTTGAGAAGGAGTTATATGCACACACAATTACTCTTGGCCATATGGGAACATATTCTCAGCCCTTGCTATCAGCTTGACTGCAACAGTTGTCTGATCAGATGAACAAAGCTTTATCAGAACATCAGGATTTTAATAGAGCTTCCAGAGTGAGAAAAAAATGTGTGTGAGTTGCTTAACATAAACAAGACAGGGGAACAGAGGACAGATCATTCTAACATTCTTTCTGTGAACAAACGCATGTTCTCCGTCAGTTATCTTAACTGACTTTTGACATAGTTCTTGAAAAAAGGTAGAATGGCTTGTTTCGAATTTCTTAGGAAATCAGAAACAAAACATTAAATGCTCGTAAAACTTTTTTAGCCCAACAGTCCCCTTCTTTGGCTCATGAGTGATTTTAGGAACTAAGTTGCACCAGCTTTCTAAAACCTATTATTATTTTTAATAATAAACCATTTTTATTATTCAGCTATTCCCTAAAAAAACAAGTAATAGCAATATCACCACAAAAATCATTATTGCAAACAGTAAATGGTTTAACCAGACCCAATCAGGCAACCATGAGGTGAATCAGGACCACATTTCACTAAGTTAATTAGAAGTGGCTGCACCTATTGAATGATTTCAGGCTATTTTTTTCTAAGTGCTTTATCCTGTCCCAGGTTTCATCATATGTGTCATTAACAAAAATGCAAAATTCAGTGCCCACTAAGGCACACACTGTTTCCCAAAGTCACAGTTCTTTTCATTTTAACAAAACACACACAGCCTTTCTTTTCTTGTCACAAATAGGTAGGTAATAATCCTTACACCTATTTGGGAATCCCAGGATTGGTTACACTTTTCTGGTCTATAACATTCTTTAGCATAACAGTAGGTCATGTTTGCTGGTGTCAATGGAACAGGACTGTAAGGTAGGCCCTGTCCCCAGGCCCTAGGCATTTGTGCACATACCCAATAGTTTGTCTGGTTTCCAAAATTTCCTAAATGTTAAATTTATTTCTTAAAAGTTTATTTGATTGTCTTGGAGCCAGCTATCATAGAATCATAGAAATGTCTTTGATCAAATATTTTGTCCCTTAGAAAGACATGTGGGGCATTCCTTTTGACCATTAAGTGAAAGCAAAACCCTTTTGCAAGCTGCCAGTCACAATGAGCCTTAAGTCTTTCTCACACATTTATATGGTTAGGTTAATACCAAAATACCATATTGTCAGCTTTCACACTGGATTAATACAGTTGGCTTATTATGGGTATAACTGTCAATTTCTAGGATGAACTGAAAAGTCTGAGTGACATATAAGATGGCAATATCCTCTATCTCCTTGTAAATGTCTCCTATATTTTCCTTAGGCTTAACATAAAGAAAATAAACAGAATTCTACAACATTGCACTGAGATCAAATGAGCTTCAAGTAGCAACAGGATAGCCCTGTATTACATATCATGAAAAAGCTTTCACCTCTTTAGTCTTCTTGTGTAATTCTACGCTGACTTAAGACAGGGAGAACCTGACAATCACTGTTCCAGGCATCTCTTAAGTCTTTCTTGACAGATCTTACCCAGGAGCAATCTGTTTTCACAGGAAACATGACTTTGCAAGGAAACACCAGCTTCCTCTTTTATTTCTGCCAAGTGAAAATCATATTTATTTTCTTACACATTTGGAGAAGTCCATGGGTTTAACATATAGCCTCTTCACCTTTACTCCAGCCTTCGTGAGAAATTACTTTTTTAAAAAAAGATGTGCACTTTAATGCAACATCTATGGCAAACGAACAGATATAATACAAGCCTACTTGAAAGCAGTTTTTCATTGAATGGGTACCCTAACTTGTGCTTATCTAGGTATAAAGGGTGAAATTGTCATCTGGAGAATTTACTGTTAGATTGAGAATAAGTCTCACTATTTCCTGCATGCCACAAAACCTGCCTGTGCAACAGTGGGACTGTGGAAAACACAGCTTCTCCTTCTGGACTCCTACCTGCCAATGAGTCACACTTGGTAGTTTAAAGGAATCTATCACTCAGAAAATGGCAGATGTATTTATTAGCAGCTTGTTAGGTAATATTAAGCCACACAATTCCTCTGCTAAATTCAAGACAGTATACATGGCCCTCTTCCTCCTGAATTACAATAACCCTGCAAGGTGGTAGACAATGATTGGCCTGAGGTTCCATGTTTGATACTGAGGGAGAGTGGAACCTGGATTTCCCAAGTCCCAGTCCAAAACTCTTATCATAACACCACATTGATATGTGTCCATCTTTTACAACAAGATTGCCAAAGTGTGACCATGGAGTGGCATGAGGTCCCAAGACAAAGTTGGTGACCTCCAACTCCTTCCCAAGTTTCTCCCAGATGACTCTTTTCCTGGGGAAAAAGGTGGTAAGCAAATTCCATTGCTTGGAACTCTCTAGGAACAATGATTCCCTTTTACAACCTGAAAGGGACTTGTGTGTAGTAGTTTATTTTGTCATATTTAGTCATCTGTGTCAGCAACAGGGGCAGAAATTGCCCCCTGGCCTGGCCAGAATTGTCTGTCTTTCTTATACAAGGTGTAGTGAAAGTATTTGACTGCTTAAAATCACAGTTCTCAGACCACTGTGGGCAGGTCTAGCATCACATATCCCACATTCTTGTCTATGTATGCCCCCTTTTTTCTTTTCTTTCTCTCCCACCCCACCCTTTTCTTTGTAATTGTATTTTAAAAATTCAGGAAAAAAAATAACAGATGAGGCAGGGTTAGCATGGTAGATTTTGTTCAATGACAGAAGAATATAATGTGGGACCTTGTCAAAGGCCTTAATAAAATCAAGATATGCTATATCAATAGCATGCCCTTCATTTACAAAGCTTGAAACGCTATCAGAAAAAGAGAAAAGATTAGTCTGGCATGATTTGTTTTTGAGAAACCCATGTTGACTTTAAGGGATCATAGTAATCTTTTCTAAATGCTCACAGACTTGTAAATGATCTGTTCTAAAAGTCTTTTGTAGTATTGACATCAGGCTGACTGGGTGGTAATTACTTGGGTCTTCTTTTTTCCCTTTTAAAAGACAGAGATATTTATCCTCTTCCAGTCTGCTGGGACTTCTCCTGTTCTCTAGGAATTCTCAAAGATTACTGCCAGGGTTTCTGAGATTACTTCTGTCAGTTCTTTTAATACTCTTGGATGTAGTTCCTCTGGCCCTGGAGACTTAAATTCAATTACAGTAGCCAGGTATTGCTGTACTACCTCTTTACTTATACTGTTCTGCATTTCTCCTACCTACCACATCATCTGCTCCATTTCCCCCAGGATGAACACTGTTTTCCTTTGGGGAGACAAAGAAGGTGTTGAGTAGTTCTGCCTTTTCTCTGTCCCTGTTAGCATTTCACAATCTTCTCCATGTAGTGGCCCTACCATTTCCTTGTTCTTTCTTTTGCTATGGACATAACCAAAAACATCTTCTTTATTATTTTTAACCTCTCTATCAAGCCTGAGCTCTGTGTTTTAGCCTTTCTGACTTTCCCTGTACACAGGCTGGCTATTTGTTTGAATATTGTTCATGTGCACATGTGTTCAGTCTTCATTCAACAGTTCCATCAAAGATACTGATAACTGAAATTATTGTATGGCTCCCAGTCTTATCTGTGTGACATTCTGATCTTCAATATCTTATTCTCTCTTTCTGTGCAATACATTCTGATACAAATGTGTGTGTTAGATAGGCATGAACAAAGAGTTATAGATAGTCCTTTGAGGATTGTCCAACCTTCACTGATCAGCAGCCCTTGGACAAAGTCACTGCACTGGAAGAAAGAGGAGGTACATTTTTAGAATAAGAAAGGGCATGGTTCAGTGAAAGAGCACATTGTTTACATGAAACAATTTCCTAGTTCATCTCCTGCTGGAGTTGGAAAAGACTCTTGTGAAAAAGCCTCTAGTGTTTCTGCTATGTCTGCATAGACTAAGGGTGTTGCTAGGATTCAGTCACATCAGCTAGCATGGGCAACGTTCAGAGATAAAGAGACCTGGAATTCAACAATATCTAGAATACCACAGATTCCCCACCACTAGTGTAGATAGTACTGACAGTGGCCGATGATGGCTTCCATGTCAATAGGGTAACAACTTCACTATGAGGTTTAGATTGACCTTTAAAGGAGCTGCACATGGTGCTGAACCCAAAATAAATTAAATATCCTGAACAGCTTTACAGCTTGAGCTAAAATCCAGAGAAGATTCACTATCCTAGTGATTTGGGGGTGACTAGTTACATTTTCTGAGCCAATGGTCTGACTCAGAACAAATATCTTTGTGTGGTTCCTAAGAATGATCTCCCTAAAAATGTTTTATTTCCTAGATAGAAGACTTCCACCATTCTTTATCATTCATCAGAACAAGCGATGCCCTGGCCCATGGAGTTGTTCAGGACTTGACACAGCCTGTAATTGGTCTGAAATGTTGCAAGGCTTTCTCCTCTCTTCCCACAGCTTGCAGTGTGTCCTTTTGAGGGCCCTCAATGATTCTTCTGTTTACCCAGAACCTAAGAGGGGGAAACAGGACCATCTGAGCTAAATGTCTAAAGATCATGGGCAGAGACAATAGATAAATGGAGCACAATTCTAGGTCTGGATTTTATAACACGAGTAATAGGAGACGTCAATGATTTGACAATTATGGCGCATTTCTATTTAAAAGGCACTCAATTCTACACATATGTCAGGTTACATCATGTGGAGAAAGAACAATTTGCAAGAATTATATTAAACATCAAACTATATTGTCAGTTTCCTAAATAATATTAAGCCAGATCCAAAAACCTCAAAAAGATGTTGTACCAAAAGTAGGCAAATGCGTGTAATTTTGAAGGGGGAAAATATTTCAACCCTTAAACCTTGTCAGATTTATGACAAGATGTGTACTACTGTATTTATTTTGGCAGCTTACTGCTAAATGAAGCATAGAAGTATCAATAGAAAGCTTATGCAACCAAAATGTATGACAAATCATGTCATTATTATTTTGTTACTAAAATATATATAAACATCTATCGACCAACAAATTAACCTTATCTAAAACTTAACCACTAAACTTCTAAAAATATGTCAATATATTATCTTGCTGTCTGCCATAGTATTTACAATTAATTTGATGGAGAACAGATTTTTCCCCGCTCTTCACTAAAGATTCAGGATTGTGTGGGTGTTTGGTAGTTATCTGCTTTTAATTGTAAACTTTATCTACCTGACAAATTGAGTATAACTAGAATCAAAAAGTATTTCTTATTTGAGACATTAATAAAGGTAGGGAAGAATTTTACATCTCTTTTAATCATGATAGTATAATCCTTTCTAAGGACTATACCATCCACAATGAAAATGGGAGTTCAATTCAGTCTCCATGCATACAGAGGAGCCTTGTGGACTGGTCTTGTTCTTCCAGATGCAAGTTAATAAAGCAGTACTTTTAAGTGAAGTGGAATATATTGTCAAGGTGATAAAGTCCCATCATGTGCATTCTAAAGGTGGTATAGTCTTGACTGCATAATAGAGCTATAGAAAGACTTTTACAAGACTTTTATTTCTATTGATTTTCTCTCCTGAAAGATTAGCATCAATATTATACCACTGACTAAAGAATGGTGAACTACTTCTATCTGGGATGATTTTCTTTTTCAACCAACCACACAGGTACAGGAGGGAAGCACATGGAGGAAGAAGGGAGACATCCAACTAGCCACTCAGATCAGCCTAATCTACCATGGCTATTTATAGGGTGACAGATGCCACAGCCAGATTGCCCTCACTTCCAAACATAGACTTCATATATTTCAGATATCACAGACTTCAATTATTAAGCAATATCATACAAAGAATTGAACACTTACTTATGAAGCCTATGAAACCACATTGGTTTTCAAAAATGTTTCCCGATTACATGATTAGAACAATTTGGTTATAACTAAGACGTATAATATATACAGAAAAAAAGCAATCCATTCCCTTATCTGCCTTAGAAAGCAGTAGACATCAAGTATTAGCTCACTATGAGTTCATCTATGTTAGTGGCCCAAACAAAAATATAATAACGTTTTTTTTTTTTTTTTTTACAAGTTAGCTTACAGGTCAGTTAGGTCCTCTAGAGATCTGAAGGTTCAGGTTGATAGAGTCAGGCAATCTCCCAGGTCCCCAGTTGCAATGTGTGAAAGGCCTTAAAAGTCAAATACAGCAAACAGAATATGGGCCAGAATATGGAAGCAAGTGAAAACAACAGGCCTCTAGTTTCATCGTAGACAACTATCACTCAGTTCCAGTTAGCAGTCTCACCTCATATTCTGAACTAACTGAAGTTTCTAAGTTTTGTGGAATGGTTCTGAATTAATAGACATTTTGAAAGTGGCCCCTCCTGCAGTTCATTTCAGAAGTCAAATGGAAGGTTGCTAGGGCACATACATAATTCAAGCATGATATACTCTGTCCATGTGTGGTTATAGCTGATATATCATTCAAGTTCCAGGCAGAAAAGCCAATTGGGCCTCCAATGACAATGATGGAATAATGAGTATTACAGGACAACACAACTTTTTCTTTATGGGTCAAGTAAACACTTCTCAAACATATTGAATATCCATTGTCTAGATAGATAAACCATACATTAACAGGGCTTTCCTCTCACAGGGGCTGAGCTTCAGCTTATTACCCATCATGTAGTTTATTCTTATCTCTAGACATTGATTCACTGCTACTGCCAGATGAAAAGCAGTACAGTTGGGTTTCTGGTATGCATCGATGACTTTTTACTCCAAATCTCTGGATGGTCACAGTGAGCAGTTTCATGTGAATAGTCAAAAGCATGAATGATTTAAAAAGAACTGTGTATGGCCACAAAATATAAATGCTAAGACATTGTGAGAAATCTGCAAGCAACAGCCATCTAGAGCCATCCATCCAAATAGGAATAGAGTATAAGAAAAGTAGTTCTTCATGTGTCAACTCACATGTGATAGTAGGTGGTCCTGAAAGTTTCTAGGAGGTCCAAGAGAATCAATATGGAAGCACTTATTCAGCTAAATCCAGTTGTTAGCCCCAACTAGACTAGATCCATTGAACAAAGCAACTTACATCAATCTGTCCTTATACCTAGAGAGCTGTCAATTTTTGGTATCCTTTTTTTTTTTTAAATGTTAGATTGCCTGTTTTCCAATTCTTTAATAGGAAGCCTAGTTTTTATAATGTTACTTATTTTAATTAAGAGATCAAGAATTTCACAACTGAATTCCTGAAGAACTCATTGGGCCTCAATGTCTTGTAATTTTTTAATTTCTGAATTAGTTCCAAAACTTTATTGTCCCTTCTTGAAAGCCTCACTGCCTATGGTGACCATTCCTCCCAGACATCATCATGTAATTTCATTACCTAGCAATATGAATGAGTTGATGCTTATATTTTCTTAGGCTCTTTTTCTCATCATTCTTTTTTTCCTTTTGTATTGGGAAGCAGAGGTTGTAATGTAAAGTGTAAAATATCTTGACTGATTTATTTTTATTTATTTATTTGTATCCCACCTCTCCATATGGATCGAGGCAGCAAACAACTTACAAATAGCATGTATTTCAAAACATTTCTATAAATGCCCCCAACAAGCTGGGTACTCATTTTACCAACCTGCGAAAGGATGGAAGGCTGAGTCAATCTTGGAGCCAAGGCAGGATCGAACTCACAACCTTGTGGCTTGCAGTACTGGCATTTAACCACTGCGCCACCACGGATTTGGCAGAAAGATAGTATATTTATATAACTGATTAAGAAGAAGGCTAAGTTAAGTAAGCAAGGATATAGTTTTGCCTCACTATGTAGTAACAAAGTGGTTCTTTTGTCCCTTGCAGAGAAACCAGGCCAAGATATTTTGCTGTCTGAACCAGAAAACTAATTGCCCCTGCTTCTGCCCAGAGAAGCCAGTTGGACTAGTAGTCGAATCTTACTTCAACATTGATGTTGGGAAACCATCTTCCACTTCCTTGAGGAGATCAGACTAGATTAAAGAGTGTAGGACATCTTAATTTGCCAAAATGTAGGGCTGCCCCTGCTTGCTGGTGCAAATATCTGAACCCAAAGCACACCTGGAGCTGTTGTTGTAATTCTTGTTGTTGTTATAAGATGCTATATTAAAAGGAATAAAAACTTCTCTTTCTCCTTCTCTATATCTTCCTCCTCTTTCTTCTACAGCTTTATACCACAGCCTTGTCTGTAGAAGCTCAGGGAATATTCTGCAATGTGTTTCTCAGATGTGCTGTGTGGAAAACAACCAAGAGGACAGTTAGGTTCCACCTCGTAATCTAAGTTTTACAATATCTTCATTTTCTTCTTTGGTTTTAAAAAGAAAAAAGGTACACCATCAAAACTTACATTGCTTGCCAAAGATTGATTCTGGGATCTTAATATTAATATTTTATGTGTCAGATGTGTTATATGAGCAATCATTATTAACCATACTAATGGTTAATAATGATTATCCAAATATAAGTGATTAATAAATACTTCTGACACATAATAATGGTTAATGAGTAGTCCCTCCACATTCACGAGAGTTCAGAGCACAGAACCCTTGCAAAAATGGAAAAACCATAAATAACCCTCCCCTTGCTATTCCCCTTCCATTCTTTTGCCTCTGGCCCCAGTGTAGGGACGGGGGAGAAAAGAAACAACCTAAAATGCTTTCTGGTACTTTCCCCTCAGGCAGAGAAGAGGGGAGTTTTGGAGTTTTAATTACTTCTGGCAGCCATCTTGAGAAAGGAGCACCTGACTAATCAGCAGACAATACACAGAAAAATGTGCAACCATACGGCAGAGAGGCTGCACCTTCAGTAGCGGGAGGAGGCTTTGCTCACTCAAAAGGAGAAAGGCTCCATTTTAAACACAAGCCTGGCAAGCCTGGGATAAGGAATGCAAGGGATGGGGAGAGAAGGAGAGGCAAACACATGCCTGACAAATAATCACATTTGCAAAGATCAAACCCGCAAATGTGGAGGAAGCATTGTGTGTGTGTGTGTGTAAACATTAAAAACCAATTTTAAAAGGCAATTTAAATAACTAAAGATCATATGGAATAGCACAATTGTGATTTCCCTCTAGAAGATCAACAAGGATGGAGCCAGCCTGATTTCCCTTGGGAGGGAGTTCCACAGTTGCGCTATGTGAACATTTCTCGCCACCCAGCCTGACACGTCTTCTGTACAGGTCTGCACGGCCTGGGAGATTTCCGGATCAAGTCAGGGCACACATGCACAGGCCTGCTTCTATCCTTTCCCCACTGGGAATTGCAGCACCCATTTCACTATTGTACCATGCCCCTCCCTTCAGGTTTCGTCACAAGCTTCTATGACAGAGAAAGCATTGCCTTGTATATGAAGCCAACCAAGTTTCTCAGGCTGGTGAGACATGCAACAAAGGCCCTGCTGAAAACTTTCTGTGACATGCAAAGCATGTCAAGCTGCATCTCTTTTTCTTACAGTGCCAGGTATTCTGTGAACTTCTTCCCAGTGTTGTGTGTGAGACAAGGGAAATCTCTTTAGTCCAATATCCCATCTAATATTGAATCAGTGGTGGTGGATCCACACTAGGTTTTAGTCTAAACTCAATGGAACTATCCCAGGTGCTGAACCTGGATTGGGGATAGGGTTCAGTAGATTGGAAAGCTCCTTTAACATGGAACATGAAGACTGTACTTTGATATCATCCAACTGGGCTTTCCTTACATTCTGTGCTCATTACAAGGCCAGATTATCTGGAATAACAAAGTAGGAGGGATTTTCCTCTATTTTATTTGTCCTGTTTCGCTTCATCATATTAAATTCCATCTTTTTCTAAGCAATGCACTTCTTAGAACTTCATGGTTTGTAAACAAATGTTGGCAAGTGGTATGGGGAACAGAATTCATTGGGCTTGTGACAATTTATTTATTTTTAAAGGGAAAAACAATCCTTCATTACCAGTCAGGAATTTGGGAAGCAGCAGTGTCTGCCTTCTTACTGTGTGTTCAATTCCCAAAGCTGTCACTTTTATGAAACACAGTGACAGGATGACTTCTGTCACTTATAACATTTTTTTTAAAAAAAATAATTATCTGAAGCACAGGAATTGACAGGACGTTTAGAGCAACCCACAGCAAGAATGAAGTTTAAATTATGCCTACCCCATTTCTTCAATTTGCTGTTGGTATAGACAAAGATATTTTGGTGTGCTGGGAGGGGAAAAGAGGAATTGCAGAGGGGTGGGAAAGAAATTCATTGGGTTCATGTTACCCCATGAAAAGATTCATTTTTCACCATCTGGGACTGGCAGTGAGACAAAGTTACATCTTCTCTCAGAAATCCATACATTTCCAAGATTTTCAATATACTTCAATAAAGAAGAAATGTTTGCATGTGTACATCAGGAAAATGCATACATGTGGAAAATATGTGCAAACACTTTAGAAGATGGACAAAATGCATAAATTAGGGAAAATACAGGCAGCAGAATAAGGAAGGAAAGAAATATGGAAGGGCAAGAAAAGATTAATTAATTTGCTGTTATTGCAAAAGGTGAGGGAAATGCTTCAGGGTTTTTTTTTCCTGACTCCAGTGCCAAAACAGACTTTGGGTATCTTGACTAAGGTAAACAATTGGTTGATGGGGACTTGAGGCCCCTTCCTAAACTGCAAACCCATGATTTCATAGGATGTTGAAAGTGGAACAATAGCACTGTAAGAGTCTAGTGCGGAAATGGCCTTTATCTTTACCTACAGTATGGTGCTCACATTCTTATCATATGTGAATGGTTTCACTCTCCCTCCTTCCTTATTCCCTACCCTTCCCACTTCATGTTCTTGAAGTGCTATCCAGAAACTGATATCCAGAAAGAAAATTATGGTTGATCTAATGTCACTTATACTAGTATACTCCAGGGATGGGCATCTTTGGTGGTCTAGAGAGCAACACAAGTCCTCCAGAAAAACTTAAAGGGCTATACCATCCCACCATGACCTCCTTTTAAAAAATATTGTCCTGAAATACCCACAAACATCTTCTGCACACATGGAGCATTTTACTGTGTTTTCCCCAGGCCATTTTATGCTCAAGAGGGACTTTTTTAACAACTGTACTTCCTGCTTTTAGACAAAGATCTCTCATGAGACTAAAATGGCCTAGGGTACAAAAACCAAGTAAAAATGGACCCATCTTCCCCTCCCCCGAGGGCATTTGGAGGCAGCTTTTTTGATCCCAAGGTGTCTGAAGGGTAGGGATGGGACGAATCCCGAATTTTCTGAATCCGGATCCAAATGCCTGGAAGGTTCTGGGAATCCACGAATCTCATGAATCTCAAATCTTTCAAATCCTTTTTTAAAAAAGGGTTTAAAAAGCAAGGGAAAGAAGGATAATCTTGGGCAAGACACACTCTCTCAGACTTAACAAAAGCCTAGGCAAAGGCAAACCTCCCTTTGAAGAAATCTGGCCAGGACAATTGTCATAGTTTTGCCTCAAGATCTTCCCAGATTGAAAATGACATGAAGCCCCTTTCTACACAGGTAGGAAAATGTGAATTAATCCCACATTTTCCTACCTGTGTAAACAGGGCCACATATTACAGTACAGAGGTAATCCAGGCCAAAACTAGCTTTTCTTTGCATAGCTCCTTCTGGTGTCCTGGGGTTTTGTGGTTTGATGATGCGCCAGAACATTTTGGCAGAGAAGGTTGTGACACCTTTTAAAACTACAAACCCCAGAATCGTGTCTGAAAGAGCTTTGCAAGGGAGCAATGCAAAGAAATGTTCAGCTGTCCTTGAAATCTCAAGAAGACTGTACTTTCCAGTCAAGTCTCAAGTCTTGCAACAAGGAAGGCACAGAAAACACACAAACAAACAGCCTCTAGTTCAATCTCAGTTCTGCACCCTGCAATCTCAAGAGCCAAGTCTCAAGTCCTACAACAAAGAAAGCACTTAAAAACACACACTCACATACACACAAACAAGCCTCTAGTCCAGTTAATTCTCTACCCTCAAGTCCTGCAAGGAACACTCAAGTCAAATCTCTAGGCCTGACCCATCAATCCGCAATCCCTACCCTCCAGTCTCAAATAAAAAAATAATACAGATTAATGCATGCTCAATAAACAATTCTGGAGGCAGCTACTGTTCACCTTGTTTGTTGTAGGCAACACACCCTTCTCCTGTAGAATCAGCTAGAGTAGAATCCCATTCTTTCCCAGCTCAGGTTTTTTGGCATTCATTATTTACCACAGACATGCTGCTACAACACAAGACCAAAAGTCTGTGTTTCTCCAACTCTCCTTTGCAACCCTTCCAATGGCAATGCTGCTTATAAACTTGAAGCTAGACAAAGGAAAAAGAGGAAAAGAGGTTGAGAAGCATAAAAAGATTTTCTAAAAGGGAGCTTCAGAACAGGTTAACCGAAGTATTCATGTATTCAAGACACAGAAACTAGGAGAGGAAGTGGCATCATGACAATCTTAGTCCCAGAATTGACCAAAGAAAGCTGGTGAAGGGGAAAGTATGGCTGGCATGGCTTGCATGGAACCTCTGAACCTCTTTTTGCAGTCTTTGGAATGCCCTGGGACATTCCCACAAACTCCTAGACCCCCACGCAAACTCAGTTTTGCTCCTCTGTTCCTTATTTCCCAATCCCCATCCCAAAATTACCTTGTAGAGGAAGGCAGCAACAGGGAGAGGCAGCACTAGGGGCACAGGCAGCAGGAGGGAGAAATGGCAGCCTCCAGTGCATGAAAGGCTTTATGCCAGTCTGCTGGCCAATCACCCATGTTGGGTGAGGAAACACGTGAGGAGCGGGATCCCATCCTGGTCCTGAGTTTTCAGGCATCCCGGTCTCCCAGGTTTTCAGGTGTCCTGGTCTCCAACAAACTGTTTGAGTGGCAGATTCGAAAGATTCTGTTTGCCTATTTTGGCACAGGAATTTGGATTCCTGAATCTTGAATCCCTGCCAAAGATTCGAGGATTTGAGGATTCGGTTGGCCCATCCTAATGAAGGGTATAAAAACAGCCTTAAGCCTACAAGTTTGGGAGGTTGATAATATATAGGGACCCAAGGCTGGGAAATACTGCATTAAGATGCTATTTATTTTACTTCATCATTTTATTTTATTAAATCCTGTTTTTCTCCCAGCTGAGGATCCATGAAAGTTTACAGTGTAAGTTATAACAAAACAGTTCAAAAAATGAATAGTAGAAAAGTTTTTTTTAAAAAAAATCAAATATTTATTTAACTTTTAATATTTAATATTTAAAACAGTTTATGATGCATTCAAAGCATAATGGTGAGTAAAGCACAGTACGCCCCACTGAAAGAACACCAAGCTGAAAATGAAGTTCTGTTTAACTAAAATGGTCTTTGATCACCACCCAGGAAAAATCAAAGAGTAGGCTAACATATCTTGTGCAATAGAGTTCTTTGGGATGAGAGCAGCCATCAAGAAAGCTGCCTCCCATGTCCTCACTAACTATCCCTGTGAGGGTGGTGGCACCAAAAGAAAGCTCTCTCACAAAGGTCTTAAGATTCATGCAGGCTTGTGTCAAATTTTTTTGAGATATTGCTCTGAATGCATGGTCATGTATCTATGTGTGTTTGTGCTGCCTGTCAACTTATGGTGATCCCATGAATTTCGTAGGGTTTTCTTAGGCAAGAAATGCTCAGAGGTGCTTTTGTCACTTCCTTCATCTGAAATGTAGACCTGGTATTCATTGGCAGTCTCTTATCCAAGTACTAACCCTGTGTAGCTTCCAAAATCAGAAGAAATCTGGTGCCTTTAGATGCACAAGAACTAAAACACTAATGACAATTATGTTCAGCAAGCCAGGTCTAACTCCAGCAGCAATTTTACATTATTCATAATGGCTCATTCAGTTTTTAAACAAGATGCACTAAAAGGTTTGTCTTTAGTTTAACTAGGAAGGAAAATAAGGCAGCTTTCATGTTATGTAAAGTTATTTTACACTTGCACCTTTCTCTTGAATTTCTCTCTTTTAGATTGTTTGTATTACCTTCCTGTAATTGCACATTTTCTTTTTTGATAATGCAGTGCCTGAAATAATATGCTGAATAGCCTGAAATAATATGCTGAATAGCTAAGAAGTTTTTATGGCTTTGGTTCCCTCCAGAGTCAGCCCTCTTTTAAACAGAGGTAGAGTGGACTCTCTGTATCTGCAGGTGTTTAGTTCCAGGATCACCCATGAATGGCAAAAAACATGAATGACCATGTCCTATATTAAATGATGTTGATGTGCACATGGATGCTTCAACACTTCCATGTCCATGTCGCTGTCATTTTCTGTATAGGACACAATGTTCTGCAGTAACTGGAAATCACAGATGCAGAGGGTAGCAGAGATGTAGGTCCACTGTACAGCTATAAACGTCAAAATGTGGAATTATCATTACAGTTTCCACAGCCACTTTCCCCATGCCCAAGAAGCACCCCATAACTCAGGCAGCTGTAATGTTGTGCATCATACACTACTGCTAGCAGTTTTGATTGCTCCTGGCAGCAGGTGGTACTGCTAATGGGATTTTTGTAAAGTTGTTGTTGTTGTTGTTGTTGTGTGCCTTCAAGTCACATCTGACTTATGGCAACCCTAAGCTAAACCTATCATGGGGCTGTAAGGCCCCACTTTGAGGGTGCCCGATACCAGTGAGGTCTGGATGGGCACCATTCCCAATTGGCACTATGTTTAATTGACAACAGAATTAATTGGCCTTAATATCAAAATTTATGCCTGCAAAGTGACTGGAAGGTCAAACCGGGCAAGGAGTTGTTCTAACTGTAAACGTGATAGAGAAAGGAGAGTCAGCCTAAAAATCCCCAAGGTACGATTAGGTCACTTGCAAAGCACAGTAACCAATGCCCTGCAGATGATTGATTTAAGCAGAAGCAGGATATTTCCCCCAACAACACCAAGCCAGAAGCCCATCAGATTTACTCCGATCCTTTTTACTCCGATCTTTGCATTCCTCAGACTTCATTCATGATTGGATTAACCATCACGTCCTTGTCAATCAAACACTGTGCACATTAACGGGCAACTAGACCATTGTTAGGACAAAGGTCTCATGCTCTTTCTCACCCAGGAACTTCCCACAGGCCATTTTTCGGGTACATATACCCCTGATTTCAGGCTCGCAAATCGCAGCTTCTCACCCTTCTGAGCATCACTCTGTCCATCCAATTCCCGATCTGAGAACTGCCCTTGGGTCCAGCAACCAAGCCACCTCATCCTGCTCTCTGCTCCTCGCCTGATACGGTAAATATCACCCGAATCCTTCACAGTTGCTCTCCCATTTTCCTTCCTTTCTCTCAGTTAGCTCTTGTGCGAGTGTGTGCACATGTGAATCTTTATGTGCAGATGTGGATTTATTGTAATAAAACAATAAATGATTTTTCTACATCGCTGTGTTGGCTGAGTCTTTCCTGTGGGTGCCCGTAGACATTGACAGCAAGATCTCGCTAAGTTACCCCCCTCTCATTAGCCTCCTGATTCTAAGCTAATTAATTCCCCACCTTTGCAAGGAAGTACTGGCATCACAGGGTAGTCCTTGTGGTACCTACGTTTTGGGGTAACAGGGTTTTCTTGGCAAGATTTGTTCAGAGGAGATGTGTCTTTGCTTTTCACTGAGGCACAAAGGGTGTGGTTTGCCCAAGGTCACCCAGTGGGTTTCCATGGCTGAATTGGGATTTGAACCCTGCTCTCCAGAGCTCTGGCCCATTTCTACACTAGCCTGTTCTAGCGCTATGAGTCTACTTTCGACATCCTATGGAATCCTGGTGTTTGCAGCTTCAGGAGGGGCCGGCCAGCCCCTCCCAAAGCTGCAAACCCCAGGATTCCATAGGATGTTGAAAGTGGAATCATAGCGCTAGAACAGGCTAGTGTGGAAATCTCCGTAGTCCAGCACTCAAACCACTACACCACACTTGTTCTTGGTGTATCTAATAGGTCTTAACTGCCTAATCAGGACCAAGATACTAAAATATTTTTCATAATGACAAGGAAGGCCGATTCCTGTTGTTAGGAAAATTTGTTTTCCCTCTAACTACTATGAGGATTCAGTGAAGCACAGAGGCAAGAGAGAAGACAGAGGGAAATGTCAGATTCTGTCATTGTCTTTCCTATGTATAGTGCTACATCCAGTCAGACCTGGATGCTTTGGACTCCTGAGTTCTTTTCATGTTGCACGGTTATAATGCAATGACTCCACTTTAATCAGCATGGTTGCATTTTATGGAATCCTGAGATTTGCAGTTTAGGGAGGTGTTTTTATAATTCTGTCCCAGATAGAACAGGTGCTCTCCAAACTATAAACCCCAGGATTTCATAGGATGCTGCCATGGCAGGTAAAGAGGGATAACAAGGTTCTAAGTGTATAGTCTGAAAAAGCCCCTGGATTGGTCTCTGGTGTGGCCATGAAAGTGGAGAACTCGGAATTTTTGCTACATTTCTTGTGGCCCTATGCTTGCTATGCCATAAGATGATTCATCACAGTAACTTTTTCATGAGGAAACAGATTTACTAATACTTTTTTTTTAAAAAAAATTACTTACTTTTTTTTAAAAAAAAATTCAGTGTGCTTTCTTTTGTCTTGTGCGTAATCTTTATGGACATTGTTTATTTTCTTCATAATTGTCATCAGAATTTGCTGTTGTATTGGAATTATTTTGGAGCCTAATGAGCAGATTATACTATAGCAGTATTGAATTTGGGTTCTGTACCACTTAACGTTCCGTAAACTTCCTGCTGCAGCCAGGCTGTCTGCGTCGTGCTCAGTGTCTCTGACTCAGGACCTGGGAAAGCATTCTCATCTATCAATCGATGAAAGAAAGTGCTGAATATGAAAGAGATGAGTCAGCAAACAAACACCCAAGAGGAGCAGTCAAGAAGGTTTTTTAAAAAAAACCTGGAGAAACAAATAAGCAAGGAAAGATTGAAAGACAAACGAAGATATAGAATTCAAACAGAAAGCCATGTTAGCTTTTACAACACAAAAAGGAATGACAAAGGAGAGAATAAGAGGAATCAAGCTGCACTTTTAGGACTGGTTTATTTTCTCATCAGTTTCATAGATTTTAAATCCATGAAAGCACATGCTAAAATAAATTGGTTCATCTTAAAGGTACTGCTAGATTCCTCCTCTCTCATCTTGCTTCTTACTTTTTATGACAAGATGGAGGTGTCAGCTCCCATTAGGCAAGCTACTTCATGTCACATGAGAATTCAAGTGGGCAACCCATGGCCAGTAGGCTGCATGTGAGTTTTGGAGATCTATGCAGTTTTCTTGGGGCCAAGGTGGCCATGCATCTTAATTCCCCCTTGCCTACACCTCTGCACAGAAATCCATATGGAATGGTAGACTCTTTCCTTCAAAATTCAACTTTCAGGCAGGAGGTATCCCTTCTATAGCCAGATTTGCTTAAAAGCAAACTCTTTTTTGTACTTTTCCAAAAGTCCAAGCCAGAAAATATATCAGAAACGCCTCTTTTTATCCTTCCCTTTTGTATCTGCCATATGTGTTTATAGCTTTCATATTTGCACCTCCTGAATATTTTTTTCTCTTCCATATATAAGCAAAAGCTATTATAACAGCAGTTTATGTTCTAATTTCACGTCAGAACATAGATCTTCATGCTTTACTTAAAACTTCTTTTTTTTTTAGAAATTAGCTTTACAGGTTGCATAATAAACAGTAAATACACACAGACATTTTCACATCTTTTTTTCCCCCAATCTTATTTTCCCACAGCAGCTACAGAAGCCAGCTAGATCCCTGAAGGCTGTACTTTTTATGTAAAAGCAACAACATACCTCAAATAACAATGTTTGTTTTTAAAGGCAGTGGAGTGCTATGCAAACTGAGTTTTATGGCTAATATGGTGATTCTAACTTGAAGAGAAGAACTAGGCATGATGTTTGAGAACTGTGTTTGGAATTTCATGCTGTTATCATTTTAAAAAAAAAAGAGTAACAGCAGTTCCATTCACTCCATTCCATGCATTTAATGTTCATGGGAGGCAGGGATGTAGCTATATAGGGGAAGGCAAATTGAAGGTATGCCCTCAAATAAAAATTCTGCACAGCCCACCCTCCATGAAATCTTTGTTCAGTCCTCACATTTCTAACATTCCAGAGAGTGAGAGACCGAAAATTTTTCAAGCCTAGAACTCTTATATTTTCATCCTTCATATTAAACTTCACCTGAACACAGGTTAATCTCAAAAAGCAAAGGGGCAGCCAAAGGGAATACAAAGACAGCAAACATAAGAGTTCTAGGCATTAATGATTTCCAATGCCTCACCCTCCAGAATGCTAGAAATCTGGCAGTAAATGAAAATTTCATTGAAAGGGACAGAATTCTTATTCTTATGCCCTCATATCCCCCTGTAACTAACACCTCCAAATGGAGAAAGCCTCTAGATAGACTGGAAAGAATCAATAAACAAATCAAGTAAACAAATCAAGTAAACAAATCTAGCTATTCTTTAGTTATTTATCTAAGCTATAAAAATGATATAAAGAAAAAACAAAATGAAACTTCAAAGAAAACTAAAACACATAATCTAGTTGTGATTAGACTTATGCTGCAATTTGGGAAAGATAAACTCCCAGCCCATATTATTCAAGAGACTGAGGATCTTAAAACCTGGTTATGTTTTAATGCTTTTAATGTATTTAATGTATTGTTGTAGTACCGCCTCGATCCATGGGGAGAGGCGGGATATAAATTATTATTATTATTATTATTATTATTATTATTATTATTATTATTATTATTATTATTATACAGTATCTGAACATATGGTTGCTCATAGATATCTGCTATTCACAGTAGTGGTCTATGGACTGGGGCTGGCTGTAGTTAATTGAAACAAATATGATGGCGGTCCCTGACACCCTGGGAGGAAAAAACCTGCCAGTCCCTCAAGTTAGACAGCTTGAGAAGCACTGATACTGATGTGCACTTTGTTTGGATGTGTTTTAGACATCTGAATGCCTTTAACTGAATTTAATGCTCAGATCCTGCTCATACACATATTGAACTGATTCAACTATGGCCTGAGCAGAGCAATAAAAAAGTTACTTTTTTGGAGTAGAAACCCAGTATCCTTCAGTTGATGGTATCCAGTGAGTTGTAGTCCAAAAAGCAAACAAATTCTAATTTCTTTGAGTTCTGGAAAGAAGCAAGGAATAGATTTAACTATAATCTGACACTGGAAAGTGAAGCACATACATTTTGCTTCTGTTTCAGAACAGGCTTTGAATCACAGTGACTTCCCATTGAAGAAAAGCAGGGAAGCAGATTTCCAAGCTCTCTCTTCTTGCTGCAGCCTGCAGTGCCCCCCTCACACTCCTCCAAAAATTGTTCCAGCCCTCCAAAATTGAGTTTGGAGGATAAAAAGGATAAAAAGAAAAGGATAAAAAGAGGTTAGGACTGTTGTGAGGGAATGAGATCATCTTTTTCTTCTTCTGCTGGTAGAAATGTCCCTTAGATAGGTGCTAGATAAATGGTCCACATGCCATCAGTTGCTGATCCCTGGAGAGGTTCTAGAAACAAAAGAAACAATTTTAGCCAGGGAATGCACATATGATATTCGTCCCTGATAGATTTTGGGAGGGAAAATGCTCATCCCCTAGAGCAGACAGCTTGGAAACACTAGGGGCTAGAAGGATCTTTTCTCAAAGGATTTCCTGCATTTCCTGGCAATACTACAGGATGAGGAAAACATCATGTTGGTCTCCAAAATAAAATCGGTTTGTATGGGAGTAAAATCTAGGACTTTCAGAGACATTTTCTCCCCTAGAGAGGCTCATTGTTTATAATACTGGGGAAACTTTTGACAGATTCACTGGAGATATGCATGAGAAATCCACTCTGTTAAAGAATCAGATCGAAATCCAATTTTTAATCCCAATTTGAGTAGTCCCACAAAATGAATAAGACTTATGTAAGTCCCATTGATTCAAGGGGTCTTCTTCAGTTGGGACAAACAATTGGATTTAGACCTTACATGTAATGGAAGGACTGGCCCTGTTTAGTACATCATCTGTGAAAAGAAAGAACATTTCCAGAATAAGGTTAGACATATTGCAATGGTTTTAAAAGACCGAATTCTACTTTTATAGGTTGATAACCAGAAAAAGTGTATGTTAAAAAGTAGTTTTGCTGCAGGGGTTATAAAGAATTGCTGAAAAGACAATAACAGAACCCAAGAGACATTTGCTGTCCAAGGGGACAGGAGGAATATAACCTGTTCAGTGAAATATGTTCCTTAAGGACATTATGCCTTCTCTTGAAAAGTATACTCTGGGTTTTAGTCTGGAGGAACTATCCAAAGTGCTAAAAGCTATCCCCCAAATAGGTTTAGCACTTTGGATAGTTCTCCTAAAGTTCAGACTAAACCTCAGAACAAATTTATTGCTTCACTGACATGAAAGCCGCCAGCTGTCACTGGTCCTACTGTTACCTCAAAAGGTGGGGCACCTTGAGGTCCTTAGCAGTATCAGCATCTCCTTAGGAAGATGGCGAAGTTCACCTGTGTATACCAGTACTAACTGTAGGACAGCAGTTGAGAGTCAAAATAATATCTTGGGGAAACACACACACACACACACACACACACACACACAAGCAATCAAGCAGTCTCATGATAGGATAGGTACAAAGATAGCAAAAGTAAAGGAGAGAAAGATTGGATAGCGAGAATTTTGGGGTGAAGTGGGTGACAATTACTGTTCCAGAAGAAGGGGATTGAAGCAAGATGGCTCAAACATGAGAATTTGAGGGTAGCCCAGGAAGCACAAGAATCAAAGAGGAAACAGACAAATCACATGCTGACAAAAGTGCTATAAATCATCAGGCTGGGAGCCAGGGTTTAAACACCCTTCTTCTGTCCTGAAGGGAAACATATTAATTGCCCTCTTCCAGAATCTACCAAGGGATCCGGAACAGACTAATGATGTTAACTTCAGCTGACAAAGAACTGCTAGGAGTCATGATAGCCTCTTAATATCTGGGCAACTGAGGGGACAAAGGAGAGCTTCATCAGGAAGAGGGTACAGGTTGATCTTCTATTGAGGCAGCTTTGTTCACCATTGTACTTGACAGTTGAGTTGAGGGGATTATTGCAAGCTCATCAGAGTCAGGGCTTTCTGACTAATCCCATTGAATTTACAACCGGGCCATGCTGATGTAATCTGTTTTAGCATGCAGCTTCCAATGAGAGTCCTTTTTTCCACATGGCATTCAGTCATAAGTGTAAGATTTATATTATGCCAATTAAACAATATTTATAGCCAATTATGCTGTATCACTTATTGGGGGTGTATGGCATGGTAACACAATTGCTCTGAAAATGTTCAAGTATAAAACAAAATTATGTGCCATTTATGTGTACATTTTCTGTGTAGTTCCTTATCCTCTCAATGAACACGCTAGAATGTGATTCATAGAATTTCAGCCGTTTCATCTGCTTTTCCTATTTGTCATTTTTAATAGTTCATGTGAGAAAGGGAGAAGGGATTCTGAAAGCATTTGGTGCTCCCACATGACAAGATTCATGTGAGCAGAGGGCTTGTGCAGACAATATTTTCTCCAAACCAGCCTCCATTACCTCAGATATTTAAAGGCATTAATTATTTCACACTGAATATGTGGGAGATCAGATACTGACAACTGTATCACATGAATACGTTTTGATCTTACAGCAACAAAGATGCCACTGGTTTTGTCACTGAATGTCTACTTGATGCTATTTTCAAAGTTTTACATGTCTAATCACAGGTAAACTTCATTAAGTTCAAAGTGGAGCTATTTGCTAGCACCAAATAAATGAGTATAGGGTTGCTGTTATTTGCTCTCAAGTTGAATTTGACTTATGACATCTCTATGGATAAAAGATCTCCAAGAACTCCATTCATTATGAATGTCTCTGCTCAGTTCTTGCAAGCTTGAGGCTTCCATTATTGAGTCACTCCATCTGTAACACTTTACCCAGCATTATCATCTTTTCTAATGAGCCATGTACTCTCATAATACATCCAAAACACAATAACCTCCATTTACTCGTATTACTATAATGTTGTTCTTGTGGGCCTTCAGGTCATTTCTGACTTATGTGGAACCTAAGGCAAACCTAAGTAAGTTGTTCGCCGCCTCGATCCATATGGAGAGGCGGGATACAAATAAATAATTTTAAAAAAAACCTATCACTGTATTTTCTTGGCAAGGTTTGTTCAAAGGAAGTTTGCCTGTGCCTGAGGCTCAGGGAATATGGATTGCCTCAAGTTAACCAGTGGGATTCCATGGCTGAGCAGGGATTCATACCCTGATCTCCAGAGTCATAGTCCAACACTCAAACCACAACTCTCAGAGTGTTACCCTGTTCTCTGGGGGTCCTGGGAGGGGCGCCCAAATAACCAAACACGAAGCACAACTTTTGGGGAAAATTAGCTGGAGCACTCACTAAAGCTAGCGAGAGGCAGGGTAACTCAGCAGGATCTTGCAACCCAGCGTCTACGGGATCAGGTCAGTCAAGCAGTCAGATGGTTTTAAAGTAGCAAAAACGATGTTTTATTTAACACAGACAAACATAAAAGATGACACAGTCACGCAGCTAACTAAAGAATCGGAAATAGGGATTTTTGGAGGGAAATGGGTGATACAACACCTGTCTTGTAGTCCTGGAGAGGTAATGAAGATGGAGTTCGTGGGTATGGAGTCTCAGTACGTGGGACTGAGGGGACGGCTCGCCAGACACAGCGGCAGCAAGGCGGGATGGAACTCAGGAACGATCCAAGATCCAAGAACTCAGGAACGATCCAAGAGGTCTGAGGGGTTCAAGCGGTCCAGTCTGAGGTGGTCTCGGAATCGAGGGCTTATATAGGGTGAATTGTGACTGCAGGCCATACCTTACTCAGTGAGAACAATGTGAGTTTGGAGCGGGACAAAGCTTTGGAAAGGTCAGAATTTAGCATGATTGGCTTAGCGCTGAATCAACAATAGTGTAACCAGTATGCAAATGCCGAGTGCTTAGTACGGTTTTGTGCGGCTACCTGCTTGGGGCAGGTGCACCTTTGTTAGTATCGCACTTAAGCAAAAGGGTGTTTGCCAGAGAGGTCCCTGAAACGACAAACCAGCTCAGTTTGGCCTGCCTAAGTGGGGAATGGAATGTCCAGCAATTATCGGCCGCACCTGTTTACGTGCTTGTCCGGAGGCTTCACAAACACGTGGAGCAGGGTGGCAGAGGAAAGCCGAATGGTTTGATATCAAAAACAACATCAAGTGCTATCTCTGGGTAGGCCTGAACTGCAGTAACAAGAGGACTGCAACCTAATTATTACAGTCTGCCTTCCACTTTCATAGGGGTTAGGGCACAAGACCACTGCAAAAGTAAGAAAACCATGAATAAAAAAATTGAAATCTTGAATGTTTTTTATTTTTAACCAGAGAACATTCCTCTAGAAATCTCTAGGTGCTCCAGCATGATTCTATAGTCAAATTCCAGTGGAACTGGGCCACAGAGACATGCTGGAGGACCTAGCAATGCCTACAGAATGGTCTGGCTGAAGTGGATCATAGAATTGTACTGGAGGACCTAGAGCTTTCTAGAGAGAACATATTTTTTCCATGGAAGGGGCAAATAGAGTAAGAAGTCATTTAAATTAATTAATTAATTAATTAACCCATGAATAATCAAATCT
This sequence comes from Ctenosaura bakeri, assembly GCA_948474755.1. NCBI lineage: Eukaryota > Metazoa > Chordata > Lepidosauria > Squamata > Iguanidae > Ctenosaura > Ctenosaura bakeri. The sequence goes on along the minus strand of CAOLHI010000369.1, from coordinate 473,597 downwards.
GCAAATGCTGAACCTGCAAAAATGGAGAGCTAATTGAAGTATGTTTTCCAGCCTCATTAGTCTTCAGATTGTCTTTAATCCCAATTGGCAAGATAGGGCCCAATTTTCTTTATTACTGTGTTTACACATCTTTCTCTTTTTTTGCTTTCTAATATGACCAGATTCAAAAGATGTCAGGGCCTATGTCATATTAACATTTAAGTGAATGGAGACTTTCTGTGAGTGCAGGTTGCCAGGTCAGTCCAGGACATTTTGTTTTGCCTGAAGTGAAGGTGCCTCCTTCATGACTCCAATACTGGCTAAGGGGGTAACATTGTCCACCACACTTGATGATGACACAGTATCCGGGTGGCAGACCAGTCTGCATAGCATTCACTTCACTACTGTCTCCCACCCTTCGGGGTCTCCCATCTGGTAGACTTTCACAGTAAATAATTATAGCACTTACTTTAACTGTCATGACAACATCCTATGGATTCCTGAGAATTGCACTTCACAGAGGGCTTTTTAGAAATCTCTCTCAGAGACCTCTAGTGCCTCACCAAACTACAAGCCCCAGGATGCTGTAGGATAAGCTGTGACAGATAAAATGGAATCATTGTATCATAACTATGACGTGTGAAAGGGCCTAAGGTTACCCAGTGAGTTTCATGGCTGAGTGGGGACTTGAAATTGTGTCTTCCAAATTCCATTCTGACAGTCTAACCACTACATCATAGTGATTCTTTTATTTTAAACTTGAGTCCTGGCTGTACCCATGTCTGAACTGGTTGCATCATGCAGAATCCTGGGATTTGTAGTTTGGGAATGCAATAGAACTCTCTGGCTGAAAATTTTAATTATTCCCCTCCAAACTGCAAATCCTAGGATTCCTTAGAATGTTGCCATGGCAATAAAAGTGGAATCATACTGCTGTAATGGTGCCTCATTTCACCTAATGGTAGGGCTGGCCCTGGCAGTTTGCCCTACAGGGATATGGAATTGTCTTCCCAAAGAAATCAAGTCAGTAACAGAATTAGCTGAGACAAAAAAGTTCTGTTCTCTTTCACATCTGCTATTTTTCCTACCTCACAAAGAATCTAATCAAGAAGAAGATGACAGTGGAATACTTGTTACAACCGATGTAAGCCTAAACCATTTGTGGATTTTAACCCACCATTCAAAGTCAATGTTTTAAATAGTTTGAGAACTATCTGAAAAGTCATAAGATTAATAGGTTTGATCTATGCTGGAAATCTAGTCTGCAAACTTTTTACCTAATGGAAAGGGCAAATGCTACCTAGAAGAAATTATAGTAATCATAGCTGTTTAAAATGAAAGCATGAATTGCTGGATATATTAAGAAATGTGGTATGGGCTTTATTGGAAACATTTTTCTATTAAGATAGAAGAAATGTAAGATAATAGCAAGGCACTTAAGGAAAGATAACTCAAATGTTGCTGTACTTCATACTAATCCAGAATATTTACATTGAACCTCATGTTGGCCATCAAACTGGCAGTTTCACAGAGGTACCCATGCATCATCCATCAGCTAATGGGAGAAGGTCTCTTAAGCCCAATCTTTGGCAGAACCTCACACAGTGCTTCCTAATTTTCAGCAAAGGTTGCTTTTGGTCATTTGACAATAGCACATTATGAAATATTCATTACTATAGTATTATACTACTATCAAAACAAGATTATATTTGCCAAACAAATGACTAAAGTGCATTTTGTGAAGCATTACTAATTGTGTTTGTTCACTTGTTTCTTTCAAAAATCCACCAAACAAAATCATATGTGGCATGACTTTTAATCAATGGTAATTGTTAAGGTGTTAAAAAAGAGAGAATGCCTGGATGGGAAAAAAATTGGATACTTTATGATGAAGAAAATAGTGATAAATGTGACTATTAGGGCAACTATGTTGGATATCTGGAACACAATTCTAGTAGTATAACCTAACATTAATTAAAAGGATCAAAAGGAAGAGAAATTAGAAGGAACAGAAATTGAGATTGAGACGCCTCTTCATTAATCAGAGCGCTAAACATAAGTAACATTTTTCAGAGCAACAGAGGTGGTATAAAAACATAAACTCTTTCTGCAAAGCATATATACTTTCCTTCTGTCCAGCGATGGAGAAACTACAAATTCCAGAAATCCTAGGCAGTAAAGTCAATGGTGAGGGATGAGGGAATTAACAGTCCCAGGACATGTGAAGGGGTGTAGTTTGCCTAGACTTATTCTGATCAGGCAAATCCTAAGAAAATGTGATTCGATCTCCTACACAGGTTATCAAGGTTGATTTTATCAACCAACCACATTTTACAGACCCAGGATTACCAGATATGATATTGATCAGGATCAGAAATAGAAAACTGGAAAGCACATGTCTGATCAGCAAAGGAGAAGGAGAATAAACTCCATGTGCTTGTTGATGGAATCGAATTTATTCTTTGAAAAACCCAGTGTGTTTTGGCCTCTTTTTATATTTTTGGCCTTCTTCGGGGGCATAAATCCAACAGAAATTTCTGGAGTTGCTACTGCATTCTCCTTGTGAACTGGATTGGTTTGTAACAAAAGGAGAGTACAGTAGCAACTCCAGAAATTTCTGTTGGATTTATGCCCCTGAAGAAGGCCAAAAATATAAAAAGAGGCTAAAACACATTGGATTTTTTAAAGAAAAAATTATATTCCATCAACAAGCACGTGAGAGTTATTCTCCTTCTCCTTTGTATGATCAGCAATATAGGAGGGAGGAGAATAGAGGTAGAGAGGGGAGAGAGAGAGAGAGAGAGGGAGTCATCTATGGAGATTAGGGATTAGGTCTGCAGGTTTTCTTATTCATAGATAGATAGATAGGTAGATTAGGTTTTCTCATAAAAAGTGGTTTGAACAGTGAAGCTGCAATAACAACTGGAAGGTTGGAAAAAGTTGAATAATTGTTATGGTTTCTTGTTTGACAAAAAATAAAAATGAAGACTAGCAGTATATCAGCTTTTGTCGATTTCTAAAAAAACCAAAATGCCTCACAGGAGGACAAGGAGGAACTGTACAAGTATTAACGATCAAGGGCCTAAATGGTTTTGGTCCAGATTGCTTGAAGGGCTGCCTTTACCAATATTAGCTTCTTCCTCCATATTGGGATGAGCATCGGATAAGATTACCTAGTCAGCAGCATCTCTTTTCCTGAGATGTCAGGGAATAAACCTGAGACCAGACAATTGGTCCTTGTGGTGTTATAGGTGTGTGAGAGTTGATTCCTTGAGATGTGACAGAGACGAGGCAGTCTAGTATTGGGGAATGAGTTGGAATTATTTCTGGACAGTTGGTGGCAGAAATGAGCATGAGGGCAATGGATCCACAATTTGGGTAAAGGATGTATTATCAGGTTATATAGCAATCTAGAGACATGAGAAAAGCAGCATTTTTGAGGATGGGCAGGCAACAAAATCCACTCTGTAATGGCAGAAGTTGAAACCATGACTTGTATCCCATGTGGTCTTACCTAGAGCACACACAACAGGTAGGGATGTTTTACCATGCTCTATATGCTTTTTCTGGGAATTGTGGAAGTTTCACTGCCAGTACTAGGGTTTTTTTTCCCCAGGCTCTGTACTACTGCTGTGAGGGCTTGTATAGCACGAAAACTTGTAAGTTACAGTGCTGGCAGTCCACTCTTGCCCTGCTCCAAATGCCACAATATATCCAAGTGCATACCCTCCAACTGTCCCAGTTTGGCAAGGACAGTCGTGATTATTTTCTGTTGTTCCTCTTTTTCAGCTGCTTTACATATGTCCCAGTTTTTCTCTCCTCTTACCACTTTCCTCCTTTGCCTTCAGCTTTTGGCATTTGGAGCAGGGCAAGAGTGGACTGCCAGCACTGTAACTTACAAGTTTTCATGCTGTACAAGCCCTCACAGCAGTAATACAGAGCCTGGGGGAAAAACCCTAGTACTGGCAGCAAAACTTTCACAATTCCCAGAAATAGCATATAGAGTATGGTAAAACATCCCTACCTGTTTAAGTTGCTGCAAACTGAGTTCAAACCACAAAAGAAGTTTGCACTCAATTAACACAATGTTGGGGAGAGGAGAGGAGAGGAGAGGAGCCTTTCCTGTAGGCTAAGGCAAATGCAAACTGCTGCAGCCTCTCCTCGCTTTTCCATTCTTCCTCATTCACAACTTTTGCCACACTGACCACACTGTGATATTTTTTGGTCATATGTATCCTGTTTTTTATCTGTGAAATGTTGATGGATATGCAACTGCATGCACCTCTTCTCAGTCTCATTCACTTATTTTTGGTCTCCTGGCGTACTGACCACAGCACACATATAAACACCTTTAGAATGAGCCTGGCATAGAAGCAGGAATGGGCCAGATGGAAATGGCTCTCCAGGTTGCAAAGCCACCTTTTTTCAAAAACCAGACTGTCTCTTTGTTCAGTGCTGCTCACCTGGAGATGCAGAGAAATAGCCAGCAATTCTGTGAGACTTCAGCTGGCATCCTGAGAACAAGCATCCTAATACTTAAAATCCAATATGTGTGCCTATTTGTAAAAACAATTCAGCAAGCTGACACAAGAGGTAGAGCCTTCTCAGCACATCTTGGCCTGTGGAACCCTTTTCCAATTGATGTTCAGTAGACTCTACTGTTGCAGGCCTTGAAGCTATCCCTAAACCTGTTCTCTTGGCCTACATCTGAGTTAGCACTGTGCTGGGACCATATTATTTATGGTCTCATATGGACAGGAGTTTTAATTTTGCTTCTGATATTGTTTCAATTATCTCATGTTTTTTAGGTTTGTGGGCAGGGGGGCAGTGAGGGGGTATGAGTTGTCAGACAGTGTGAGAGTAACACTGTCAAGAAACTAGACATTAAAAGGCTAGAGTTGTACTAAAGGCAATTTCCACACTACACTGTTATAGCACTCTATTATTCCACTTTCAATATCCTGTTGAGTTCTGGGGTTTGTAGTTTATTGAGGCCAAAGGGATCTCTGGCTGAGAATTCTAAATGCCCCTCTCTAAACTGCAAACTCCAGGGTTCCATAGGATGTTCAAAGAGGAATACCAGCACTATAACAGTGTAGTGCAGAAGAGGCCAAAGTAACCCAAAGCAGTCTGCTCAAAATGGAGACACCAAACTAAATTCATCTGTCTTCTTAGGGAGTATTAGCTGCTTCAGCAGAAGAAAACTGATCATTCCACTGAGAAATTCCAGAAGGGAATCTACTGGACAGCAGCAGTAGGGGGAAGTAACACTTAATAATGAGGCCTCCAAAGTGCCATGGAAGAGCTGTTTTCTATCAACCTCCTCTTTCTGTCTAGTTTACGGTAGGACACGTAGGGTTATTCACACATATGTACTGCAGGAGATTGTGCAACACACTGGTTGCTATGGGTGAGCTCAGGCAAACAGCTCTGGTGATGAATTCCCACCCTCTCCACTGTTTGCTTTGTTTTGCTTTGTTTAAGCATGTTTGAATGATATGGCACACCATGGACAAATGGTGTGATTACAGTTGACGATCTCATATCTTTCAGTTCACATTTCTGAAACACTGCAAGAGGTGGCAAGCCTATCATCTGATGTGTTTATCTGAAGTTGTTTCCTTAGTAGAAGGAAGGACAAACCTAAACATAGTATAAAACAAAACCAGGAATCTACAAGGCACTCACTGTGGCAATGTTTTGCTCCTCAGAACTTTCTAGACTGTCAAAAAATGGGAGCGAGGACAAACCAGAATCAGCCAGAAGTCCACTTCTCATATGAAATAGTTTTTTAAAAAAATTAAATAGTGTGTGTGAGTAGGAGTTGATCCCTTTTAAAGGGGAATTGCCATCTCTAATGACTTCCAGGAAAGGTATTTTGCCCTCTTTACCATAAAAAGTGTACTTCAGGCAGATCTTATGGGTAGATGGGGGTAACAAAAATGGCACCAGGGTGTTGTATGTAGCCTCAGGGCTGCACTTTGTCCATCCTTGGGATAAAACACCAGGTATGAAGAAATCTAATGCCAATGGAGCTTGAATCATAGGATTTTTCTTTAAATTATACCCACATTGTTATTTGAGCATTTTACATAAAACTGGCTTGAATATTTAGGACTAACATTGTGGTAAAGTATTATACCTTTTGGAAAGTTAGATACTTCAGTTATCCTTGTTGTCCAGGCCTGATTAATAGCATCACTGTTAAAAATAATAATAATAACTGGAGTCCTTACACTAAGTCAGGAGTACTTCAAGGGAAGGGGATGCATTAAGAAATGTTCCATTATCCAGTTCTGCGGTGGGAGACAACCAAATATACAGTAAATCATCAATAGAAACTTCATTTCCAATTGTTTTATCAGGCCTTTTAGCTGTTTAGACAAACAGCATGACATTTCTATTCATTCTAGGTGCAACCAATTTCTTTTCCAACAGTGAAGAAAATATTCTTAAAGGTGAAATCTTCAGCAGCAGCAAATCTGACACCATTTTTATATAATCCACTAAAAGCTATACCAATCAGAGGCTGCAGGGAAGCCATTTTGTTAATTTAATTTGCCAGCTCCCCTTTCCTCGCTCACAAAAGGGGGCATGAAGAACCAGCTTGTAATAAATGTTCTCACTTCTACCAGTAGAGTTTATAACATGTTGCTCCACCTAAATGCAATATAAGTGGCATTTAAATGTCCAGCATTCATCCTTTTCCTTTTATGTCTCTGAGGCAGCAATAAAGAACAAAGTATGATGGTAACCCAAGGCTTTTTCTCCCTGAAACAGACTTTTTAAAATGTGTGTGTGTGTGTGTATCTATACCTGTATCTATCTATCTATCTATCTATCTATCTATCTATCTATCTATCTATCTATCTATCTATAATATATGAGAATACTAATAGTAGTAATAATATGTTACTAACAAATAATGTTGGAGGATGAATTCTTTAATGATCACATAGCCTAATAATGAGTTTTGATATGTAGTCTAATAAGGGCTTAAGAGTGTTTTTCTAAGACATTATTCTATGTTAGTTCAAAGGGACTCTCTGCAATGTTTAGGACTGTGGTATATTATTTATTTAAATATTTATATCTAGATCCTACACCTAAAGATCACAGGACAGGATACAGATAATAAAACAGCACTAAATAATTACAAGTTAAAAAAGTAACACAATTTAACACAATACTAAAAAAAAACCCTTAATGTATAAAAATATATAAAAAATAGAATGCAGCAGCCAAAAGAGTATCCATTATCTGGCAAACAGCATAGAAATGAACTCTTCTTTTGCTCATTTGCTACTAAAATGTCCTTATTCCTGAATAGAGCATGAGGTACAGTTATATTCTGAGTAGGAGGAAAGAGAAAGAGATTGGACACTAAGGCCATTTCTGCACAAGCTAATAGAAACAGTGCAGAGCGTCCTCCAGGGAGGATGTCTGCACCTGGGAGCGGACTGGGTCAGATCTACTTAACATAAATCTGCACCTCAGCCCACTCCAGAACGACCCCAAGTGGTCGTCAAGCATGCTTTTGAAAGACCGCTTGAAACAGGTCTTTCAAAAGCCGGAGTGCGCCATTCCGTGCCTGCTCTCCAGTACAGATTTGCAGGCTCGCACCAATGTGAGCCTGCGATCTGCCGGGGGCAGGCTTTAGGCTGGCGAGCTTCAGTGGTTGGTCAAGACCCTCGACCAACTGGAAGCCGCCATTTTCATCCCCAGAGCAGTGCAGAGCGACAAGCACGCACTGCCCCAGAGCAACGCGGACCGGACCAGGGAGCCAAGAAGTCCAGTAAGTAGCGGCACGGGGCGATTCCCTCGGCCCGTGCAGAAATGGCCTAAGCTGAAATGACCTCTGAAGCTCAGAACATCTGCTGACGTTCAACATCAATAAAACTACAGGGGCGGTTTTCTCTTTGTGCCATGTCCTGAGATGCTCATTGAAGGCCATGAAAGATCCTATACAGTTAGGGTGCTGTTAATGTAGAGGGCAAAGCACTGAAAGCTAGAGGCAATCTCTTGTGAAATCACCAGGGGTGGGGTGGGATGATACAACGGTGATGTTATAAGAAGCAGCCATATGTGATGCCATTAAGTATCATACATTCACCATTGATCACAGTTACACAGAGTACACCATTCAATTAAAAATACCAAGCCTACAAAATGAAAAAAATAATGTATATATGCCTACACACACAAACATACTTTCAAGACAATGCTCTCACTCTGAGAAGAAGATCAGAAAGGCCAGGATCTCTGAAAACATTGTATAAGGATGACCAAAATTATCTGGAAAAAGGTTTCTTTTCTTAGTCTGTGACATTTTTTCAAAGGGTGGGTTCACAATTATAGTGCAATGATTCCATTTGAACTGTAATGGCTTCATTCTATGGAATCCTGGAGTTTGTAGTTTGGTGAGTAACTGGAGCTCTCTGCCTCAGAATTCTAAATTCCCTTTTCTAAATTACAGCTCCCAGTATACCATTGGGTGGAGCCATAGCGGTTAAAATGGAATCATAGCACTACATCTGAATATTATATATCATGTAGATGTTATGCGCTGTCATTAACAATGCTAAACTGACTGCTTAAATATATGTTGATTCTTCTATTATGTTTTTTAGTGAAATTTAGAAAGTATTACACTATCTTTGGATTTAGTGTTCAGTTTGTAGTTCTTCTGTTGGAAAAAATCAAGGAAAAAATGATGATGATGATGATGATGATGATGATATTTAGCTAAATAAAATATTGACCTACATTTGACTGCTAATCTCAGATGGATTTGATTCACTGAATCAATTGCTAAATGATAAATAAGCACTCGTGTAAATCTGAATGATTCACTAGGCCTACTCAAGTTGAAATTAGCAACTGGATATAAGCCATGAATAGTATCACTGTATTTTTTTTAACTTTCCAAATCATTTCATTAGAGGGGGTACGCTGTCGAAGTGTAAAACCCAGTTTTTACCATAATCATTGCTCCATTTTACTTTTATGTACCTTTCTGAGTGTACTTTTAAAAATGTCTAAATGGTGTCTCTTGTTATGTTGAAGATCTCCTTTCAAAATAAATCCTTCCCCTCAAGGATATCTATATCCCAATGAGCTGTGCCGTAATGTAGACTATAATAGCCCTTCTGTACTAAGCAGAACAGGAATAGAAATAGATACTGTATGACTAAATGCTGATTGACACTTCTATCACAAGCTTGGCTCTTCTTTAACTAAACTGCAATAAAAAGACTTCATATCATACCGTTCAACAGATAATAAAATAGTGTAAACAGATGTAACCTTGTGGAAGAAAATTTTTCTATTTGATGTAAATGATAAAACACAGTGAACTCTCTGCCACCACCTAAATATGTTTGCCAAAGATCACATCTACCTGTACCTATTTGCCAGGAAATCATGCTTCTCAATTACCCATTAAAATGCTGCTTCTAATACCGAAATGCACAGATGACTGTGACTGTGTAAATACTTTAAAAATAAATATTTTCATGGTGTTTAGGAAAAGAAAGCCTCCTCAAAGGGAAGTCTAAAGACACTGACTGAAATGTCTGCAAGTTTCACTTCCAAGACAGCTTAAAAGCCTTGGTGAAATGAAACCTGGCTTTTCAAACTGTCAGTTTGCCACCTTGGTACATTATTGTAAAAGTCTGAGGAATTCTTTCTGACACACGAAATGTTCCACAAAAGAGCTGAGAGGCTAGAGGAAAGCACAGGGCCTTTCCTTGGGAAAGTAATGGTTTATAATCATACCCATGATGAAGAAGTGCATCATGTCAGCAACTGACAGAGACAATTAAGGGCCTCAGTTAGGTAACAGCAGCCACCAAAACAATCAGCACTCAAGCTGGGCAGGAAACCTAACAACATTTCTGTCAGAAAGAACACTTAATACACCAGTTCAAGCCTCTTTGGAAGCTCATTTCCTTCTATTTTAGCTCATACTGAAGTAGCAGTGAATAGAGAAGGAGCAGGGAGTTAGTTACTGCTTTTTTCTTCATTGTTATTTATTGGTATTCATTTTCTTACACTGAGCAGCATTCAGCATCATGCCAGGGAGAATCCACTCATGCAATGGGACTTCTCTGCTCCCCATAAGTCCTTTCTAGAGTTGCAAAATTTAAAATGACTTCTCTACCGTTAAAATTGTGTAGAAGAGGAAATAACAGCAGATGTTGCATCTTATGCAACCAAGTGACAAGCGACACCTGCTGAAAGTCCCTTGTCTACACAACCATTAAAGGCACAGGAGCTGTCTCCAGTTTTCACTCTGGCTACCCTAGTCACTACTCAAATGCGATGCAATGGTTCCCCAACTCTCTGAAGAAGGGAACATAGGGACTGCAGAAGGGAGGGTGAAATTCCCTCAGCAATGATCTCAACACAGCCTCCAGGGCCCTCTTGACAATCCAGCCCCTCCTGAGGCTAAAATGGCTATTGTCACCTTCTCCCACCAGAAACCACAAAACTGGCCATTTGAAAGCTATTTTGTATTCGTATGGCCTGTTTTACAAAATATCCTGCAATTAAAACTGAAAATGACTTTGGTTTTCATGAAGGAGGACTAAGGCACCCTACCCTCAGACCCCCATCTGACCACCCCATGAGGGTAGAAAGAATACTTGAAAGTATTCAAATCATAGATGAAAAGTGGAAACCCTGATATAAAGAATTCTGGAAGAATAAGAATCTTTGCAGTTCAGTATTTATTCTGCACACAGGGAATTTTTTTTACACAACAGACATTATTTTCTACACAAATGCACAAAAACATTTCTGCGCAGAAACAAGAGAACACATCATATAATCAGGACAAAGTAAAAAGATGGTTAAAGCAACATGTTGAGGAGCTCTATAAATGAGATTAAAGAATGACAGATTCATTCAAGAAGATAAAGTCTCCGTTTTCAGAAAGAAGAGAGTCTTAAATTGCTTGGGGGAAATAACTGGGAACAAATGGCATGCCAATACAGCTGTTTCAAGCTATAGTGACAGCATCCATCAAAATTCTTGCCAACAAATATGGGGTAAAAAAATGGCCCACAGATTAGAAACCCTCAGACCCCATGAAAGGATACATTGGGGATTGTAAAACCACCAAGACACTGAATTGATCTCCTATACAAACAAAGCAATGCTTACAATTTTACAACCAAGACTTTTACCAGCTATGGAGGGAGAAATGGCAGGCATCCAAGCTGGGCTGTGAAAAAGAAGAGGCACAAGAGAGCATATTGCAAATATATTTTAGCTAATGGTATACACCAGAAGATTTCGGAAGAAAAACAATCTATGATTTAAAGATAATTTTTTTAAAAAACCAGTTTTTGCTTGTGTAGACATGACAAACTACAGCTCACTCTAAAAGAGATGGAAATGCCACAACATTTGGTTGTGTAACTTGTACACAAGCAGCCACTGTCAAGACAGAATATGGAGAAACAGTATGATTACCAGTTGTTAAGGGGGTCAGATAAGGCAACATTTTACCATCCTATCTATTTCATTTTTGTACAGAACATATCATTCATAAAGTGTGATTAGATGTGGAAAAAGGAGATGAAAAAATTTGCAGGGGGAAAAGATCACCAAGGCCATGTTCACACTACAGTTACAGTGCTATTACTCCATTTTCAGCATCCTATGGAATCCTGGGGGTTGCAGTTTAGGGAGGGGCATTTAGAATTCTCAGTCAGAGAGCTTTTGGGTCTCAAGTAAACTAAAAACCCCAGAATTCCACAGGATGTTGAAAGTGGAATAATAGCACTATAACAGTGTAGTGTGGAAATGTCCCAACAGTCTGAGAATTATTAGCAGAATATAGCAAAGACTCAGAATAACTACTGATGAAAACTAAAAAAAGAAAGTGGAAAAGCAGACTACAATTGGATGATAAGAGAACAAAAATAACGATTACAGATGATTTACCAAATTTAAAAGTGGATGACAAAAGGCACATCCAGACTGATTGAAAAGTATCAGATTTTGTTCCTGTGCTTGCCAATTTTATATTGCATTAAGATAAACTGACTGGGAAGTTGGTATAAAACGTCTCTAGTCATACCAGGAGTTGACAGAAATCATTCTGTGATAAATAAAAGTGTATATGCATTTGCAAAATAACATTGGAAAGAACAGGCACAAAATCTGAGACTTTCTGCTCTTTTAATCAGTTTGAGTGTGCTCAAATACATCAAAACAATTGATTTTCTATACCTTGGTTAGGTTATAAATCAAAATGAACTCTCCCTGGAAGCCAAAATGACTAAATTGAGGATATCAACATAAGTTGAAAATGACTTGAAGATACCCAACAAAAGCAATCATACTTTGAGCCTTTTATGAGAAAAGATGACTCTTTGGAAAAGACGGTAATGCTTGGTAAAGTTGCGGGCATTAAAGGAGGAAGATAACACTACAGATGAATTAACTCAATAAAGCAAGCCAAGATCCTGAATTTAAAAGACCTGACCAGGACTGTTTGGAGATCTCTCATTCATAGGGTCCCCATGTCTAAGATGAACTGATGGCAAACAACAACCACAACAATTTTAGAGAAACAGAATTCATCTCTAGATATGGATGGGAAATCTGGAGTTCAGTTCACTAGATGCTATACTGCAGCTTCCAGCATTCTTTACCATTGGTTATGCAGTCTACAGCTGCTGGAACTTGCAGTCTAACCACATCAGGGGGACTGCATGATTTTTTTCCTCTTGACCTACTGATTTCATAAAGAATCTTATCCCTCTTAGGTTTTCACTGATAGGAAGCAATAACTTTACTTTATGGCCTAGAAAAATAGTATATATGTTTAAAAATTTTCCCTGGATTTATTTTCTCTACTTTACTCCTGTAAATAAACATTCTCTCTCTCTTTCTTCTAACAATCTGTCACAGAGTGTCTAGACAACATCTCAGATATCTTCTGCAAATATATTTCCACGAAGTTATTCAAGATGTAACTGTGCTATGGAATGAATTTAATGTTGTTGCTGGTAAAGAAAATGGTAGGATGGGTTTAAGGTGTCTGAAAGATAGGTGCCTGAAGGCTACTTCATCTTAAAGATACTATTTCCCACTCCTGCAGCACATATACAGAACTAGCTCTGATAGAGATGAGACACTCTTTTCCCTCGGGCTTTCATTCCCACATACTTATTCTTTGATCTGCAGAATTCACAGTTATACCTATGTAAAGAAAAAAATATGCGAAGGCAGAGTTACATTGCTAGTGTTAATATTGCTATTTCCAAGATCTGGGTTTAAGCCATTTCTTTTTCAGCACTTTCTGGAGTTCTGTACTATAAAAAATAAAGTTACTGTCTTACCCCACCAACAATTTAATGCTAATTTCATATTTTGATATGAATCAATAATAGTAGTAGCAGTGATTATTATTGTTTTTGTTGTTGTTGTTTTTATTCTAAAACTCATAAGACCTTATGATATTTGCCCATGGTAAAAATGAAAAGAGGAATTTGGAACTGGTGATTCTTTAGGAATATATCTGGTTAACAACTATAGTTCATTTGTTTCTTTATAGGAACCTCTTTCCTGTTTTTGAATTTTTGGCTGACAGCTTCAGATTTGGAAACAAATGCTGAACTGATTGTATGCACAGCACTTCATGAAAGTTGTAGCATATAGTAGTTGTCACTTTTATACCTAGTATGCTTTGAGGAAAATAAATGTAATTAAAAAGTGATGGGACAGAGACATCCAATCTGCAGTGAAACATGGCCTGTTCCCCAAATGGGCTCAAGAGGATAAAAGGAATTTCTATATTAATCCCTTCTAAAAGAGAAAGGACAGCAATCACAGAACTCGCACTTCGCATGTAGAAAGTTCCAAATTTAATCTGCACACCTCTGAGGTACCAAATGACGGGAAGGACCTCTCTCATGAAATATGAATATAAGATGTTGGTTTTAAAGGAATTGCATTAGCTGCCAATATGCTTCTGGCTGATTTCAAGGTGCTGGTGGTGAAATTTAAATCTGTAAGCAGCCTGGAGCCTTGATATTTGAAGGAGTGCCTCTGTGTTTATACATCTTCCTGAGGGATGAAGTCTGGTGGAGAGACACCCTCTCCCTTTCACTGGTAAGAGTGTGGAATGTCCATCATGTCTCCCATTAAAGTAAGTTATAACAGTCTCCTCCTCCTCCTCCTCCTCCTCCTCCAATCATATATAAGTTTTGAAGAGGACCAGGGTTAGAAGTTTGACATTGGTCAGATCCAGTGTAATTAAGAATAGCACTGCTGGAAAATTTATTCCTAACCAAGCTTGGGCAGGGAAGAGGAGTCAGAAGAGGAGTCAGGGGTAGAGGGGCTCATAATAGCCCACTTCAAAGGAGAGGTTTGCTATTCAAGTCCACAAATTCATTTCCTACTCTGTTTAAAATCTGAATAGAAGAAAAAAATTTGGCCCTTCTTGCTTGACAAATGGTTTGCAACCAAAGCTAGGTTGCGTAAGTCTACTTCTGAGCAATACACAGTGGCGGAGCTTGGAGTGTGTGGAAGGGGGGTGGAAGGGGAGGGGCTACAGTGTGAGGGGTGTGACCACTGTGTGGGAGGCATAGCTGCAGTGCATGGGGGCATAGCCAGGGGGCGTGGAGGTGTGGCTACAGGCCGGGACACTCCAGAAACATTGCTGTTGAGGGTGAATCGCCCCCCCGCCCCTGTGTTCCTATGTGACTGGCAATACGGAGACATCCAACCACTCCCTTAAACTGGAACAGTGTAGGGGAAAAGGACCTACAAGGATCAAATATTGGCCATTTCTGCACGGGGCGAGGGAATCACCCCATGCCGATACTTACTGGACTTCTTGGCTCCACGCTTGAGTCCAGGCTGTCTGGAGCAGTGTGTGGCTGCCGCTCTGCACTGCTCCGGGAATGAAAATGGCAGTTTCTGGTTGGTCGAGGCTCTCCACCAACTGCTGAAGCTCACCAGCCTAAAACCCATCCCCAGCAGATCGCAGGCTCGCACTGGTGCGAGCCTGCAAATCTGCACCAGAGCGCAGGCACGGAGTGGCGCTCTCCATGCTTTTGAAAGACCTCTTTCAAGCAGTCTTTCAAAAGCACGCTGGATAACCACTTTGGGTCATTCCGGAGCAGGCTGAGGTGCGGAACTACACTAAGCAGGTCCGACCCAGTCCGCTCCCAGGTGCAGACATCGTCCCTGGAGGACGCTCTGCACCATTTCTTTAAGCCCATGCAGAAATGGCCATTGTTGGAGCAGAAAATCCCTCATGAGTTCTCAACAAAGGATAGCACTTGTGAACTCTTCTTTATGTCTCCATTCATTTGTATGGGATTGAAATATTTGTCCCTCCGGGGCCTGGAAAAGTCTCTCAAGGTAAAAATCATCATTATCATCATCTAGCAGCACCTCATACAAATTATCTGAGTATACCCAATATTGTGGGAAGGGGATTCAAGTAATTTCTGAATTAATCTGTTTGTAGAAATGGAGGAACTTGTCTGTCTAAAATTAAAATCAATATATTGTTACTTCTATTTAGCTTCTGTTACTTTCTGTTGAATAAGAAATGTCTCTGTGTTCCATTTCGTTTTAGAAGTGGGTCTGTTAAGTCTCAGGCTCTTCTAGGTGTCATGTTCCACTAGTGCTAACATAGTCACTTCAACAACATGGGCTCTGTGGTGGAATATACTGAGTATTGTGCTAGCAAAATAATACATACATATCTATGTCAAACAAAAACTGGAATATGAGCAATCTTTTGTTTTCCCCTCTTTTCTTTGACATTGATCCATAAGAACTTCTTTAGCATTCAAAAATGGTAGCCACCACAATTCCCTGGAGTGGCTGGAGAAGCTATTTAAAGCAGAAACAGAGGATGAGCGAGAGAAAATGCAGTTGGAAACAGGAAGGGGAGAAATGTGCTGGGTGATTTCAAATATCTTTTATGGCATGAGAAAGAACTTAAAGACTGAAACACCATTAGTCAATATGGTGGTGTTCGGTCAGGGTTGTAAACTGTACCAGACACTAGACAAGATATTTAGGTGTTCTAAGACCCTTTTAACAATATTCAGTTAATATGCCAAGTGAACATGGAATTATTTTACTATATAAAATTTACTGTGATTTCCTCTTTTGCAATAGGTAAATTAATTGAGAGGAAATCATGCTATTCAAAAATGCATACAAGAAACCAGTGTCATAAATACATGGTTATATGGGTTAATACAAGAGTACTTGCATATACAGAAAAGAATGAAATATTGTTGTAGTATGCACTAATAGTTGTCAGAGTGGATAAATGTGTAACATATATGGCACTTGCAAGAGTCAATAACAACTGCAGATGGAAATAATAATAATAAACAATTTGTTTATATCCTACCTTTTCCACAAAGTTGGGACTCAAGGCACCTTACAATATAAAAACAAGGACAATGCAGCTAAAAACAAACAAAAGTCAACATCAAAATAGAATGATTCACAATATTAAAATAATGTAAAACATACACCTACAAATGATTTAAAAACAGTTTTGAAATATTTTAATAAAAATAATGCAACACCCTCTAAAGCCCTTTCTTTAAA
Source organism: Ctenosaura bakeri (assembly GCA_948474755.1). NCBI lineage: Eukaryota > Metazoa > Chordata > Lepidosauria > Squamata > Iguanidae > Ctenosaura > Ctenosaura bakeri. The sequence goes on along the minus strand of CAOLHI010000369.1, from coordinate 457,019 downwards.
GGTCACAAACAGAATTTTGAAATGATTGGCAACCAGTGGAGCTGTTATAATAGGGGAGTTGTTTGCTCCTTATAGCCAGGCCTGGTTAACACTCTGACTGGAGCTCTTTGCACAACTGAAGTGTAGTCCAAGCGGTTGAGGCTCAAAGCAGAAGTTCTAGCTTACTTAGACTGACAGATAGACAGACAGACACAAGCATGGAACAGTAACGTAAAAAACGAAAAGGCTAAAACCTGATATTTCACAGACTTAGAAGTGATCCCCAAAAGTTATCCAATCCAAGCTGGACAATGGAGGAAATCCATAGATAAAGGAAGCCTAACATATGACCATCCAATCTGTTTAAAGCTTTCAGTGAAAAGTGGTCCACCTCTTTCTGAGACAGTCTGTTCCAATGTACAACAGATTTACTATCGGGAAGTTCCTCCTCATGTTTAATATCTTTTCTTGTAATTTTAATCCAGTGATTTGGATTCTATAACCTACAGCAGAAGACAATGAGCTTGCTATAACTTCCTCATTTTATTGTTGCTAATTGGTGCCAAGTCAGTTTTGACTTATCTTGACCTTATAAGTGGCAGAGCTCCAAGACACCCAGTTATTAACAGCCCAAGTCAGGTCTTGCAGACTCAGGACTATAGCTTGCTCAACTAAGTCTATCTATGTGTAACGTGTTCTTTCTGTTTTTCCTACTGTTTTTCATCTTACCAAGAACTATCATCTTTTCTAGGGAGTCATGTTTTCTTATTACATATCCAAAGTATAAAAGACTCAGCTTAGTCATTTTGGCTAAGTGTAGCAATTGTTCAGGCTTGTTTTGCTCTTGACCCATGTGGTAAATTTGGCCTTTTTGGCAGTCCATGATGAACACAGAATTGTCCTCCAGACCACATTTCAAATGCATTCCCATCCTATCAGCTTTCTTCACTGTCCATCTACCACACCCATATATAGAAACTGGAAATACTATGGCATGGATGATCCTGACTTTGTTATTCAATTAAATACCCTTACTCTTCAGGATTTTATCTAGTTCCTTCAAAGCTATACTTCCATATGACAGCCCTTAAAATATTTGAAGATTGCTGTCATTTGACTTCTCAGTCTTTTCTTAAGCTAAAGACACTCATCTTCCACTCAATCATACATCATATGTCTTGATTTCGAGATTTCCATCTTACAGGGGAAGGCGGGAAATGTCTAGTGGATGCCAAATCCAGAAACCAAAGTCAGAGACCAAATGGACTCATCTGAGCCTCTAAAAAGAGGATCTAAATAGAATTAGGTGCTGATTTTTAAAGACAGACCAAAGTGGAAATGTTCACAACCTGAAAAGCATCTCTCATCAAAAAGAATGGTCCTATTTCTGTACCTTCACAGTGGAGGGATAGCTGAGTATACTACTGCATTTAAGTCCAGTATCATGTCATCTCATGCATGTCTGCTTAGAAATAAGCCCAGCTGAATTAGATTAATGGTGATGGATATAAGTTTGGGGCTTTAGAATTAAACATGCAAAGTGGAATGCAAAAATAAAAGAATGGTGTGCACACTATTCAAGTAAGAATGAGGCAGTAATATTAACAATAACAAAACCCATTAAACATTAAAAAATAGTTGTTTTTTTAAAGAAAAACAGCCTAAATGAAGAACTTTATTTTGCATTAGTATAAACATATGAATAGTCTTTGTAAATTATCTTTGGGTGTCATTTTTCCATTTGCTTTCCATCTTTTTTAATGTCCTCTTCTGCATTCAGCATGCTTTATGAAGTTTTATTATCATTACAACAATTTGGCTGTTATTTTTGGAATCCAAATGCTTTGAGGAAATGCTGTGCTCCATCAGAAAGTGTACTAAATTGTGATTTATCTGGAAAAAAAAGTTCTTCTTAAAGTTTAGGTAGAAACTTTTCCCTGTAATTAAAAACCATTGGTTCATGTTCTAGTCTCTGGCCCAGAAGAAAAAAGCTTGCTCCATCTTCACCATGACAGCCAGAATTCACTAAGGCTGTTACAAATGTGCAAACTAGAATGATGCATTAGTGACTGGTTTGTATTCATGATCCCTGCATATTCACTGGTTTAGGGAATATGTAGGGACCATCAAAGTCCTGCAATCCTCACTGTTGGGTATCCGTCACTGCAGGCAACAATGGTCAGCTATCCTTTTGATTGGGAAGCAGCTGACTGATATTTCCATCCCTGTCCCCCTAGTGATCTCCCATGTAAGGGACAATTGCAAGAGGGACCATGCTTCTGATTGTTGCACTTGAGATTGCAGACAGCAGCTGCTAATGCCTGATAAGTGAGGATGGGAGAAGGCTGAGCTGGGAGACCTTATGTAGCTACATAACAAAGGCAGCTAGGCATTTGTAACTTCCTTAGTAAATTATGACTGACATTCCATCAGGTATTTAAAGATTGATGTCATAGGCCATATATACTCTCAATCTTCTCTTCTCCAAGCAAAACATACCAAGATCCCTAAGTTATTCTTCATAGAGACTGGTCTTCAGACTTCTCGTCGTCTAGGTCACCCTCCTCTGAACATGTTGCACCTTGCTTGCCCTCCTTTGAAGAAGAAGGCAAGGTGCCACTTTGGTACCCTCTTGCCACCATTTTTGCTTTCCACCAGCATCTTCCCCCTTTCCTTATTGTCATTAACACCAGTGTTTCCCCTCCCCCCTTGGAGAACAGTGCTAGCCACACAGAATGGTCAAGTGTGATCCCACTCTCAGTCTTTCAGAACTGGTTACTTGGGACTTGTCTGGCTCTGGAAGGCCATGTGCTAGCCAATAAACCAGTAAAATTGTCTAGAGTGGTAGCACAGGGCCTCCTGACATGTAGTTGTGGTGGTACAGTTCCTTTCCCCTGGCACTTGACCACCTGTGGTAGGGTCATCACTTTGTATAATGATTAGGTCAGATCTCTGCTACTGGGCACTGGCTCCTAAAAGTTCTCAGAGAACATAAATTCAAAGAGCTGTCTGAAATTGCATGATACTTTTGTTTAGCTGTTACTCGTAAGTGGACCTGCATGTGGTAGACTACCTAGAAGGGAACGATCCTAGGAAGCCCATACAAGGTGCAATTTTCCCCTTTTGAAAGAAGACTAGGATATTAGTGAAATAAATAATAAGCTAGAATTTTGATTCTTCTCTTAATTAAACTAAATGAAATTAAACTTGAGTCCAGCTGAACTCAGCTGAAGTGCTTCCTCCACTTCTTTGGCCAGTAACCAAATACTATTTGCTTTCAGAAAGCTCAAACATACAGCAGAATGTTAAGAACACTCCACAAAAATGTAACTGCTTAAAGACATAGAAGAGATTGCTAGAGCAGAGCAAACAAGTTCTTAATATTCTCAGGCCAATGAAAGCAGCAGTGTGTTCTGGCCACTAGGCATCACTGCAATGCAAATAATGAGTGCAAATAATGACACCATTGGAGCAAATCAGTCTATTGGGTAAAATATTCCTATGTGGTAAAACTATAAAGACTTTACAAAAATAATAGACTATTGTATTGTGGAAGTACTTTAAAAATGCCCTGTGTTTAGCCATAATGACTATTAGGAAAAATTTACTTGAAATTTTAAAGACACTTATGAAAAACTACACTACTAATACTGGGTAAATAATATGTGTTTTAGAGCCCCTTATGAATGCCTATTCACATATTTAGGTTGGCATGGTCCCAGAGCAAAAGCAGCCTAGCACAATGCTCCCTCTATCACAGTCTACTATAAGGTCAATCAAGGAAACCATTTAGTCATTTTCAAACTCTCTCTCACTATATATACTTCCTCTGTAGACTATTGAGAACCATTATGGATTCCCAACTCAATAATCAATGTTCTGAAGGCCATAACTACATATTTAGTTGATCCATAGCAGTTACACACTGGGGAACAAATAATAAGCATTGCAACAATAGCACAGTCGTACAATTTTACCAGGTATTTTATGAGAAAGGTTTCATAAGTTTACATACATATTTGGTAATCATAATTGTTGATTTATTCTCATTAAGGAAAAATAAATCCAAAAGATGTTTTCCTTACACACACACACACACAGAGAGACACACACTATTATGCTGCAGTTAATATAGTACAAGTAGTAGACATTTATGTCACATTGCTTTGGTTGGGCAAAATGAAGACATTTTTCACACCTTTAACTGTTTTGAACTATTCTGTTAAGGCTTCTGTGTGACCTCTAAGACAGCTCATTGCTCAAAGGCTTATGGTATACTGAAAAGTTTCCAGACATTTTTTTTCTCCAGGTGCTTACTGAACATGGAATAAGCCTCCTGTCTTGTCTCTGCCATGGTAATATGGTAATAGGGTGGCAGTGGTTGAAATCCAACATGAGGGTTGTACATTGTGGAGCTATCCATTGATTGTGCCACAGAACCCTTGCACTGAATGGTAATGTTGCACAACTGAACCAAGGCAGCAAATCATGATATTTCCACTGGTATAGAGTTCCTTGTGTCTGTGCAATATTTTTGATGGGCAAGAACTGATTCTCGCCAACAATTCATCTTCTTCTTCACCTTCTTGCTTGATTTGGAAAAGATAATGTACCTGAACAGGGTCCCTTAGATGACACTGTTCATGTCATCTGCTCCAGCATGGAAACCAAGTTCAATTATTATTTGACCTCATCATAAAATCAAAAGTTTGGGTCAATACAGGGCAAATTCACACTATAAAATTATAGCTCTGTTATTCCACTTTAACTGCCATGGCAATATTCTATGGAATCAGGTTTTGCAATTTAGAGAGGTACATTCTCCATCAGAGAGCTCTCATGCTTACCAAATATAAATCCCAAGATTGCATAAGATGTTGCCATGGTAGTTGAAGTGGAATCATGGTGCTATAACTGAATGGGGCAAAAAAGGCCCCTGGTGTCAGAGAGCCATGAACTGAAGGCTTGGCAAGGCACTACAGAACCTTGTTGTTGTTGCTGCTTCAACTTCAACTTATGGTAGCCCTATGAATAAGAAACCTCTAAGTCACCCTGCTCAGATATTGCAGACTCAGGGCCATTGACTGAGTCTATCCACCTATAATGGGGTCTTCTTTTCCTACTACCTTCTACCTGACCACGCATTATTGGGATTTTTCTTTCTAGTCATGTTCTTATGTTATGTCCAAAATACAACACTCTTAGTTTAGTCATCTTGGCTTCCAGGGAGAGTTCTGATTTCATTGTCCTTGTGCTAATAGGAATAGCAATAGCATGTGTATTTCTATACCACTTATCAGCTAAGTGCTCTCTAATCAGTTTACAATGCATTAACTAATTGCCCCCAATAAACTGGGTAGTCATTTTACCAACTTGTGGAAGGATGGAAGGCTGAGTCAACCTGGAGCTCGACAGGATCAAACTCACAACCTTGTAGCTGCAGTACTGGCATTTAACCACTGCCCCACCAGGGCTCCCTAATGAGGCAGTAGAAACTCTTACCCATGTCTTTCTATACTGTCCTTTTTACCCAGGGATGTGGCTTGCTTTAGTCACATCTATTATTTAATCACACCTGTTATCCAAAATGTTCCAGGAAGAATGGAAGTATTTTATTTATTTTACCATGACTCAGAAGTTACAAACAAGGTTGCCAGATTTTACGCGTCTACCATTGCGACCTCTAGGCAGATGACAAATCAGCAGTAAAGAACAATAACAAAGAACCAACTAGGCATGCAATTTACACAGAAGTTGGGTTCAAATATGGACTTAAATAATGTGCTCTGATTCATAGATGGGGCTACTCATAATTAGTTTAGCACTATTATTACTAAAAAGGAATTTTAAGTATGTATTGTATTGTATTGTATTGTATTGTATTGTATTGTATTGTATTGTATTGTATTGTATGTCATGGCACTCTGCTCTATGTATCCATATATTTTAACTATTTTACGGTAAAATTTGTTATCTTTGTTCATGCTGGTCTGTGACTGTAATAAATAATAAATGAAATGAATGATTTCATTTGCTTTAGGACCCATTTATTTGTCCAGGGTATTTCAGAAATTTGCTGCAGCACCACTACTCTCTCTTCTTATAGTTTCTCTATTTTAAATTGGGCCTAGTGAAGGTAACCTTTTAATATGCCAAATGTCTTTTCAAACAGAGAACTGTCCTTTGTTGTTGTGTGCCTTCAAGTCATTTCTGACTTATGGTGACCTAAGATGAAGAGAATTATCTTGTCAAAGGGAATTTGCCCACTGTTTTTTGCAAACCCTTAAAATAGATGACTATCCCTCTTTAAGGAGTTTTATACAGATGTTGTGGAAGTCCAATTTGCCAGGTCATTGAAGGGAGGTTAAGACCTCTTCCCAGTCTACTTTTTCAGGGCTCAAGCCCCTCCAACCCCTTGCTCCAGTATTCATGCATAGGCCACTATGATGAAAGAATGCATTTAGTCTCTTGGGGAAATATCTGCATTCTCAGGAGCACAGATGTTTACGACTCAGAACAGGCAAAGTCTATCAGCTGAGGCTGAATCAAGTTGCTTTACCTGGTGGGAGACATGCTTGTGAGATTGTCCATCTCTTTTCTGTTACTATGAACCTCAATTCATGTAAGGAGTCATAAGTTTCTGTTCTATCTAAGGAAGCCAAATACGATATGCAGAGTAAACCCTGGGCATTCAACAAGGGCACAATTATGGACATTCTTCCTCCCCCACACCCAAAAAATGTTGTCAGTTCCATTTCACACATTATGGAAGAATCCATGTGCACACTTAATATGCCTCCCATTTCCCGTATAACATATGACCTGGCTCCTGTCCAGTCTGAAATAGAATAGTATTTGTTCTTGTTCTATCATTCCCACATATGTTTTATCCTATAATACTTTATCTCCAGTAAGCTCATGAAACCCTAAACATACAAACGTGCCACTATGGAAAGCTTTTAAAGATTAAGCAAGAAAATTAATGTCATTGCCACAAAGGGGAAAAAAAGTATACACTTTATACAAAGCTGAAAAAACACAAGTTTAGGCGTTCCAACTTTGCTGTAGCATTTTGTTGCCCAAATTAATTCTGCCTATTCATACAACATTTTAAAACTATCCAACTTCTCTTTACATTTTTAAGAGATTTCGCAAAGTCACTGATGTGGGTTAGTGTTTCATTAACAGCACACACTTTAATAACCCTTTGTCATACAATCATGGTGGTAAAAAGAGAACAAAAGGGTAGATTTATTTTCTAAAGCACACTGAAAGAATGGAGCAGTGATTCTAATCTATAATCACTTATTTAGTTTTCTTTCCCACCTTATCTCAAAGGGTTAGTGTCAGATCAGACACTGATGATCCTAGTAATAGTTTATTCACTGGAGACTAGAGCAGGTTTCAGGATACTATACCTCTACTCCTGTGCATAGAAAATAAGATGGAAGGTTCACAGAAATCCATCGATCAATATTGTTTCCTACACATGCTGCAAAAATGCACCATCTCAAGCCCATTTCTGCTCCTCATTATCTGGAACATATTACCAAGATCATAAATGTACGAACTAATGACAAATGGCCTTTGAATGAATCATGATGGTCCTGTCTACTGTCATCCTTTTAATCAATACATTTAAAATTATGGGGGTTAAAAATGTAATAATATTTCTAAATCATTATTGTTCTCTGTGTAAGTCCAATATTTGGGGTCCTTGACCTCTCTCATACTTTAGCATGACTAATATACATAACACAGACTGCACTTATGCATTTCAAAGCTTAATTTCAAATTTCTAGCTCCTTCTAGAATCAATGAGAATTTGGTAAGTTAGTTCTTCTGATTCAATATGTCTACTCTAGTGGGAACTAGCAGTTGTATTTAGGGCAGAGTGTTCAAGCTATGTAGGCAATGTGAGCTCATTTCTCAATGGTTCTAAATGAATTGCTTCAGATGATTTGCAAGAAGCAAGTGTCCTTCTGTGTGTTTGCGTGGGTATTTCTGTACCTTCAAGTCACCTGTGAGTTATGATGACCCCATCCTTTCCTTTCATAGGAGCATTGTTTTGTATTAATTGTTGGAATAATTTTTTATATGTATACCTGTGTTAAAAGAAATAAAAATAATAATATTTTTAAAAAAGTATTTAGAGCTGGTTTGCTGTTACCTTCCTCTGAATATACCGTGTAACATAACATTCAACATTTCACAGATGAAAATCAGGAGATATGTGGACGAATAATATCAGAGAGGTCAAGATGGAAAATGTTACTAATCAAGGGAGAACAGGCAAGCTGGAAAAGGCTGGAGCAGTTTGTTTTTGCCTGAGCCTACAGGAAAAGCCAAGATTCTGTCTCTCCTCTCCTCTCCCTTGCTGCTGAGCTAATTGAGGGCTAAGTGCTTTTGCACTTTGAACTTATGCCATTTCTTCAGGGCAGTGCCCTCCCAGCATGGGGTCATGAGAGGACTGGAACTGCAACAAAGCTTTTAGATGATGTCATCATGGTCCTGCCCATCTCACATCCCCAACCAGTGTGATCATGGAATATATTATTGACAGAAAAACTCCATCAATGACCCTTGATCTCATGAGGCTCCCATCGCCGTCAGCCATGCAGAAGAGGTAGAGGCATAATTATGTGCTTCTCTCCTCATTGCAGCATGGGAAGAAGGCCAGCGGCAGTGTGAAATGAAGGAGCACGTCCCTCACACTCCCTTCCGCAGGCAGCCATCTGAGTGCAGAGGGTAGCATTGGGGACACACGCCCATCCTGGCAGAGGTAGTGCCAGGATTGCAACAGGAGATGCAGGAGAGTGTCACTGTGCAGATATGGTGTTAATCGGCAGCAATAGAAGTTAGCAGGGGGAAAAGTGGGGAAGTGGTATGGGGGAAGAGAAGCCAGCTAAAAAAGTGAAAAGCCAAAAGATTAATTGGGATTAGCCCTATCAAATCAAAATAGTTGGAGGGTATGCTAGAGAACCTGTAGTATTCCTTGGCAGTCTCCCTTTCGACTTCTAATCAAGCCCTGATCCTTCTTAGCTTCCAACATCAGAGGGGATGCAGTACCTTCAGGGAATTTAGCTGGCCAGCAAGACAGTAAGGGAACAAAATTTACACAACAAATCCTGGCCTTGTCCTACAGTTAGATTATCTGCTATGTAAAGAAGGCAGAATACAATGTACTTATATAATGAACAACTTAAATAAGTATAGTTTCTCTTTCCTTTATTCTTGCAATGTATGGGCTAATCTGTCACTCCCAGTATTTGAATATTAAAAATGGCTTCCTTCTTTGGTCATGAGCTTTGAATGACTAAGAAGAGAAGTCTGTCAAGGCACACATCTCAATCAGACATAATTCTGCAACTACCTGAAATGAGTGGAAGTAGAGACGAAATAAAGTACGTCCCTCTTTTTCAGAAATCCTGGTAGTTCTTATTAATTTTCATGTGAAGCTCTATGTAAACAACTTGGAGTCAGATTTCTCATGTTGAATGCTACAAATTAGTTTTAATGTCACTGTGGTTCCAACAGAAATATCTAAATTCTGCTTCCCAACATCACCTCCCCAGCTGCATCCAATTTTAAACCGATTCCTTCCACCAATGTTTGAATTTTGTGTTAGCTTCTATCACTGGGTATTTACAAAAGGAAATAGAAATTCACTATGGTCATGAATGCAACACTTGGGTTAAAAAAAAAAAACTTTGGGAATTTAAGAAGCACTTAGTTGCTGCATTAGGCCATTTAGGATGTTTCAGCGTCTCAATTGACTGTAATTCCAATCTACTCGAGTGCCCTGTTAATGACCTTCCATCTCACAGTGAGCTCAGGAATTCAGTGTTTATACTTTTCTCCCTCTTCTTTTTACTATACCACAAACAGACTGAAGGATGGATTCTTTTCATTCTATCTTGCTGTTGTGGAAAGGTGTAAACCACTACTTCTTTATCAAGGAAAAGAGAGAGGGAGATTGAGTTGTATGCCTCTTAATGAAGGCAATCGTTGACAAAACAAAAGTCTAAACCAACAGATCCTAACTAGAAGAGAATCACTTCAGTGCTCAACATGCAGCTATTGTAGTCCCAAGTGGTAACATTTGTGCCTACTTGATATAGCTATGCAATTCCCCCATTTGCCCACTATTCTGGTATGTAAAAGTTCCCATGAGAAGATTGACAGGCTTATCACTCAAGCCATCTCGTAAGTATATGAGATTAGGTAGACAGCTCACATTTTGTGTGTGTTGGGAAATGTTTTGGATTTGATTGCAAGATTACTTAAAAGCATGATATTACGAAGGTCTCTGTTCCCATGGTCAGTCCAACCATTATGTAGAGTAAGACTGATGCACCAGGCAACAAACATATGGAATCATCAAACCAGAGCTTTCCAAACTTTTCATGTTGGTGACACATTTTTTAGACAGGCATCATTTCACAACACAGTAATTCAGTTTTACTAGCAAACTTGAGGTTAAACTAACCCCATATAAGAGATCCGGGCACATACATAAATTGTAATAACGAAATGTATGGAGATACAACATATCTCATTTATATTTTAAAAAATATATGATTTATTTATAACATATAATGTACATTTCCAAGGCTTGGGTGAGGGGCTCGTTCTCAGTCCAGAGAGGTGACACACCTACACCCTTCGGGTGACACACTAATATGTTGCAACACACCATTTGGAAGGCTTTGCATTAAACAATACCAAACTGTCCTTTATAGCAATAGCATTTATTTCTATACCGCTTATCAACTGAGTGTTATCTAAGCGGTTTACAATGTATTTTAGCTAATTGCCCCCAACAAACTGGGTACTCATTTTACCGACCTGCGGAAGGATGGAAGGCTGAGTCAACCTTGGAGCCCGGCAGGATCAAACTCACAACCTAGTGGTTGCAGTACTAGCATTTAACCACTGCACCACTAGCGCTCCTTTACTAGTTTCGAGTGTTATAATTTTATGGGGAAGATGTAGAGTATCATTTGGATTTTCTACCTAACAGAGGGTCCCTTTGTCCATTCTACATTTGCTTCTCCAGAAATCTTCAAACATCTAAAATGCATCAAAGAAACATTTACATTGTACCACCACAACCTCCTTGTCTCAGATACATTAATGTGAAGCCACTCTGTCCAATCCAAGCAGGGGACAACTAAACACAGTTGTTGCCTAGTTAGAGCATGATGTTATGAACTGTTCCCTTTCCATGTCCAGCTCTATAATTATGCAGAATAAAACATTAGGCAAGAAATGTGGTGAAGCACATTGTTTTTATGGCGAGGGTATGAGATACTGGGATAAACATTTGTTGCTGAATGCAATACAGTTTCTCTGCTGCTTGCCTGCAATTCCATAACATCTAATGGTGTCATCATGATGTTGATATTTAGTGCTGTTATGTCCCCTCACTGCACTGTTGACTAACAATGAGAGGGAAAGAGAGACAAAATGAGGGATGTTGTACAAATATGTCAGACAAATAGAAAAACCAGTCACTCCTAGAAGCCTAGCTGGTCAGTTGCTTTCAGGCAGGCACAATAGTGGGAAAATCAGGCTCTATGTCCCATTCTGCCTGCTTATCCTTACAATAACCAACCACATATTGCACTAGCAAGAGCAGTAGTAGCTGGGTGAAAGAATGAGGTCTTCTAGACCAGCCAAGAGAGTTCTGTCCCAGTACAAGGCTCCTGCTATCATTCCCCACAAGAATTTGAAGGCTTGATCAGTTCTGTCTCTGCTTCTCCTCCACCACCATGGCTGAAGGATGATAATGTGAAGCTCATTAACAGACTGTTACCTTGTTCTCTGGGGGTCCCAGGAGGGGTGCCCAAATAACCAAACACAAACGCAAAGTTGGGGAAATTAGCTGGAGCACTCTCTTAAGCTAGCGAGAGGCAGGGTAACTTTGCAGGGATCTTGTAACCCAATGTCTACGGGGTCAGGTCAGTTAAGCAGTCAGACAGTTTTAAAATAGTAAAAATGATGGTTTTTTTTTAAAGACAAACAAACAGTAAAGACACCACAAACACGCACAGCTAATTAAGGAGTTAGAAATAAGAGACTTCAGGGGAAATGGGTGATACGACACCTTTTCTCATAGTCCTGAAGATGCTGAAGATGGTAGGGAAGAAAGCTCAGCACAGTTCGCTGAGGGGAGCTCATCAGGCAAGGCAGGAAGAAAGTCCAAAGCGATCCGATGGGGCGAGCAATCCGAACGGGGCAAGTGATCCGGTGGTCTTGGAATCGGGGAGTTTTTATAGGGTGAATTGTGCCTACAAGCCATGCCATACTCAGTGAGAACAATGAGAGTTTGGAGCGGGACAAAGCTTTGGGAAAGGTCAAGTTTAACATGATGGGCTTAGTGCAGATTTAACAATAATACAGCCAGTATGCAAATAGCTTGGCATTGTCAGACTATTGGCTTGAGGCCAGGCGTCTTTGTTTAGAGTCACGCTTAAGCAAGAGGTGTCTGCATGAGAGGTCCCTGAAGCAAGAGAGTGGCTTTGTTCCGCCTGCTTAGGTGGAGAATGGAATGTCCAACACTTACCGGCTGTGCCTGTGTACGTGCTTGTCCAGAGGCCTCGCAAACATGTGGAGCGGGGTGGCAGAGGAAGGCCAAATGAATTTGATATCAAAATAGATATCTAGTGCTATCACCGGGTAGGCCTGAACCATAGTAACAAGACCTTTGCTTGAGGACCCCAAATAGTGTAGTATCAGCCTTGTTTCTTTGTCCTGTCCCATAGCTTCTTTCCTTTCTAGAACATTTTTTTTTATTCTCAGCTTTCCCCTTCATGGTAGTTTAATTCCTGCCAAACTTAACATCTGTGCTTTCCTCAGAGTCGGGAGTTCATGCTTGTTTGTCCCTTGAGCACTTGAACTTTCCCAAAGCATCACTCCAGTTCAGTGTCACTTGTTCCAGTGCCACAAGTGAGTGCAAATCAATAGAGCTGGATGAAGTGAACACTTCTATCATATCTAAATATCACCACTTGAAACCAATCGACCCATCCCATCATGTTAAATTCACATTTAACCATGCCAGCACTACAGAGGTTCAGGTTTGCTGTCTTCTCCCCATAACTTCAGATGAATAATAATAATAGGGCTTGGAGATGTTACTTTTTGGGGCTAAAAGTTACAGAATTGCCCAACATGGCCATGCTGCTTGGGGGATTCTTGGAGTTGTAATCTAAGCTCTATATAAAGGTATGAGCACAAATAGCTAAGACTGAAAGCAACCTGCAGGGTAGCATTGACTTATGATTTTATTATACAAAATGATGCACCCCACAGAGGCAGGGCAGCAACAGTATATAGTGGATTGCTCCCTAGATCAAGATAATTCAGCTCCTTTTACTCATCAAACAGCCCTTAAGTGACCACTTCAATGTCCCAGGCAACGGAGTCACTGACATTCAGTGTACATCGGCTAGAATGTTTCACTGTTTATTTTGCTTCCTCAGTTCAAAACAATTAAGGCTGCATGTATAAGTAGCTACTTGAGACAAATTTGCTCAAGAGATAATAATGATAAACATTTTGTGAGCCTGCAGTCCATCCCATCACACAAAGTAGCATTTGCGGAGCAAATATAAATTTCATGGATAAAAACAAGCCAGGAAGTACGCCTTGACATATACTTCTCTGCGGAAAAAAAAAAGGAACAATAAAACTTCAGTGAATATTATCAAGTATCTGAAATACAGAATGACTTTGCAATTGTTACATCATAAGGAAAGCAATCAGTCTAAAAGCTACAAATAAATATAAATGAGTATTGTCAAATGTTTGTTGCTGTGTGCCTTCAAGTTGCTTTGGACTTATGGCGGGGTTTTTCAAGGACTAAGAGTCTGTGATGTGCCCAAGGTCACCCAGTGGTTTTCCATGCTGAGTGGGGAATCAAGCCCTGGTCTGCAAGGTCATAGTCCAACATTCAAACCACTACACTCTTCTGGTTCATAATGCCAAAAGTAGTCATTCACAAATCATCGCTCCATTATTTTCTTTTTAATGGGTAGATTTAAGACTGCTACTTACTTAAACAGTCTCTTTAACTTCAGTGGTTTCAGAAGATATCTTAACACTTGTACAATCTCTGTATATCCCTCTATGTTTCACAGATGAAAACAGGGACACATGTGGCTGAACAACACCAGTGTGTAGTCAAGATGACAAACATTATTAATGAGGAAAAACTCACAAACTTGAAGCGGCTGCAGCAGTTTGCTTTTGTCTGAGCCTACTGGGAAGAGCAAGATTCCAGCCATCTTTCTATTCTCCTCACTGCTGAGTTGATTGAATGTGTAAAAACATAGAATAATGAAGTTGAAACAGACCAGAGAGGTCATCCAGTCCAACCCCTTGCTATGCAAGAACACACACCAAAGCACTCTCAAGAAGATGGCCATCTAGCCTCTGTTTAAGAACCTCCAAAGAAGGAGATCCCAGCACACTCTGAGGCAGCATATTCCACTGCTGGACAGCTCTGACCGACAGGTAGTTCTTCCTGAAGTTCAGGTAGAATCTCTTTTCCTATAGTTTGAATCCATTGCTCCTGGTCCTAGTTTCTGGAGTAGTGGAAAACAAGCCTGTTCCCTTTTGATATGATATCCTTTCAAATATTTGAACATGGTTATCATGTTTTCTCTCAACCTTCTCTTCTGCAGACTACACATCCCTAGCTCCCTAAGCCACTCCTCATAGGGCATGGCTATACTACTTTTGCATACTAGGTTTGCTCTTGGAACTCAGTTTGCAGCAACAGAAGTAAGCTGAAGACAAAGGGGAAAAATGACAAGAGGAGAGAGAAACTGGGACATTTTAAATGCAGACAAAAAAAAAAAAGGTGATACAACAGAGAATTATCTAGGACTGTCCTTGCCAAATAGAGATAATTGAAGGGTATCTCTATGAAGCACAAAATCTCAAGAGGTCTTTATTTCAGCTTAGAATTTTGGATTCATTTTTGTTCAACCTCACAATCACTCTATCAAATTATGGTGGGCTACACATGTTAGAAGAATAGTTCCACAGTGTGGCATAGGGCCTTTCTGCACTACACTGTTACAGTGCTATTATTACACTTTCACCATCCTATGGAATCCTGGGGTTTGCAGGAGGGAGGGGCATTTAGAATTCTCAGCCAGAAAGCTCTTTGGCCTTAGTAAACTACAAACCCCAGAATTCCACAGGATGTTGAAAGTGGAATAATAGCACTATAACAGTATCATGCAGAAAGGCCCATATACAAATTGACTGTGAGAGAAATAACAAAATAAACCTTACTTTCTTTTATTAAAGTAAACCCAAGTATTATCAGAGAATCCACTTAACCAACTAAGTATGTACTACCGAGGGAAAAAGATGGGATCCTAAAAATAAGGTCCTGGTGCAAATTTGCAGGAACACATATTTCCTGCTCCAGTCAATTTATTATTTATTGTGCTTCTCCGGCATCCATCTTTCTTTCCTGCTTTCATCTCCCTGACAACCTTATTCATTTCCAAATTCGAGTATGTGAATTATTTGGTCTAGGATTTCCCTGGTGAGTTGGAAATAATATGTGCAAACACTTTGCTGCCATGAAAATAGCAATGCAACTTTTTCTTTAAAAAAACAAATCAGTTTTATTATGTGGCATGTTCTCATGGGAGCCATCTGAAAGGTAAACCAATGGGGGCTGAAATGCATGTGACAAAATATAATACCTGCTTGAGAAGGGGGAGGTATTTTTAATGGTGCTCTAAAGATGTGATTTTCGCAAGTAGAAGTTCGATGACATTTTACTTATGAGAAGCATGTGTTTGCATGTGCTTTTTTATGAATACAGACACACACACACACACACGTTTGCAAAATCAATGATTTAATGAATTAAATATTACCATTTCTTACAATAATGCTCAAATGCATGGCTGTTTTAGTTTTTTTCAGCATAAAATGATTTAAACCAATCCTGTAGCACATTGGGGACTAACTGAAAAAATTTCTAACATAAGGTTTTGTGGATTCCCGTCCACTTCATCAGTTGCATATGATGAAGTGGACTGAGTCCATGAAAACTTATGATAGAATTGTTTTTTTTTCTCAAAACACTCTCAAAATAATTACAACAATGCATACACCTGTATTGATTTTGCTAGAAATTTTCCAAGACAGAAAAAGCAAGTAATGATTATTAATGATTAATAGCTACAGTGACAAAAGTCTATTGCATATGGCACTTCACACAGTTAAAGAGGAGAGGTCCCTGTTTCATGGAACACTTTGATACTATAGGTGGCCCTCCACATTTGCTAGGTTTTCCTTCAAAAGTGGAAAAGCCACAAACATCAAAATGTGTGTGTGTGACTTCCAGGGTCCAAACCAAGTCAAGGGAAAGAAGCAAAGGGAGTGGGCCAGTATGGTGGCCCTATACTTTTGTCTCTCTTGCCCA
The DNA here is from genome assembly GCA_948474755.1 of Ctenosaura bakeri. Taxonomy (NCBI): domain Eukaryota; kingdom Metazoa; phylum Chordata; class Lepidosauria; order Squamata; family Iguanidae; genus Ctenosaura; species Ctenosaura bakeri. The sequence continues at coordinate 440,581 of CAOLHI010000369.1, read as the reverse complement.
TCTCCTTCCTTGAGTAGCAGGGGTTTTGGTAGGTTTGTGGTGTTGAGAAACTGGTCTGTGAGCCATCTTAAGCTAGTCAGACATCAGCTGGAGGAGGAGGAGGAAGGCCAGAGGCAGGTTTTTAAAGGGCTACACGGCCTGATCAAAGTCATCAAGCTTTTCCCTCGGAACTTTTAGCCAGGAAAAGAAGCGCCTAAAGGGGGAAGGGGGTCAGGGGCTGGAGAAACTTACAAATAATCAAATCCATTAAAATGAAACCTACAAATATGGAGGATTGACTGTACTTTAGCTGCTGTGGCTCAGTTCTATGGAATTCTCGGATCTGAAGTTTCATGAGGTATTTAGAATTCTCTGTCAGAGAGCTCTAGTGCCTCACTAAACTACAAACGCCAGGATTCCACAGGATATTACCACGGCAAATAAAGCATCATCAAGGTCCTATAAAATCCATACTAAAACTCACTATAGGCAAAACACTAGGGATGGGCCAACCAAATCCTCCAATCCTGGGTAAGGATTTGAGATTCCCAAATCCAAATCCCTGTGCTAAAATAGGCAAACCGAATCTTTTGACTACGCCAACTAAATAGATTGTTGGATACCGGGATGCCTGAAAACCAGAGAGATCAGGATGCCTGAAAACCTGGGAGACCAGACATACAAGGGAAGATAGTAAGTAGGTGAGGTTTTCCCTTGGAGTAATAATGGCCTTTGTTAACAATTTCAGAAATTACATCTGGGCTTGTATTCTAAGATATTTAAATTGAACATTTCATATTTAAGTTCAGTAGCTGACTGGAAGCTACAGGCTTGAGATTTCAAGGACAACTGAACATTTCTTTGCATTGCTCCCTTGCAAAGCTCTTTCAGAAACAATTCTGGGGTTTGGAGTTTTACAACAGGTCACAGCCTTCTCTGCCAAAATGTGCTGGTGCGTCATCAAACTACAAACTCCATGATGCCAGAAGGAGCTATGCAAAAAAGCAAGTTTTGACCTGGATTAGTTCTCTACTGTAGTATGTGGCCCTGTTTACACAGGAAGGAAAATGTGGGATTAATCCACATTTTCCTGCCTGTGTAGGAAGCGCCTTCATGTCATTTTCAATCTGGGGAGATCCTGAGGCAAAACTACGACAATTGTCTTGGCCAGATTTCTTCAGAGGGAAGTTTTCCTTTGGCTAGGCTTTTACTAAGGCTTAAAGAGTGTGTCTTGCTCAAGATTATCCTTCTTTCCCTTGCTTCTTAAACTCTTTTTTTAAAAAAGGATTTGAAAGATTCGAGATTCATGGACTCCCAGAACCTTCCAGGAATTCGGATCTGGTTTCAGTTTTGGAAAATTCTGGATTCGTCCCATCCCTAGAAAACACCATGGAATGGAGAAGGTGAGGGAGGCAAAGGGAAAGACTTTTATTTATAACTCATACTCTTGTTACGCATGTGAAAGTTTAGCATGAAGAGTTCTGCCTGTTGCAATGGCTTAGTTTGATAGAAATTATTTTAAAAGAGTTTGTCCCACCTCTTGTATCTGACATTTATTTTTGCCTATGATTGCCCAGTGCCTACATGGATTAAGGATTAAGGATTAAGCAGAATGGCTTAGTAACACCAACCAATATGGCAGGATTAATTATAGGAGTCTTGTGATGCTGCATTGGGAGTTATTTTTACATTTCAGGATGCAATTGTGAAAAGCTGTTTAATTTGCTTTACTCCTCTGTTAATTCAAAACCTTTGTTTTTATTGAGTGCAAACATAGTACTTCCCCTTTAAGAGAAGCTGAACAGAATTCAGAGAAAATAGAAGGAAAAGGCAGAGCCTAGAGCAAGTGTGTGTGTAAGTCTGTGACCATTTCCACACTAGACTATTGTAGCGCTATTATTCCACTTTCAATATCCTAGGGAAATCCTGGGGTTTGCAGTTTACAGAGGAGCTGGCTGGCCCCTCCCTAAACTGCAAACCCTACAATTCCATAGGATGTTGAAAGTGGAATAATAGCGCTATAATAGTCCAGTGCGGAAATGACATGGACCATTTCCTCACGGGGTAATTAAAACAGTGCAGTGCATCCTCCACGGAGGACGTCTGCACCTTGGAGTGGACTGGGTTCGGACTGCTTACCGGAGATCCGCACCTCAGTCCGCTCCAAAACAACCCCACATGATCCTCCAGCGTGTTTTTGAAAGACCAGAAAAATGAGGTCTTTCAAAGTGCCAGAGCACGCCACTGCATGCCTGTTCCGTTTTGCAGATTCGCAGGCTTGCACCAATGCGAGCCCGTGATTTGCGGGAGCGGGCTTTAAGCATGGCAAGCTTCAGCTGTTGGTTGGGACCCCCGACCGACCAGAAGCTGCCATTTTGGAAGCCGGAGCAGTGCGAATCTAGACCACGCGCTGCTCCAATTAACCCTGGACTGGACTGAGGAGCCAGAAGATCCGGTGAGTAATGGCACGGAGTGATTCCCTCACCTCATGCGGAAATGGCCATGATTCCCCACTGCACCCTCTTAACTGGGCAGCCCTGTTAGGCCTTATGCTGAGCTGCTGAGTAGCTATTGTTGTTGTTGTTATTATTATTTAGAAAAATCTCCCTTGACTGGCATGGCATACAATCTGAGCACTGGAAATAAGCAAAGCACAATCTACAAACTGTTCATAACCCACAAGGTGATTACTGCACCCCCTATAACCCCCAGTGCATTGGCTCAAACCAGGACAATTGCCTCCCAGAAGTCTCCAAGGTATGAATGACCATTCAGGGTGAATGGATCCAGTTTCAAAATATCTCTGTTTCTTTCTCCTCCTACTACTTTCTCCTTTCATCCTTGAATTCCTTCAGTTGCTGCAAACTGAGTTCAAGGTGCAAAAGTATTCATATTTAATGAACTCAGCACTGGGGAGGAGACTGGAGTGGGGCAGAATTTTGCCCTTCCCAGCAGACTCAGGGAAAAGCAAACTGCTGCCTGTGTATTCTTCCTCATTAATAATTTTACCATTTTGACCACACTCTGATGTCACTTGGCCACACATATCCTGTTTTTTGTGCCTTCAAGTCATCTGTTGACTTATGGAAACCCTATAAATTTCATAGTTAGAAGACATGATATTAGAGAAATTGGATTATTTTCCCTTCCACTCCCATTTAAAGTGCCCAGAGCAGGCAGTGGAGGTTTCCCAGTCCACTGACATACGTTTTAAGGGTGCACAGAGGGGCTGCACGAGAAGATGGATAGTCCTCTCATATTTCTGGCCATTTTTGCACTAGACTGTTATAGTGCTTTATTCCACTTTCAACATCCTATGGAATCCTGGGGTTTGCAGTTTAGGGAGGGGCTTCAGAGGTCCCTCCCTAAACTACAAACCATAGGATTCCAGAGGATGGTGAAAGTGGAATAATAGGACTATAACAGATTAGTGTGGAAATGGCCTCTGTTGATGGAAGCAGTTCTAGCAGTGGAACAGCCTCACTGAATCCTGAAGCCTTGTGAAAGGCTACAATGTATTATATAAATGCTAAATTCAGATCAGCCATCTCTATATCATCCACATGAGAGAGTTTAAATATCTGTTCTACAGTTTTCCTGTCAAAGAGCAACACATATAATCCATCTTTACAACAGATCAGCTCAGTCTGCAGCATCAGCCGCAGTACTGGTGGCTTTAGAGAGACACAGTTTTCTGAAATCTCAAATAGATAAATCCCAAGCACCACTGTATTTTCCTCTTTTAAATGTGTTACTGAAAGTGCCAAAAAAGAGGCAGAAAACAAATTAAGATTGTGAAAAAAATATCATTGAAAATTAAGATCTTTCAATTTCACACCCAAAGGAGCAATCCATTACTATCCTGAGCAGTAATCATGGACATAATTAAAGAGGTGATTATACATATATTTATAACCTCAATTTATAATTCCCAGTTTGAAACAGAAAACAGTGTATCAGGAAAACAAGGAAGCTTTTACAGTTTCCCTTGTTAACTACATCTCTTAATATGTACACAAGAAAGTATTTCTAATTTGAAGTAAAAAAAAAAAACTGGGAAAAATTTGAGAGTGTGAAGTGAATAATGAGGATAAGAAAAAGAGTTTAAGGAGAAGAGAATAAATGTGTATTATGTTATGTTATGTTCTCTGGAGGTCCCGGGAGGGGCGCCCAAATAACTAAACAATAACCACGACTTGGAGAAAATTAGCTGGAGCACTCACTAAAGCTAGCGAGAGGCAGGGTAACAGCAGGATCTTGCAACCCAGCGTCTACGGGATCAGGTCAGTCAAGCAGCCAGACAATTTAAAATAGCAAAAACGAAGTTTTATTAAACACAGACAAACATAAAAGATGACACAGTCACACAGCTAACTAAAGAATCGGGAATAGGGATTTTCAGAGGGAAGTGGGTGATACGACACCTGTCTCATAGTCCTGGAGAGATATGAAGATAGAGTTTGTTGGGGTGCAGAGGAGAAGCTCGGCGCGGTTCTCTGAGGGGAGCTCGCTGAACAAAGCGGCAGCAAGGCCGTCTGGAATTCAGGAGCGATCCTGGGTTGAGCGGGCTCAGCTACTGGAACTGAGGGGACAGCTCGCCAAGCGGAGGAGCGGCAAGGCTGGATGGAACTCAGTAGAAATCCGAGGATGGTCTCTGAATCAGGGGTTTATATATGGTGAATTGTGACTGCAGGCCATACCTTACTCAGTGAGAACAATGCAATTTTGGAGCAAGACAAAGCTTTGGAAAGGTCAGAGTTTAGCATGATTGGGTTAAAGCCGAATCAACAATAGTGTAGCCAGTATGCAAATGCGGGGCGCTTAGCACAGCTTTGTAAGGTTACCTGCTTGGGGCAGGGCGCCTTTGTTAGTATCACGCATAAGCAAAAGGGTGTTTGCCGGAGAGGTCCCTGAAGTGACGAACCGGCTCTGTTCGGCCTGCCTAGGTGGGGAATGGAATATCCAGCAATTATCAGCCGCGCCTGTTTACGTGCTTGTCCAGAGGCCTTGCAAACACGTGGAGCGGGGTGGCAGAGGAAAGCCGAATGGTTTGATATCAAAACGATATCAAGTGTTATCTCTGGATAGGCCTCAACCGCAGTAACAATTATGTCAATCAAGACTACATTAGGGTTGACACATCCTCCTTATTATAATGGATATCACTTGTTTATGGATTCTAATGCTTGTCCCTTATAGGACTAGAACATACCTCTTATTGTAATGGATATTGGAAGATTAGAAAGACTGAATAATATATCCAAAAAGAGCTGAATGGACATCTTTTGGGATTGCTCTAAGGAGTGTTCCTGCATGACAGGGGATTGGGCTAGACAGACCCTTTCAACTTTTAAGATTCTATTAATTCTGTAAAGCTTTGACCTTCTCAGCATAGAAGATGAGGATTCTAAGCATCAGTTGAAAAACTACACTCTTAACTTACTGGGAAAGACTTACAAATCAAGTCCATGTTTACCTTCCAGTGAACAATCACAAAACAATGAAAGACTCATAAGGAAAATCATGTGCTATGACAAACAGATATCTCACCTCTTGAGAGAGCACCTCATCTTAAAATGTGCTAAGCACATCCTCTAATCTGACTCTAAAAGGCTTGAAGCAAATCATTGTGAGCACAAACACATCACTGTGGCAATGCCTAGTGGCAGTTTGTAACCTTAACATAAGTTAATACAATCCCATCTTCATTGGTGATATCTATGTTGTTACCACGGTTATGATATGTCTGGTGAGAGCACTAGATATCTCTTGATATCAAATAATTTGGCCTCTACGTGACCTTTCTCTGCCACCCCACTCCACGTGTTTGCAGAGGTCCACCAGACAAGCACGTATTAGGCGCGGCCGTTAATGGTTGTAAATTCCAAACCTCATTTAGGCAGGCCACTTAAGCCTCTCCAATGCTTCAGGAAAAACCTTGCAAACCGGTCTTGCTCAGCGCAAATCTACACAAAGACGCACAGCCGAGTGCCGAGCCATTCCTTTATGTTGAGCTATTTGCATACTGGCCATACTATTGTCATCAAGCGCTAAGCCCATCATGCAAAACCTGACCTTTTCCAACGCCTTCGTCCTGCTCTAAAATTCCTTTGTTCTCACCGAGCATGGCATGGCCTGTAGGTAAAATCCACCCTATAAAAGGTCCCCCATTCCGAGCACTCTTCGGAACTCTCAGGAACACTCTGGACTGCTATCCTGCCTTGCTATCAGTTTGTCCAGTGAGTCGCTCCCTCAGCGAACGGCACAGAGTTTCTTCCCCTGCAACCTCCTCTTCTCTCCAGGACTACAAGATCAGGTGTTGTATTACCCACTGCCCCAAAAACTCTCTATTTCCATTTCTCAGTTAGCTAGTATATGTTGTGTCTTTCGTGTTGTTTGTCTTCAATAAAATATTATTTGTTGCTTTAAAACTTGTCTAGCCACTCTCTGACCTGACGCTGTATACATAGGGTTAAAGATCTCAGCTAAAGTTACCCTGCCTCTCTTTAGCTTAAGAGAGAGTGCTCAAGTCTAATTTTCCCATCTTGTGTTGTTGTTTGGTTATTTGGGCGCCCCTCCCGGGTCCCCCAACATACAGGGTAACATATGTGAATAAGCCAATTTTGCCATATCTCTTCCACCCCAAATCTCCAAGGGAGAAATGGAAAATTCCCTTAGTTACGTGGTTAGATGGTATGAATGACTGGTTCTCCACGTGGTTGCAAGCACCCTGTTACAAGCCGCTACTATGTGGTAAGTGATATCTTTATTCATCAATCATATCAGCCTAACATCACAGTGATGATATGTGGATAAATAAGGTAAAAATTGCAATGTGTGTTGTAAACTGTATGAGTTATAGGCATTATAAATGTCATAGCTATATTTGGAATAGGTTCTAGTTTGGTACCCCTGCTACCCACGTCAGCTACATAAATGCACAAAACACTCATCAGAACTTAAGTAGCTGCAAAAAAGTAAAGAAGCTTTCATGCGCCTATTCATGAATGTATTAAAAATGGATTCTTGGTACAACAAGTGACACATGTCTGTGTACTTTACATAAGACACAGTCCTGCAGAATCACTGTCATCTGGAAGCAGGTGTAGCAGTCAGATTTGGCTATAATCTTTGGTACTTTTTTTTCCCTACCATCACATATAGCATAACCATTTAGAACCAGGTAGAAAGTAAGTTGTATACCCCGGGACATCTCTGAATTATAGACTTACTTCTGTGCCTGATGATCTCTAATAAGCCCAGCTAATTATTTCTTCCTTTTCATTTTGTCATTTAGTTATTTCTTTGGTGAAGTAATTATTCCCATCAGAAAACCAAATCATTGCCAGTTCTATAATTATTTAGCTTTTCTTAGGTAAGTGAACATGGAACAAAACAAGCTTCTGTGTGACCTCTTGTTCAGCGGGACCCCAATTTGGGATGGGGGGTGAACTTTTCTTTCCTAACAATGCCTGACCCCCACCCCCCACCCCTCAAAAGTTACCTCCTCTTTGACCTCTGCAGTATCTCTTAGTCACAAACTCCACTATGATCACCAACATTTGGTACAATGGCCCCTATTTGTTGCTTATAGCTCTCCAAGTCACTAATTCCTAAACAATTATAGCAATCTGATTTCACTTTAACTTCTATAGCTGCATCCTACAGAATCCTGGGAACTGTAGTTTGGTGAGGCCCTAGAGACACTCTGTGGCAAAGAATTCACCCCATGAAAGTACATATCCCAGGATTCCATATAATAGAGCTGTAGCATTGAAAGTGGCATCAAAATGCTATAATTGTGCTATATAAAAGTAATCCTGACCACAGTTGGTGACAGAAATCATGCTTTGCATGTCTAATATTCTACCTTCATTCTGGAATAGGGTAGAGCACCTGAGGATGGGACAACATCTCTGTTGGGGGGGGGGCAATCTCAGTGAGTAATGGAAGATTTTCTGCAATATCATGCTTGTATATCGTCTCCTCCACTCTGTGCCAGTCCAGATCAGCAGAGGGGAATAGGCAGCCTGTGGGCAAATGATAAAGCACAGGTGGCACTCAGTCCCCATCAGGCAACTCCAGCCCATGGATTCTGCAGGAATCCTCAATCCCACCCACCCCCCAACAAACTGGGGGAAAATACTTATTTACATTTAATTATTTATATCCCTCCTTTCTCCCAGTGCAAATCCCGAGGTGGTTTACATCATGAATTAGAACAAAATACTGCTTAAAAACCTTCTATGAGCTATAATGTTAAAGAGCAATTAAACAAGCTATAATAATGGGACCAAGAAATGAATTAGAACAGTTTAAAAAACATATAAAATGATAACAACAGGGAATAAAACAGTGCCTCCCATATTAAAATGTTATTTCCACAGCAGGCAGTTCATGACTAAAAGGCTGCCTAGATTAAAAAAAATCTTTGCTTGCCAGAGTCCAGAAAGGAGACCAAGCTAGCCTGCTGCAGGAGGCAGTTACATAGCCTGGAAGCAGCCACCAAAAAAAACCCCTCTTGTGTCCTCACCAAATGTATCTGTCATGGTGGTAGAACCACAAGAACACCCTCCCCTGTAGATCTTAAAACCACACGTGGCTTATATGGAGATACATACTCTTTCAGATGGCTGGGGAACAGTTCTGGTTAAAAATCTAGCCACCACATCATGGACTGATAGTAACTTTAAAGGCAACCCCACATAGAATGCATTGCATTAATCCAAATGGGAAAGTAACTGAAGACATTTCCGCACAACACTCTTATAGTGTGATGATTCCACTTGAAAGTGGAATCATCGCACTATGTGTGTCATGTGGAAATGTTCTGAGTCAAGTATCACCATGGCCAGCCCAGAAATGTCCAGGTACAGATTACCTGGCATACTCGCTTTAACTGCAAATACATTCATGGCTGCTAATGAAACTGGGACATCAAGCATCAAGTTTCCTCTCCAATCCTTCTAAGTTCCCCAAAACTTTAACAAATGGAAAGTGGAATGAAAGCTTTTACAGTTTGGATCCCTACAACAACCTTGGTCTACTGTGACCCATGAAACATTCAGGGCACTAAAAATTGGCCATGGGCCTTCCAAACTAGCCAAGCCTGTGGTTAAATCCCCCTATCCCCTACAAGATTATCTGAATCTAGAATAGAAAAGCTATTCCTAGTAGTAATTTTTAAGCCATTCATGCATTTACTAACTGCATGAATGATGTAGCCGTAAGATCCAAAAGCACTGTTGTTGAGCAGAAAAGACAGCCCTGGGGGTAGATGGACTAATATTTTACCCAACACAATGAAAGATAATAAAATTATCTTCTTGGATGAGTCTGAATTCTATCCAGTCCTAGAATTTAGACTTTTATTTTCTAAAAGGCAAGGAAAGACCTCATTAAAAAACCACATGTGACTATGGCCCTTTCCGCACGGCATTTTCCATGCAAAAGGGCACCTGGAGCATCGCACAATTGTGAAGAGTGATCTGCATGACACACTCACAATTGCGTGGCACTCCAGGGGCCAGCAGGCGCTGATCTCACACCTTTTCATTTTCGGCTGGAAGCTGAAAATGGTGCACAATTGTGCATTGCTCCCAGGCCCCACGCCCACTTACCTGGTGTGCAGAGCCTCTGGAGCCATGCCAGTTGTGCTTCCTGCCCCAGCGCAGCCTGGGAAACTTCCAGGCTGCACTGCAGAAGGAACAGGTGGGGCTCTCGCACAAGCAGGCAGCTGGTGCAGAGCTGAAGGAGCAGGGATGCGAGAGCCTCCCGCTGGAGGCTGCTCGTGTGATCCCCGCACCCCAGCGCCGGCAGAAGGTAAGGTGCGGAAAAGGTCTATGTTGTTTATCGCCCCTAGCACCTAAGATTCATTTTATTTTCTCAGTATATGAAAAATCTGTGGAGCCATTAAGATACATTGGATGTATCTTTAAGGAGGATGCAATGAAGCAGAGCCAGGCCATTTCCTCACTAGATTGTTCTAGCGCTAATATTCCACTTTCAACATCCTATGGATTCCTGAAGTTTGCAGTTTAGGGAGGGGCCTTTGAGGCAGAAATAGCCTCAGTATAGTGTAGTAGTTTGAGTGTTGGACTGGGACTTTGGGAGACTAGGTTTCAAATGCCAGCTCTGCTATAGAAACCCACTGGGAGATGTAGGGCAAGTCACACTCTCTCAGCCTCAGAAGAAGGCAACGGCAGACCCCTCTGAACAAATCTTGCCAGGAAAACCCTGATAGGTTTGCCTTAGGGTCACCTTAAGTCAGAAGCAACCTGAAGGCACACGACGACGACAACGACAACAACAACAACAACAACAACAACAACAACAACGGAATTGCCTAGTGCGAATGAGTCCTCTGGGTTTAGGTCTTCTGTATGCACTGAAAATGAATGAATTGTTGTATGTGCTGCTCTGTTTTGCTACTGGGTAGTGATGTTTCCATATGTTGTTCCTAATCAAAAGGAAGCTGTTTATCAAGCTAACCAGCCTTGCTGAATGCTGACCTATTGGAGCATGGAAGCCAGAGTGAGTGAATACTCCTGGGACCTTATAATTATCTTATAGTTATTTTTGAATATAGGAAACAGCCCTACGTACCAGATGTCTTCACACTCGGTCATTATTTGATATAATTTACCAAAACATGCAGGGATGATCTTTGCTCTTTAAAAGAAGTGTAAACAACTTAACAATTGCTCCTGAGTCAGTTGTATAGCCCTACAGGGCAGGATTGTCCTGGCCTCTGAGCAAGTGACCAGATTCCCAAATCTCAGGGTCTGCATCTTTGTCTCAGAGTCTATCCCTTCTTCCACAGTGTAAGGGGTGAAATCTCAAGGTGAGAGTACTGCCTTTAAAAGTGTATACGGTATTTGCTGGCATATAGGGCTCACTTTTTTTCATGAAAAATACTGTTTGAAAATGGAGTGCTTCTTATACACCAGTGTGTCTTATACACCAGCAAATAGTATTTGCCGGTGTATAAATAGGGTGTGTCTTATACACAGGTGTGTCTTATATGCTGGCAAATACGAGGTAAGTAATTTTTCTCATTACTTAGCCTGTGCATATGAACAACCATACGCTGTGCAGAATCATAGTTCTGTTACCCTGATTTCTGGGGTCCCGGGGGGGGGACACCTCAATGTGCTCACAATGGGGAATGGGAATTAGCAAGACCACCGCTAGCAATACAAGAGGCAGGGCAACCTAGTGAGATCTTGAACCCAATGTCTACAGCGTCAGGCCAAGTCAAGGAGCAAATGGATGTAATTAATAATTGTTTCTTTATTGATGTACAACACAGTCAAACACATGTATGCAACCACACTCACATAGAGAACTATTGAAATAAAGGTAGGAGTTGAATAGAGGGTTTTCAGAGGAGGTTTTGTATGGGAAATAATACACCTGTCCTGAAGCCCGGATAGTCTGAAGAAAAGTCCGTAGGAGTGAAGATTCTCAGCATGAGGAGCTGAAGGGAAGGCTTGCCGAACGAAGCAACAGCAAGGCGGGATGGAAGCCAGGAGTGATCCGAAGAAGCGTCTTAGAGGGGAAGATGTGCCCGTAGGCTAGTCCGTTCCCGGGGATAACAATGGGTTTCGGGCTGGAGACAATGCCTCCGAATGGTCAGTATTTTACATAATTGAGTTATGACAGAGTTGTCAATAGAGTAGACAGTATGCAAACGCAGAGTGCTTGACAGTTGAGTATTCAGCTCATCAAGCTGCCTGCTTGGGGCAGGATGTCTTTTGTAAACAACATGCATACATAATGGATCTTAAAGAGGGTACTTGCCTTGAGGTCTCCTAAAGTGGCAGTCTGGCTATTACTGGTCTGCCTGGATCAGTTTTGAATATTTCAGCTATTTTCGGCCATGCCTGTGTGCGTGCTTGTTCGGGGGCCTCACAAGCATGTGGAGAGGAATGGATGAAGAAGGACAAATTATTGATATCAAATGATATCTGATATCCCACAAGTCCGGGCTAGAAGCTACGGTAACACATAGACTTCGAAGAGACCACAAGGGCCATTGAGTCTAACCCCCTGCCATGCAGGAATACACCATCAAAGCATTTTCAACAGATGGCCATCCAACTTCTATTTGAAAACCTCCAAAGAAGGAGCTCCCACCACTTGCAAAGTCAGCCCATTCCATTGTCAAACTGCTGTTACTATTGGGAAATTCTTCCTAATGTTTAGATGAAATCTCGTTTCTTGAAGTTTAAAACCATTGATCCATGGCCGAGGCCCTACCCACACCCTATCTTCTTGTATGGTTCTCCAGTGGTGATCCCGGCAGCGGCTCTGCCGGGAAGGGAGCGCAAGAAGAGTGCTCCCCTCCATATGGGACCAGTTCCCTGTGGAAAGGAGTGGAACAGACACACAGCTTCCTTCTGCAGTGCAGCTGTGTACTTTCCCAGGCTGTGCTGGGGCAGGAAGCACTACCATTGTGCTTCTGGGCCTTCTGCAGGACAGGTAAGCATGGGATGGTGGTGTGATTGCAGGTCATTGACAGGGAAAACCCATCAATGATTTAATCTGCCAGCATGCTGCCTGGGGATGAGAGGCTACTGCAGAAAGGGCCCTAGTCTCTGGAGCAGTACAAAACAGGCTTGCTCCATCCTCCATATGATATTCTTTCAAATATTTAAACATAAATATTTGGTTACCTCTTAACCTTCTCTTCTCCAGGCTAAACATACCCAACTCTCTAAGTTGTTCTTTTAGGACATGGTTCTCAGGCCTCTTACCATTTTGGTCACCCTCCTTTTGGTCACCTCCCTCTTCTTGTTTAATGACATCACCAGGGGCTGTTCCTGGTAACATTACTAGCATCTACCTCCTATGACATGATAAAAGGTCATCACTAGGTCTCAGGTTTGGGCTCTGAAATCTTAGACCCTAGGATAGTCCTTAGCTGACAACCCTAGGTGACCTCAGTAGGTCTCAACAGTTCCTACTAACACAATTTATAGAAGTAACACACAACACTTTTGTGATGGCTGATAGCTCTTAGGCCTGATGGGGTGGAGGATGGGTTTACCAGAGGTGAAAGTAGTGCCTCCTCCCTTGTTACTAAGTAAACTTATACCCCCTTCTGCTGGCTGGCTGGTATTGGGTATCAAGTGGCTACGCTCCTTTCCAACCAAATACCTGCTTAACTATCAATTTTCTAGTTATTATGACAAATAATTCACCCTCAATACATTTGGCTAGTTCTTTAAAAGCTTCGTGCATCACTATTCCTGAAATGTTCTATGTTTCTACCTGGTTTTAATTTTTGATCTGTTGTAAATGGCCTTGAATCTCAAACTAGGAAAAAGGTGGGCTATAAATAAATATAATAATAATTACAGCTGCAGCTACAACTACAGTAAACAGCTCTTTGTAACCATAGAACATTTCACTGCTTCATTTTCTTTCACATATTCATTTCTGTCACTTACCACAGGTACTCATCTTCTTGGGCAGTCAATTCAATGGTACCCACTTGGCTGAGTAGACTACACTTTTGCATGGGTATTTTGACAACTTCTGGGCAGAAAGGACTTAGCTGTTTCTGCTTGTTATCTGTAAGATGGCTGATATAACTCCTCTAGGTTGCCTCTGTGTGAATGAAAATGCTCTAATGGCCCAGTTTGTCATGTCACATGGTCAGTTTGATTCAGTAAGGACTATAGTCCGATAACCAGCAGCTTTGAAAAGCATATTTTGCATAAATCCTAAATATTTAGTACAAGACCTAAATGTTTTTTAAAAATAAGGTATGTCTTTTGAACTCACATTAGCATGAATGATGTTTGGTTCAGGAAGCTGCATAATTCTGTCGGAGCTATTATGCCTTTAACAACAATCAAATACACAAAGTGATTTCAATTAATTGCTTATTAGTCATGTTTCATCAGTTTTTGAAGCGTTAACCAAATGAATCCCTCTGGTTATCATTAGATCTGTGAGAACATGGGAAAAACCAGAGTGCAAGCCGACATTCACTGACAGCTGCAAAAATAATGTGAGGGTGTTGTTTTTGCGGTTGCTTGTTATTATTATTTTTTTAGAACAGAAACTGTTATTGTTTTGTAAACACCCCAGCAACTCAAACAAATAGCATAAACAGAGCAAGAAGAAAGCATTTTTTTTTAAAAAAACTCATAGTCTCACATTTTGAAAGAACAATAAAATGTGTAAATCTTGTGACCTTGCACTAGTTTTGACATGCATGGAACATTGGAGGGTCTTTACTTAAGGGAAAGGGGCCAGGAAGCAAATGCACTACCAGAGAAAGGGATTTAGCACAGGTGGAGAACTATATATTCTGGTAAATATAAAATTGGTACAAGTTGACATTGATATAAAATTTATATTTATATTGGGGGATATTAGAAAATTTCATTATTTACAGGCCCAACTGGTTACATTTTATTGATTATCAAATTTCATCCTCCTTTCAATTACTTTGGAAATGTTGGCCCTTTTCGCATTAGTCTTCTCGCGCGAGCGGGGGAGGGCGGCTCGTGCATGAAGCCTTCTCTGGAAGGCTGCCGCTTCCCCCTCCTTCCTTCTGCAGGCGAAGGAACGAGCGGGGAAGCGGCAGCCTCCCGGAGGCGGAGGCGGCTCGCGCATCCGTCCATTCCCCCCCATGCGTGCAAGAAAGGAGCCTGTCCCCTCCATCCCCCCCACGCGTGCGAGAAAGGAGCCTGTCCCCTCCATCCCCCCCGCGCGCGCGAGAGAGAAAAGGCGCTCCTCCCGTCCGCCCCCCGCGCACGCGCGCACGAAGCAGGACGTGTCGCGCGAGCGCCCCGCCCCATCCCGTCCCTTCCTTCCACAGGAGCAGAGAGAAGGAAGCGCGACCCGGACGGCTCCCGGACGCTCCGCATGAAAGGTAAGTGCGCGCGGGCGCCGGGAGCGTTGCGCGAGCGCGGGTGATTTTCGCTTGGAAGCGAAAATCAAAAAACCTGCACTCGTGCCGCTTCAGCCCCATGAGCCCGGTGGAAGTGGGAGTGCGTCGTGCGAAGCGACGCTCCCACTCCTGCGAGGCTCACGGGGCTGTCGCACGAGAAAAGGCCCGTGCGAAAAGGGCCATAGTCTAGGACCACGTTTACCATAAATGGTATGTAGATGTACAAGTCTCTTCAGACAAGCATTTCTGGTTGGAAGAAAACAGCTTTTTAAACATTGAAACAGAGTCCAGAAAACCAGCTATGCATTTTACCTAGGAAGACTGAGCCTCTTAAAAAACTATCTGTCTTTTCTCCCTTCTATTTTCTTTTAACCTTTGTTCCTGTTGGCTCCCACACATGGCAAGAACATAAAACAGGGAACAGTCTATTTTTCACATTTGCATCCCATCCTCCTTCTGAGGAACTGATCCTGGGCATGAGATTACCTATTTTAGCCTTACAACAACTCTGTCAAATAGAAAAACAAATAGTCACATAGATGGTATATGACTCTGGAGAGTTTGCAAAAAATAACAAAAAATGGAGATGTGACGTGTTGGATATGTGGGGAGAAGGTTGGAACCTTTTTTCATATGTGGTGGACTTGTCAAAATGCAAAGAAATTTTGGAAGGGAATTCATGATGTAATTCAAAAAGTTTGTAAAGTGAATTTTGAATTGGCACTGGAATTTTTTTTGTTGAATAAGGTCAGAATCGAGAGATTAGAAGACATTAAAAGACAATATTGTATTTGATTATGGCGGCACAGTTGACATAGCTCAGCATTAGAAATAGAAATTAATTTAGAAGAATGGAAACTAAAAGTATTGGATATGGTTGAGACTGAAAAATAAGCATATTCTCTAAAAAACAAATCAGTTCAGACTTTTGAAAGAAAATGGAAAGGGGTAATGGATTGGTTAAAAATATAAATACCTGTGATGATTAGGTAAAAATGTATTTGTGTAAAAGTGGAAGATTCATTATGGAAAAGATAGTAATGACTGAACTGGGGGAGAATAATACAGGAAAGTGGGGGGGGAAGGGACATACCAAACATGGTGATGTATGTCTCTTTTTTTTAATGTGTTGTGGAAAACTAATTAAAAAATTATAAAAAAGAAAAGAAAAACAAATAGTCTAGTGGCTAACTAGACTAACATGTTTTGTTCAGCATATGTTTCTAGCCCTATCTACGACACTACCTTTTCACATCAGTGGGATTGAGTGCTCCTGTGAGGCAGAGGCTAAGTTGATGACAGCGGTGCTGCTGATAGGGTCTCCATGTCAGACAGACCCTTGCTGTGGAGCCAGACTAAAGGTGCCAAACAGCAGTAGTGGGAAGCAGCAATAGTGGAGTGGTGACACTGGCATAAGATCTCTCCAAAACAATGACAGTGGCTTCATAGATAACAACTGATAGTACTGTGCAGAAGAAAACTCCTTTTGGATGTCTTTTAACACATAAACCCAATGATGAGACAATCCAAAATGAAACAAAGGATAGTGGCAGAAGATGAGAGCCCCAGGTTGGATAGCATTTAACAAACTACTGGGATACAGCAGAGAACAACTATGAGTAGTACTGTGGCTAATGACACAATAAAAAAGAACATTCAAATATTGACATGCCCAGAGGAGAAAGGAAAGTCCAAAGCTGCACAACATATATTACAGAAACATGGAATGTGAGAACATGAATACACAGAAGCTAGACATCATAAAACAAGAAATGGGGGAATGGATAAGGAATACAATACTTACTATGAGCAAGCTCAAGTGGACAGGAATGGAACATTTTCTGAATGAGATAAATACATCATGTTTTACTCATGAAATGATAATCTAAGGCCCTTTCTGCAGGACATTGTCGTCCCACACTGGGGGCAAGAGAAGGACAGGACACGGATGATGTCATGCATCCTTCTTCTGTCCCCAGGCATTGAGATTGTGCTGCAAATCATTGACAAGTTTTCCCTGCCAATGACCAGTGATCATGCAGCCCTCCCACTGCCCACCGGCACTTAACTGGTGTGCAGATGTTCTGGAAGCACAATGGCTGTGCTTCCTGCCCCAGCATAGCCTAGGACAGTATCTGGCTGCCCTGCAGAAGGAAGAGGCAGCACCATCACACTTCTTCCATTCACAGAGACAGCCAGTGCAGAGAGGAGCATTTCTGTCACACTCCCCTCCTGGCAGAGACAATGCTGGGACCTGTACCAGATATCTCTGAAATAAGGTAGGCTGCAGAAAGGGCCTAAGAAAAAATGGGGTTGCATTAATAGTGAGGATAGATGCAGCAAAGGTAGTTACAGGATATAAGGTAAAGTCTGACCAAATAATATCAATAAGACTTCAAGGAAAACCCATCAATATAATAATAGTTCAAGTTTATACTTCAAAGACAGGAGAAACTGAAAGAATCTATGGGCCTTTCTACACTACTTCCTTGAATGACAGATTCATTCAAGGAAGAACCAATTTGAAGATGATTTACATAAATTTAAAATAGATGATGATATTGAAATAGTTAAAGATTTTCATTCACTTGGCTTACTCATTAATCAGAATGGGAGCTGCAGTCAAGAAATCATAAGACCAGGACTTGGAAGGGCAGCTATCAAGGAACTAGACAAGATAAAGTGTAAAGGTATATCATTAAATGCCAAACTCAGGATTGTCTATGTCATCGTATTTCTAGTTTCTATATATGGTTGTGTAAAAGCTGGTAATGAAAAAAAGCTGATAGGAAGAGAATCAACTTATTTGAACAGCAGTGCTGGAGAAAGGCTCTACAGATATTCTGGACCACTAAAAAGACAAATAAATGTGTCCTAAAGCAAATTAAGCCAGAACAATCCCTGGAAGCTGAGATGACTAAACTGAGACAGTTATACTTTAGACCTATCATGAGAAGACCTGACTCATTAGAAAAGATAAATGCTTGGTAAAGTAGAAGGCAGTGGGGAAAGAGCAAGAGCAAAAGATGAGTAGGGGTGTTGGTGATAGGGTGACTTCGAGGTCTGTCATCCATAGGGTTGGCATGTCAAGGTTGACTTGATGGCAGTTAACAACAACGTTTCAAGGATTCTAGCCCACTTCATCGCAAGAAATGGGCTGGAATCCACAAAAGTTTTGGCCCCATAAACTTGATAGCCTTTGAATTTGCACAACTGTCTTCATTCCTGTAACAACCACTATGGCTACCCCACTGACGATTAAGTGGAGCAACAGTAAATCATACCCATACTTCATTTGGTGCAGCTAGGTAATGTTTGGGGGCAATTTTTATTTTAAGATTATTATAGTTATTTTCTTTAGTTTGTTGCTATGCCCCTTCAAGTCTACTCTGACTTAGGCAAACCTATCCTACGGTTTTCTTGGCAAGAGTTATTCAGAGGAGATTTGCCATTGCCTTCCTCTAAGGCTGAGAAAGTCATACTTCCCTAAGATCATACAGAGGGGATCCAAATGCTAGAAGGGATTCAGGTCCTGATTTCCCTGAGATCTAGTCCAGCACTCAAATCTCTACACCACACTGGTTCCTATGTTCTTTATTGGAGATTCTGAAGTCTCTGGTAATAACACTTAGGTTTAATAGACTGCTGCAGGAAATAGCTTGCAACAGACACCTGTTGATTTTTACATGTGACAGTTATGTAATGTATATTGCATACTGTATGCATAGATTGTTGTCTGCAGCAGTGGTTCTTAACCTGTGGTTCCTGGGGAAGCATGATGCCCACACAATGGGTCTGTAAAGGCTTGAAGTGTTGTGAGCTTTTACATTTGAAAGAAAAGAAGGAAGGAAGGAAGCAAGCAAGCAAGCAAGGAAAACAGACAGATAGACAATCATGCATTGATCTCAAAGAGCTGCAATCTTTTGCCACTGATATACATCATTTGTACAAAGTTTCATTAGACTATGTCAACCATTCAAAACTTATGAAAATAACTGTTTGATAGCAAAAAAAAATGTACTCAGCACTTGCTATTTCTGCTCATGGTAAGAACATGAAAGTGAATGATGCTGAGTGGCTGAGAGGAAGCATGTGATATTTCTTGCTATCATGCATACAGCCAGAAGCCACCACATCCTTGGAATGTCTATTGCTTCCCAGAATTCCGTAGATATATTGAGAGTGATCTTGAATGTATGAAAGCAAGACTGTAGTTGCTGAGAAAGTTAGAGTCAGTCAATGTGAGCAAATATTTGGATAGACTTTGGGATGATAAATGTAGATTATTGAAAATGATTGCGTTTCTTCTTTGACTTCTGCAAAAAGAAAATCATTTGGTCATTGTCAGGCGGGGTGACTTTTTGATGTTATCACAGTGAATTTCATAACAATACATTTTGCTGGGGCCTCATTATGGATAGCTGGCTAAATCTGAAACTTAAAAGTACTGATGATATTAGTGAGTATCCATGCTGTTCAAAGGAAAATGAAGTTGCTTCCGGTCATCTTTGATAAAGATGAGCAGCTTTAGATAACTATTTGATGCACTGTGGGATTTTAAATCATAAGTCTTGGTGGTCTATGGCAACAAAAGATATTTAAAGGAAGGTTATGGTAAAGAAAAGTTTAAGAACCACTGGTCTACAGCTTCCCAGTGTATGTGGACTGACAATTGACAACAAATTATGGATTGCCACACAAGACAATCACATCTGCATTCTATTTGTACAAGGATGCCCTCTCCTGATTTAAATTGTATGAGATCATTCATGGATGGATGAATGTCCTTTTTAGTAAAATGGATTCAACCAAAACTTCCTGATTGTGGAAAGACTGTTTAACCCAAAACCTTTTGGTTAATCCCATTTCCATGAAATCCCTTCTTGAATTGTCATTATATAACAACATACATTACATAACTGTCAATATATTGATAAATCCTATTAGTTCAGTAGATCTGCTCTAGTTAAGATTAACCACTATGACTCAGACTCTTCTATGAATTCTGGAGATCTTCACGAATTCACTATCCTGCCACTGTCTTCTAAATTCCCACAAATTGTGCCCTAGAAAATTAAGAGATCTTACAGAACAGTGAAGGAGGTGGTACAAAGGAAGGGGTGTCTGCTGAAGAATCCCCCTTCCTTTCCACCATCAGTATAGTTTTGAACAGAATTCTATCCAAGTAGACTCCTGCTGATGGAGGAAAAATTCAAGATCCAACACAGGTTATATGGAGCAGAATAAAGAGTGGGGAGAGGAAAGGAAGAAGGGAGGGGGAGAGAGAGAGAGAAAGAGGTAGGACTACCACAGATCAAACAATCTTTAGAGTCCTGTTGCTATTTTCAACAATATTTATTATTGCACAAATCAAAATTTAATTATTTCTAAGCATGGGAAGTCACAACACTGTGAAAAAAGAAAAAACAAAGACATAAAATGTACCCTCAAACAAGAGACAGGGAAAAAACACCCACCTGATATACAGAAAAATATTGTAAAAGTTGCGTGCTGTATCAGTTAATTACTTCGAGGGGTTTCCATTAGATATATGTGGAGTAGTTTCCTGCTAAATTATGTGACTACCATTTCTCTGTGAGAAACCTTTTAAAGATCATTATAGCTCTGTTAACTGCATTTCTTCCCTACTGAAAAGCCACTGTGGCATTGGTCAGGCTGTAAAAACGACCCAAGCTTGCATTCATTTCATGAACCTAACTAGTAATACATCGGGGGAGTAGAAGCTCTCAGCTGTATCTGAAATGGTGAAATATGATTATACATTTGAAATTAAAATGATCCTTTAAAATGAGCAACTATAAAAACTTTATCAGTGCCCTGCTTGCTTCATTGTACTCAAAGAAAGAACTATATGGATTCTTGCCTGGCATATTACTATTTATGACTATTTTTCCCACATGATGTATTCTTAAAATGCTATTATATTTGAGCAGTGGCAAAGAGCAGTCTGTGGGGGTTAAATGAAACTTGTGGATATTCTCAGCACTAATATAGAGGTATGTCCCATTGAGATTACAGGTCTGGGCATGCAGAATTTTAGATGGCACAAAGGGACCTCAAAGTACTCTGGGATACTACCTATTATCATCAGCGCTCTCTCTGCAGGCCTTGTCTCTGTAGATGGTTCCACAGGAGGACTGTGAGCCATAATCAATTCAGGCTGTAGTCCTAGGCAAGTTTGTATAACAAGGTTTCCTTCTCAGTAGCCAGGTATAGGATTGCATATGGTGTTAACTGCTGTCAAGTCAAACTGGAATTATGGTGATCCTATCAGTGAGAGACCGCCAAGTCACCCTATGATCAACAGCCCTGCTCAAGTCTTGCAGATTCAGGGATGTGTCTTCCTTGATTGAATTTATCCATCTGTAATACAGTCTTCTTCTTTCCTACTGCCTTCTACCTCATCAAGCATTATTGTCTTTTCTAGTGAGTCAGGTCTTCTCATTATATGTCCAAAGTATGGCAGTCTCGGTTTAGTTATCTTGGCTTCTAGAGAAAGTTCAGGCTTGATTTGCTCTAGGACCCATTCATTTCTCTTTTTAGTAGTCCAGAATATCTATAGAACTCTGCTCCAGCATCACAGTTGAAGTAAGTTGATTTTCTTCCTATCAGCTTTTTTCACTGTCCAACTTTCACACCCATACATAGAAATTGGAAGTACGACAGCACGGACAATCCTAACTTTAGTATTCAATTATAATTATCTTTATACTTCAGGATCTTCCCTAGTAGCATTATTAGAGCACAATCCTAAGAGGTGAAAATAATGAGAAAGGGGGCAACTGAACCAACCCTAGCCCATTTAAAGTTGGGCTAGTTCCAAATTCCTTCTATCCTGTGGATGTTGGAAATTACTTAGGGCTACCCTAGTCCTGGCCTAACTTTATGCAGCTTTGGCTGTACTTCTGGACTGGAAGGAAGTTTCAATCAGGCGTGAGCGAGCTCCTCTTTCTCCCTGCTTGTCTTCTACTCTTTTCAAAATCTTCTGCCAGATTTTGGTCAACAATGTTGTTCTGCTGGCAAATTTCCTCTGAGATCAGCTGGAAGAGGAACATTTATGCAAGTAGAAAAGGTATGTGCTTAAACCAAATGTTCTGTAGCTGGTGCCCCTTTGGGTTAATTGACTGCTAATTAATTGACTAGTAGTTTAATCCTGCACATATCTCCTCAAAATGTCAGTAGGACTGAACTTGAGTTCAGTAGAATTTTTGCTTGTTAAGTACCTTAAAACCAACTTTGACTTTATGGTGGCCCTGTTTTCTTCGCAAAATTTAATCAGAGATTTGTCTTTACTTTTTTCTTAGACTGAGAGAGTATGGCTTGTCCGTAGTTGTCCTGTGGGTTTCCATGGCTTAGCAGAAATTCAGATCCTGGTCTTCTAGAGGCCTAGCCCAACTGTCTAACTTTAATCCAGTCAAGACAAAGGTACTCCTTGGTCAGTTGAAAGACAGATCAGGGAACAGGGGCCCTTTTCACACGGCATTTTCCGTGCAAAAGGGCATGGAAAGGGCGAGGAGCAATCTGCACGACGCACTAACAATTGTGTGATGCTCCAGGGTAGGGCAGGTGCCGATCGTGCACCTTTTCATTTTTGGCTAGAAGCTGAAAATGGTGTGTGATCGTTCATTGCTCCTGGACCCACACACACTTACCTGGCATGCAGAGCCTCCAGAGCTGTGCCGGTCGTGCTTCCTGCCCCAGTACAGCCTGGGAAACTCCCATCCTGCACTGCGGAAGGAAGAGGCGGGGCTCTCGCTCAAGCTGAAGGACCCTGGACGTGAGAGCCTCTCGCCGAAGGCTGCTCGCACGATCCCTGCACCCCAGAGCAGGAAGAAGGTAAGGTATGGAAAGGGCCTGGGATTCTATCTTTGCTGGATGAGGCTTCACTCCCACTGAAACAATCATGTAGGGACGGGGTGTGTGATAGATGATGGCTCTGAGGTCAATGAGTAAGTGATTGTGCCAGGAACAGAGCCAGTGGTTGACCAAACCAGCTTGCAAACATCCCTATCAGTTGAAAGACAAGAAAGGCAGAGTTGCCCCAACCAGCTCCAGAGGGAGAGGGAACCAGCAGTGATTTGGAGGAATTACAGTCACCTGTGCCCCTCAGCCTCCAGTCATGAAGGAGGCTGAAACAGACAGCTCAAATGGAAGCTGCATTGGCTAGATTAAGGAAACAATGACAAGTGACACTTTTTTTCAGTGGCTATTTAAGTCTCTCAGTGTGGCTTGCTGTTTGCTTGCAGCAAATTACTATGCAAGCCTCTCAACCCTTGTGCTCCAGCTCCCTTGACCCCTCTGGACAGACTTTCAGCTTCCTGGACCTTTTGGATTAGATCTAACTCGGCTCGGCTCAGCGTTTCCATTAGTTGTTTGTGTTTGACACTTCTCACTGCCTCCTCTTCCTTCTAGGGGAAGTACCTTCACCTTTTCTTCTTTGCTGGCAAAGACACACAGGCAGGGAGTTGGACTCTGACAGGGGGGCAATGGGGGTGGTTCTCCCCCAGCGGCAATGTTTTTTGGGCATCCCCGCTCATAGCCACACCCCTGCATGCCGCAGCCACGCCACCACACACCATGGTCACGCCCCACGCACTGTGGCTGTGCCCCCACACATCGCAGCCACGCCATACTTACCCTCCCCCTCCACACACTCCAAGTTCCACCGCTGCACTGAAATCTCAGGTTTGCACTTTGAGTGTACTTCTGGACTCAGTCTTTACAAATTAAGATTATTATAATATAATTAAAAGCATACAAAGATTCAGTATTAAAATTGAATTAAACATTTAACAATGTTAAAATAGTTTAAACCCAACTGTTAGTGGAATGACCTCTGGGAAGCAAATTATAATATTTATGACACAGGTCATTAATTACATTTGTTGATTTTTTGATTGTAAATTATTAAAGCCCTAATGATCAATCAGTTTCATGAGTTACAGGCCCTTCCTTCCTAACTTTCTTTCTTAACTTTCCTCTTAACTTTTTTTCACTAAAGTATCATGTCCTTGATTATGACACCTAAATAATAACCAGCAAAAAGTATTATTTATGTTTAAATTAAGAAGAAAAGATTAATAGGAGACACAGAAGCATTCTTTACATATATGGAGAATTGTACACATAAAAATAGAGCAGACTTGTTCTCTGTTGTTCCAGATGGAAGAGCTAGAACCCATGGGTTGAAACTGCAGGGAGCTTTAGTGCAACATTAGCAGAAATTTCCCAACAGTAAAAGCAACTCAACAGGAAGTGGGCAGGCTCTCTTTTTGGAGATACCAGCAGAGGTCCCATGGAAACTTGACCGGACATCTCCAGGAGATGCTGTAATTTTGTCCTTCACTTCAGATCCTGAATTGAGCAAAGAACTGGACTAGATGACCAACTCCATGGCAATTTCTGCACTATGCTGTTATAGTGCTATTTTAACGTCCTGTGGAATTCTGAGGTTTGTAGTTTACTGAGCCCAAAGGGCTCTCTGGCTGGGAGTTCTAAATGCCCCTCCCTAAATTGCAAACCCCAGGATTCTACAGGATGTTAAAAGTGGAAAAATAGCACTATAACAGTATAGTGTGGAAATGGCCTATGATTCTGTGAAATAATGATTAATGAATTAAATGAACATCCTTACTCCATTTCAGGGTCCTTCACCCACTATCATCGACATCAATGAGGATTTTCCTCTCTTTAGAATTAATTGATACTATGGGCCAATAGTTAGTGGAAGAAGAATGTTGACCCACAGAAGGATAGTTCTGACGTTGTGTGCTACTGAGCTGCTTTCATGCCTTACAAGTTGGTCCACTCTTGTTTACAGTTGTTGTTATGTGCCTTCAAGTCAACTCTGATTTATTGCAGCCCTATGGTGAACTTATCATGGTTTTCTTTCATGAACCTCTCATAGGGTTTTCTTGGCAAGCTGTATTCAGAGTAAATATGCCATTGCTTTCCTATATAGCTTAGCATGGCCATTTCTGCACTACACTGTTACAGTGCTATTATACCACTTTCAACAGCCTATGTGGAATCCTAGGGCCTGAAGTTTAGAGAAGGACATTTAGAATTCCCAGCCAGTAAATTTGGCCTCAGTAAACTACAAACCCAAAAATTCTACAGGATGTTGAAAGTAGAATAATAGCACTATAACAATGTAACATGGAAATGGCCAGAGTGTCGGTTGCCTAAGATCACCTAGTAAGTTTCCATACTAAGCAGAGATTTGAATGCTTGTCTCCTGGAATCCTAGTCCAGAAGTCATACCACTACATCCTACTGGCTGTACTTTCAAGTACCCATATCCATCCTACAATCTTGAGATATCACATCTAATATATTTTTAGGGAAAAACATGGAAAAGGAGGTGCTCACGACCACTAAAACTCTGCCACAAATCCATGTGCTAACTATGGAATATGCACATTGCTTACCCATCACACCTTTCAGTAAGCCCACAAATAAAAAATAGGCTTAATACCATATTAAGCTACTCACAGTTTCCACAGACTCCAGCTAATGTGAGGTTCTTCTTGATTTCCTCCTCAGTCAACCATGGATGAACCACCAAAACCTCAGTGGCAAGTCATAGCATATAGCTTGTATTCAGCCATATGTAAGTCTATTAAAGAAAGCCTTCATAGAGGACCTTCCTCACTGAGAAATCCTATGATTCAGAAGGGGGCATGACCAGAGTCTCCTTCCACACTTATGAGCAGTACAGTCTGAGAACCAAGACTTATGACTCCCTTTCAGCTAACATGTACCTAAGACTGCCTTACCATTAGCTTCAACTTCTTCTCTGTACTACCTCAGAACCATTTAGAACAGAACCACCCTAAAGCAATCATTTCAGGACCATTTCTGGGTTCAATGCAAGGTAGTAAGAGGAAATATAATTTCCTATAAATCCAAGGCAAAAATTGCCCTCCAGTCCCAATATGGTGACCAACTTCAGCCTGCACTTGATCTAGAAGGTAGGTGGATGGGCTAAAATTAAGGCAAAGAGAAGAGCAGATGGTGAGGTTAGCCTTTATGTAGTTGTGTGCCTTCAGGTCATTTCTGACTTATGGCAACCCTAAGGCAAACCTATCAATAGAGTTTTCTGGGGCTGAGAGTGTGTGATGCACTCAAGGTCATTCAGTGGGTTTCCATGGCCATATGAGTCTCTGGGTCATAGTCCAATGCTCAAACCACTACATCATGCTGCCCATTATATCCTACACACACACACGCACACACACACACACACACACAAAAGTGAACAATCACACCTCAGTTCCAACATAATCTTAATGGGTCTAATTCCAAGAAGCCACCCCCAGCATTCCTAGATCTCAGGGTGCGGGTGAAGAATCTCATGGCCAGAGTACTTTCTTGAAAAGTGTGTGTGTGCTTCCTTATTTATTAGACTTAGGCCCTTTCCACACGAGGCGAGGGAATCGCTCCGTGCTGTTACCTACCACTTCTTCTGGGGTCTGAAGCAACGCGGACTGTCCCTGAAGCCCTTCCGCGGGGCTCCTCCTTGGTCCACGGCGAATCAGAGCAGTTCGAGGTCCGTAGATTTGCACTGCTCCAGTTTCCAAAATGGCGGCTTCTGGCTTCCAAAATGGTAGCTTCTAGTTGATCGTGGGTCCCGACCAACCGCTGAAGCTCACCATGCCTAAAGCTCACCCTCCGCAGATTGCAGGCTTACACTGGTGTGAGCCTGTGAATCTGCACAAGGGAGCAGGAACACAATGGCGCATTCCATGAAAATAAAGACTTGTTTTTTGCAGTCTTTAGAAAACACGCTGAAGGACCACTTGGTGTCGTTTTGGAGTGGATTAAGGTGCGGATCTCCGGTAAGTAGTCTGCTCCTAGTGGAACAAATCCACTTACTGAGAATGTTAAGAGAAAATCCACCACATTTATTAGCATATTTGTATAAAGAAATTTTACAGCAAGAATGTGAGGAAGAGACAGTTAAAGCTGCAATGATACAATGGGCACAAAATGTTGGACACTCAATACAGTTAGAATGGTGGGAACAGAGCTGGCAACCTACACAGAAATTTACTGCTGCCCAAAATTTAAAAGAAAATTACTATAAACTATTTCACAGATGGTACATGACACCAGAAAAATTAAAGACAATTTATAAGACAGGTACAGTTCAATGTTGGAAATGTCAAGAGAACTCTGGTACACTATTTCATATGTGGTGGTCA
Organism: Ctenosaura bakeri; assembly: GCA_948474755.1. Classification (NCBI taxonomy): domain Eukaryota; kingdom Metazoa; phylum Chordata; class Lepidosauria; order Squamata; family Iguanidae; genus Ctenosaura; species Ctenosaura bakeri. Next base: position 413,467 of record CAOLHI010000369.1, on the reverse strand, counting down.
TGTCCTAGAGCACAAAAATACTGGAAAGAAATACGTAAGAAAATAAGTTCAAGTTTGAAGATTCAATTTGGGATGACACCCGAATTTTACCTGTTAAATATGACACATACACTAGATGGAACGCCAGCTAAGAGACATTGGAGAATTATACTGTACATGGTGACAATAGCCCGTATTGAATATGCACGACTTTGGAACAATGGAACAGTGGTGGACAGCTTTTATGGAAAACAGAAATGCAGACATACTTACACAAAGATTGAAAGGGAAATCAGATGAGGATATTAACAAAGAATGGAAGATTGTTACAGATTTGGGTTGAGGGTTGACAGAGGGTATACATTTTTCATGATAACAATTATTATACAGTTAACAGTTAAGGAAATGTCATGTAACAAGTAAAGTAGAGATACATAGCAGGAACTAACAAATCATAGATTATTAACATTTTATTGTGATACATGGTATAACAAATAGAGGGACTATCAATAATTATAATCCAGAAAGGAAAGGAAGAAGGAAAAACATTACATGTAAACACTGCAGAAATTATTGTTTGTTTTATCTGTTGAAATGTGAATAAAATTATTAAAAAACAAAACAAAACATTGTCAGGTCTGCTCCATATCACATTGTCCTTGTAACATTACCAAGGCCCACCCTCTATCACATCATAAGGATCTGTATCTCAATCTCAGGTTCTGGAATAGTTCTGACCTGGCAATTCTCCCCATTGGACCCACAGTAGCACAGGGTAGGCATGGGGGTGATCAACGAACTAATATTTGGGCTTTAGTGAGTTAATTAATCACAATTTCGAGAAAATAATTAAAAAAAATTTGAAGACTTATATTAAATTATCTACAAACATTGGGCAGAAAAAAAATGTTTTAATGTGTTTGAGGATGAGGCTTCTCAAAACTAAATAGAAACCAAAGCTATCTTTTTCAGCAGAACTGTTATTGGAAATTCATTTTGAGTGAGCTAGGAAGCAACACCTGCATATGTTGTTACCCACTGCTACAAAAATGTAAAAGAATTGATACCTCTTGCATTTCTCTCATTCCTTATTCTCTATGACAGCATCCTCAAAATGATTTTGAAGGCTCAGAATGTGTTCAAACCATTTTAAGATAAAGAACCAAATATTAATTGACATATATTGCAACAGTCGATGGAGCATAGTGTGAAGAGTTACACTAAGGCTGTGTGAATTCATTCGTCAGTCCTGTCACTTCAGTTTTAAGATGTGTTATCTGCTATGATTTACAGGTACAAGGGACTAAAAAAGAAAACATCACCATTTCACACTAAGAAGAGTTCCAATTATACCCTGCTACCTGTATTAGCAATTTACAATTCCAGATATTCAAAAGGATATTCAAGGAGATGGGCTCACTTTTCTTAGGTTGTTAATTGATATATGTGTGAATGTGCTAATTCATTTTGTAATTTTTTAAACTACGTTGAATTCAGAAATGAGACTTTAATATCTTTTACCTTTACATAACTTGCTACTGTTTCAAAATACTGTAAAATCCTATTCTAAACACACTCATTTTTTACCATGAGATCTATTTGTAGGGGCTTATTAGCTATTCATCATAGACATGATGCTGATGCATCTTTTTTAAAAGTCCATGCATTTAGATAGCTTTTTGTTTTTGAACTACCCCTTTCCCTTTCCCTTTCCCTTTCCCTTTCCCTTTCCCTTTCCCTTTCCCTTTCCCTTTCCCTTTTTCCTTCCTTCCCTGGAATGGAGAGTAGTAGTGTACATGGTAGTAGCATACAGGGTTTTTCCCATCCAGCTACGTTATCCTCAGGACAATCCATCAGTCTCATAGTAAGTACTTACAGATTAATCTGATGAAGAATGACTTCTTGCAGTATAACTATTTGGATTTGCTGGTTGTTATCTCTTCTGCATATTCTCCTTACATTTTGTTTTGGAGCTGTTTGTACTGATTTTTTTCATTTGCACCAGGGATTTTTCAAAGTTTTTTAAAAAAAAAAAAAGCACGGTTCACTGAGGTGGTCTTGTGGTTCAGAGTGTCCTGTCCAGAAAACCAGCCACAGTTCCCAGTTCTCCAATAGAGTCTATAGTGGAAGCCATGGACAAGGTTTACAGAAGCTTATCAGTCAGTTACCCTTTTTGTTTCAGCAGTCGAAGTCAGTACTAAATTCAGAGCGTCAGATCAAGAGAGTATCCAACAGTGTAGTTAGCAAACAAAGCAAGGGTCAAGGTTTTTCAGAAACACAAGCCAAAAATCAGAAGAAGAATGCATTGCCTCCACTGGAAATGCCAGTTGTCTGCAATGGACTTCTCCCCACCCCATCTCTTGTATTTTTTAGCCAGCAGTCTTGCCCAGCTGTTTGCCTAATTAATGAGTCTTCTCTATATAACCGTTCTGAATCTTGCGGGCATTCCCTTTCTCATCTACACTGGGCTCCAATAGGTATCGTCCCGTTCATGTCTCTGTGTTGTGGCTGTTGGGAAGGATCCTTGTCTGTGTTTTCACCTGAGTCCTGGAACTGGGAGGGGGACACAGAGGACAATTTTTTTCCTTTCTGGTTTTTTTTTAAGTGTTGTAGTGTGATAATGCAGAAGTGTCATTTTGCAGATGCATTATAACTCCACTTTTTTTTTAAGACAAGGGCAAAAAGAATACCTTTTTGTCCTAATATGTCTTGGAATTACAAAGAAACTGACTTAAGACTGGGAATAAAATGTTGCAGCTGGTGCCAGGTATTGTTATAAAATAGCCTGGGACAATAGAAACTTCTTTTTTTTCTTTGATGAGAACTATAGCAACAAATATCAGAGCCTCCCAACACATTGGCTCCATCTAAAGAAGATCAGTAACTATTCCAAGGTCAGCTAGAGTGTTTCATGGTTGATCACAGGTTTGAACTCAAGTTTCCCACTCCTGGTTCAGGAGGCTAACCATTATAGTATGTAGCTGTCTTTCTCTCATACACTCTCTTCCCCACCCCCAATGGACAATTCTCCAAGTGGGGTAGGACAACAAAATGTTTTATTCAGTGTAAATGTATTAGGCACAATCCAGCCATAATTCAGTCTCAACTATATCAGAACTAGTGGCTAAATGTCACTCACTCTAATAAATTGGATTTAAAGACTTTAATATTATCTACACTATGTCCATTATTTATTGGTGCTATATTATGAGCTGTTGGGATGATTGCAACCAACAACCAGAGTTTGTCCTTTTCTTATGTAGCCATAGCAAAACCTTTTCACCTCCAGATATGCTCTTTGCCAAACATCATGGCAAACAGTTGGGATGGCTGGAAGTTGCAGTCCAAAACATATAGAAAGCACCAATTGGGCAAAGGCTGTCTGTGCGCTTGTGTACATGCACCTGTCTGTGTGTAAATTGTAGCAAAATATATTCACTGATTTGTCCCTCAGAACATTTTCAGAGAGTCTTGGTTATTAATATATTGGTACACTTTATTCTTTATGTAATATCTGATGCAGTTGTCAAAAAAAGGCTAAGTCTACTTTGCACTGCACTGTATAGTTTCCCAATTTCATTTTTGAGTTCAAATTAGTACTTCACCAGAAGCCACAATGACTAAAGGCTATTGTACTTTGGACACATCATGAAATGATATTACTTCTTGGGAAAAATTGATGATGCTCAAGGCAACAGATAAAGAGGGAAACCACAATACAAATATACTGACTCAATGAAGGGAGCCATATGCTTGCAAGACATGAGCAGGGCTGTTGGTGACCAGTGCTCTCAGAGGTCTCCCCTTCTTGAGATTGCCATAAATTGAAGCCAACTTCACAGCAGAAGGCAACTCTTTTGAAGCTGAGAAAGATACTCACCAAAAGAAAAAAAGGGAAAAAAAGACTTTAATTGTAAGTTTTCACATTTCAATCTGCTTGCTTCTGTTGCTACCTTAATCTGTTATTTAGTCACCATTTTTCCTGTAATTATTATTCCCTTTCTTCCTGCATTAGTGACACAATTTAATCTAGCCAATCATGTAGTCAACTGGGTTATGTTTTGAAGATACATAACCAAACAACTTTGATTGCATGCTGATGGCATCAAGGGCAAATTAAGTCAATATGGGGGGAGATAATTTTTTTTATGAATAATCACATGTATTTGAGCACTTCTAAAACCATAAAGGGGGGGGTCACTGCATGTGGACGCTCTTTGTTGCTGTCAGAAATGTTCAAAGAACTGTCAGATCAGTCCTTACTGAAATAGCTAACAGGGAGGTATTTGAGTATTTTTGCATTGAGAAAGGTATGTTTGCTAGATCATGGCAGTAATTCCCAATAAACTTATGTGTGAACTACATCTGCATTAGTCAAATAAGGTGACAAGTTACATGCTTAACTAGGGATGTGCAACTCTGTCGAGTTCGATCTCATCAAGATCTAATTTTTGCAGTCAGGTTCAATTCAACTTAGGCCCACATCAGACTGCAAGGCTTTTTCACCTGTTTGAAAATTAATTTTATTAATTTACATTAAAATGTATATCCTTCCTTTTTTAGTACATCCACGTTGCTTGGGGTGTGGCTAGCAACAATTAAAATCAGTAATAATATACAATGTAAATGTTAACAGTATAGTGAAAACACCAAAATCATATAATATATAATTATACAATAGGTATTACTGATAAAACATTTAATAAAACTCATAAAATAAACACATGTCGAAACAATGATTATTTAATAAACAAGAATACAAAACTCTATCCAAAGGAGCCCTTTCACATTTCACAATTATAGCACTGTGATCCCATTTTAACTGCCACGGCAACACCCTGTTGGAATCCTATGGTCTGTAGTCAGGTCAGGCACTATTGCTCTCTGGATGAGAACTCTGCATCATTGTTGTGTGCCTTCAAGTCATTTCTGATTTATGGTGACCCTAGGGTGAACTTATCATGGGTTTTCTGAGGCAAAGAGTGTGTGATGTGCCCAAGGTCAACTCAGTGGGTTTCCACGGCTGAGCAGGGAATCAAACCCCGGTCTCCAGGGTTGAAGCCCAATGCTCAAACCACTATGCCAAGCTGGGTCTCCCTAAATTGCAAACCACAAGATTCTATAGTATGTAATCATGGCAGTTAACATGGTATCATAGTGCTATAATTGTGTAGAATGGAGCAAGATTTCTGCAGAATCACTAAGCAAGGGGAGGGGGGAACATCTAGTGTACAGGTGAAGAATTTGAGGGATACCCCCACCCACAAGCTCCATCCCCGTGTATCTTCTCTATCAATTGGAAAGGTAAACTGAAGTCAGGGAGATCTTGCTGTTATGTCCAGCATCAGGTGTTCTATCTCCAATCCCACTGCTAGATGAGGTGTCCTTCTCCTCGCAGGCCATAGTCTAATAGCAGCTGCTGGCTGCAGTGTCAATAGAGTGGTGAATCCTCTCAGGGTTTTACTCCAATTTTAAAGAAGCAATCTAAGGCCCTTTCTGCACCTTACCTTTTTTTGGCACTGGGGTGTGGGGATCGTGCGATCAGCCTCCAGCAAGAGGCTCTCGCATCCCCGCTACTTCTGCTCCGCACAAGCTGCCTGATCCTGAGCAGGTAGCGAGAGAGCCCTGCCTCTTCCTTCTGCACTGGGGCAGGAAGTGCAACCGCCGTGGCTCCAGAGGCTCCGCACACACAACAAGTGTGCATGAAGCCCTGGAGCAATGCACCATCATGCACCATTTTCGGCTGAAAGTCGAAAATGAAAAAGTGCATGAGCGGCACCTATCCTACCCTGGAGCATCACACAATTGTGACTGCATCGTGCAGATCGCTCCTCACAATTGTGCGACGCTCCAGGAGCCCTTTCACATGGCAAATGCCGGCAGAAAGAGCCTAAGTTGTCAAACCCTATCCCTAGAATAATATTAGCAGCTTGAATAGCTCATTTAAAGTTCCAACTATAAGCCACAGTGGATTTACCATTGACACAGGAGTCAGCATTCTCCAGAATTAGGAAGATGGCCCCACCTGTTAATAAATACTCAAGACCCAATCAAGTAATACAGAGGCATGACAAAACCCACTGCAACAAGTTAATAGCAACTAATTTTAATCTCATTGTTTCACTGTGGATTAGTCTTTAACTAACTAACTGACTGTGAAACAGTTCCCAGCCATCTGAGAATTTATCAACAATTTACATACATGTAATCTGAGAATTTATCAACAATTTACATACATGTTATGGTGACAAATGGGTCCACAGGACTTGATCTAGGACTTGATAATGTCTGTCAAGTATTTTAGCTGCCTACTTTGCTACTTTGGATAGCTTTTGGAACACAAGACTCATGAACTTTTTTGCAGACGCCTCCTCCTAAGGGATCCTGGGTAGTTAATTTTTTCTACATGCCTTTGTAACTAACAAACCTTTCTCCTTTACTGCTATCTTCTCCTTCTCATGTTATTGATTTATCTTTCTGTGATAGATTCCATTCCCACTTTCCTGTTTTGACTGGAAAACGTATGTTAAGACTCATGTTAAGACGTATGTTAAGAGGGCAAGCCCAAAGTAAAGCAGCAAATGGAACCACTCCTTATCCCTGTATGTACTTTTACCACATGCTCATTGTTGTGTGCTTTCAAATAATTTCTGAGTTATGCTGACCCTAAGGCAAACCTATCGAGGGCGTTTCTTTGCAAGATTTGTTCAGAAGGCATTTGCTCTTACCATATTCTGAGGCTCAGAGACTGAGTTTCCGTGACTGTGTGACTTTCCATGGCTGAAACCTAATCCTAGTATCCTAGTTCAACACTCAAATTACTACACCACACTGACTCTTTTTACCACATGTTATTGTTGTTTGTTTCTGGGAATGAGCGTGAGTGACGTGCCCAAGGTCACCCAAAGGGTTTCTATCACCACATGGGAAATTTAACCCTGGTTTCCAGGGTCATAGTCCAATGCTCAAACCACTACAGTGCTCCATACAACTGTAGGGTGGCACTGGTTGATGGAAACATGACTTATTTATTTAATTAACTTATATCCTACCATTCTCCTAACATAGGATCCAAAATGTCTTACAATGTAAGACAAAGCAAAACAGCTAAAACAATATGTACTACAAAAGTTTGAAAAGCATTCAATGGCTTTAAAAATGCATTTAAAAACACGTTCAATGTTCATAACATATTTAAATGTGCAGCTCACCCATTGAGTTCCCTTCTACCTCAGCCAGTTAAAGGCTGAAGTCCCATTTAAATAAGAAGGTATTTTCCTGTCCACCAAAAGAGAACAGAGTGGTTGGGAGGAGAAACTAAGCTTTCTTCAGGATACTTCCATAGCCCAGGAACAGATGCTGAGGAGGCCTGTATCCTCATCAAATTAGCTTGGAAGGGTGGTTGGATGGAGAGGAAATCCACCAGAAAATCCAAATCCAGTTCAAAGACACTTCCGGAACATCCCATTTCAGAGCCTTATACTCCATTCTGGTTGTAGGTGAACTGCCAGTAGTACATTTCTGCCCATAAAGACTTCTGAGGGCACAATTTGGTAGAGACTGTATGCACTGGTGGATCTTGTCTTTGTTGGCAGAGGCCAGTGGGAGGATTCCTTCGCCAAATCCTGTCCCCGTCCAGGCAACGACACTGAGGAGATGGGAGTCCATTCTAAAGTTACAATCCTATATTCTCCCAGAAGTTGATTTGACCCATCAGGAGGATCTACATGAATAGCAAGAATGGGGAACTCTTTGGCTGGAGAATTGGAATGCCATGTAGGAGACTTCCTGGGGTGGCATGCCAGCAGTGGATATGGTTAGAGGGATCTTCTCACTTTTCCACACCATTCAGATAAATACACATGCCCTCTGCACATAGTTAATGCACAAAGAGACAGCCTTCCCAATCCTTCCCAATCCATGCAGATCAGCTGAGCAGTGTGGCAGCCCATGGTCTGAGCACGGGTATGAGATTAGCACTCACTCAGTCCACAGGCTGTCACTGCAGGCATATGAAGGGGCCTGGAGGCTGGTGGACCTATTCTTAGTGTTTAACAATGCAATTATTTAATCTCTGGTCAAAGAAATTAGATAGGTATGGCAGACTCCTGATTTAAATGAGAACTTTTCCTTGTCTAAGGAGAGGGGTCAGGAGTCTGGGAGACAGGAAGTTGGACTGCAGAAGAATTTAGCAGGCTAGATGAGGAATGTGTATGAATCGTATCACACAAATTCCCCATTCCAAATAAATAGTGCTGTCCTTCTGAAACCCTGGTGCACATTCCCAAGAACCTGGCCATTTCCGCACTACACTCTTAAAGCGCAATTATTCTACTTTCAACATCCTATGGAATCCCAGGGTTTGCAGTTTAGGGAGGGGCTGGCTGACCCCTCCCTAAACTGCAAACCCCAGGATTCCATAGGATGTGGAAAGTGGAATAATTGCGCTATAAGAGTGTGTCTCATGCACATTAACTCCATGTGTGCAGCTCTGTTTCTTTTCTTCCCACAGGCCCAGGAGGGGCACTTCTATGGCCATTAAATGGCCATGGAGGGAGAAGGGGAGGGAGATGACCAACAAGCAGGAACTACCTCCTGTCTGGTGCAATTCACATGGGGAGAAGTAACAACCTCATTTCTCTTTTGTCTGTGTAGAAAACTTAAGCCCGGATGAGAGGCAGTTGTCATTGCTTGGTGCTCCATTGGTGCTCCATGCCTATTTATTTATGTATTAAATCCCACCTTTCTCTCAGCATGGAGTTCATTTAATAGCTGTGGAAGTCAGCCTCCTGGAGTTTAACAACTGTCTAGAGGTGGGGAGAAAGTTCTGGACAGGGTGCAAGAGGGTGGCAAACAGCCCTTTGTACTCTGTCCAAGACAGGACATCACTCACTGCGCTGCAAGCATTTTCTCTGACTTTCTGATAAGGTCACCTTGATTTCAGTTCAACTTAATTTGTGACTTGCTTTAGGGGGCTTGGAGCCATACTTTAAAAAATTAGAATGACTAATAGCCTGGAATAGGGAAATATTTCCAATGGAGAGTCATATGGCTCTTGCTTTGTTTAATTCTTTTCTCCTGTCAGAGAGTATTATGAAGCCAGAGTTTTGTACATTGAGCCCCAGAGAAGGAAGATCAATAACTACTTACTTTGATTCAATAGATGTCACATCTTGGTCAACTCTAATCAAGTCTTAGCCAGACTTATCCTTCCAGATGATTGTGTGCCCAGGTTTTCATAAAACTGCTTTTTGAAAAAGGAAATTTTTATTTATTCAGATTCAGATTTTTTAAAAAAAATATATATAAATCAGTTTCTTCCTGGACTTTGCCATTTGTGTTTGTATGTTGTTTGCCAGTAGTTTAACAATTCTTGTACATTTGTCTTGAGTCTGGAAAAGCCAGCTAATGAATGTTCTTAATAAACTATTTATTTATGTGGCAGCAGTACACAACCACATTTGGAGAAGGAGGCAGCCAAAATAAAATAATAAAAAAAAAGATAAAAGAAAAAAAGAGTGTGAGGGGGAGTTAGAATTTGTCTTAGACAAGGTACACATAGAGATGATTAACATTTCCAGGAAAGGGTGGGGCTTTTTTGTTTGTCCTTTGGTCACTTGCACACCATTATACTTCAACAGGAGGGGCATCAAAGTTCACAAATACAGGCTGGAAGCTTGTCCACCTCAAGTGAAATATTTTGGTGGTGTTCCCAACATTTTCTACTGAAAGTTGTATTTAGTATGGCATTAAATGTGTTCTAGATATGTCCACTCGACAGTCAAGATCTGTTGGAGGTGCCCTCAGCTGTTTCCCATCAGTGTACTAATATTGTATGGGAGGACATGATAGAGATCTTCTCTGCTGTGTGCCCTAGTAATGGAATACCCTCCCCTCAGAGGCCTGATCAGCTCCAACACTGGTATGATCCCAGTACCAAGTCAAAGCAAAGCTTTTGGAACCTAACTGATTTTATCCAATGTGTGCATGTGCTATGGTTTTGATTGCTTTAACATGCTTTACACGTTTTAACTGTTTTTAAAGACGTTAAGCCAGCAGCAGCTTTAAAAGGAATTAGTCAATCTTTTAAATAACTGGCTTCATCCTAGACTGAATAAGGACTTTCTTGGAATTAATGCTGTGCCTATCAGTTTTATTCCTTTGCACTACACTGCCTTTTGTGAAATACAACTTGATTGTCAAAAAAGCTTCATGCACTAATAATCTGGCTATCATAAAAAGTACTGATTGCTTGCTGTTTGTTTGCTATTATTGGATTTTGGCTGTAACAAGATATTTCACAGTCACTATAACAATCTTACTTTGGACTGGAGAGGAAAGGATTTTGTTTCTAATCATCCATGCTATTCCATGGCTTCACTATTGCTTCCCTCAACTAAATGGTGACAGGTTTGAGGAGGCTGCAGTATCCATCCAAGCCTTCTCAGAACTATCCTAGGCCCTGAAGCTTAGGGACAACCTGCTTTGATGTCACAGGAGGCAGGTTCTGCTGATGTTACAAGGGTGGCATCACATGGAACGCTAGTGACATCTTTAAGCAGGATATGTTAAGTATCAATCACAGTTGCATAGAGTTTGCCATTCAGATTTTTGCTCCTATCAATGTCAGTTGGGATAATCTAGGAGCGACCTGGGCTCCACAAAATTAAACAAGGAGGTGCATGACACCTATTGGGCATAAGATTTTGTCACTGTGTTACAGGGATCCAGAGGAACATTACTATTAGTGGCTCAATTTAGGATTGAAATTACATTGCTTCAGGACTGAAATGTGGCACAAATGAAATGCATACATATCCTGAGAAAACTAGTGTGCTTTCTTTGTCTATGAGAAAGAGAGAGAGAGAATCCATCTTTAAATGAATCACCTCTGCTTTTGTAAAAAAAACATGTTTGAGTGGGAAAGTGTAAGAGAGAAATTCTTTTGCAGAAAGGTAAAGCATTCCTCTTATGCTACAAAATATGAAAGTGAAATAGCAAATATTTTCTCTTCAATCCTATCAACATCTTAGAACAATTTATATACAATCTTAAAGTTCTGGCACTCAAAGATTCAGTACTTCTAGGTTTCATGTAGTACACAGTTGTTCTGATACTTGCTGTTAAGTTACTACAAAACAAAAAAAAGGAATAATCCCAAAAATATTTTTTGCAACTCCAGAACCATTGTGTTTTATTAAAAAGCAAATTTTCTGATGCTTATTAAAAAAAAAATTCAAATATTTGTTGGTACATGGGAAAGCTAGTAAAAGAGAACCAAGGCAGTAATGTTACAATGAAAAGCCACATATTGCAACTTGTTGTGTTGGAGTTTTGAGTCTGGAGCTGGGCATTTTCAAGACATTGTAACTGTGCATGACTGCCAGGTAAAATGAGGGACAACCTCCTCTATCTTTAATGGTTGTGTAGAAGAAGGAATTTCAGCAAGTGATGTTTGCATGACAAGCTATACCTGCTGAAATTCCCCTTCTACACAACTATTAACTGTACAAGAGGCCTGTCCCTTATTTCACCTGGCAACTGTATTATTGGATGTCCATATTCTCATTTAATTGGCTCATATTATCACTGAGGCATTTGAAAAGTTATATTCATTCGCTTTCTTGTTTTTAATCACGTTTGCCTTAATACAGATGTCTATTCCAGCTTCACAAATTGATAACCTGAGCTTCTCATTGCTTCTGTGTCTCGTCTGTGCTGCTCACTGTTCATTATGCTGAATCCCATTTTCCCAAAAGCTGGAGCACTGAAAATTATATTGGGTTATTGACCTTTCACTCCTTGGGTGCTGAGCATACTCACCAGAGTATATTCACTGACAGTGTTATAGTTGGTGGTGTTGGTGATGCTAATGCTGATAACATCTTATTCATTTATATCCCATTTTCCCCCAAACTGGGTCTCAAAGCAGCACACAAAAATTCAAATAAATACAGATGAAAATACAATCAAAGACATTTCCACACAAGAGGGGGGAGTGGTTCATTGCATGTCAAGAGCGGGGTTTTTATACTCCTATTCAGAATCTGAATTCAGAAATTCAGAAACTGTGTTGTCTGCACTCCCCCATTTACATCGTACTATTGTGGAGAACAGTGGTTGCTGCATCCACAACAGCAAGTCCCTGGCCACTCCATTCACCTCCCTCACCCCACCCTGCCATCGCTGATTGGTCTGTTTTTTAAAAACACACACACATTTTAAATACATTTCTGTGTTGCTACATTTGTGTGTAGGAATGTATGATTTTTGATAAGTGGAAAAAAACCACGTTTGAACAGTCCATTACCAGATCCACTCTCTTCCCACTGTCCATTTAACACAAGAAGGCAATAATGATGGCAGCCTGTCCTTTGATGGGCGAAGAGAGATAGGGATGGAAATGATAGAAGGGAGAGCCTAGGAACGCCCATAGCCAGCCATTTCTGCAATGTGAATCGATGCTATGCTTCTGCATGTAGGCAAAAAAACAAAGCAGAACTGGTTTGGGACATTTACATTGGAGCTTTTCACATGCAGCAGTTTCACATCGCAGTGAACCATTCTAGGAGCTGAAAACGTGCAAAACCATGAGGAAAACTACTATGCTAAAACAGTATAACCCGCAGACCTAAGGGTAAGAATTCAATGCTGCTACTATGTATCAACCCCGTGTGGAAATGGCCATAAGTGAATACATTGTTAAAATGCAATCATGTTGTCTATAGAATTAAAACCATTTAAAACAAATCTGTTGAAAAGATAAAACAAAGGATTTTTTTAAAAATCAGACAAACCACACCTTATTAAAAGCCCTCACATTCAGTGCCTGAGCATTTATTAGAACAGAATAGTTTTCATCTGCTGACAAAAGTACTCCTTTGAGAAGGATTTCCAAAGCCTGGAAGTAGTCACCAAGAAGGTTCTGTCCTGTGTTCCTATCATCTGTGCTTATGAAGCCAGTGGGACCAAGAGAAGTCTTCCTTCAAATATCTTAGAGACTCAGTGGATTCCGAAAGAAGATAATGTCCTTTAGACTTTCTTAGCGTTGGCACATACCACACCTCCAGTCATGACCAGTGAGATAACCAATTTGTCAAATCCAGTAACATTCCAGTGTATACTATACTTCAATCCAATAACACTCAGTTCCCTCCTTTAGTTCACAGTAGTCTGGAATATGGGGAAAATACCCAACAACAGCTTAACAGGATGCACCCAAAAATTCTACTTCCAATGAAGTGCAGTCAGGTAAATTAACCCAAGCATACCCTCCAACAATTCTCAGATGAATATCAGGGCAACTGTGGCCTGTTTCACATGCCATTTCTCATGCAAAAGGGCCTCCAGAGCATCGCGCGATTGCGACAACGTTTCCATATGACGTCCTTGCAATCGTGTGACACTGCTGGGTCCAGTAGGCAGCAATTGCGCAATATATCATTTTCAGCTTCTTGTTGAAAATGATGCTCAATCGCATGTTGCTCCTGGGCCCCACACGCACTTACCTTCTGTGCAGAGCCTCTGAAGACATGGCCCTTGTGCTTCCTCCCCCAGCACAGCCTGGGGAAGTACCTCACTGCTCTGCAGAAGGAAGAGGCAGAGTCCTCATGCTTCCTGCCAGCCAGCAAGGAGCTGCAGCAGAGAAGAAGGAGAGGGGACACAAGTGCCTCTCGCAAGAGGCTGCTCGTGTGATCCCCGCACGTCTACGCCAGAATCAGGTAAGCTGAAGAAAGGGCTTGTGTTTAAGCAGCATTAAGATGGCAGACATTATTCATGAGAAAGAACAAACAAGGTAGAAGAGGCTGCAGCAGTTTGCTTTTGCTTGATGCAACTGGGAAGGACAAGATTCTGCTCCCTTCTCTCCTTTCCCTTACATTGAGCTAATTGAGGGCAAACTACTTTTGCACTTTGAGGTCAATTTGCAGCAACTGAAGTAAGTTGAGACATAGGCCCTTTCCACACTCTACCTTGTCCTGTCATGCTCTGGCGGCAATCCCAGCAGCGACTCTGCCAGGAAGGGAGCATGACAGGAGCACTCCCCTCCACACAGGACCAGCTCCCTGCAGAAGGGAGTGCAATAGACACACTGCTTCCTTGTGCAGCACAGCCAGGTACTTTCCTAGTCTGCCCTGAGGCAGGAGGTGCCACCATCATGCTTCCTTCCCTTCAGCAGGGCAGATAAGTGTAGGATGGTGGCATGATCATGTGTCATTGATGGGGAAAATCTGTCAATGTTTAATCCACAATCACGCCACTTGGAGATGGGAAAGGAACAGGACTGTGATGACATCATGGAGAAGCATCATCGCAGTCCCACTCCTTTCTCATCCCCATGCCAGGATGGAAGGACACTGCAGAAAGGGCCATAGGGGGAAGTAGGCAGGGGAGAGAAAAACTGAGACATTTTAAAAGCAGCCGAAAAAATGAGAAGACAGAGAATTGAGACTATCCTTAACAAATCAGGACAGTTGGAGAATATATCCAAGGAGGTGTGTGGTAGTAGATGTGCTGATAGAAAGAGAAGAATGTGATTAGTTTAAATTGGTGTACCTCTGGTGTATCCCTGCCACTTGCTAGGCATAGCCACCAGGGGACCCAAAGATGTCTTCTTTCATGTCTTCATTCTTGCATGAATAGGAATGCACAACTTCGTTTCTGGTAAGATACAGAGGAGAGATATTCCTGCTATGAAGTGAAGATAAACTGGAGCATTCTGTTGTAGTTTCTACTTGTGTACATTATGCAAATACCCAGAAGCACATGAAATGCCTTCCCTCCATCCCAATTGTCATTGCCTTGACCTCAGAGGGAGAAAAGAAGAGGCAGTATCTACTCCCATCCCCTTTTCATTTCGTGTTATATCTCAATTACATTGTCTACCTGAACGTAAGGAACTGTTCTGTTGTTGGGTTTTTTACTTATAAATTTCCATGCACAGTGATGACACTATATAAATAAATGGATGATGATGATGATGATAACAATGACAAAAATAATAACGTACTATGTCTAAGTATTTGAAGCTGCCGTTTCAGAAATGTGTTGAGTGGCTGTTTTTTAAGACCAAGGAAGTAGTGGGGGGAAGGACAATAAGAAGAGAAATGTTGTATGGATTTCATGTACAAGATCTTCATTTTGCTTTTAAAAGTAAATCCTTTGCAAGTAAAAGGGGGAAAAAATACTGTTCAAGCCACCCACTCAGAGAGATCCAATTATAAAGTAGTTTGCAGCATTTCCCCAGTACTGAAGTAAACCCCATGGGAGGCTTTTATAACTCAAAAATATCTATAAAACTTCTAATATTAACAAAATAAAAATGTTTTCCCCTTAAATGTGGCAGGGATCTCTTCCCATGAAATGTTAGCAAGAAAAATCAGACAGATGGCAGCTGCTTTTGTGATACACCACTGTAATTTCAGGCATTGCAGTTCTGTAGTAACCAGCCATGTTGATCTCCTTTTGGTCAACAACATAGGTGGATGGTAAAGCAACAGGGAAGTGGGCAGGTCCTAGGAGCTGTATGGAGTAAATTTATGCCAGCACAGAAATTTCATGGGTTCAATATATTACCCATGTACTGGAATGCTTCCATTTTACAACCAGTCATGTATACCATGGCAGTATAGTTGCTGAACTGTAATTTCACAGATACTTATGTATCACTTTTTTATACAAGGGGATGCACTTATTCAACACTGCAAGAGGTACAACCAGTTGCACAATACTATGCTGGTGGAACTCCACTTGTGCAGCCATAATTAGGATGTGACTCAGGCCCACCTTACTAGAAAATTCAACCACCCGCATAAACGTACTCATGCCAGTAAGTGACACCAACAGGATTCTAACGGGGTGTTAAGAAGACTGGATAGCCTAGTCCAGACCAGAATGGGGTATGAGAGAGGAATTTAATCTGAAATAAACCAAATTCATTCTTCTCAAACCAATGTGCAAAATGAAATGCAGTTATCCTTTGGTATTTCTGTTTTAAAATTTGCACTGCAATTCTGCCTTGTCAAGGTTTCAGATCATGAGAGCTCTGCAAGCACATTCAGCTAATGCACTTACAAGCTCCTTCCTGCTCAATGTCCACAGATCTATGAGATTCAGCGAGAGATTCAGGGATGTCTGAAGCTGGATCAGTTCCAGCTGTGCTACAAACAAACATATAGGGCTTTAGAATTAAAGACTGCTTAATTCAGGAATTTGTTTTGACTATCAAAAGTCAGTGGACTTCACAGTACTTGGGGACCAGGGAGAGGCAACCTGTAGCTTTCAATTAGCCTAAGCTAGCATAGACAATGGTGATGGATGATGGGAGCTGGAGTCCAACAACATCTGGAGGGCCACAAATGCCCACTCCTCTTCTAGAAGAAAATCCCTTTGAGGCTCCCAGAAGCTTTATTCCTTTCATCTCTTTCTATTCCATTTTTTTCCCCTCCAACCTTTTCCATATAACTGGAATTGAAGGCAGCTTACAAAATTAAGACAGATGAAAAGCACATATCAGTTAAACACACACATAAATTATTTTTAAAATTATAATTAAAAATCACAAGTATTGTTATTTTAGAGCAGGGTAGAGTCTTTCTGTTGTTGGTCTTGTGAAACAAGAGTCTGAAATCCTTATGCATCTACTGACAATTGTCCAGAGACCTGTCAGTATCTATTTTCTGGTGACCCTGCATTTCAGTTCCTAATGTGATTGCTGTACAATCTATAATGAGGATACATGATGCAATTTTATGACCATTATCAAATCAATGATATAATATTAATTATGATCTTTCTGTTATTTTGTAGCTTTATCATTTGCTTGAATTTTAGAAACTTGCAGTATTTTTTTAACACCAGTTATGTGATAATTGGGAAAAGCTTTGTTCCATGGACTGGCTACTATACAAGGGCCAGGGGCCATTTTCTTGCCCTCGTGCTGTTTCAGTGAGTCACAGAGACACATTTTGGCTGATTCATTTCCAGTTTCGTTGATGTGGGGTTTCAGATATATGGGAGAGTGGAGGCGAATCTTCCTAACCTGCTGGATATTTGTGGTGGGTTTTTGGCAGATTTTTTTTGGGGGGGGGCTGCAGATTTTATATTTGGAGGAGTGTAGGGAGGCTTGGGGAGTTTCTTTGGAGGCTTGGGGCCACAAAATAGTGGCTGTGGACTACGGGTGGCCAGAGACTGCACTTTACCTTCTTCTGTTCTACTAGGGAAGCCACAGCATACTAACACTAGAGAAAAGTACCCTTTATAGAGAGCCTCATGCCACCATTTGACATGAAGATGCGTCAGCTATTGTTTTTGTGACATGAAGGATTTGGGAAAGTTACTTCCTCAGACTAAAACTCCCAGAATCCCCCAGCCACAAAGCCAGTAATTGTTTCATCCTCATTCCAAATATTTTAGGATGTTGCCACAGCCCATTCAATACATGAGATTTGATCTGATGAAAAAAAGACCTCCCAAAAAATTATTTTGGGATGAGTTAATACACCTGAGGGAACTAAAATGGAGGATTAACCACCCATTTTGTATCTTTTCATTTTAACCCATTTTAATCAATAGTTATGTGCAGTCTAATAATGGTATATTATTCATCAAATTTCAGGCAGAAAAGACTGACCTCACATAAACCAGTCCATGTTTGCTTTTCTCACACTACCCATTGGGCTCTCCCCACTCTGTTCTACCTTGGTCACTAATGCCTGTACAATTTTGTGGTGTAGAAAATACTTTTTTTATTTCTATGTTGTAGTTTATGCCAGCATGCTGTAATTTGGTAAAGCATGTACTTTCTCATAAAACCTAGTGATTTCTCCTCAAATCCTAAACTTAAACGCCGTACTTATTTATTTTTTTCTTTCATTGACACTGGGAACCTATATTTGGGAAGTGTAAACTTCCTTTTTGCTTCCCCTGTTTTTTTCCAGTGTCAGTAGTAACAATCTAGGCTACATTACTGTACTTGTCGTTATTGTTATAACATCTATGTTGGCTTGCCTCGGGGATGTCTTTTTTCTTGTCAGTGTGGGACCTTTATGCTCTTGTTCGGCTGATTTCATTATCAGGTTCATTGCAGCTGAAAACACAATAACCTACAATATACAACCTGTTGTAATGCCCTTTTCCATCTTTTGCCCTTTTTCTAGTTTGGAGGCCTATAATAAACCTCCTGAAAATTGCTTTATAATAGTCTTTCACCTGCTGCTGCACTCTGTCTGCTACTTTGTACCTTGCTAGGATTTACTACACCAACTCATATGGCCTAGCCTGAGAAGCATTATTCACCTGAAACAGTTGTTCAGCTCCCTTTTTCACATCCACGATGCTTATCAGAATAATACTTGTACATTTCAGGGGAAACACCGGCCTTAAATTAAAGCGTTATGGTGTTATTCATGCACTAAATATTGATTCTTTGAGAGCCTACTTATTGTAGTTAGTCTCTTGGACGGACAATTATATATTTCTTTTAGAAATTTAGGAGAAAAACAACCAAAGGGAAAGAAAACCTTCACAGGGAAATTAAAGAGAGGGGAGAAGACAGCAAGGAAAGGACAGCAAAGAAGAACAGTTGAAGAAGGGAGGTAATAGTTGAAGGGTGAAAAAGCATTTAAGTAGACAAGAATAGGCGAGTGAATATAAGAAATGAAGTACCTATCTAGTGCTGCAACCAATGGAAGGTTTAATATGTAAAGTCTGAGTCCATTTCCACACGAGGCTGTTATAGCGCGATGATTCCACTTTCAACATCCTCTGGAATCCTGGGGTTTGCAGTTTCAGGAGGGGCCGGCCGGGCCCTCCCAAAATTGCAAACCCCAAGATTCCAGAGGATGTTGAAAGTGGAATCATCACGCTATAACAGCCTCGTGTGGAAATGGCCTGAATCTATACATGTTTACTCAGAAATACAAGTCATGTGTTCAGTGAGGGCCTGCCTATTTATTTATTTATTTATTTGTTTGTTTATTTATTTATTTATTTATTTTTCAGCATTCCTATCCCACTTACAGAAAAAAGATCTAAGGGCAGTGTCTCAGTAAAATAATATGAATAGGTTAAAACAGTTTAAAGCAATAAAAATAATTCAAATAGACACAAAACATACCAAACACATTAACGGTTTAAAACAGGTTTAAAAAAATTAAAACAGTAAAAAAATTAAAACATTGAGTGTAGTACTTGAAGTAAATCAGTGAGACTCAAGTTTTTAATAAATAGCCATGTTTTTACTTGGTGCTTAAATGAGCCCTCCCCCAAACTGCAAACCCCATAGGATGTTGAAAGTGGAACAATCACACTATAACAATCTAGTGCAGAAGTGGCCTTAGGCTGCCAATTGTGTGGCAGTGAAACCCCTATGAGTTATTGGTTTGCTCCAGTGGATAGGATGCCCTAAGGAAGGGGCTATACTACCTAGCTGAGTTCAGAAAGAGAGGAATTACTGCAGCTGGAGAGAAACTGCAGTGGTATTTTCAGCAGTGTATTCAGAAGGGAACAAAAAGGGTAAATTCTTTGTGGTATAATTTCTATACTGCATTTGCATGTATTACACACACATACACACACATGTATTGGGCTTTAAGATTGCATTGAAATGTTAAAGTGCTACTGAGCAGCACAGGCAGATGAATCCTGCAATCAAATTGAACTTTTATTACCGTGCTTGGGTGTCAAATTTAATATGCACTTTGTTGTAGTGTTAATATGTGTGTCATTTCCAACTTATGGTGACTCTAAGGTGAACACTTGGCAAGATTTATTCAGAGGGGGTTTGCCATTGTCTTCCTCTGAAGCTGAGTGTGTGGCTTGCCCAGGGTCA
Organism: Ctenosaura bakeri; assembly: GCA_948474755.1. Lineage (NCBI taxonomy): Eukaryota > Metazoa > Chordata > Lepidosauria > Squamata > Iguanidae > Ctenosaura > Ctenosaura bakeri. The sequence continues at coordinate 393,660 of CAOLHI010000369.1, read as the reverse complement.
CCTGGCATTTTTCTATGGCTGAGCAGGGATTCAAACACTGGTCTCCAGCGTCCTACTCAAACCACTATACTCTCTCTCTCTCTCTCTCTCTCTCTCTCTCTCTCTCTCTCTCTCTCTCTCTCTCTCTCTCTCTCTCTCTCTCTGTGTATATGTTTGTGTGCATATATATACACACGAACATAATATACCAAATTGTACATTAAAATTGACATGTGTGTAGGACTTGAATTGTGATTGTGTTTGTAATATTTAATTATAGTTGGCTTCATAAAACTCAGAAAGAGGCCCTTTGGAAAAACATATGGTATCTTGCATGCATAAATCTCCAAGTTCCATCCAGTTCTATCTCCAGTGAAAAAGACCTCCTAGCAGAGGCCATTTCTGCACTAGCCTGTTATAGTGCAGCCAGCCCCTCCCGAAACTGCAAACCCCAGGATTCCAGAGGATGTTGAAAGTGGAATCATCACGCTATAACAGGCTTGTACGGAAATGGACAGAAATAAGAAAGACTTTCACTTGAGGCTTTGGGAGGCACTGGCCACCTAGTGTAGATGGGCCTGGGTTAGATAGACCACTAAGCTGACTAGGCAGCTTCATATGACCACATAGACTATACCAGAGTTTGTACAAGTTACTTTTTGACTTCAGTGCCCAGAATCTTGCAGCCAGCACAGGGGATTCTTGGAGTTATGTCCCCAAAAGGATGGTTTCTAAGCACTAACCAGTAAGTTGAAATCATTAGTTCAAACCAATAATTTTATAGTAAAGTGTTGTGAGAGTTTGGAAACCCTTATCTAGAGTTCAGCATCAAATATATTAAAGGCAGAGCATTTCATAGCTCAGAACTGTACTTTGGTTTTTAGCCTCTCCAAAGCCTACCTTATATTCTTATGGAAAGATGTGGACACTGTATGGGTCTGGCTCACCTACAACACTTGGTTATTCTGTAACTGGTCAATCAGCAGTTGCTGAGTGTTAGCTAAATGTGTGAACTGTGAACTGACTCCATTGACATGTATCCCATTTCAGGTGAAAGGTGTTTGCATGTTGCATTTATTATGACTTGTGCAAGTCATCACTTTTCAGTCAGTGAAATTCATACATGAATTAGACCTTGCTTGTCTCAACATAAAAAAGAGACTACAGTACTACGATGTTATGAGCAAGTGTTTACAAAGAGAAACTAAAAGTCATAATCATGATTTCATCATTCCTCCACAATTTGAAAAAGTGTCAGGGTGTCCTAACAACAATTTGGAAAGTATAGCAGTCAGTTAATACCATGGGTTGAATCCACACTAAATTGAACTCAGACCTGCTGATATAGGAGTTAGTCCTGAAGGAGGAAATGCCACTAATTATTCTGAATCTAACCCAATGTAAAAATGTATTCTTTTAAAATAAAACTTGCATAAAGTGGTTACAAGACACAATCGCAGCAAATTCTTTTAAAATATCATATATTGGGAAAATCCCATATACAGTGGCATCCTCTATCCCACAATAACGTGTTCTTCCTCTATGACCTCCTGCAAAGTAAAGTAAAGAGCAGATATAATGAAGCTCCTCTAGAAAAGAAGTTGCATAAAAATTTGTCAACAGTGAGATAGTGAACACAAGATGTTTAGTATGCAAAGGGATCTTATAGCACCTTTGTGACTAGCTGAGAGAAAGAAGCTGGTAGCATAAGCTTTCATAGACTTACGTCTACTTCATCAGATGCAGAGATGTTTAGGTTTCATTTTCAAAATCCCATGCCAATTGAATCACCTCAGGGAAGCTTATTAGTGTACAACGAAAATCTATGGATCAAATGATGTTGTTGTTGTGTGCCTTCAAGTCATTTCTGACAAAGGTGAACCCTAAGGTGAACCTATCATGGAGTTTTCTGGGGCTGAGAGTATATGACGTGTCCAAGGTCACCCAGAGGATATCCGTGGACAGATAGGGAATTGAACCTTGGTCTCCAAGGCCATAATCCAATGCTCAAACCACTGCCTCACCCTGGCTCTATGAGTCAAAGTAGCTATGATAAAATATGCCAGCAGATCTTAATGAATCTCTTCTAAATATGTGACTAAGGCCCTTTCTGCACCCTACCTTATATCGTCATCCTCCATTGGCAATCCCAGCAGTGGCTCTGCTGGGAAAGGAGTGTGACAGGAGTGCTCCTCTCTGCAGTAGCTGGCTCCCTGCTGAAGGAAGCTTGATGGACATGTCTCTTCCTCCCTCAGCACAGCCAAGCACTTTCCCAGGCTGTGCTGGGGCAGGAAGCATCTCCATTGTGCTTCCAGTGCTTCGAAAGACCAGGTAAATGCAGGATGGTGGCACAATTGTGGGTCATTGATGGGGAAAACCTGTCAATGATCATGCCACCTGGCATCAAGAGAAGGACAGAACCGTGACAATGTCATGCAGAAGCATCATCGTGATCCCACTCCTCTCTCATTCCCACATTAGGAGGGGTGTCTCCTGTGGAAAGGGCCTAAGTGTGGATCCAACCCAATGTTTTGACACTGTCTTTAAGAATAAAACCATCTCAAGGCAGCATCCAAGACAAAAGCAATCAAATTAACCAAGAAGCTTTCAGAATAACATGTTTTATTGTCTTTCCACATTCACAGGAGTTCCAAAATGCCAAGAAGTTACAGGTCTTAAAGACCACACCACTAATAGATACATTACATAGGCAATGTGTAGCTGGTATAGAATCCAACCTTATGACTATTTCTAGTTTCATCCTTACCCTGGGCGGTGGCTGTCAGTGGCAGCATAGCGGTCCTAAGTCCCATATTTATCTCTTCACTGGAATAGACATACAAAAACTGTATGACTGAAGCTAAATGCAGCATGCTAAATCCAAAGAGGGCCTTCTTTGTCAAATTTGCTTACACTTTGAGAGAAGTTTTGTAATTCTAAGCAAGTGAAAAAAGGTTGTGGCAACATGAAGTGAAGGACATGGGAAGGCCTTTGAAAACTATGCTGTCTGAGTGAGGAGATAACTGCAGATCCATTTAAGGATTACTTTTCATAGTGGCAGGGGCAGCGATATCAATACAAATGTAGATTTTTAATATGTTTTTAAATATGAATTTTAATATGAAATAGTGATTTTTTCTTGCAGCCTTAACACTACTGTAAAATGAATCCACATTGCTGAAATAATTTGTATCTATTACACTGTTCACATAGATTTGTAATAGTTTTATTACTTGTGGATTAAAAAGACCGTATTTACTTATCTTCTGGGAAATGTGAATTCAGCAGCAGAAACTCTTCTAAGTACTGTAAATTTTGCAGTAGTTGAAGTTACCTTTGCTTCCTACTAAAATCATTGTCTGCTGGAATGTGCTCCTTCTCTCTCCTGCAAACAATTGGCTGACTTGGGCACAAAAATGTCAACTTGTTACTGTGGTTCAGACCTGGATGTTGATAGCACTAGATATCCCTTTTGATATCTAATAATTTGACCTTTTCCTGGCACCCTGGCTCAGGTGTTTACAAGGGTCCCCAGAAAAGCACGTACACAAGGAGCAGCCGTTAATGGCAGGGATTTCCAACTTCCCCTCTCAGGCGGGCATTTCAAAAGCCTTGGTCATTGCTCCAGGACCTGGCTTGCAGATCCCTTTAATCTCACAAGATACCGGATTCGTGCCCATAACTAGCAAGACCACGTTAAATGCCCATCGATTTGCACTTGGGCTGCACGATTGATCTACCCGCGCCGATCCTATCGCGGCAGCTTTGATCCTTTTCTGAGCCTTTTGTCCAGTTCAAAACCTTACTTTGTTCTCAACGTTTATGGCATGGCCCACAGGCACAATTTTACTATATAAACCCATTGATTTTGAGAGTTCTTTGGGGGGAACTCCTGGAACCCCGGGAACTCCCGAGGAACCCTCGGATCGTTTTGAGTTTCCTCCCACCTTGCTGTCAGTTGATGTGGCGAGTTCCTCTTAGCGAGCCTCACTGAGTTTCCTCTGTCTCCGTTTCTCCCGGACTCTGTGATCAGGTGTCGTATTGCCCATCCTTAAGCTCTCCTTTTCCTCTCCTTTTCCTATTTCTAAGTTCGCAGTGTGTCTGTTGTCCTATATGTTGCTTTTCAATAAAACATTAATTGGTTTACTCTGAATTTGTCTGGCTCACTGACCTGATGCTGTAGACATAGGGTGAAAGATCTCCACTAACGTTGCCCTGCCTCTCATTAGCCAGCGAGTGTGCTCTAGTTAAGTTCCCCATTTGTGTTAATATTTGGATATTTGGGTGTCCCTCCCGGGACCCCCAAGATACAGAGTAACAAACTAGGTCTGAGGAACTCTGGGCCTTGTAGAACTTGTAGCTCTGTTTGAAATCTAAAAGTGCTGCAATTCAAACCTGTCAAAAATTCACTCCTGATCTGGAAAATGTGTCCCAGTTCTCCTTCAAGGGAAAGGGAGGGCAGTAGATACATAAAGAGACTGTTCGTATTTTAACACTTCAGTGGCATTAAAGTGGCAGTGAAGGTTGCAGTGATGGAACAAAAGTACTCTGTGTATTCTATATGGCATCTCTTCCTCTTTAATATTACTTTCTGTTATGTTCCATGAAAGGTAACCAACACTAAGGGATGATAAAGCCATGGTAACAGAGGTATCCTATTATAAAGTAGGTTGATGAGAAAAGATGTACCGTTGGCCTTCCACATTTGCTAGGGTCAGTGGCACAGGACCCCCTCAAAAGTGAAAAACCACAAATATCAAATGTGTGTGTGTGTGTGTGTGTGTGTCAATGGGTAGGGGCTGAGACATGGTGGGAAGAGCAGGCACCCAAGGTCCAAACCAGGGCCCTTTTTGCATGCCATTTCCCATGCAAAATGGCCACAGGAGCGACACAGGATAGCGAGGATGGCTCCGCATGACATCCTTGCGATCACATGTTGCTTCCGTAACAATCACGTGGCAATTGTTCAGTATATCATTTTCAGTTCTTTGCTGAAAATGATGTGTGATTGCATGTCCGTCCTGCATCCCTCCCACACTGACCTTGCACGCGGAATGTCAGGAAGCACAGCCATCACACTTCCTCCCCCAGCGCAACCTGAGAAAGTACTGGCTGCACTGCGGAAGGAAGGGACGGAGCTATCGCACTTCCTTCCATCCAGCACGGAGCTGGTGTGGAGGGAAGTGCAGGGGACACAATTCCATCCCAGAGGAGGTTTTTTGCATGATCCCCACATGACGCCAGCGGCACCAGGTAAGTTGCGGAAAGGGCCCAGGTCAGGAAAAGGGTTTTGCTTGGTGACCTAATACTTCTTTTCTCCTGCCTATCTCCTACTTTGAGCATGTGGTGGACAGCAAGAGAGGGTTTGTGTTGCTGAGAAACTAGCCTGTCAGCCATCGATAGCTGGCCAGGCAATGACTGGTGGAGGTGGAGGAGGACCAGAGGCAGGTTTTTAAAAGGCTGCATAGGTGAGCCACCAAGAGGGAAAGTTCCTCCAGAAAAGGACTTGAAGTGGGGGAGGGCAAGGGTTATAGAAACTCACAAATAATCAAATCCGTGAAAGTGAAACCTGCAAATATGGAGGGCTAACTGTATTTTATTTTGTTTGTTTTTAATGTCATATCAGAATTATAGGAACAAGTCAGATCTTGAAATGAGGAAGACTACATACCTTCTTCCTGATGTGCTAGCTTCCATAGAAATTTCCTTCCACATGCATTCTAAAGATTATAAAGTCCTCTGATGAGTAAAATCTATGCTTTTCTGAAGGCCAGGATGAGTTCTCAGCATCTAGTAACTTACCACAGTCATTTTTTCCAGTGTGATACCCCCAAAAGGGAAATCAAGCTGGAAGGTGATAAAAGAAAAACGATACATAATTACTCAGGAGGACTGGATTGATCTTATCACCTTATCTAATTTCTGAAACAAAACTCCTTTACTTTGAATTAGAGCCAATAAATCAACTTTAGTGAGTTTGGAACTAATGACTTGTGTAAAATGGAGAAACATGAAATCACAAGAAATATGCATGCACGCACAGAGAGACATATTAAAATCAATATTTTCATTTCTTGAAGTTAGAAGAACTTTTCTTGTTCAGCTTCACTTTTTAATCCTGAAGGCATTACTTCAGTGTGTATACATTTATGCTAATCATATACTACAGCCACGGGTTCCTCTATCAATATGAAATGTTTTGTACTTGCTGTTTTTGTGAATCTTGTATTGTTATGTGCAATATACAAAATAATGTGTCTAACTATGCCATTTATGCTTTTGAAAGAAAAAGCAAATTACTTACTGAAGAGAATGGCATTTGCATGCATGTGTGTCAGCTTTCAAGCCATTTCCTTCTACAAAATATTGCTTTCTACACTTAGAAAATGCATCCATCCATCAGTTACAAACCATTTCAAAGCACTTTATGAATCTACAGAGCAAAATGTACTTATCTTACATTGGCAGTGTCCCAGCTGCTACAAAATTGCTATTGTCCTAATACTTACAAGGCAATTTTAGCATCAGTTAATAATTTTACAGGATAGATAACTTCTAAAGCATTATAAAATGACAGACATTAAACAATAGCAACTTAGCATTTTTTGAAACAGTTCGTGACAGCTTAAAAACTAAAGTGATTTTAATGTATAGTCTATGCAGTTTAAGTTTCTCATTGACAATTCCTTAGAAGATAAAAATGTGAAAATCCTTTTAAATAGTGGGATGAAAGAATAAAACAAATTTATCTTTCAAAGATATTCAGTAAAAAAAAAAACTCAATTATGAATAATGTTTCAAATCTTCCAGTACAGTTAGTAGGTGACAGGAATATGAATTTATTTGGGTAGAAAAAAATGATGGTATCATTTAATGGTTGGGTAGCACTAAATAAAAAAAAGTCTATCTATTCATTAAATCTAATAGAGAAAAGAAAAATATACTGAGCAACATTTTTTCATATAATTCCGCATGCATTATTTCTTCAGAAACTGTTTCCTTAGCTATCTTTATTTAAAACTTGAGCCCATGGCAAATGCTGGTTAAGCCAACTGGTGTCTTATCTTATGTTGGTTAAATATGCAGAAATGACCTCTCCTTATTTAAACACCTTTTTAAGAATATTTGTACAATACAAATGTACAATGCCTGCTCAGTTTACAGTGCATGATAGTGGAGGGAAATAATCTGGTGATATGTAAAGCATAAAGTATCCCCAACAAATTAAATTAATTGATATCTTAGCCTTTATTTTTGTAATAAAGAAAGGGAACCTTTCCAGTGCAACTAATGTACGCGGCAGTGGCCTCTTTCCTGAATGTACTTATTAAGTTAAACCAGCTATACTACTTGCTGTCATATAGCACAGGTAATTGACCACCTCATCAAACTGTTCCAAAAAGAATCCCTCCGTGCCTAATTACTGCATTCTTCTGTACCACTGAACACATTAAAGTAACATTAATGTATTGTGCTATATACATCATTAACTACAAGCACTAGAAGGTCCTTGCATTGCAGAAAAGAGTCCATGATTACCATGCTGTAATTTTAGACATTCTGTCAATTTATTTCTCTAAACAGGTAGACATAAAAAAAAATGAAGCAATCAAAATGCTTTTCTAATGAAAAATAGCAATAATCTGATTTTTCATTTAGGCCTTTCATTTTCATTTAGGCTTCTGGTGTGATTAGGGCCATTTCCGCACAAGGTCGATACTTTGTAGTCGCCTCAAATTCTTAGCCATCAGTCTGCACATTGTAATGTTGTAGCATTGTAGTTTTACTTGTGCTTCTGCACGTTTTCAGGTCCTAGCACGGTTCACTGTAATAAGAAACCACTGTATCTGAAAACTGGAAAAACTCCAACGTAAATCTCCCAAACCAGTTCTGCTTCATTTTTTGCCTACATGCAGAAGTGTAGCATTGAGTCACATCACAGAAGTGGCTGGCTATGGACATTCCCAGGCTGTCCCTTCCATCATTTCCATCCCTATCTCTTTCCGCCCATCAAAGGACAGGCTGCCATCATTATTGTCTACATGCATTAAATGGACAGCGGGAACAGAGTGGATCTGGTAATGGACCGTTAATTTTTTACCCATGTATCAACAAACATTCATACATACACATAAATGTAGCAACACAGAAATGTATTTAAAATGTGTGAGATTTTTTTTTAAAAAAAACAAGCCCAATTAGTGGGGCGGGGTGAGGGAGGGGAATGGGAGTGACCAGGGACTTGCTGTTGTGGATGCAGCAACTGCTCTTCTCAGCAGTAGTATGATATAAATTCGGGGCAGGGGGTACAGACAGCACAGTTTCTGAATCAGAGTATAAAACACTGCTCTTGACATGTAGGGAACTGCTCCTCCTGTCTCGTGCAGAAATGGCCTAAGTCTACTACCAGATAATTTGGCAGCATCTTTCATTCCCATACCTGAGAATCTTGGGAACAGATGGGAACAGGTATTGGTTCATATTACTATGTACCGTATTTGCTGGCGTATAAGATGCACTTTTCCCCTAAAAAACACCCTCTGAAAAGGTGGTGTGTCTTATACATCAGCAAATACGGTAACACTAAAAACATAGGGAAGCAAAGGGGAGTGAAAGGCATTCTGCCCACTCAGGCAAAACAAGAAGGGAGGGGGTAGTAGAAGCCTTGATCTATGGGAACATAGATAGATGTTTCTATAGTTTCTTCTTACCTTCCCCTCCTCTCCTATGCATTTTGACTCTCCCAGGAGTTTCTGCCCAAGGAAACAGAAACAGAGGAGTGGTGGTGCAGCATGCTTTTCATTCCCCTCCTCTCATGGTGCAGCACACTTTTCCTTCCCCTTCTTTCTTGTGCATTTTGCTCACCAGAGAACTAAAAAATTTTTTCCTGAAAAATACCCCTTGAAAAGTGGCTTGTGTCTTATGCATCTAATACACTGGCAAATAAAGTAATTTTACATCAGCCTTCCCAATCTGATGCCCCCCATGTCTTTTGACAGGGGCCCTTTTCGCATGGCATTTGCATGCAAAATGGCCCCTTGAGCGTCGCACAAATGTGAGGAGTGGTTCACACAATGCACTCACAATTGCATGATGCTCCAGGGGCTGATGGACACCAACCACGCACTTTTTCATTTTCAGCTGTGAGCCAAAAATGGTGCACGATCACACATCACCCCAGGGCCCTGCGCACACTTGCCATGTGTGCGGAGCTCTGGAGCCACAGCACTCGCACTTCCTGCCCCAGTGCAGCCTCAGAAATTCCCAGGCTGCACTGCAGAAAGAAGAGGCTGGGCTCTCGTGCAAGCAGGCAGCAGCTGTGGAGCTGAAGGAACCAGGACACAAGAGCCTCTTGCTAGAGACTGCTCATGCAATCCCCGCACCCCAGCTCCGTGAAAAGGTGCGTTGCAGAAAGGACCTATAACTCCTATCATTCTAAAATTCACTTGCTTGATGACCAACACATCTGGAGGGCCCCAGATTGGAGAAAGCTGTTTTACACAATCCCATCATGAGGATTAGGGAGAGTTTGGAGAGATATGCTCCATTTAAAGAGTGTATCTCTCCATGGAGAAAGATGCGCTTCATGTGAATTCTATTACATTCATATCTCCCTTCTTCCTCCTCTTAGTAACCTCTGTAGCTTCACATTGCTTAACCCAAAATGTCTCAGGTTTGTGAGTTTGATCATTTGATCATATCCATGTTCTAAAACAATTGTAAGGTCATTATTTGTATTTTGCAGAAACCACTTGCCTCTCACAAAGCTCTATGATAATATTTGGTGTTTTCCAATGTGACTATTGGTATATTTTGATTCTTGTGTGTTCGGTAAAATCTGTTAGATATTTCTGTGCGAATGTGGATTAATGAGTTCAATTTGCCTAAGACATACTACTGCCAAGGTCACAAGATCCATTACAAGAATGTGTATGAGGTCATGCATTTAGCTCTAAGAGCATCCCTGGTAACAGCACTGAGCCAAGTTGGTCAGGTTTTAGTCATAGCCAAGAATGCATTCTTACAACTAAAACTAGACTCTCAAGTGCACTCATTCCTAAGGAAATCTGATTTGGCTAGATGCCTTGGTTATTTCCTGTTTGAATTACAATAATGCATTGTTGTGGGACTTCACACACTGTTGTGGGGCTGTTGTGGGTTCTGGTTATGAACTGTAAGGCCATATGCAACCTGCATCCAGGCTATTTGAAAGACCATATCTTCCCATATGAGCTTTCCACAGCTCTAAGATCTTCTGGAGGCATTTCTTAGAACCTACTAAACACTCTGGTACATTTAATGATAAGATGAGGGCCTTTTCCATGGCTGCTTTCAGGTTCTACAACTGGATTTCTCAGGAGGCTGAACTGGCTTGCTATCCTTTCACTGGCAGGCCAGCAGCCTTTTCAGAATTGTTTTACAAGAAAAGGATATTCTTCGTGTGTTGTACTACTTTTATCCTTTGATTTCAGATCAATTTTCCTTTGCTTTTAAATCAATTAAAACCATAGGTTTTAATTCTATAGACAGTTTAATGCTATTTTGTCTTAATCTGTGTATGTTTTCAGCTCAATGTGTTTTTAACTTGTATTTTTTTATAAATCGCTTTGCATCTCAGCTTTGGGGGAAAGGGTGGAATATACATAGAGGAACAGGGCAAAATAAAATAGAATTAAGGTGTTTTGCTTTAAAAGTTATGAAGGAGGTCGCTATTTAGTTACTTTTGAGAAATGGGAAAGTGTTATTTTTTAATATGTTTAGCTATTGGTACTACTTGGGTAGGAATGGTGAATGTAACTAGTCATGGCTCATAGCCACGCCCCTACATGCCATAGCCCCACCCCCTCACACTGTGTGCATGCCCCACACACCGAGGCCATGTTTCCATGCACCGTGGCCATACCCCCATGCACTATAGCCCCGCCACCTATGCCGTAGCCCCACCCCGGCCCCTGCCCAACCCCCCTCCACACACTCTAAGCCCCACCACTTAGCTCTGAGCCTTTCCACCCTATACTGTCACAGTGCTATTATTCCACTTTCAACATCCTATGGAATCCTGGGGCTTGCAGTTTAGGGAGGGGCACTTAGAATTCTCAGCCAGAGAGCTCTTTGGCCTCATTAAATTACAAAGCCCAGAATTCCACGGGATGTTGAAAGTGGAATAATAGCACTATAACAGTGTAGAGCGGAAAGGCCCTGTGTAATTGCTATCTGCTCTTTTTCTCTGGAGAGGCCAGAGACTGAATGTTGGCTCTATACTCCAGTGCATATGCTTTACCACTTAGGCTGTACTGCTTCATGTAATCACATAGAGAAGGTTGAGGATACAGCTCTGCTTTGTCAACAGAGCTACTGTTCTTCTAATATCATCAGTCAGAGAAACTGGACCTATTCTGTCATCTGAAGAAAGGAATATGAGGAGGGGCAATCTAAAGAGGCAAGTATCTGCTATATGTGGAGGCTCTCCATGTAGGTAGGGACACTGAACAGTGAGGGTTTACACTCATGTAGAGAGGCTCCATACATAGTAGATTTATTCCTCTTTTGAGGAGTGATGGGGAAGGGAGGAGGAGCTGCAAGCTCCGCTGTTCACATGTTCAGATTACCTCATTTATGAATACTTAAACAGGGCTTTGGGAATCCCTGTTTCTACAAAGCTGACTCAGGTTGTGTGCAGGCATCAAACAATACAATTTTTTTCCTGATCAAACAATACAATTAATATACAGCAAAATTAAAAATCAGTCTAAAGACTGTAGACAATTTTTGAAATGAACAACCAATTCACATTTGCCTCTTTTTGTGATGTTGTTCCTTGGTATATGTGAAAATATCCTAAAGGCACAAGATCCCATCTGATCTTGGGAGCTGTACAGGGTGGAGCCTGGTTAGTACTTGGATGGGTGACCACCAATGACTACCAGGCACTATAGGCTAGATTTCAGAGGAAGGAACTGGTACCCTGGTGGCGCAGTGGTTAAATGCTGGTACTGCAGCCACAAGGTTGTGAGTTCGATCCTGCTGGGCTCCAGGTTGACCTAGCCTTCCATCCTTCTGCAAGTCAGTAAAATGAGTACTCAGCTTGTTGGGGGCGGTTAGCTAACAAATTGTAAACTGCTTAGAAAGCACTTAGCTGATAAGCGGTATAGAAATACACATGCTATTGCTTTGCTTAAACCACCTCTGAGTATTTCTTACCTACAAAAATGTTATGAGGTTCATGGGGACATCATGTTAACAAGCAGCTTGAAGACACACACACACACACTTACTTTATTAAAACTTCATATTACCTCCAGCAGGGCATTAGTGAGTGCAGGAAAGAATCACATAACAAGTGGTGGCATATGGGTAATGCGGGGGGGGGAGGACATGTTCTCTATCCCATTCCATATTTCCAAGATGGTGTCGGTATCTCCTTTGATCTCTATATTTGAAGTGGATAGCTCATAGAAATGTAGAGGATGAATGGGTGGATAGGAGTGCATCTGAGAAAGGAGGAGATAGTATGAGGTGGGAGTGAATAGGAAAATTTATTGTTGGAAGCTGCTTTGGTCCCACTCTGAGAGAAAGGCAACATACAAATGTAATAAATAAGAGAAATAACAACAACAACAACAACAACAACAAAAAAATAATAATATATTGATGTATCAATGTGTGGGAATGACACTTATGGGGGGACAAATCCTATAAGTGGTGTGCATATGGCATTGTCCTCACTTGCCCTGGAAAGGTACTCATGAGGAAAAGTATTGTTTGGGGCTGAAAAGTGTTTCCTACCCCTGCTTTAAGAGAAGGCAAGTGGGGATTTTGTAGAGACCCCAACCATGATCATTTCTCAGTGACAGCCCCTGCCAGTTGCCTAAGCAGATCAGGATGTGGCCAGTATTTTAATCTTACATCACTGAGGAAACTCAGGCATGCCATGCTGAACTAAAAAGAGGAGTGTGTGCTGGCTTTCTCGACTATGTGAAGCAATGGCTTTGATTACTTACTATTTACTCTTCATCTCCTCACTCTGTCCACACTGTGGAACACTGTTATATAAAAGGATGGTATGGTTCTTTGGACAAATAGGTGACTTCAATGGCATTCAAATTAGTTGTAAACTGCTTTGGATGGGATAGAAATTAATTATTTAATAATATTAAATTAGTTAATATTGATTGATTAATTAGTTAATTAATTAAGATTCAAGCGTTGTTCAGGCCATAGCTTGGAGATGTTCCTTTTGTTGCAGGACAACTCCCAGAATTCCCTATGGAATCCTGGGGTTTGCAGTTTAGTGAGGAGCTTTTCGAATTGTCAGCCAGAGAGGTCTTTGGCCTCAGTAAATTACTAACCCCAGAATTTCACAGGATGTTTCCTCAATATTCTGTTATATGGCCCAAAAATGGCCACAATGAGGACATTAAAAAAGCAAAAACTGGAGAGTTTCAGTAGAATTCCACATCTATATAATAATGTAAATTAATTGTAACACATCCTAGTAAATTCAACTAGTTATTAAAATCATATTGACCCAGTGCGATTCTGTTGTAGTTTTTCATCCTTTATAAGTTTTCAACTCTTGGAAGTCCAAATTCAACTCTCAGTTCTAACTATCACTAATTTTCTTTGTTTGGTTTCCCAAAAGGGGAATATTATTTTCCAGTCTTCTTTGAGAGTTAAGAGTATTATCAGATAATATAATTGTTATTTATCTAACTCTACTATGTCATACAATTTTAATAACCAATCGTCATGGTGTTGTCTCATGTTTCCATCTATGAGCAAAGGTCATCCTGGCTTCAGTGATGACACTGCAGGTTCTGCAGATTCCAAAAGATTCTGCTTCATGTGTGTGTGTGTGTGTGTGTGTGTATAGTACATACAGGATGCAATATGTCATGTTATACAAAATAAGTTGCTGTTCATTTGATAGAATGTAATCCATATTATTGTTGTTACTAACTTTTAATCACTTTTTAATATTTTCTCTTTTATTAATAAAAAGAACAACAAAAAAAGAGTTGTCCTTATGGGTACCAGTGCAGTAAATGTGCATTGTATTTCCACTACTCAGTTATGAGAGTTTAATATCACCTACCTGCTACTGCTCAGTCCTATGAAGTCCTGGGATTTATACTTTTCTTTCAGTGCTGTGCTTGAGATCTTTAGTATCACTCCTCTGAACTACAGCACTAGTGTTCTAGCTGAAAAATTGTGGGTACCTGACTAGACCATACATCTCAAGATTCCATGTCACAGAACTATGACAGATAAAATGGTATTGAAGTGCTGTATGTAGGTAACATAGATTCATGAATGGTGAGGAGCACATTTAACCTTTAGTTAACTATCACTGTGTTTCACAGCATTTATTGGGATCCATTGGGAATCAAACTTAGTTGTATTAGAATTGCCTTGAAGGTTCATTTGCTTAACTTCATCCTGTCCCCTGTTTCTTCTCTTGATCTTGCTAGTGCACAATCACCTCACTGCTTACAGGAGAGGAGAGGAGAGGAGAGGAGAGGAAGGAAAGGAAAGGAAAGGAAAGGAAAGGAAAGGAAAGGAAAGGAAAGGAAAGGAAAGGAAAGGAAAGGAAAGGAAAGATGATCCAGTAAGAATATATTCCAAGAGAGAACTGAAGGATTTCCAAATCTGCACAGGAATGTTTGTTCAGCAGTCTGTAGTGGCCAGCGGGAAGTCACACACAATTTCATTTTCTATGTTTAGTGCACTTTTTAGCAACACCTTTTTGCTACAATATATGCTCTTTTAAAATGTCACTGTTTTTATTTGAGATACTAAGTGTGGTCCAATTAACTGGCAATGTTTCTTGCCAAGACTAAATGTTGTAGCAGATTAGACAAGATTAAAGGTTAAATATTCGGAGATGGAAATTTTGCAAATTGCGTGGCTACCTGTGAGTAATTCAGCATTTAATGGCACCTGAAAAAAGCATGACTCAGATGTTATTACTGTAGGAATAAATTAATCCTGAAGTTAATAAAGCAGAACTGAGGGCATATTTCATTTGTTTAAACTACATGGATTACACATTCACACTACATATATATATGTATGTGTGTGTGTGTATATATCTATATATTTATATTTATATCTATATCTATCTATATATGGCAGATCTCCTCTGTTTCCAGTAATGGAATCTAATGGATGGAATTCAGCCAAAGAGATTTGCCTCTGTGTGTTATGTGTGCATGGAAAGGAAGGTTAATTATTATTGCTGCTCTTTTCAAAGTGGTTTTTCATTGTCATGGGTCAATTTTCTTATTTTGGAATTTGATTAATGGCTTTTGTGTGTGTTTGTTGGAATCTTTTTTGTCTTGCAAACTTTAATACTTAAATCTTAAATTCTATGATACATGGGAAGGTATCCCATATTACAAAGAGTATCGTGAATCTCTACCTATCCAGAGACAAAGATTGGCCAATGGACAAAATCCAGCCTCTCCCAGGCATAAAAGCCTCTCTTCTCCGGGCACAGGACAAGATCCTGACACTAGGTTAAAGTTCAGCCAGTGTAGTTACGTTGGGAGCTGGCAACAGCATATTGATGCCAGGGGAGGGAGATGGTAGACACCCAGGCAACGGAATGACAGAGCTCTGCTAGTACTGCCTGTTCCCAAACAGGGGACATATGGGTCACGGTATATAGCTGCATCACTGTCCAATTGCCACTGTACAGTTAGGGGACAACTATGTACAAGGAGGTACTGGATATCTCTTTGCAGAACAGTGGAAAAGGGAGAAAGTAAGTCAGCTGTGGAGCTTAGAATCAGTGGGAGAAATCCTGTGAAAATAAAAAATAAAATTAAAACAGCCATAAATAGAAGGCAGAAATGGAGAAACATCCCACTACCATTGTCTTCTGTTCTTTTGCTGCGAGTCCCTCAGAGCTCTGTTTTTTCCATAGAAATTCTCCTTTCTTGCCCTTATAGAATTGACCTCTCTTTGTAAGCCAGTTTGAAAGCTATTATTTTACTGGGATATCCATCAGTTCAAGAAAGCTTGTAAAATTGGATGAGTTTTAACTAACACATCACTGTGATCTGCATGCATTTATATAAGATTTTTTTAAAAAAAGATCTTGAAGAAAATTTGTTCTTTTTCCTCCTCTTTTTTATTTTGCTAGATACATTTGTGTTGTCACCTATGAAGCTCTGTAAAGAAGGAGGAGGAATCTCCTTTTGCGGATGGCAACAACCCTCTTCAACTTTTTGTTTATTTTTTTTTAAAAAAAAAATCCTCCTGCTGCTAGTCATGACAGAAAAATGCTGTATGATGATGTGAAGACATGGATTGGTTTTACAATGTCATAAGGTGGAGAAAAGACAACATGTGACCATGTTGCCCTTTTGGGTGACCGGGGCACATTTACAATTCCACACTAAAAACCATCCATGTATCACTTACTTAATGCATGTTTCCCCATTTATAAATTGAGAAGAGAACATTTTCCCACAACTGTCCCTTAGACCTCAGAGCACAGCTCAGAAGTAACATATGGTGTTAGGGAAAAGAGGATGACATTACCAACATGGGTACTTTTAAAAAGTGATGACACTGGGTAACATTGTTGTATCTTTAGAATAACAAATACCATTTGTCCGTTACTCTTAAAATATTATATTTGGAGGTCATTTTGAAGATTTTTTTATAGAGTCTTAATCTGCAAGTGTATTTTTTTTAAAAGCTATTTAAGTGTAACTGAAAATCACCATGTTGGGTGTGTGCAATATCACAATTTCTTCATTAATGAGCAAAATTTATGAGTCATTTATTAAAAATAACTAATAATATATCACTTTAACTTTGAGCCCTTTCACACTCACCAGTTTAACTGCCATGGCTACATCCTTTGGAGTCCTGGGATTTGGCAAGGCACTATAGCAATCTGGCTGAGAATTCCAAATGTTGTTGTTGTGGGCCTTCCAGTTGCTTCCAACTTATGTAGACCCTAAGGCGAACCCATCATGTTTTTTTTCTGGGGGCTGAGAGTGTGTGACAAATTCCAAATACCCCTCCCTAAACTGCAAATCCCAGGATTCCACAAGATGCAGCCATGGCACTTTCAGTGAAAATATAGCACTACAATTGTGTCATATGATAATTGTATAGTGTGAAAAGGCTTCAGAAGAGTCATTTAAGACTAGGACTGCCTCAGATAGGCAGGGACTCTGCTCTGATAGAAGTTTTTAAGCAGAAGTTGGAAGACTACCGCCCTTTCCACATGATGACAGCATCCCAGCATGAGGATGCTGGAGGCGTAGGACCGCAACAATGCTTCTGCATGACATTGTCATGGTCCCGTCCTTCTCCTGTCACCAGTCAGAGTGATTGCAGACTATATCATTGACAGAGAAACTCTGTCAATAACCCCCAAATGTGCAAGCCTTCCTTTGCAGCTGGCCAAGCAGAAAGGATTGTGATGGGACGATGTGGGAGAGGGTCATCATGAGGAAAAGGCCTGCCTATCAGAAATACTCTTGCTGTGGACTTATGTACTGGCAGAAGTTAAACTTAGATGGTCTTTTGGCTCACATCCAACACTATGATTCTCTGCTCCTAATATATTTTGAGGTCATTCAGCAGTACTTTTGGTTATTTGCTATTTAGTACACATATTGTTAAATGTTATTAAAACCAAACTATAAAGTATCATTCAGTGACACGATGCATCTGATGAAGCAGACTGTGTCTACAAAAGCTTACACTACAAATTTCTTCTTCCTAGTTAGTCTCAAAGGTGCTACAAGATTCCTTTACACATAAAAACTATGTTAGTAGCAAGCAATGCAAGAGTTTACTCCTTTAATGACAAGTAATGAGCAATGTTAATGAGCCTTGTTTTAGGGGTGATTCCAAGCTCTTTTTGAGAGCTGACAGTTCTGCAAGAGCAGAACTGGTAAGTGGCACAGACATAACTCAGGTAATGGGTTCAATATGGCAAGTGGGGGGAAATGTTTGCCATTCATTTTAAAATCTTGTCATAGAATTATAGAACCATAGAGTTGGAAGAGATCACAAGGGCCATCCAGTCCAATCCCTTCCAAAGCAGGAACACATATCAAAGCACTCCCAACAGATGGCCATGCAGTCTCTGCTTAAAAACCTCCAAAGAAGGAGACTCCACCACACTCCGAGGCAGCATATTCCATTGCTGGACAGCTCTGACCGTCAGGAAGTTCTTCCTGAGGTTCAGGTGGAATCTCCTTTCCTGCAGCTTTAATCCATTACTCCTTGTCCTAGGACCTTTTCACACCTTACCTTTTTGTGGTGCTGGGGTGCGGGGCTCGCATGAGCAGCCTCCGGAGAGAGGCTCTTGCTTTCCTGCTTCTTCGGCTCCACATGAGCTTCCTGCTCACGCAAGAGCCTCACCTCTTTCTTTCGCAGTGCAGCCTGGGACCTCCCAGGCTGCACTGAGACAGGAAGCATGAATTGCCTGGCTCCCGAGACTCCATACGCAAGATAAATGTACACGGGCCCCGGAGTGATGCGCGACTGTGCAGCATTTTTGGCTTGAAGCTGAAAATGAAAAAATGTGTGCGCGGTCTGCGTCAGGCCCTTGAGCGTCGCACAAATGTGAGTGCATCGTGTGGACCGCTCCTAACATGTGCGCGATGCTCAAGGGGCCCTTTCACATTGGAAATGCCGTGCGAAAAGGGCACTAGTCTCTGAAGCAGTGGAAAACAAGCCCGCTCCCTCCTCAACATGACATCCCATCAAATATTTGAACATGGCTATCATGTCCCCTCTTTAACCTTCTCTTCTGCAGACTAAACATGCCCAGCTCCCTAAGCTATTCTTCAAAGGGCATGGCTTCCAGACACTTCACCATTTTGGTTGCCCTCCTCTGGACACGCTCCGGCTTGTGTTCAAAAATCAATCACATGCAACGAATCGGCTGTGCATTATGGAGTTATTCATTTCTATCAAAACCTTTCTCAGCATCTAAAAAAAGGAACTTCTGGCTGATCAGTTCTATCTGCATTTAAAATGATCAAGTCCACAATCAATCAAATATGAATGATTCCTTGCCTGTTTTTGGTAAATCCTGCCTGGTCAGGACTTACCAAGGATGAAATTGCTTTTTGTAATCTTTTAGCTAAAGTATCTGCCAATATTTGGAGGGGCTTGAGTGTAAGGCTCAGTCTTCTTAGTCACCCATCACCCACACAGGTACATCCAGGCATTTTGTGGCTGTCTTTGCACCTCCAGGAGTGAAGAATAGCCTTAGACCATTTCCCATTACATTGTTATAGTGCTATTATTCCACGTTCCACATGTTGTGGAATTCTGAGATTTATAGTTTACTGAAGCCAAAGAGCTCTCTGGCTGAGAATTCTGAAAGCCCTCCCTAAACCACAAACCCCAGGATTGCATAGAATATTGAAAGTGGAATAATAGCACTATAACAGTGGAAATGACCTCAGGTTGGGCACACAAAGGGAGATGGATATGTCCTTACAGCTGACTGATGGCTGAGGGGACCAATGATCTGCAATTCCCCAGCAGGGATGAACTGGGGAAGAAGGAACTGTCTCAATCCATCAGTCACTTTTTTATATCCTGATTAATTCCAAGAGTGGGAGTCACTCTCCAAAGAAGGTACAAGAATGCTGGTGGAGATAAGTGTTCCACCAGTGTTCTCATTCAATCTCAGCCCATAACTTGAGATGACAGGATATCTGAACATGGTAGTCCCATGTTCATAATAACTGATCAATCTAAACTTAATGGATGTATCCAATTCCCCTCCCCATTTTATGCATTATGCTAAAGCATGAAAGTTGAACTTAATATCTCTATGGACCATGGAAATATAGTGGATGACCTTGGGCAAGTCACACTCTCTCAACCTCAGAGACAGGCAAACCAAATTCCCTCTGAACAAATCTTGCCAAGACAATCTCATGACAGGTTCAGCTCAGAGACAACCACATATATCAGAAACAACTTGAAGACACAGAACAACAATGGGTCCTTCTGTGTTATTTCATTGATATCAGAAATAACTCTGCTTCCAATGCCCAAAAGACAAAAAAAATGCTGCTTTCAAATACTTTTTTTTTATAAGATCAGTCTCTTGAGATCTGTCATGTCCATGTGTTGTAAATTCCAGTAGGGAATTTACACCTTGTAATAATTAGAATATATCTTTAGTCTCAATTCCTACTGACACAAATGTTTGAAGATATTGGAAAAGTTCTGATGTTTCCAAGATTGCAACTCAAGTGATGAATGTGAAATTTCAATTTTTGTCTCCTGACGTAGAAACATAACACCAAAATCTGAAGTCCACTTTTGACTTTGATACACATCAAATATAAAATAAGCTGTAAACTGTCCAGTCTTAAACATAGTTGTAAGCTGTCTATCAGATAAGATGAAACACTAAGCATGATACTCTAACACGTTTGCTAACATTTCAGTATCAAAGTCAAGTCTGATCTATTTGAGCAAATCTTTCTGTACGTGAAATACAGATGTCAAATATTTGGTAGAATGCAACAAATATTTGAATCGCCCTCCCCTTCAATATTGAAAGCACACTTGGTATCTCAATAGGCGAAGAATAACAAAAAAGAAAATTCTGAGAAACACTTTGCTCTAGCTGGAGTAGTTTAATTACAAATGGAGATAGCTATTCACATTTGTATAGTTCATGCACTATTCAAGGCCCTGATAGGCTTTCCTTTGACACATATCACAGCGTCACCAGAGGGCAGTATTCATAGATTTAATATAGAAATATATGAGGCCTACTTTGGGGGTCTCCCTTCTCTGCAGCTAGAAGTAATAGCCTTTCCCATCATTCTTAGCTCAACTACCATGCTCTAATAAAAGAAGTGCATTTGTTTAAATATTTCATTTTCTCACCCTTCGGACTGTCACAAAATAAAGGCTAATTGCATCCGTATTACACAATTTGTTTCCATCATCCTGTTTGGTACTGGTTTTTAAATAATTTTAAAACCAAAAGCCAAGCGGGACACTGGAATTTACTCACAAACACACACACACACACACACACACACACGCACATACACACACACCCCTCCTGGCGTGTCTAAAAATTCTGCTCTGAAATAATTGGTACACATAGTGGAGCATAGTAATGTCATCATTTTCTGCAAAATTTTTGCATCTTTGATATCAAGACTTACAGAAAAGTCTATCACTTCTTAAATCATCCTGCAGTGCATTTAAATAAAAGCAAAGAAAACAAAACCATTCCTATAGAATCATATTGGTTGACTGTTATGTCTTTTTTTCTCTCTTTTTTTTACTGCGCTCACCATGATGTACCAACTCAGAATCGTCCAAACCTCTCATTTCTACAGGAAACAGACTGAAAACACACTCGTGTCCTCTACAGACGGTGTGGAAAATAGCGCTGGTCAGTGCTGAACAATATACAACAGGCAATTATGATTCAAGTGTCCAAATTATAATCAGTTTGACAAATGTCCACAAGCGTCTTCATTCTATTTTATATTTTCAGTAAGACAAGGCAATCATACAAGCAGACAATTCCATCAGGGAAGCTTGTTAGCTGCTTAGTCTGTTAAACCCTGGTTGCCATAGCATCTAGAGTTGAAAAAGCTGCAGATTGGCATGAAAAAGCATGTCGACAATTGCCCTGTCACAGCATGCAAGCCAGGTCTGCTCAAAGGCAGTACACTACAAGTTTTCTTTCCCAGTTTGCACTACCCCATGCTGTTTAATAATATCCATTTACTGGTATTGGGATTGATCTAGTGCAGTGTAAAATCCGCATCTATCGAGATTGCTTTCCACTTGGTGTGACATTTTATTTATTATTATTATTCTATTTTAACAAATGAGGAGTAAGCAATTAATTCATAAGGGAAATTTTGTATTTAGACCATGTATATAGGGTGTGCTATTGAAAAATCTACCCATCCACACATTAGTGAGATAATCAGGTTTACTAAATAGGACAGAAATCTTTTCAAAAGCCTTTCAAGCAAGTTCAGCCTAGTTAGCCATTCCTCTTAAACACAACAAAGGACTGCTTAGCATTGCGAATACCGTATTATCTAAAACACATAGGTAAAGTATGTCATCTTTTTTTTCTTCCATTGCATAATATAATGAAACCAATTACTGGGCAATACCAATTACCAGTTTGCCTGGTGATAATTCAGTCCTAACATTTGACAAGTGTGTGTGGGAAACAGAATGGGTTGCAAAATATTGTTCACAAAAAAAAAAAAAAAAATCCTATTTTGCACCCTTTGGATCTTTAGAGACGACTGTGCACTGCCCACAATAGCCAATCCTTCCATTTCAAATTAATGACTTCAGCCTCAGTTTATGGCCTTTCATAATCTTCTGCATGGTCCTGGGATAATATTTACAATTCTCCTTCAGTCTCTTGTTGGTTTAGTCAAAGAGAAACCAAAAATCTGCACAAGAAGTAAGCTCTTGGGGCAAGGCAGGCAAGTGGGAGCCTCTTATCAAAAAAAATGTACACTTGGTTTATTCAGACTTTCCCTTTCATTATTGCCTTCTAATTTGTTCTGTCACTTCATTTTACTTTTCCTTCAATGCCACAATTCACACGAAATCTTGAAAACTACATACCCAGGAGCACAATTAACCTTGCAAACCCAAGAGAGCCGGATAGACATGGATTCCTCTTCCCCTCCCTATTCCATTTACAGCACCACACACACAACACAGATACACTTACAAAGGAAAAAAAGTTGCAGCAGCATCACTTTGCTTTTTCTTATATTTGCAACATGGAGACTTTAAAAAAAAAATCCTCTACTTGCTAATGTTTGTTTTACCAAATCCATTAAGAATCTCAGCACATACCATAATTAGGAATGAAATACAAGAGAAGCAGTTAGGCTGACGTTATAGTGTGCGAGAATTGTGTTCCACTTATAAGAAAGAGAAGGTTTCAAATATTGTTTTGTCTCAATTTTTGATACCTTCAATACAAAGAAAATGCTCTAGATCAACTTTTGTTTTTACTTTAGTTCATTTCTCTGATTTGCCAGGTAGAATACAAAAAGTTCATTCTTCTGGAGGTTAACAGTGTATATTTACTTTAAAAGGGTTTTTGTTATGTTCCATGTTTCAAGCCTCTATAATTAAGGGTCTGTTAACATTTCCATTATACTTCCCCCACCCCTGTTCTCCAGGAGTTTATAACTTACAGCAGTGATAAATATTAACCTGAAGCTGAAACTTGTCATATATACTCTCAGTCTGGAAAAAAGCTATTTCCGCCCTTAAAACTGTGTGTCCGGTTTTTATTTATTCAGTGTATAAAATGACACTATTTTAAGTTTTAAAGGTAAGTACAGTATATTTATCAAGCCTGCTATCCTGTACATAACATTTGTAGAAGGAAAGCCCATTACACACAGTGGAACTTACTTAAGAGTAGACCTGTAGAGGACTGCGTTATAAGTGTGCATGTAGCATATTTTTATTTATATATATCTCTAAAGATATGTACACACTTAAACCTGAAATGTCTACATTTGTATCATATAATGAAACACTTATAGAATAAACAGTTCTTGCTTGCAACTCTAGCCAACTAATAACATACTTTCAATTTTCATACATGGTTGCTACAGTATATCACCCCATCCCCTTCACTCCATCCTCCCATATAATTTCATCTCATTTCTTCTTCTAGGTGACTGCAAACTCAACAATTACTTGGGAAATCCATTATTATAATATATACTTGTAAGAATTTAATACATAATATGTTTATGATGATTTCTGACCAAGTCTATTTACCTTTGGACTTTCGCATCTGTTTACTGACTACTATGGTAAAAACAGGAGTCACTGAATCACCAGTTTAATCCAGTGCAGTGCTTATATCCAGCTACTTTGACATACCAGTCCTACACCCAACATTTATGCTTAGTCGCAACCTACATTTTCTAGCACTTACATGAACTCTGAATGCAAAACTGCATTGTTCAAACACATACATACAGAGAGAATACCACAGAACTGCCACTAAAATTCTGAAAACTCATGTTCTCTTGACATTATGATTTTATGGGGTTCCCAACTGCCATTTGATATCACTGATCACTCCTGGCAGGGGCAGGAAAATGTGTAATTTTATGATATCAGGACCTGACTCAGTTTTTCTCCACATTAGGAATGAACGGGGAGAATTCAACACAGGGCTGTGTTTATGATTCAATGTCATTGTGCCTTGGTACTTCACACTAAAGCTTCACTGCGTTTGGTCTCTCCAAGCGGCCCAACTTGTTTTTCATTTTATTCATGTCCCTGTTAAACCTAAATATATGGAGCAAGGCTAGCATAGTCCAGTCTGCTTCTGCCCAACTCTATTCTTTGTCATTCGGCTGGAGGGATTGGGAGGTGGGGGAAGGGTCCTACGCAGGTCCTTTTCACATGAATAGAAATTGCATAGAATCAGATCTTGGTGGTTTTATCCTACTGAATTCAAATGGAGAAAACAATCCTCTGGTTTTAGTCCTGTTGGCTTGCCATTGAACGGTGGATCAGAGCCCAAATCTTTTTCAAGCCAAGTACTTCTGCTGAACTCTCTGTAGACTGTAATAGCTAAAGCTTAATATTTTACAAAATCATTTCTTCAATATTTCTTCACTGGCAGTGACCTTTTATGATACCTGAATAGCTTAAAAGATAGTACAGTGTGTGTATGTGTGCGTGTGCGCGCGCTCGCGCACTTCCTTAAATGAAATTTCTAAAAGTCTTCTCATTCTTAAAATAAACAATGAGGACAGATTATTATCACCTGTTTAAACGTTGTGAGATTTTTCAATAAATATTTTCCTTTCTGGGCTATAGTGCCTAAGAAACATGTGCCAGTAGCTGTTTGTGTTCTAATTAATGCTAGCGGTATGCAGTAAACTATCATACACCTGAGATTTACCAAGAGAGAAAACAGTATGTGTTCAAATATTTGTAAATAAGAATCAGTACTGGGAGAGGTAGAAATATGTGTCAGGGTGAATAGTAATCCAACAGCTCATAAAAGAAGCGCCAAATAACAATAATCCCTTTATTGTTTACTTTACTTTCAAGAAAGTCACCTTAATTCAATAGTTATAAATGGCAAACATGATGTCAAAGAGCAAAATGAAAGTTACATGGTGCATATGCTATGTATGTGTAGAAACTGTTTTAGAATGACTTGTTCTTTCTCTATTGTATTTTGCCTTCTTCTCAAATGTTCCTCAACTGCCTGAAAGCATATTACTGCCAGATAGGTGTCACACTGATGTCTCCATGCTGCAGCTTACAGACGTGAATTTGCGACGATCTATTTAATCATCAGTGTATCGATTTTCCTCAGCTTTCCTCCATTTTAGCCCTATAGCAAGCTGCTGTAATTTCCTTTGGACAAAGTGTAACCAAACTGTGCTAAGTGATGTTGATTTGCAGGCATAAGCAAAGGGGTAAATATAAATTAACAAGCTATAAACATTTTACAAGTAGGGAGTCAATAAAAACAGTGTCTGCAGTTCTTGGAGGGAGGTGGCAGGCAGGGGGGGATGATTTTGAAGCAGGTTTGTAACAAAGGGGTCCAAAGAAACTGACAAGAGTCTAAGAATAATTTTTGGTGCTTTGTGATTAAGAATTGATCAGTCTAAAAGCCTCAGATACAACTGAATCACCCATAAGCTGCTGACTGAAAGGGCTCAGCAGGGGCCAGTATTTGTTTGTTAAACTCCCATGATTCCAAGTAGATAATTGGTCTGTGAAGTTCATGTCAGAATCTGAATTTGCTCTCTGGCTTCCCGTCTGACTGTGTGCAGGTGAATTATAAACTTTTGTGTACATATTTAGCCAGCAGCAAACCTCACATCTTTAATGTAAAAGGTGTTTTGTTGTGTTTTTCAGGTGCTGAATGGAGAGGCCTCCACCCCAGAAGCTCATTAAAAGGGCCAAGTTACAGTACAGGTTTATTTCTGTCACAGCATCTCTGAAAACGGTGACAAGGATTAGTATGTTTCGTTGGTGCTGGAAAAAGCCTGACAGTGTGTCCCTTGTGAATTTGATCATCTGTTTCATTGCCTGCAGAAGATTCAGTGTCTTATTATACCCTTAGGTTGCAGCTGTTAACCAATAAAGATTTAGAAAGCACTGAGATAAACTTGTGCAAGGAAACTCTTGTGTTAGACATGGTCACTGATTCCTCACAATTTGTGCTTGTCCCTTTTTAAAAAAAAACTGTATCTTTTCTTTAACATTTACAAATCTATATACATTTGGCAGAAGAAGAGATACAGCCCAAGAACCCATGATCCAAAGGATTTAGTCATGCGGTCATGAACATCAGAGTAAATGGATCAACAGCAAGTTAAATGGAACAACAGCTTGCCTCATAAGCTGGGGAAACTATAACAGCAAAATAATGGGGAAGCCCCTAATGATTGTTTCGATCACACTCTTTATAAGAATGTGTGTGACTGAGAGATTATGTGCATGAGGAAGGAGGCATGGATAGAGACATGGACTGAAAGCAGGAAGGACATCAATAGCATGTGGAGAAAATTGAGGGAGCATCCTGGATGACACACTATACACTAATCACCAATGAAAAGCAATAACATGAAGGGCCAAAACTGTTGTTGTTAGTCAGCCCATGGCTTCTAGTGCACAAGAAATTAGCAGTATTGAATACTGAGTGGTTCTTCAGATTATTGTTTGTGGAATGGACAGACTGGATGGGATTTCAGGAAGAATTGAGAGCAGCAATGTACAAATCTAACCTAATATGCTCCATACATGATTCAGTGGGTCATATGCCCTCATCTACTCTGTTGTTTGTACAACGCTTTTTCTGGATTGTTTTCCACACGAGTGGATTTTGGGTGGTGAATAAAACACAGAATAATATGCTTTTTTTCCTACAAGCATACTAATATGAACCCATTTATACACATTTGTATGCACAAAAATGTGCCTCTTCGTCCTCCTCTTTTCTTTGCACCTCTTTCATCATCATCCATCACTTTCAAAAGCAATGCAATATTTTCCAAAGGAACATATGTAAACATCTCCATAAACTGTGAGAGCAGCTAATCCTTCTTGCCCAGCTACAGATTCTGTTGAGACAAGGCAGTCTGTCATTGCAAAGATCTTGTTCCTTCAGAACCAGGAAAATCTGGTATCAGTGGATTCCACAGTGGACTTTGCCAGCCTCCATAGCTGAAAGTGTCGGAGGCATATCGTAAAATCAGCTGCCCATGAAAGTTGTTTCCTTAGAAAAATCCAAGACACGTTGACTTTGGTCAAAGAAGTAGGGCCCTGTCTATAAAAAAAGAGCTAGACACATATTAATGTATAAAATGAATATGCAACAGAGTACTTTGAATCTGTCTTGCTGTTACTTTCATCTTGTTGTGGCTCTTGAAAAGCTATTTTGAAATGTTTGTGGAATCCCTTCCAAGGCTTTTCATAATTCTGTCAGTAAACCTGCATCTACAGATTGCCTAAAAAGTCATATCCATGAATATAAAGGCTGACAAAGTAATTGCTTTCTTGGCCTCAATTCAGGAGAGCAGACTATTTAGGAAAATGCCGAAACAACTTGAAATGAATTGTCTTCAAAAATGTATTTTTAATTACAATGTATGGCACTTTTGGAACAGATTTTGGTGACTTCCCAAGCATGGAAGTATATTGCATTCTGTTTCCGATGTGGAATGAGACAATGGAATAAGTGTTTATGTTCAGATAAAAATGACATCCACACAGATGGCATTGTGTGTATATTTAAAATAGGACAAAGGAGACACTTCTGTGAATCCACACCTGTAAAACAGACAGCTGTGGAAATCCTTCCCACTGTTAACTCCAACAGCAGCTACCAAACATGATAGCTGGTTGCTGGAATGCACAACCAGAACTGTAAGAAGTACCAACAGAAAGGTTGAGTTCCTTTTCCCTTACATTGCACTGTCACCAACAACAGCAAACATTTGTTCCATATGTTTCCATTTACAATGCTCCTGGTCACTGTCCTTCGCAAATCATTCTCTGTTGTTGCTGCTGCTGCTGCTGCTGCTGTCTCTTGGAGATGGCATTTGACAATGTTGTTAGTAAACACATCTCCCGCAGTTGGAGTGACTGTGTGTCATTGATAGAGCCAGTTCTTTGTATGCAGAAGTTCTCAGGTTCATCCACCAATATCTTGATAGAAGGATCTGGGAACAGCTTAAGGAACTGAAAGGCTGAGTCCAAAAAGTAATGCTTCCAAGTTCTTGATCAGAGGAGAGACCATGGAAAAGATCCATCTCTGCCTGAGACCTTGGAGAACAACTGCCAATCAAATCAGACAGTAGTGGCCTGAAGGGATTGATAGTCTGACCTAGTAAAAGGCAGATTTCTCTGTTCCTTCAGTTTTAAAAGTGCTTTCATCTGTCCTGGTCTTGAATGGGCAGAAAAGACCAATTCATTTTACCAAAGATTAGGCGGAGACAGTCTACTGAGCTCAGGGACCATTGCTCCTTAGTTCACCTACCATTAAGGTGATTGTCACCATTAGCTTTAGGAGTCATAATACAGTCCTTCCTCCACATTTGTGGGTTTAACTTTCACAAATTTGATTATTCCTGAGGCATGTACTTGCTTCCCCTTGCATTTTTCCTCCTCCTATCCCTTGCATTCCTCACCCCAGGCTTGTCAGGCTTGTGTTTAAAATGGATGTGTGTTTTTTTCTTTTGGGCAAGCAAAGCCCCCTCCCACTGCAGAAGGCATGGCTTCTCTGCAATGTGCTTGCACATTCTGCTGCATATTGATTGCTCATTGGTTAAGTGCTCCTTTCTCAAGATACCACCAGAAGTAATTAGAACTACAAGACTCCCCTCTTCTCTGTCTGAGTAAGCCTTTTAGGTTGCCTTATTCTCTCCCCACAACACTGGGGCCAGAGGCAAAGTGAAGCTCTGAAGGGGACTAGGAGGAATCACCGGGAGGGGGTATTCACATTTTTCCACTTTTGTGAGGGCTCTTTGCCCCAAACTCTCATGAATGTGGAGGGACTGCTGTAATAGAGTCATAGAAACATAGAGTTGGAAGAGACCATAAAGGCCATCCAGTCCAACCCCCTGCTATGCAGGAACTCACATCAAAGCACTCCCAATAGATGGTCATCCAGCCTCTGCTTAAAAACCTCAAAAGAAGGAGACTCCACCACACTCCGAGGCAGCATAGTCCTCAGAGTGTGATAGAATCTCCTTTGGAGGTTCTTGATGGATGGAGATCTATCACACTAGCAAGTATGCAAGCTCCTGCAGTGGCTCCAAGTCTCTGTGACTTGGACCTGTGACATAAAGATGGCACTGGCAGACCAAAGGGAGAACAAGGAGAGAAGTCTATCCTGGGTGCAAAACATAAGGGGATACAATGATGGCTCCTCACTCCCCCTACTCCATGGACCACCAGAAAAGGTAGAAAGGGATGAGCTGCAAGGAACAGGAACTGAGCGGCAGACATTTGCAACCTGCATCAATTGAAACTGATTTCCTTCCCTCCCTCCCTCTGTCCCCTGGACTTTCTTGAGTAAGGCAGAAAAAGAGGGAGGGGATGAGTGTGGGGCAATCATAGCTGCAGCTTCCTTTTGAAAATGAAACCATTCCCACTCACAGAAGTAGCCCTGCTGGTCTGCGCAGTGTGAGGAAAAAGTGAGAGAGGGGAAGGAATTTTGCAGCCCCTTTAAGATTAACTGATTTATATTTTAGCATGAACATTTGTAGGTATCAATCCACTTCCTCAGATGCAGTGACCAAAGAAGTGGATTAAATCATAGAATCAAACAGTTGGAAGAGACTACAATGGCCATCAAGTCCAACTCCCTGCGTGCAGGAACACCCACTCAAAGCACTTCCAGCAAATGACCACACGGCCTCTGTTTAAAAACCTTCAAAGAAGGAAACTTCACCACACTCCGAGGCAGCTCTTACTGTCAGGAAATTCTTCCTGAGAGTTAGATGAACTCTCTTTTACCTGTAGTTTGATTGATATCCACAAAAGCTCATGATAAAATAGAAATCAGTCAGTCTTAAAAGAGATGCGAATTATTTCCTTCCCTCTTCCCTCTCTTTTTCTTTTCATCCTCAATTATAAGTTTTAATTTCTTCTTCAGCACCTTTTCTTCTTGCAGAACAGTGGATATTTTCCAGAGTTTAGGGGCAGATATCAAAGGCTTATCTTGTAGGCTTCCCATATGACCAGGCTGGCCCAATTAAATCCAGGTTCTAGGCATTCTACCTGGTGCCTATCAGGATCATTAACTGACCCAGATTCAAAGATTTTATTTTTTTTAAAAAAAGTATGTCTCCAGCTCATCTGAAAGTGGAAATAGACTGCAGAAAAGGGACTTCTAGCTTTGGGAGGAAAGAGCTTGCTTTTACTATCCCAGCATGTTTGGTAAAAGTTGCCATTTGGACACTGGTTGGTTGGAAAAATCTGGGGGAGCAGAGGTGTTTTTTACAGAGTTACAAGCATACCTGCTCATTGTGTAAAGACACGGCAATCATCACAGGGTTTCTAGAAAAATCTCAAGTTTTATTTTATTTTCCCCAAGCTTCTTGAGAGAGCTGAACTGAATACTCCCAGAGAGAAAGGAGATAGATGCATAGATAGATAGATAGATAGATAGATAGATAGATAGATAGATAGAACATCATTGAGTAAAGGCAGATGTTTACTGTGGGTCTTTGCTGTAGATTTGATAAAATAGAATTTTCACTGTCTACATTTCCTTTCTGGTCATGCTTATTATTTATTTTGTCTCATGATTATCACTAAAAATAAAAGTAGAGAGGAAGGAGGTGCTAAAAAATCATCCATACCAGACATCAAATATACTAGATCACTGAAGACGGAAACATTGTACAAGATGTACAACTGTCCTAACCTTCCTTTTCCTAAATGGAAGAAACTATGGATTGCTACCCAACATAGAAAATTTTGGAGGGGGAAGGGAGGGGATATTTTATTGAAAAAGAAAAGAGAAGAATTTCCATTGTTGCTCTCTCTTGGTTTCCAGGATAGCAACTCCAAACTCTCTCAGAATAATTGCATCAGCACTGAAATGTTGTTGCACATCTGCCACATTCATGGAAATGATATGTAAATTATGTTAATTAAAAGCAACTAAAATGCACACACTAACAGTGGCATCCTAGCAGGATATATTTCCATTGAAGTCCATGCTTGCTGCTGAATGAGTAGCACAAGACTGAGCTATAGTGCAGAATTTAACAGAATGTTGTTTGCAGCTGGGAATATGTTGCCTTCTTCTTGCACCTCATTCCCCCAGTGCTCCTTCTCCAGCCCCAAAAAACAGCCAAACAGAAAGCTGCCAGTCAAAACATACTTGCTCCTTTATTCACACTGTTGTATTCTATCTCCACACTCCCTTTTACTCTAACAACAAATTTCATTTTTGAATGAGAAAGGTTAAGCCGGGGGGAGGGGCAGGAGCTGAGTTGCCAAAAAAAAATGGCAGAAATATTATTGGAAAGATCTGTTGCTGTTAATCATGGAGAATCTGTAGGAGACAAAAAATGTTGAAAATTTCAAGAATTTAGAGTTTTATCAAAGAGGCAGTATGTGCCTTACAATATATAGGTTTTAATCACAGGCACTCATTCCACACAAACAACCAGCATACACAAAGAGGGTCACATATATTCCTCAGATGAAAGCTACCATAATGAAAACCATTTCAGTATGCATTACAATATTTAATATTCAAAATCTACTGTACAAATTTGCTTTCTGACACTTTCCCTTTTTCCCTTTCCCACAATTTTTATCTGATTATGAAAGTTTATGATCACAGTCTCTTCATGGAGCGTGAATGGATATTGCAAAAAGTACTTCTACTTGTGTTGTGGCAAGGTGTTAAAGAGTGTGATGGATTGTGCCTGATATAGCTAGAACAACCTCACCCCAGTGATTGATCAGAGAAGGAGATATTTCCCCATTGCTCATTTTTATCTTTTCTCTCTATTTTTCCCCTCTTTTGTATCATACGAGTTTGATTGTTTAAAAACATTTGTTCTGCACTTTCTCCTTGTAGGAATTTCCTCATCGTCAGCATCCATGAAAGCAATAGTAGCAGCAGTAACAATTCAGCAATGGATTCAATTCACTGGTTACTCTGGATAATCTGACAATTCTAGATTGGATTTAGCAATTAAATTGAGACCGGGGTACGTGATTGTGTCTATAAGAATGCAAACTCTCTGGACAGGAATACATTGTCTAGAAATTTTTTGTGTTTTACAAGCCACCTGGTGGCTTCAGTGCCATTGGGGCAATGAATTTGTCAGGGTTTTAATCCATACTTAAAGGTATCTATCCATGGTGCTGAATCTCATCTCTAGAATATGTTCAACACCTGAGATAGCTCCTTTAAACTTCGGAGAATTAGCCAGAGGAGATCTACCATGCAAATGACATGGGAACCCCCAGAATCTACAGACTATGTAATAACAACATTCAGAATCTTCTTTCATGGTGTATGTTATATAACTTTACATATACTTAGCTATGTAGTAGAGGTACTAAGGAACCCTGTTAGTGAATTGCAACAATGTGTAACAGAACACCAGCGAGAGCTTCCCGGTGCACATCAAGTTCTGCTGATGTGTATCAGCACTCCCCAGCCAGTGTCCCAATGCACAGGAAGACTGATGCAAAGGGACCGTGATACCTTGGTCCCATTTTGCATCGGTCCCAATGTTCATTGGTCACTTCACTGGCTTCCCTATGTAATAATGTAACAGCAGCCCTTTACAAGTTATGGACATTATAGAACTTCCCAATCCTGCAAATGTCCACTAAGGAAGATGTAAATCCCCAACAGGATCCTGGCCAATATAATCAACAGTATAATCAATATAATCAACAGGGAGCCCTGGTGGCGCAGTGGTTAAATGCTAGTACTGCAACCACAAGGTTGTGAGTTCGATCCTGCCCAACTCCAAGGTTGACTCAGCCTTCCATCCTTCCGCAGGTCGGTAAAATGAGTACCCAGCTTGTTGGGGGCAATTAGCTGCAATGCATTGTAGACCGCTTAGATAACACTCAGTTGATAAGCGGTATAGAAATAAATGCTATTGCTATTGTCATATGATAGGTAAACAGTGATGACAATAGATTGCACATCAAGAAACAACAGCAGAATTTTAAATCTAGAAGATAACCTTGGGGTCACCTGTTTTTTCTTCTGTACAGAGGCACAAGGGATGCTGTTGTCATTCTTCAGAAAACATGCTATTTCTAAAGATAAATCTGGTTTAAGATTTATCCAATGTATATGGTAGCAGTGATAGAACTAGGAGGTAAACAAGTGGGAATAACCAGAGAAGAAGCAAGTAGGTAGAACTGTTATGCTTTACACTTATCTTTTAAACCAGTAGCTTTCAGTCCTTTGTATTTTATGCCCCACCAATAATTTTGTTGAAGAGTCTGGATCCACCATGAGCGCAGGGAAAGCCTATTTATCAGGACATTTATATTTTTACATGTATTCTTTTACATATATCATTTGCAGTATGTTTTAAAGACGCAAAGGACTAATTCCATATGCTACCCAAAACCACAGTAAACCCACAAAACTGAAGTTTAAAAAAACCTACAGTGTTATTTTTGAGGATAAACACAAAAAAAATTGTAATTCCATTAGTAAGTAAAAGTGGTGGATAATCTCTGGCAGGAAGCAGCATATCAGTAGTGCTTGTTGGTGGGTAAGAGAATTGGGGGGATTAAGAGAAACACCAAGGGTGGGATACTGTTAATGACATATGAAAACATAAATTTGGACTACAGGGGGATGACCACAAAGAAAAGATACTTTCTCTGTACATCATTTATCTGTTTTTACTGAACAAAGCCTGATTAAATGGAATATGCTGGAATAAAACTTTTAAATTACTCAAGAAGGATGAAATAAAACTTTTAAAATACTTGAGAAGGATGAAAAGAGCAGTGGACACAAGCCGGGAAAGAGATCTTCTTCACCTTTAGCAACCACACAAAGTCTACTGACAAAAGAATAGAGTTGGAAACCTTCATACAGGTTCATACAGGAAAACACAAGGAGAAAAGATGTGAGTGAACCTGACTTCAGACATAGGTCAAAGCAACAATTGAACAAATTTGTAGGGACCTAGAAGAAGACTGGGAAGCTGCCCCCAAACCTTCTTATCAGAAGTTATCTGCTCTGATCATTTACTCTTCCAAACTAGAAAATTCAACAAAGACATCATTACAAATGGCTGTGTCTAATGATATAAATGGGCAAGAATTGCAAGCAGCAATCATTAACTTCTAAAAAAAAAGCGAGAGGTAAATGCGGTAAAAAAGGACCATGGATTTTGCATATAATATATAGATGGAACAATGGAAGAAGATGTGGTCAAAGGGTTTGATTTTTATAAAATGATGTACCTTTGGTATATGACCCAAGAAATGTTGTCTAGAATGTATAAAGGTGTTCCAAATATGTTTTGGAAAGATGAACAAGAGGTAACATTTCATTGTATGTGGTGGACTTGCGAGAAGGCAAAAAAGTCCTGGGTTGAAATGCATACTTTGGTTCAGAGAATATTAAAGATTAACATACAGCTAAAACAAGAATTGTTTCATTTGAAGTTTATGGATGAACCGAAAGGAACTATGAAAGAATACTTCAATATAGGATCATCTACCACTATCAGTATTCTTGGTTATTAAACGATAAGGAAAACCAACTGTTTCATATTGCAAAAGATTAACTGTCAGAACTGCAGAGGTGAGGGAGTCTCTTTGTGCCAGCTGACCTCAGAAACCCTCTTCTTCTCTGCCACATTCATTGTCATCCCTTCACTTGTCCACTTCCTCTGGGCTCACAGAGCTATCTGAAGGGGAAGCTAAGCAGAGGCAACTTCTGTCTCCTTCTTCCTCATATTACAGCTAGCTAGCTCCCTTAACAATCCTGCAATATTTCTCAGATGAAAGCTGGGACACATGCAGCTAAGCAACATCAGAGTGTGGTCAAGATATTTGAAGGGATGCCATGTAGAGGAAGAAGGGGGCTTGTTTTCTGCTGCTCCAGAGACCAGGACAAGGAGCAATGGATTCAAGCTGCAGGAAAGGAGATTCCACCTGAACCTCAGGAAGAACTTCCTGACAGTCAGGGCTGTCTGGCAATGGAATCTACTGCCTCGGAGTGTAGTGGAGTCTCCTTCCTTGGAGGTTTTTAAGCAGAGGTTTGATGGCCATCTGTCGGGATTGATTTGAGGGTGTTCCTGCATGGCAGGGGGTTGGACTGAATGGCCTGTGTGGTCTCTTCCAACTCTACATTTCTATGATTCTATGATTCTGTGAAGATGACAAAGCTTATTAATGAGGAACAACACACAAGGTAGGACAGACTGCAACAATTTTCTTCTGCCTCAGTCCACAGGGAAGGACAAAATTCTGCTCCCCTCATCTCCTCTCTCTCTCTCCTTCTGGGTTAATCCAGTATAAACTACTTTTGCACTTTGAAATCTCTTTGCCGCCATTGAAGTAAGCTGGGGAGACTGGGAGGAAGAGAAAGAAACTGGGGCAATTTAAAAGCAGCTGGAAAAATAGGACATAGGATTAATTGGGATTGTCCCTGGGAAAATCAGGATAGCTGGGGGTATGACTTAGGTCTGATAGCCTCAGAGTGCACCTTTCCTGAGGGCTGGCGAGCAAGCAATGGGACCAGGAAAGGAAGGCAGCAGTGCACCAAGCAACGGGTTATGTATGGCCAGGTGCCTTTTTATGGCAGTCCGTGATACTTAACTGGTCTATCAAATGATGACAACAGCAGTGGTGGTGGTGGTTCTTAGCACCTGCAAGCCTCAACAATGTTTTGTACCTTATGCTTTATTTTTATTTGTATTTTTTTTTGTTTTTTTTTAAAGAAGGAAGAAAACTATAGCAAATAACCAGAATGCTACTCAGTGGAAAAAGTAGATCAATAATATCATACAGAGAAATTATCGATCCAAGCAACAATCAATCACTTACAAATTGACAAAATATTGCCATGATTTAGGCAGTGCAAGGGCAAAAGTGGCCACTCCTTGTGAACACACTTATCATTTGACAGCAAAAAGAAATCTATTTTTTGCATAATTGACAAACAGGCATAGCCCTTTAGCTGTTAAGGAAGAAATGGGCCCTGCTCCCTCTCAGCTGCTGAGTTAAAAGCCTGATAATATCCTCAGTATCATATTTGTCACAAACACCACTCTCTACAAGTTAAGAGGTGATATTGTAGATTTACATCTAGGTCTTAGCTTGGAAAAATTACTGTCTAGGATGATATTTCCCAGGATCCCCTGCCAATATGGTCATGACAGCTAGGGGAATCCTAGGAGTTGAAGTAAAAAGGCAACGTTTCCCATGTACTGCTCCAGGAGAGGATGTTTTAGGAAGTCAGAGAGGGATAAACCCTTTTTTCAAGGTAGGCTACGATCCTATAGACGTCTACCTGGATTAAGCCCCTTTCAGCTTTGTGAGACTTACTAGAGAGACTATATGTATGGGTTCATGCTATCATATACCAGTGAAATCATTTTCAAAGTCATGCTAGTATCTGAATGTGTAGTTCAATAGGCCAGTTTAGCATTAGCCCAAAGAGGCATATTATGCTCAATGTTTATTTCTTGCATTTGCTCTCTGAATTCCTCTTTAAGAACAGACATCCTTGTTCACTCCAAAAAATCCAGTAAAAAGGGATGGTCTCTATGAGGAATTCAGCCTATTGGTGAACTACAGCTCCCAATATCCTTCTGAACTATACCTCCCAGTATCCCTCATCATTGACCAGAGTATCTGGGACTGCATTCAATAAATCTTGGGGGCTACAGTTTTCTCATCTATGGACTAAAAACAGAGCATATGAGAAGAATATTTGTCCAAGTATCTCAGACTAATTAACTTGAACAATGAAGTTACAACGAATTAGTGTCCAGTCAACATATTTCCAGCCTGTCCTCTCTGATTTACATTTTATCTTAGTTCCATAACAGAAAAGGCACAAATAAATTTCATTTATATTGACACAGAACTGTTAAAAATATTTGCTTTGAACATTATTCTTTGAAAATTCAAGGTCTTAGAAGCTCCATAACTCTGCCCATAGTGACTTGTTTGTTCATCAAAAGCTCAGAACTTGTAATACTGAATCCATTCCCATCCAGGAACTACTATCTGCTGGACAGTTTCCCCTAATCTCAGGTAAGATGTTGCAGGTCATGCTTTTGTTCTTAAAATCCACAAAAAAACAGGATTTTATTTCCCTGTACAGAACTTCAGAATGGACAAGTACTTGGAAAGCGAGTGCTATCTTCTGTGCATATACTCATTCTATTCAAAGCAGCTGTAGGCTACATAACACTATCAGTAGACTAATATATCCCAATCAGATGGGATTTATTTATAGGCAACGCTCTTTTTGCAATGTTAGATGCCTCATTAACTTGATTCAGTTCTCACACAGCAAAAATATCCCCTCCCTGTTCAGATTTTTTGATAGACGGAATTATAATTTCTTGTTTCATTTCTCAAAACCCTTTAACAGGGAGGACATGTTCCTGAAATATGCTCAACATGTGACTTTCCTGAATGGGAAAAGTGTCTCCAGTAGTTTATTCTCCTTTAGAAGTGATGTTGAAAAGGATTATATGGGGTTTTTTTTCCCCTTTTGCCTGTGTGTTGGCCAATAAGTCTTTAGAAGCAAATAGTAGTTCCTGGACTCCTCTCCCCACCCCCATCCCAAAAAAAGAACTTCTGATTACAAAAGTTGGGGAAAGAGAATAAGAACAGTGCTGTGTGAAGCTGATATCTGTGCATGAAATTGCAATTAATATCTTATACTTTCAGGAGTTTGTTTTACTTGTAACAATAGTGCTCTTCTGCTTGAATATGGTAGAGCTGAATTTCACAATCCACCACAGTCCTTTACAGTCTCTGAGTTCCATCACAGTCTTTAGAAATCAGTAAATTAGATATGGGTAATTATTAGGATCCTTGTTCTGAATGGATGGATAATAGATCAAGAATGGGCAGAAAATAGATCAGGAACTACCAGTAGGTATTTGGATAATCAGCAGTAGATAAACAAGGCTTCTTCCTTCCCAGTGATGCTGCAGCAGTAGCAGCAGCAGCAGCAACAACAACAAGAATACCCCCTACATTATGAAATAAAATGACGAAAACTGAGTATTTTAAAAATTATTATTATAGACATTTTTGGTGAAAGAACTATGAATTCCAGCTGGTAACTTAAAACACAAAGGTACCTACTTGCTTAATTCTATCAGTGCAGTCTTATACAAGTCTGCTCAGAAATGTTCTACTGAGTTGTATAGGTAACTGTGTTACCCTGATTTCTGGGGTCCCTTGGGGGACAATGTGCTCCAAATAATGGGGAATGGGAATTAGCCAAAGCACAAGCTGTAGCACTACGAGAGGCAGAGTAACCTAGTGAAATCTTTAAACTCAATTTTTACGGGGTCAGGCCAAGCCAAAAACCAAGCAAAATTGTCTAATAAAACAATTTTATGAGGGGAATTCACTCATGCATGCACACAAGATACACAGAATCACACATTCACACAAGAGCTAGCTGAAAGAGATAGGGAGGAAAAATTATAGAGATGCTGAGGGATTTGGGAGGGATTTATAATTACCAGTCCAGAAGAGTAGTGAAGAGCAGAAATGCATTTTGGCTTAGGTAGGACCTAAAGGCAGTTCTCATTCAGGAGCCAGACAGACAGAGTGACGGGTAGATCTTCAAGAGACTGCACTGGGCCTCCTCAAAGCAGGGGTATTTATACCCTGAAAATGGCTTGTGGCTGTGAAGGTTCCAGATGCAAGACAAAGGGAACCTGTTGTGGACAATGGGTCTTTCGCCTGTTGATGGACTTAGTGCTTTGATTGACAAAGACATGATGAATGTTGTAATAGCTGTCTATTGTGGGTGCTGTGAGGATAGATGAAAGAATCCAGGTGTACAAGGGATGAATATCTGTCAGATCAGTGTCCTGGTGGGCTCCTCACAGTTGGATTCCCTGGAAAATTCCAGCTTCTATTTAAGCCTATTATTCAAAGGAATGGTGTGTATTTGCCTGACAAACGACTCAAGTCTTACCTGGAGGAATTTTGGAGTTGACCTATGCTTCTCACATTTACAGTTAAATTCTTTCCTTCACTCGGTTTGACCTTTCTGTCACCTTTCAGGCTTGAATTTGATATCAGAGCCAATAAAATGTGTTGCCAATTATATATGATGCCAATGAGGTATGGTGCCCATCCAAACCATACTGGTATTCGGGACCCCCAAAGCAGGGCCTTACAACTGAGATGAGAATTGCAGTGTATGATCTCCCTTTCCCTTCCCTATCTGGCATCTGAGTTTCTGGAGCAGCAAAAAAGCTAGCTTGCTCCACCTTCTCTAGAATGGCTCTTCTAATATTTAAAGTTGGCTATCATGTCACCTGTACATCTTTTCTTCTCCAAGATAAACACACCCAGTGTCTTCAACTGTTCCTCATGAGGATTCCAGTTCTGGTAGCTGGTGGCTTCCTTGTCAGTGGGGTGGTGAATCTGTGCTGAGTTTCACTCTGAAGTTTAATAGAGCAATCCAAGGTACAGAATCTATTTTGAGGACAGGGTTCAGCATCTTTGCTATCTCATCTAAGCCTCAGATTAAAACCCAGAGTGGATTCATTGTCCCATTGACATAGGAGCCACCTGTTATCAGGTGCTTGCATTCAGTTTGATACAAGCCATATTACATCATGGAGTTCTCATCTTGCAAATGTTACAATTACATCACGTGCCAATGAGACATACAGACTTTGTCTTTTGAACTAGGAAAGTGAATAGGGTGGTGCAATGGAAGCCAAGAAGCAAATGACAGACTCAACCGTTCAGGTGATCATCACCAACAGAGTCATTTTCTGCCATGTGCAATTCTCAGGTGGGACTGTTTTAAGAGGAAGCCATCAGTTCTTTCAAACCAGTTGAATTTGGCACATAGTAGTACTATGATAGTAATAGCACGTGTATTTCTATACTACTTATCAGCTAAGTGCTCTCTAAGAGGTTTACAATATGTTAGCTATTTGCCCCCAGCAAGCTGGGTACTCCTTTTACCGACCTGAGGACAGATGGAAGGCTGAGTCACCCTGGAGCCCAGCAGGATCAAACTCACAACCTTGTGGCTCCAGTACCGGCATTTAACCACTGCACCACCACACTGTTATTGTGCTATTATTCCACTTTCAACACCCTATGGAATCCTAGGGTTTGCAGTTTAGGGAGGGGCATTTAGAATTTTCAGCCAGAGAGCTCTTTGACTTCAGCATACTGTCTTGCAATCCCAGCATAAAAAATGATGAGAGATTATAAGAAACAGAGTCCAGCAGTCTATTGAGGGCTACTTGTTCTTCATTCCTTTAATATAATATGGTTACTATTTATATCTTAGGGGATCTTGTAGTTGGAGGTTTATGACCCTAAGAATAGAGTCAGTGGGCTAAATCCTGCTGTTAGTCTACAGTAGACCTATGGAATCAATGATTTTTACCTAGAGTTGACATGTCGTTCAACAGTTAATTGAATCTGCCTAATTTATCTGAGATTAACCAAGAGGATATCTTCCACTGTGTGGGTTTTTATTTTTAGGATAGTGAAAGGGCACATGGGAGTATCGGATCATGTGGAGAGTGCTGATTGCATTACCACATTACCTCTATACTACTGAGCCTTCCAAAGAACAAGTGCTGCGTAGACCAAGAAGTGTAAACAGCATCATTAACATGTTTCAGTCCTAACCTGAAGAAACATTTCTCAATGAAACATAGTAAATCAGTCTTCATACTTAGTCACTCATTGGCCCTTTTGTTGAGACTACTTGCAAGGATTTCAATTAGTGCTATTTTTAAAAAAGCACATATTCCATTGTGATAACTACATTTGGAATTACAGATGTACAATACAAAATCATAATTAAATGGAAACGAGACAAAACAGAATCTGAAATAAGATCTGACTAAAAGAGAGTGTTGTTCTGTGTGCTTGTCACTTTCTGTTAACATTTCAGTAAATTATGTTGTCATGATTGGTCTGGAGTTATGGAATACCATGTTTGCATTCATTATTATGGGGAAAACTTTCTTAACCAAATTAAAATGCAATTAATTTTCAACTTCCCAAAGAAGCCTTTTAAAAGATCAGGCAGTCATGTTATTCTTTTACTTAAAATATAGAGCAAACATTACATTCAATATGGGGAATTCTTGGATTTTTTGCATAATCATGACCTTTCTTGGTACATTTCTGTTTTTGAGCGCCAGCATGGTATAGTGGTTTGAGTGTTAGATTATGACCTTGGTGACCAGGGTTTGATTCCCTACTTAGCCATGGAAACCCCACTGGGTGATCTTTGGTATGTCTCACACACACACTCATCCCCAGAAAAATCTGTGATAGGTTCACCTTAGGATCACCATAAATCAGAAACAACCTGAAGGCACATGGGAACAACATACCCATTTGCAGACTTGGTGTGGTAAAGAAAAACACAAAATCATAAATATAATAGAATGCAGTGTATCTGATATTTTGTTCTACCCACACAGGATAACTTTACGTCGGTTACTGAGAGTATAGGCTTCAAGTAAAGATAGAAGTTCTTATGAAAATTAAGCTAATTCACAAAGCATTTCTATACATGTTTGCTCAGAAGTAAACCTTACTGAGTTCAACAAAAGCTTATTCCTTAGTAAGAATCGTGGTATAAGAAGCATTTTTTTAAATAGAATTGCAGTTGTAGAAATATGAAAACATGATATTGCAAAATTAAAGATTAGATAAGACATAGATGCAGTTACAACTATTTAATAAACAATTGCTTTTGGGTCTTCGAACTAGAACTAGTTGCTAGTTGACGGGGAACTCTCCAAGTTCTGGATATTTTTGCTGCAACTGGGAAAGATTTTATTCAAATTATGCTTTGTCTGTTTTGGGTGTTCTTTTAAAAGAACAAGTCCCACAGTTTTGTACCAGTTTGGGATTGTCTCTTTCTATTGACAAAGCCTGGTGAATATGTTGCTTGCTTGCTACAGTTATACCTTTTCTATCTAATGAACACAGAGAAGAAACAAATTCTAAAGTCATTAAAAAGTAATATGAAAGCAATGCAGAAAAGCAACTTCAGAAGCTTGAGTGGAGCATATTAATACTTCCATCATTCTTTTTCACCTGTGATTTTTTTTTTCAGATTCTGCTTCATGTGACGTAAAGAGCTTGTCTTCCAAGAGTGTCAGTTTTATTGCTGCTTTGTCTCTTCAAGTCATTTCTGACTTACGGTAA
This sequence comes from Ctenosaura bakeri, assembly GCA_948474755.1. Taxonomy (NCBI): domain Eukaryota; kingdom Metazoa; phylum Chordata; class Lepidosauria; order Squamata; family Iguanidae; genus Ctenosaura; species Ctenosaura bakeri. The sequence goes on along the minus strand of CAOLHI010000369.1, from coordinate 351,249 downwards.
CACTAAAGCAAACCTATCACATGGTTTTCTTTGCAGAATTTGTTGAAGGGGGTTGCCCTTGTCTTCTTCTGAATTTTAGAGAGTGTGACTTGCTAAAGATCACCCAGTTGGTTTCCATGGCTGAGCAGGAATTTCAACCCTAGTCTCCCAATATGCAATCAAACACACAAACCACTATGCCACACTGGGTCTTAAAAGTGTCAGTGCCAATTCTGTAGTTTTGCCATGGAGTCTGCTGAAAGCCCTGTATCCATTTTGTCTTTAGCTGACATTTGTTCTTCCTATTTTGATGGCAAGTAACTTCCCCCCATACACCAGTAGAAGATCAACACTTATGGTTCCTTTCAACCATTTGGCCTTCTGTAATTCATTCATAACAGTAGGGATGGGGGAATAACTGTAAAGATTCCAAGAGAAGTTATTTTGATTCCATGGACAATGGCAAAGGCATTTCAGGTTTACCCATGAAACGATGATGCTTCCCAGCCTTATCCACAAGACAATTAGGACCATTATCCCCCAATATGAACCTGTTCATGTTTTAAAATCCTGGCATGAAGGGTTCCCACCATTACAGAAACATTTGGTGAGGACACTGAATAGAGCCTTCTTGGTAATTGCTCCCAGACTATGGAATTCCCTGCTGTAGGAATCTAGATTGCCCCCCACAAACACACACGTTCTTTCCACCAACAGGCAAAGCTTTTTGTTTATCCAGGCCTTTGCATATTAATTGTCTGTCACAGAAGGTCTTCTAATAGAAGTGTGTTGTATTTCTATTTTGATTCTTATTATTAATAGCTTCTTAAAAACAGCTTTAAATTAGTGTTTGTAATATGATTGCAGGATTGCAATCTACCCAGAGAACTATAACTACTGAGCAATAGTTGGCTGTTGGTATTGAGGACTATTTCTACCTCTATTGAGCATTTTAAAATCATTATCAAGCCATCAGTTAATTATGCTAAACTGCAACAAGATTTTGCACCACAGCAAGTCTTTTCATTTCTTTTCATTTGGGAGCATAATAGAGGCTTTAAACTATCAGTTCTTACATGTCATCTAAAGTGATAAAGACCAAGAAATATCTGTGCATGTGTGTGAGTATATGTAATCCTTATGAGTTATAGGCTTGATCCAGTGGGTGGGGAAACCCTAGGGAAGGTCTGTACACTTGCTATTTGAATTCAGAAAAAGAGGGATTGCTAAAGCTATATTGGAACTGCAGCAACCAAGGCTATGGAGTAAGATCTTTTCACTTTGAATAAGGGCTTTAAGATTGCCACCAAATGTTGCAGTACTAATGAGAAGTATAGACAGAAGAGTTCTGCTATCATGCCCTGCACTGGCACCTCATTGGATACTTGGAATTTTGAGAACAATGCAAATGTGTCAAATTTAGTATACAATTTGTTGTAGTGTTGTCACACGCATACATACACACACACGGACTTAAATTGTGATTGTATTTGCAATGTTCAATTATCGTTGGCCTCACAGAATCCAGAACGAGGTATAAAATTTGTGCCCAGAAAGTGTGGGACCTAAAGTGAAGTTCCAACCATTACATTGCTATAACAGAGGTGTGTAGAAAACTGGGATTTGATGTGCACAGAACTATATTATTGATTGTGAGAATGATGCTGAACAGATTAAGAATGCTATAGAAAAATATGTTAAACTATACACACCTGTTATTTCTATGGTGTGTATAAATTGGTTGAATATGATATGTTGGCAAGTTTCCCCATCACTACTCTTAATATATGCTTCAGTCTTCTGGGAGGGTGATGAGTATTTTGGATCTGCATTGATTCAGTTCTTTAAACTGAGATTCTCAATTGTGATGCTGATTCCTTAGGCTTGTAATAAAGATATGACAGATTATGGCTGCCTCAGAGAAATTTTGTAGTCACAGAAAGAAATGCAGTTTTAAAATACATCCCTTTAAAATATTTAAATAAGCAATACAATTAGCCAAGCACTTAGGGTTTATTAGCTACAGCAAGTAAAATTAATAAGTAAATTCTGATAAAAATGATTATGTGTCACAGTATATGGTTTTCACGATGACATTTCACATAATCTGACTTTGCTCGAGGAGAAATCACTCATCTGTTAAAATTACTTTTAAAAAGCTGTCAAAATTGGAAAACCTGCTGTCAAAAATATGATGAGAAAAGTTAAAAATGGTAAAGTATGTTGTCTTAGACAAAAAAAATTACCTTTATAATGGAAAACCTTGATATTGTCTCATTATATTGTAGCAGGTATCTTCTTCTATGGCTAGAATATGATTTGTGTGCACGCATGTGTGTTCACATGCCTGCACACATGCACGCACGCACACACACATAAAATATACAATGACTGTCTTTGAAAAGTAACATACTAACTGAGTGTTTCCAAGACATCAATTCTAACAGAAATCAAACTATGTCTTTACATTCACATTGCACAAATGCATCTTATAGATGAGAGTTTATGTTAACTTTGCTAGAAATTCTTGATCAGTTTATAGTTATAATTTTTCAATAGGGCTCATCGATTACTTTTGAGTAAATATCAGTACCCTCTTTCTTCATTTTCATTACACACATTGGAACCTTGCTTTTCCTCCTGAAAGCTCAGAGTAGCTCTATGGCCATTTCTGCCCTACATTGTTATAGTGCTATCATTCCACTTTCAACATCCTGTGGAATTCTGGGGTTTGTAGTTTACTGAGGCCAAAGACCTCTCCGGCTGAGAATTCTAAATGCCCCTCCCTAAACTGCAAAACCCAGGATTCCATGGGATGTTGAAAGTGGAATAATAGCACTATAATGTTCGAATGCGGAAATGTCCTCAGTCTTCATACACTCCTGGAATCTATAACAGTGTAGTGAGGAAATGGCCTATATTTCTCTCTATGTTACCACAGTGTTCCTAAGCCAAGGCCACAGTTAGTCAAGGAATGGGCTTGCTCAACAAGTTCAATGTCTACATGAAGAGCTACTCTATCTCTACATCTTCACAGCAGGAGTTTGGAAACTTATTATGCAACAATAAGTTTAGGTAAGCAGAAGTGGCATTTGGATGCAAGGTACTTCAGACAATGGGGCAGCCACACCCACTTAGAAACTAAGGACTTGGTCTGTCCCAAATGTTTGTGGATTTGCTCCTCTGCAGCATCCAGAGAATGACGCATTGACACTTACCATGAAAAGTCATTTCTGCACTGCGATCTATACAATTGATCCTCCTTATCTGTCGATTCTGTATCTATGGATCCAACCAACCACAGTTTGAATAAACATCCAAAAAACAAACCTTGATTTTGCCATTTTATATAAGGAATGCCATTTTACTACACCATTGTGCATAATGGGACTTGAGCATCCATGAATTTTGGTATCCATGGGGAGTCCTGGGACCAAAGCCTAGTGTTCCAAGCTCCTACTGTATTAAGGTTGAGCAAAGAATGAAAGCCAGATATCTCAGGTTTAAGTCCACAGCTCTATTCATAGTACCACACTGCATGATATGTAATGTTGTTAAAGCAGGCCTTCACAGAACTACCATCTCTGAGAGTTTTTTCCCCTCCACCCTCATGTACCACTGCATGTCCTTAACCTGTTTTAAGGGATCCCCCTATCTTTGAAGAGGCACTGCAAGGGCCTGCAAGGTGGAACTGGATTAAACCCTCTTGACTCCATTGGACAATGCTCTACATTTAGAAAGCAACTGTGTGTTCTGCATCTCTGTAGCCTTATCTATGTTGGATTCACTCAATCCATTCTAGGGATTTTTAAAGAATTGGCTAGTTGGCTTAGATGACTGGCTAGCAGGCTGCTGCTAGTTGGCTAGGAGACTTCCAATAGCAAATCTACTGTTCATCCCACACAGATGGAATATTTGTTGGCTTCTAAGACCATTTCCCAAGGGCCACAAGATTGCGCCATAATTATGAAAACTATGGGGGGGGAAATAATTCCCATATACTAAAACAGCTGGTTATACTGTTATTTCATCTATCATCCAAGCCTTTGATATAAATTCATTTGTACCGTATTTCAAATGAACTAGGTTAAATGACAACTCACAGGGTGATTCATACAAATATGTATGTGTTCAAATTTGGAAGATATCCTTTTAATGTGATGAATGCTATCTCTGTGACGTTATGAACTCAAATGCTTCTTCTTCATATGACAACATAACTGAAGGCCCAGACTCTTGTATTCAACTGTATTTCAGTAATAACAATCCAATTCAGCCCAATCCCTTTCAGTCAGTGGCATATTTGCTCTCAATCCTGTTTAATTCATCGTATAATTCATTGCAGCCTCCAAGTTTTCCATTGATTTGAACTGATGAGCTTTGGCATAAAATAGAGGCTGTTCCTACATAGTGCCAAAGTAAAACAGTTTAAAATCAAGTCATGTTAAATTACCCCTAAGAGTACAGATGATTTGGTTATTTGTTAACTTAATTGTTCTCCAGCCCAAGTGAAATGTGCTGTATGCAAATTAAATAATACCAAATGTCAGCACTTTAAAGAAATGCTCATTTAGCTTCCATTGAGTTTTTTGCCTCCATTTTCTTCATTTGTTTTGCAAGAATATTTGTCTCCACTTCTCCCAGGACAATATAGCTGGGAGACACACAACCCCTCCCAGTCCTGCTGGCAAAGATGGAATAGCTGTCAGCAAACCAATAATACACAGTGGTAAAATATTTATATTATAGTTTTTCTGGGAAAGTGAATAGGGTTTTCATTTTCATTCCAATGTGAAAATAGGCTATACACAGTGACATGCTTGTGTCTGAAAAGCGAGTGGATAGAATTTTAAACGCTATAGTAATTTATCTCCCAGCTATCAGCCACTGGAAGAATTAATAAAAATAGAAAACCTTTTACTAGTTCCAGTGAAGGAAATTTTAACTGAAGGTACACAGGGCAGTAATTAGTAGCATCTCACATTCAATGTCATTGGAGACTAGTCTGGTAGATCAAACACTTCTGTATGTGGCCTACTTATTTGGTTGCTGGCTCATAATTTTCAATAATGGCCCTGTTCTTGCTGAGGAAGGGGGGTAGTCTTCTTAAGCCACCAGAGTACTCTGAAGGATGGTGATGTTCAAGTACAACACTGTGTTTATGTAGTCCCCAAAGTGTATCAAAGCTCAGATCCACAGAAATAAAAGAAAAGTCAAACAAAACAAGCATTAGACTGCGTAAAATAAGGTATGGACAAGGCAAACAGGTGAGGCATTGTTTAGGTGGCTAAGGTAGATCAATATCTGTACTTGCAAGCCCGGAATTTTGCCCGCTTTCCTCTGGCACTATGCAGATCATCTTACGGCCTGCAGACAGACTGTCGCCTAAATCCAACTGACAGGCAACCTATTTCACCTCTTTTAAAGAAAAAGGGGGAGGAATCATGCCCATCTTCATTCTTGGAGTGCATTGGAATACAAAATACATCTGCTGATATTAAACCGTTCCAAGGCATACATGCAAAACGGCATCCTCAGAGACTCACTTTCATTTTATGAAGATAAATACATGTTCAAATTGGCCAGGCTTTCTTTTCTCATTACTTCTCGTGAGTTATCTATTTTGGAACAGACTGCTTTGGTGAAAGACATGCATTGTCCAGAGTGGAAATTATTTCTGTGCCACGTGCTGTCCTGTACGTGCATGCACAACTGTCTTGAATGTGTTGTTTTGATGAATATAGTTGTTTAGATAAGATTGGATCAGAATAAGATGACCCCCATTCAGCAGACAAAACCATCCATATCACTGGAATTCATTACACACATACACTTACTTAAAAGTATCCTGGACCAAGACAGATTAACTGATTTTTTAATGGTATTTTCTTCAATAAGTTCTTTGAGAAAGTCTTGTGCTATCGAATATGGCCAAAATCCTAGATGTCTTGCTGTTAGCATACTGGAATACTTTGGACAATTCTGACCATCACATCTCCAGAAAGGATAACATAGCTAGGGAAGGGTGCAGAAAAGGGCAACGAAAATACCAAAGAGATAGAACAACTCTCCCATGTAGAACTGTTGCAAAGCCTGGCATCATTTAGCTTAGAAAAAGAGCAAGGGAAGACATGGCAGGGTTGTATGCAATAATGTATGAGGAGGAGAAAGCAGATGAGCATCAGATTTTCTTCCTCACTATACTAGAACCTGGGTTTGTGTACTGAAGCAGACTGGTGGAAAATTCAGGACAGGAGAAAAAAAAGGAAGTACTTCTTCAGATAGTGTATTATTTCTCTGTGAGTTTCACTAGCAATGTAGCAACACCTTCTGACTTGGGCAGCTTTAAAGAAGGGACTAGACAAATTGATGAAGGGTAAGTTTTTAGGGAAATGATGAGTATATATTGCTGTATATATCCTTACAGGTTGGTAGACACTTGGGACTGTTGTTTGTAGTCTGGTGAGGTACTAGAGCTGTCAGGCAGAGAATCTAAATGCACTTCCCTAAACTGCAAATTCTAGAATTTCATAGGATGGAATCATGGCACTTAATGTGGAATCAAAGTGCTATAACAGTATAGTATAAAAGGACTCCTAAGCCAGATTGGCCTTTAGACTAATTCAGCATGTATTTCTTTCTGTATGGTTTTTTTTTGTAAATTTATTGGAAACATTTTTCCTGCCTTTAGTGACACAGGCTCCCAAAATGGCTTACAAATAGTTAATCTGGCAAGTCATTGTCTTCAGGATTGAGATCTAAGCATGACATGGCACACAAATGAAACGGAAAGAAAAGGGAGGGGAAAAAAATTAAGTTCAGCAACAGCTAAGTCCCAGCATTATAAACATGTGCCTAGTTGCTCTTCTTCTCCCACTGTTTGTTCCAGACCAGTATTCTTATACATTTATCCATATAAGCCTACACATTTTTGATTGTGGACTTCAGTTACAGCAAATCATGGGCCATCTTCTGAAAATGTACCTACAAGTCAAAAAATACCATTGACACATGTTGTGGGGAAATATGTTTAGCAGACTCCCATAGAGTTTCTCCTGCCCAGTCTCAACATCGGTACTACTTCCATTTCATTACTGTGTTTCCAAGAGATGCATATTTACATGCTGCTTACACTAACTGAATGGCATCTCTGCAATCGCATGTGACATTCCTTTCATTACTATAGGCATTGGATCCATAAACAGTTAACAAAAATAGTAGAAGGATTAACTTGACCCATTCAATGTCAATGATGCTAAGAGCTAGATCAAAAAGCAGTCAAGGAAGCATGGTGCCATTTATCATCCTGACGTGAAATACATGTGAAGTTGAGTTGCAATAGTGTGCAGGACAATATATGCTGTTGTGTTCATACTGGCATATCCAATTTGGTGTAGTGTGAGTTAGCTACAATTCCATTATAATGTCTTCCTGTTGAACATTAGCTCACCAAGAGAACAAATGAGCCAGTCCCCACCTATGCTTCTACTATGTGTCATCTCTGTCCACTTCTCTGCCCTGCTCAACCTCAGCAATGCTGCTGTAAAGTATGTACTAATCGTGACTGTTCCTTCAATACAGTATTAAATTATCTTTCTTTAGAGCAGTGAACACTGTCTACTGTGTACATACTGTTAGGCAGACATGGAAATTATTGTACCACATTCTAAACACAGTGGTGTATAGGATGAAGCCATTGATCCAGTTGGTTTCATAAATCATGCCATTATTCTTTCAAACAAATCTTTCAAATAAACTACACTTTGAACACCTGGTGGGATAAATTAAGGAATTTCTTTATTTCCATCTAAGAAAGACAGGCAGTAAGATAGGAAGAGGGATTTTTTTTTCCAAATGTCTGTGGACCATTCAATTATGAAAAACCATTACTAATTGTTTATTCTAAATTCTATCTTCCTCAAAAGAGCTCAAAGTGGCAAAACATGGTGCTACTACATCATCATTATCTGTTCTTTTCTTGGGTGTTTAGCGTATTCAGTTTGGAAAATTGACAAGGGACATCCAGTCTTAAGTCAAGATGTCTGTTGCTGAGTCTGAAGCAGCTTTACATCTTCAAAGATGGAGACCCAGCTATTATTCTTCATCCTATGAGGCTTTGTCAGGTGTTATCTGATACCTGCAAATCAAGGTTGGGACCTACTTTAACAACTCACATCCTAGCTTAAAACATCTAGCCATCTGAAAGGATTCTATGTTTTTCCCCACCACCATTACCTTTTCTTCTGCTTAAGTGGAGAACTGGAAAACTTGTACAGAACTTCAGGATTTTAGTTAATTCCAATAAAAGTATTTGTTGGTATTAATTGCCATCAGATCTGTTTTGATTTAAGGTAGCCATATGAGTGAGAGGCCATTAAGTTCCACTGAGATCTTGTAAACTCAGGGATGTGGTTTCCTTGATCACATCTATCCACTTATAATATGGTCTTCCTACTTTCCTACTGCCCCCTACTTTACCAAGCAACCCATCTCCACAGAAAGGTAGTGCCATGATGGAAATGAAGACATTATCTGCCTGTAAATTTTGTTCAGATCTAAGAGATGATCCTATCCAATTGTTGCTGAATATTATATAATGGTGGCTTTCTAAATTGGAAAGTGTTTTTTTAATGCAAATTTACATAAAGCTTACAGTCCATGAGCATCTCTAATGCAGGCATTTATCCATCTCTTTGGTGGTTTCATTTTCTCCCTGAAATGTTTCCTCAGAAAGTAGTGGTTATAGTTTATGTGAACAATTTCCAGATCAACCATGAAGTTGTATTTTAAGGGTGGAAAAACATGCCGCTCTAATCTCCAGAGTGTAAAGGTCACCCTTCTCGACTAATGCATATCACATCTCTGAATAATGAGAACAAGCACACTGTTCTGGAGAGGAACTGCACAAGTTACAGATGTCGTAATCATTATTTTCTGCTTTACCTCTCTTTATAGCAGAGGAAATGTAATTTACTTGTCAGATTGAAATGTTTGATATAAATCTTTATCTTTCCTTTCAAACAAGTTTTTCTGAAACATTATATTATAAACAACTGGCATGTTTAATTAAACAACTATTTTATTCCCAGCAGAACAAAAGGGTATGATTATATTAATTTAGCACCAGGACCTGTGACCAAATCTGAAAGAAAACACATTCAGCTTTACAAGGTATGATTAGCTTAATTCTGAAACAAGACATGTGACCGGAATTTCAACCCAATATTGCAAACCTATTCCATATCTTGGTGATTAGTAAGTAGCAGGGCGTTTGTGTAATTCTGAGTGTAGGGAAGTATTAAAATTTACAAAATATAACATCCTCTTGTAATTATCACTTCTAATCTTTAATTGGTAATCAATTAAAACTAGGTCTTATTGTGACAGAGAAAACCTGCCTAAAAGTAAACTGAGGCAGTTTTGGTACGTTCTTCTGTTCAGTAGGTATGATCTTCTTCTGTTTCACCACTAGACATCTCAGTGGGGCACTGTGATAAAGTTATATCTAATCTTAGATATTTTCATTTGGAATCAATGGGATTTCAACATACTTATTTTTCATTGCAACACATGCTGTGTGTATACATCTGCTCCTTTGTGTGTTGGTTTTTCTGATTGTAGCACATCAGAGGGTGAAAGCCATTTTTCACCACCACAGTCCCACACCAGCAGGCCACACCAGCACACTCAACATGATTAAAAGCGGCATTTCATAGTCAGCTGATTTCCACTTTTATTATTTATTTATTTGCATTTTAAACAGCTTGGGAGTATGTGGGAATTTGGGGTTGTAGGCAAAAATATCCAGAGCATTATGTGATCATCCTGAATCATTTGAGGGAGGTTTTGGGGCACAAAATGGTCCTGGGCCTGGAGGCTTTGGAAAACATTCAAAGGATGCACTTTGCAGCTCAGAGGACCACAAGCAACCCTTGGGCTGTACAGCTGTTTTAGCACCAGGGCAGGCCCTACCATTCAACTGAGGCCATTTCCTCAATAGAATGTTATAGCACTATTATATCACTTTCAACATCCTATGGAATCCTGGGGTTTGCAGCTTAGAGAGGGGTCAGCCAGCCCCTCCCTAAACTGCAAACCCCAGAATTTCATAGGATGTTGGAAGTGGTATAATAGCATTATAACAGTCTACTGTAGAAATGGCCTGAGTGATGTGACTGTCTCAGGTGTTAGATGCTGGGGGGGGGGCAGTTGAAGCTTCCTTGTTATTCCTCATAAACTGTCTGTTCCCCTCTGTTTAAAAATAAGATCTGTGTATGCCACACAAACTGTCCTACACCTCCTGAACTAGCCTTCTTCGCCCACCCACCACCTCCAGTGTGATGAAGGACACTATTACGCTGCATGTGTCTAAGTAAGATTTAGAATGATCCATCCCTCAGGCAACGACCAAGATAAAATTAGATTGACGGACATAGGCTGGAAATCTGTTGGTGACCAACACACATGTAACTTAAGTCTAACACTGTGTACATAGCTATTCACTAGCTCCTCGTGCAATGTCCAAACAGGTCCCCAAAACAGGGCACTGCCCTCTGTTTCCTAGCTGAGATAAAAGGAAGGGAGAATCAAACTGGTGAGGTGATGTCCATACAGGCTGCTGTTCTGCAACTGGGGCAGGTTACAAATGAGTTCACTTTTCCAAATCACTGGTAAGTCACTGAATGATCCCATTTCTTATCCCTCAGCAGTCACATAGAGATGAGGGGTGGCGGAGGGGTTGCCCCAGATAGCAAAGTTTTTGGGGTGTCCTGGCCTGTAGCCATGCCCCCGCATGCCCTGGCCATGCCACTGCATGCCCCGGTCACGCCCCATGCACAGTGGCCATGCCCCTCACACCATAGCCCCACCCCCTCCACACACACCAAGTTCTGCCACTGTCCCTCAGCTACAGAACTGCAGCTAGAAGCTGCCTGATTGCCTCCCCTTTTCTTCCTCGCAATTAGTATACAATTACAGCAGAGCCTGCAAGGCTTGAACACTGCCTTTGAGGTGCAGAAGAAGCACAACATTGTTCAAGCAGTATCCCCACAGACTTCTTTAGGATCTCAGTCACCATTAACAGGATAACATAACAAGACCAAAATAGTGTTCGATAATCTTCAAAAGGCCAGCACCTCTTAAACAACGAGGACAACATCTAAATACAACTGAGAATATATGTATATATATAAAAATATATAAACATATATAAAAGCAATACTAAGTAAGGGTACAGATAATGGTCGAAACAAAAAATTACTTAGCTACATGCACGTACCAGGAGCAAAAATGGAAACAGAAAATATCTTTGGTCTAGAAGTACAAATACACTGTAATTCAAAATAACAAATTAACCTACGTAGGGATAGAGGAAGAATAAGAAGATACTTCAGACTCTATTACTGCCTTTTTTTATGAATAATGCTATGTTTATTGATATGTATTTTATTTGTTAAAATTTTAATAAAAAAAAAATAGCCCAGCACCTCAGTACTAGGCAAGCTAGTACCTAATGATCTCATTATGTTCAAAGGGCAGGACTTCAGTGTTTGTCACCTTAAGGGAAAAAGTATCTGGTGACTCTATAAGAGCAGAAGGTCCACATGTAGGCCATGCTTTAAAAAGGCATGCAAACCTGTGGGTGACGCAGTCCCTGGCCCTTTCCACAGCTTATCTCTGTCCAAGTGGCATCTGGTGATGACGGTGGCGGCAGCTCTCCCAGGAAGAGAGCACGATGGACCATTCCCCTCTGCATCAGCTGCCTGTGGGATCTAGGAAGTGCAATGGTCATGCCTCTTCCTACTGCAAAACAGCTGAGTACTGTACCAGGCTGCTCCAAGGCAGGAAGCACAGCCATTGTGCTTCCAGGATCTCCACGAGCAAGGTAAGTGCGGGCACATGGTGGAAAGCAGTGCGATCACTGGTAATTGACAGGGAAAACTGGTCAATGACTTGTGGCATGATTGTGTCACCTGGGGATGGGAGAAGGACAAGTCTGGGACAATGTTGTGCATAAGCATCATCCTAGCCCCGTCCTTCTCCCATCCCCATGGTGGGTTGGGTGTGTCATGCAGAAAGGGCTGCTGCTTCATGAAGGCATATTTAACTGTCCGAATTTAAGAAAGATGGTTGTCCATTTGGGAAGTTACTTTTTTGGATTAGAGATCCCAGAATTTCTCCTCAGTAACCACTGAAGTTGTATCCCCCCCAAAAAGGAACTTTCTCAAACTGTACCTAATTGGGATAAAGTTTCTAGACAGCCACCATAATCTGAATTTCTTTCACTTCAGTAATAAATACAAATCTAGTGATGGTAGTGGTGAGGATAGCAGCAATTCAGCTATCAACAGCTATTTGGATTTCCACTAAGAAGATTCATTTTTTCTGAAGAAAAAGTGCAGATTGCTTTGTGCAGTGCTGATTTAAAGGCTTATTGTAATTCTGAAATTAATTGTTATATGAGATTTGTAGAGTATGTAAGGTTTGGAAAACAACTGTAATAACCATAAGAAAAGAAGCACCAGGATTGATGTGAGGCATTTTACTGCCTGAGGCGAAGAACAGGATGAACCATCCCTCTCACTCCATTTTATGTGTGCAGGGTTATGCCTAAAGTCAATGTTGTGCTGCTAATACAGTGCAGTTATGGAGGATTCCTCTTCTCCTCCTATAAACTCTCACTTTCACTCACATAGCTTTAGACGGCTCATAGGGGCTGTGATAGAAAGGGAAGATTGTGTGTGTGTGTGTATCTATATGCCCGTGTGACAGAAAGTGTGTGTGTGTGTGTGTGTGAGAGAGAGAGAGAGAGAGAGAAATGTAGTGTGATTTCTTTTTCAGCTACCACTAACAACTGTCTTATTTCCATTTACCTTTGTCTCCTGTTTGCAAAACTGACTAAAAATATAAAAGGTATCTTTTACCCCCTTTCTCTATGATTGTATAGTTATTAAGAGCTACAGTATCAAATTTGCAATGAATTCTCTTTAAAAGTTATGTTACTATATTACTCTATCCTGAATGTAACATTGACATTTTGCACCTTGCTGAATCTACATATACATACCACACAGCAGCTTGTATGTGATCTAATCTTTCCCTTTAATTATTGACTTTTGCAAGCACAGAATCTCTGATTCTCTTATAAAATTCCTCTACCCACAATGACAGCCCCATTGCAGCCAGGGCACTACACACTACAGTGTTACAGCGCTATTATTCCACTTTAACTGCCGTGAGATCATTCCGTGGAATTCTGGGGTTTGTAGTTTGGTGAAGCACTGCAGCTCTCTGGCTGAGAATTCTAAATGCCTCTCCCTAAACTGCAAATCCTATGATTCCATGCAATATTGCCATGGCAGTTAAAGTGGAATAATGGTGCTATAGCACCATTGTGTGATAGGGCCATAGTCTATGAAATCTGTGGGACTTCATATCTGTTGAAAAGACGTGGAAATGGCCCATATTTAAAAGAACTTATTAAACCACACATTATCTGGTAAAATCTGTGTGTGGAGTGCGCGAGTGTGTGTAACAAAAAGCAAAGCAACCATTAAGAATTTGGATCTTCATATCCTCATTTGTTTATTAATGAGAAAAAAAGAATCTGTTAAGAGAAACCTGCTCCGAGTTTTGGTTCTAATTAATCATCTCTGTTTACTCTTATTTATTTAGGCAAGCAGATGAAACATTTTTGATCCAGATGTGACAATTTTAGAACTGTCATTTACTTTAAAGATATATGGGATAGTTGTTGTTGTTGTTGTTGTTGTTGTTGCTTTTATCACATTCCCCTGAGTACATTTGTGTTTTCATTATAAAACAGTAGTTGAGAAAAATGTGTCAAGATGCTAAGCACTAAATCCGCCATGTGGCAACATGTAGGAACATTGTAACAAATATTTTAGGAGGAAAAGGTCTTTAAGTCAAATTCCTGATAATCTTAAATGATTTGTTAGTGAAAGATGTTTAACTTTCAAGTATCATCATGACAGACCTAAATAAAAAGAAATAGCCTGATTTAGTAACAAAGTGAATAATACAAAGAAAGCAGTTTCTGGATCTACTGGTGCCTGTAGCATGTCTTATATAGTATTTATACTCTAGTCCTAACTCAAGTTATTTGAAAGAGTGCAACACTGATTTTTTTTAAGCCACCATCTATGCAAAAACAGAACCACAAAGATAACAGTCCCACCAATATTTGCCTTTTGATGCCTATATATGGATGGGAGACTTGCCAGGGGACAACTGGTAGACAGGAAGAGACATTACCAGTTTCCTGTTTCTTGCAATGGCTCATGATCCAGATTGCTAGAAGAGTGTCTCACTGTGACATTTTCAGCATGAGTCATCCTCTACCCCTTCTCAGTCCACACATTACCAGCATTATTTCATTTCATTTTGTCTGCATGTCAGTTTATAAGGATTTCTCATTTTGTGGATCTTGACAAATTTGCCCTGTCATGTTTCCCAGCTTATACTCCTTTGCCATGTGGATATGTCCTAATGTTTCATGTCTTTATATCCCATCTTTTCTTTGAGAAATGCGAATGAATGAATGCGTTTATTTCAGTCACAGACCAACCACATGAAGCTTGAGAGGAATCCTATAACCATAATAAATTTTAGAACATTATTCACAATCCTGTAAAGTAAGTTTGGTTGCCCAATGAATTTCATGAATGGGTGGAGTTTTGAACTCAGTTTTTACATGTGTCTTGTCCAACACTCTAACTGCTGTACCTAACTGGAAAGCCATTTAAGTGCCTGTTCCTCAAATATTTCTTGTGATCCATGCCTTTTCTGAAATGTGTCAGTCATGTTATCTTTGAATATTTGACACTGTATATTTGACCTCAAATATCTGATACTGAACATTCCGCATTTATCTCAAATATTGGGTAATAGAAAAGTGAAAATATTTAAGAAAAGTGGAGATTAAGAATATATAAGACATAAAGATGGTAATGTCTCATTCCAAAGAGTGTCATAAGAACACAAGAAGAGAGACCTCTTACATTCATACGTGGTGACTCCCTCATTGAGTGTTCCAGTTTTGGCACAGAGTGTTTGTTGAAACAGAGATAATCACCAACCAATTTATAGAATTGTCTTCTGCTTTGGGTCCCCATTTATAGATGCTAACAAATCTCTGTTATGTGAAGACCTGATCAGTTTTGTCATTTAGCAGCAAGATTAATTATTGCACAGAACGGGAGTGATCAAAATGCTTTGTCAGTTTGACAATGGGGGAACAAATTATGGTCCATTGCACTTCTCATGTACATTTGTTATAAAATGATGATGGACACAATGTTTTTTCCCCTCACAATTCAGTATCCATTTATCTCTTAAGCTGATAGCAGTACAGATGAATTGAATATGCCAATTTCTCATGTAAATTATTGAAAATATCTTGTGTATTACTATTTTTATAAATAATTTTTATAAAGCAGCAGGTAGAATACTGAGAATATGAATTCCACATAGAAAGATGATGATGATGATGATGATGATGATGATGATGATGATGATGATGATGATGATGATGATTCCGTGTATAGTTTGGAATTGTCTTTTTATTGCTTCTCTGATAATGTGCATGTGAATTTATCTCATCCCCCTTTAGGACACTCAGAGTAAGTGGCCATCATTACATCTCATGGGGACAAGCTACACAACCTGTACTCAAGCAGAAAATGTGAAGAAATTATACATGCACTTGGGAAGTGTGATATGCACTTTTACCAACGTCTGTGTGAGATGCCAATGCTAGCTAGAGATACTGGAAAATAAGACAAGTTGCAATCCCATAGAATGTTCATGTTTCTAGTCTTCAAGTTGAAAATGGGAAGATTCCAGTGACAACTCAGAGCGTATTTGTGCTTGCAGAAATTAAACAGTATTACAAAGGCTAGATAACTTTAATTCTTCCAGATAAACCAGGATTGTACTCCCTAACTGCTTCTAACTGCTTAGAAGAAACCACATATCTTTACAGTTGTGAAATCTGTCTTAGTGTTGTCAAGTGATGATTTAATAATCAATGAAATCTGTGGGTATAAGTTAAGTCTCAGTTGCACTGTGGTCATGTATATAAAGCATTTGCTTGTTTCATGAAGGCTGCAAAATCTCACACTGCATCCTCCATGCTTTCTTCATTCAGCACTTAATATACTAACAAAAATAAACCTGATTGATTTTACAATGTCACATTTCAAAACTGGTTGCTCACTCCTCCACTTCTGACATCACTCTTTCATTCATTCACTTATTCATTCATTCTGGCATCAATACCCCCATGACTCTTCAAAGCTCCTCTTAGCAGACCATTCGCCTATCGGCAAGCAGAGCTGAATCCTTTGGCTTTTCACAAGCAAGTTTAGCTGAAGCCCTTGGACTTAAACCAATTTAGTCCAATGGCTTCAGTCCAGATACTTCATCTTAAATGCAATGGGACTTGACTGTTGTGTTCCATTTGCTTTCCACAGGGTGGAAAGAAATCCCTTGCTGATTTCAACAAAAAGGAGTGAATAGAACTACTGTCGGATGTGGTGTACTCCTAAATGTATCTAGTCTTTCTTCTTTTCAAAAGCCAGTACAATATACAACATACCAAGTAATACCAAAGAACTAACTACTCAAAGAACAGTTAAGTATGTCCCAGTGTACCAAGGATTAAACAAGAGAATACATCTAACTGCACTTAAAATAAGGGCATTTTTGAGATCAAGGTAACCTGTAATCATCTGGCTTTCTAACATGTCCAAGACACTTGAAAAACTTGGTCAAAATTATTTGCTTTTGATTTTATTGAGCCAGTGGGCTGTGAATGCCTGTGTCTGTTGTGAATGAAGTGACAAACATGAATTGATTTTTTTTATTTCTTCACACACGCAGACACACGCAGACACACACAAAGTCATCGCAATTACAAATATACAGGTGTAAATTATCATAACTAAAAACAACAGGTATAAATTACCACAATTAAGAGGATACACACAAATAAAAGATTTAGCACA
Source organism: Ctenosaura bakeri (assembly GCA_948474755.1). Lineage (NCBI taxonomy): Eukaryota > Metazoa > Chordata > Lepidosauria > Squamata > Iguanidae > Ctenosaura > Ctenosaura bakeri. Next base: position 334,243 of record CAOLHI010000369.1, on the reverse strand, counting down.
TTATACTTTAAATTATATATGCACTTAACTACATGAATCAGATCATAATGACATAATGTACACCATTCTCATTCAAAAAAAAAGCAACATAAATCAGAGCCATATGTTTGCAAAGTTTCCTTCATACATCTTTCTTTCTCCTCGGTTATGTTTTCATTAATTCTAGATTCTTCTTCTCTTTTTCTTCTTCATGATAAGGAGGAAAGAATTCACACACACACACACACACACACACAATGCTTACAGAGATTTTGGCAGCTGTCAATAAACTAATTCTCAATTCTACATTATCACTGGAACAATTTCATACAGTTTTCAAGAGATCACCAGGAATTTGGTAACCAGTTATGTTACTCTACATGAATGGCAAATAGGATTGAAATTTTGCACATTTCTGAAAAATACTGTATGATATACATTTCACCTAAATGATAAGCATTTTCTTTATATACTGTGTTGATTATATATGGATTTAAACAGTACTGGGTTTTTAAAGCTTTTTTTTAAATGAAAAATCATTGTTTCCATGTGTTTTCCTGCATTCTCATCCATCCATTCTCAGACTTCATCTAATATACTCATCTTTAAGTCTCTTTTCCATTCATTCAGTCATTCATCCATCCATCCCATCCATCCATTCATCTACCTCTACAACTGTAGGAGCTCATACTGGGAAATAATGGAAGCAATATGCCTATGGCAGTAGGAAGAGAAATTTCAGACAACTCTAAAGTGCTAGAAAATTAGCATACTTTCTCAGGCCATTTGGGTTACTCAGAAATAAGTCCCAAGGATTTCAATAGACTCTCAGACAGGAAAGTAAATAATTGCATTCACAGAGAAAGAATAATTAATTCTATAAAGGACATTAAAAAGAAATGTTTCTTTTTACAATATTGGGAGAAAAATAGAAAATAAAAGTTATGCAGTAAATCCAATTGCTAGTCTCATTTAGAGCAGACTCATTGAATGAATTGCTGGCTGGTGAATCAATCCAGTGACTCAGTGTTTTGTTTTGTTTTTTCCCAGTGGGGACTAGCAATTGGAATTTGACCTAAGAGTGAGATAGACTTAATGGTTAAAAAGCAATTAAGTACAAATTCTGTTTTTTAAAAAATGTGCATCACGATATCAGATTCAAATATGTGGAGATACACAGGCACACACACACTTAATGTGGTATAAATATGATTTTTTTTCCTTTTGAGGTGGCGTACCTGTGGTATTCACATTTCTAACCATCACATGGAGTTATCTCATGTGAAACAGACACAGTTCTTCTGACAGTATGGGGCCATCACGATTGGCACCAGATCCACCTTCTTTAAGTTTTAAGAGCTATCCGTTCCATGATGGCTCTTTGTTTAGCTTTTAAACTCTAATTCTGCTTGAATACTGTGATAGTGACCAGACTATAGACATGGTTATGATAAACAAATCATAGATTCGTTAAATATAATTTAATATGTTTATAGTGCTCTTTTGTCATCTTAACTCATCTTAACACACAACCCACTTTCACACAGACTCACTGTTCAACATTAAGACACTTGTCCTCTCCTACTTTATCCAACCCAAATATTATCTGACCATCATCCTCTTCATTATCCTCGCATTGTTCTTCCAAGAGCACTCACTGTCTCTACCAATCACCCTCCATGTTCACATTGGTCCAATATTCAACTTCTCTCACTAGAGTCATTTCCGCACTTGACCATTATAGTGCTATTATTCCACTTTCAACGTTCTATGGAATCCTGGGGTTTGCAGTTTAGAGACGGACCTCTCCCTAAACTGCAAAACCCTAAGATTCCACGGGATGTTGAAAGTGGAATAGTAGCACTATAACAGTTGTGTGCGGAAATGGCCTCAGTCGTCATACATTCCTGGAATCTTCTTCACCATCTGAAGTAATGTAGTGGAATACAGAAACACAACCTGTTTGTATGTGTTATGTAATGTCACAGATGCCTGTTAAAGAAGTTGAAGAGTGATGACAAACTTCAGATGGGTGAATCTTCCTCTTCTTCTCATCTTACATTTGTTCCTCTTTGGCAGAATGTTTAAACTCACAGTCCAATTACAGGGAGTTGTCAAAATGGCAAATAATAGTAGCATCAGATGTGGCATTACTGAAACAAGATGATGTCCCCATATGGACTATTAGCCCCAAGGGACAATCCACACATCCAGTCAGTGCAAATCTCAAGACATTGTTGTGGGATATAGAAATGGTGAGGGAAGGTAACGTTAGTAAGCTTAGACTTATGATCAAGTATGTTTGTGCTGTTGAAAGTTATGAGTAGATTTGGATTGGCAGCTACATCAAATATATCACAGTGCACAGCTTCAATAGGACTGAGAATAAATTCCTCCTCAGGATTCAATCCGGGCTGTATCTCCTTCAGTACCAAAATATACCCAACAATTCAATTCAGAATTGAACTACATTAGGACCTTTTTAGCAAAACATATCTTTTTATCACAATGGGTTTTTTTTAATAAGAGAAAGAGAATCATATTTCAGGGGTGTGGTTATTTATTTAAATTATTTATGCTACAATGCTGGGGTCTTTGAAGACACACATGACTCATGAGTTGTGTTTTGCCCACTCCTGAGGTACATCAACACCACAATTTTGATGTTATAATGTTGGGACAGCAGCATGACAGGACAATTCAGGTTTCTATGTAGTATGTAAATGCTGTTGGCCTCTCTATTAGTAAAAATATATCAGAAAAAAACTGCGCTTAACATGATTTCTCAAAAAAAAAAAAAAGCTGCACCCAACACTGAAACTGCACTCAACTCTAGAACTACTCAAAGTGCCAGACATGTTCATAAGTGAAGCCAATGCTGATTCCATGCAGGGTGTTGATTTACTTGTGTTTTGAATCAAGCTGTAATGAACCCTTTGGGAGTTCCTTTCAAAGGCGATTGCAGTGCCAAACACCTTCAGATGACTTGGGCTGTATTTAAATGGCATGTTGAGCATTCACAAACCACGACTGTGTGAGATAATTGTGCAAAAACTGAACAGAAACATTGATGTGTGATGTATGTAATTAGTCAGCATGGTGTCTATATGCAAGCATTGCTGATGATTTTTTGGAGGGGAAAAATCTGAGATGGGCTTGTATGAGCGTCATGTATCTGTATATCTTATACACACATGCACACAGTAACAGTATTATCAATATTGTTTGTGGAAAATGAAGCATACCATCTTTATAATGTGCACACCAGGAAATTTTGCAAGCCGTTTCTACCATCTCTAGGAAAGAAAGAAGAGGAAATAGATCAGTTATTCAATGTGAATTATTCATTCAGCTCTGGTTAATATTATATTGGAGATATTTCCTGTGAGCTTCTCAGTCCTGTAAGGCACTTAGCATAGGAATGAAAGAGGGCCATTTGCTAGCCAGTTGTCTGTATTTCCCCCATTTGCACACATGCAGAGCTCCAATGGATTACCCATGCTGTTTACTAGATGTCACATGTATTGCCAATCAAACATCTGTGAAGCACAATATCTGCTAAATGTTAGTCAAGGATCATTTACCTTCAAAGAGCTTGTTGATCCACCATTGAAGCAGCTTATGAAATTAACTTCTTCATGGGGAAGAAAAGCTACACAGTTTTCTTGTTCTATCACTGACAGCATCTTGTTTAATAGATACAAAAAAGACAAAGCAAAGAGCAGGAAAGAAAGAGGAAGTAAATGATCTCCAAACAAGCATCATATAAGCTTTGCTTTTTAATGCATAAAATATTAGTACTATTTGTAATTCTGGAACCAAAGATGATGGTGTCCAAAGCTGGCTTTTAAAACTGTTAATGAGCACTGGCAATGTGAAAAAAGATGGATTAGGTAGATGTAATGAGATATGATTAAAGGGTGTAAGCACTGAAGGGTGTTAGAAAATTCTTTTCAGAAAGAATATAATTAGTGTCTTGTAAAACTACTTAGTAGATAAGATTTTTTTTTCCAAAGAAAGAAAGGTTAAAATAAACACGTACCATATGACAAACCTGCTTAATTATTTCTCCCCTCTGGTGCTTTTCTGTAACTAATAATGTGCAGAATTTTTTCTAGATAAATAATGTTTGTTGAATATTTGTTGAAACTTCAACATACAATTCAAGTGATTTTAATTGCAAAACACAAAAAGGCCAAGTGTAGAAATGTCCTATTCCATTGCCAATGTAGATTTCTTTGTTGATTTATGTAATGCAGCTAATAATATGTGACGTATCCTGGATTTAAACAAACATCTGAGCTTCTTTAAAGCAAACCTTCTTTAAGTTGCTTAGCAACTTTTAAAGCAATTCTTTATTAAGCAGAGCGGAATTGCTTTTTGGAGGCAATAATTTCAAAATGTAGACTAGCCAACCAGGGTATGGGGTTGGGGAAAATAACTTCAAGCAATGGAGCTAAGAAAATCTCACACTGGTATTTCAAAGGATTTATATTTGACTTGGCATGAACTTTTAAAAATAAATCTGAATTCCAAATGGGTGGTGAGAATGATACAGACAAATCTTTTTAAAGTAATGTTATTGTTGCTGTTGTTGTTTTTTAAAAAAGCAATCGTTTTTCACTTCTTCTTTTCAAATTGCAGAGTTCCAAGTTTCAACATAAATTTTGACTTCCAGATATTAGAGTTCATTTGAAATACCAAGAACAACAAGACCCCCTTTCCAAATATGGTTCATGCAGCTGGCATATTCGCCTGTGCCTGGCTTTCTGTGTTAAAATTTCATGTGTGTCACTCTACAATTCTTTGTTGGTTTTTCTGAAACAGAGTAATTGAGTTGATCCTTCAGATACACATTTTGCCCTCTAAAATGTTGGTAGCTGTGATTATTCACACTAGGTTAAGCTTAAATTGGTAATACATCTGAGAAGTATAAGTGAACTGTATCAAAGTTTTCTCTTATTTTAGTTATTAAAATGTTTCTCCCATGTGTTCCCAAGGAATTGTTAAAAAAATTGATAAAAACAGTTACAGCTACAGTTGTACACATTAATGGAAATAAATGCAATGGAACTTGGTAGAGTCTACTTAGTGTGTATATGAATCAAACATACACTAAGACCAGCCATATCCATGTGTACTCAGAAGTAAATCCAAGGAAGTTAAATGAGAATTACAAACTAGCTGATATAGGATTACATCTCTAAAAGATGCACATAAAGTGTTGGATACAAACTAAACAAAGTTAGATCCCATTGAAAGCAATGTTTAAGAAATTGTGCTTGAGATGTTAAGACTCACTGATATCAGTGGGTACTATGTACCACTGAGGTAGGATATGTCTGCACTTCACAATTATAGATTCTTTCCTATGGAATCCTGGGATTTATAGGTTGGTGTGGTACTTAGATTCAGTACTTAGAGAGCTATAGACTATGCACTCCTACTCCTCTACAGTACCAGGGCTGTCTAGCAGAGAATTCAAGCACAAGATGTTAAGTGTCATACAGGAGAAGAAAAGAGACCATGTTAGAGTCACAGGCCTTCATCATTGCCTGATGAAGAAGTCAGTGGAGCACTGAGAGCTTGTATGATATATTTTGTGCATGTTGGTTAACCGATAGAGATATCAGACTTTTGTGGATTTTGGATTGTGCTTTAAGGTGCAATAGGCTATGCCATAAGTACAAATGAGACAAGCTACTGAGAACTCATAGCTCTAAGTTCTTTAACTCAGTTTTACTCCATCCTTCCCTCACTTGGATTGGGTGTGCCTATGTAGACAAACATGTGACTAGTCTCAGATGCTTCAGAATCGTTCATTATTCATTTGATTTTTAATGGACTGCCCTCAGTTTCAATTCTTTGTAAGTGTCACATACACATATACATTCTTAGTCAAGAAATGATGCACCCAATGCCATGGTTCTTTCTACACTGTACATATCCATGTGCCTTTGCCTCCCTTAGCAGCCATCCTATTTCATTCTGCTTGTTCACTTGACTGTCCATTCTTAGCACCCCTAACCTTTCAACATTTTGTGCCACTGAGGTCTAATGAGTCTGTGTTGGGGATTCTCTCCCCTTTAGATTGTTTTTCCCCCTAAAGATTCTTTTCCCTCCCTCTTACTTCCAGTCTTTAAACCTTGGGTTTACCCATGTGTCTGATATGGTGGTGATGCAGTTTGGGCTGTATAAGCATGAGTCATAGGAAGACTTGAACTGGTATTAAAAGAAATTACTATATATACACCATTCTGATTATAAGCATTTCTGGGAGTCACCGTTATTTTATGACAAGCAAGACAAGATTGACAGAAGACATCTCTGGAGAGAAGGTCCTTGATGCCAGTCACAAGAAGGTGCTATTAAGATGTCCTATCTTTTTCTTCTCTATGTATTTTCCACAGTAGAGGAAATAATGGAAAAAGTGGTAGAAAAACAAGGGAACATTAAGAGGAACTGAGATCATTGCCTGACATGCCAAAAAATCTCCAAACACCAATAGGTAGAGCCACAGAATTCACTTTTCATATATATCAGGTAACCCATAGGCCCAGAAGTAGTTCCAATGACTCACTGGGGCTTCTTTAGGCTACCTTTGCATCAAAGATGTTGGAAGTCGGTTTCTTGTTGACATTGCTTTTTACCCATCCTGACATTTCTCTGTTTAATTTAAACTTCTTCTGCAGGAAACAGAACCAGGGATTTAATAACTTGTCCATTAAATGCACAAGGCAGTACATCTTTCAAAACAATTCTGAAACAATTTAGGAACATACAGTGTATAACATATCTGTGTAGCTTGGAAAGGAATGAATTCAATGTGATGAGGATGTGAGAAGAATGCATATAAAATGGATGGTTTGGTTGAAGAAAACTCCATTATATTTCCCCCTTCCTTTATGTTTTCAAATGGGAACAGACCAACTAGGGGAAGGAGAAAACCCTGTCTTACCGGAAAAATGGAAGAGTACCACTCTCTTCTTTCACTGGATGGTACAGATTCTCAGAAAATTCTTGCACTATTTGTCTAGTTTATTACTTTGTGCCAGCATGAACATGTATGTTACAGACCTGAATGATTGCCTTTTCCTATAATTTTCTCCTCAGTATTTCACATCACTTCCAGAAACTCTGCTCCAGATATTATCACAATAACCAGAAGTTATGCTGAGTGGAAATAGCAATAACTCTCTCTCTCTTTATCTATTCCCCTGAATATACCCTCAAAGGGGCCTAAGTAAAATCTTATATTCTTTCAGACCATAATGTAAATACTGCTAAGGCTTTACTGGTGATGGTTGTTGCAGGATTTTAAAAACATGGGACCAGTTCTAGACCAAGAATATGTTTACATGGCACAGTTTAATATTACTTGAGCAACATGGCTTGACCCTTTGGAATCCTAAGATCTGTACTTTAGTGCAATACTTAGGCGTATTTTGTGCAGTTTGGTTGGTAAGGGTATCACTCTTTGTGGACTTTGAATGTTTTATTTTGATGCATGGCCAACATGACTTTCCCTGAACATGTTGCTTATTCCACAATGTTCATTGTACAATAAAAGACACACTATGACAGCAGTTAAGAGGTTAGGATTTTGTTTGGTTTCATACAATGATAACAGTATGAGTAGAATATATTTTATTTTTTTAACTTAATTTCTACCCATCTTTTTCCTTGTATAGAATGTGAAGCACCTTCCAAAGATTTAAAAAATACAATACAGTTTCAAAAATTGTTTAGGCAAAGATTTTTAAAAAAATGTCAGTTTAGTTTTTAAAACCACAAGGTCAAAACAATACAGAATTAAAACAAAGTCTTAAAAAATAAAAACAGATTTTAGACAGATAAAAACAGATTAAAAGATTAGAAGAGAATAATAGGGACATACCATATTTTTAGTTATATTTATGCATTCCTTGTGCAGAAGGAAAAGGATTTTCATAGGATGACAAAGCCTCTTTCATCCTGTTCCTTGGTTACTACTTGAGCAAGTGATTTTGTGCTTAGTGTGCCACGATGCACATGGGCAGCACTTTCAGTGCAAAATCCATATGTACCTCCAATTTATAACTCAGCCATTCTACAAGCCTCCAGCTGGAGGTCATTTGGAAACCACCTTAAGTTCCTTACACGAGGGATAGGACTGGAACATAAGTATAACTAAGTAAAAAGACCTTCAAAAAAGTTGACCCACCATCCTCCCAGGCAATCTTTTCCACTGTTGAACATATGGTCAAGATGTTCCTCCTAATGTTTTTGGGTGGAATCTTTTTTATTGTAATTTGAACCTATTGATTCATGATTAGTCTCTGGACCATCAGAAAACAAGCATCTCATATTCTACATGATATTCATTCAGGCAAAGATAGCTGTCATATTACGCTCCCTAAGCTAAACACTGTTGGAAATTCCAGCATTCTCTCCCCCCCACCACCATCTTGTTCTTAGAGCAAGTGGGAATAGCTAGCATAGGGCTACCTTTCTCTTTTGCATGCCAAAGCTCCACCATTTGCCTTTCTGTCATTTAAATGCATGATCATAAATACCTTTGGTGTTCAGGTGATCAGATCATGTGACCCAGGACAGTTGCTTGGGTCATCGGTCTTATAAAAGAAAGAGACCTCTTTCAGCTCTCTCTCTTCTCCTCCATTTGTGCTTCCTCTTCCTCCTCTCCAACCATGCTTCGCATCTCCATCAGAAGATGGTGAGTTAAGACGGAAGCTGCTACTATTCATTAGCTAGTTAGGTTGTAGGCTCTCCAATACATATGTAAATGTAGAAGTCATTAGTAAACTTTTCTAAGTTTGTAATCTGAAGCTGCCTGCATTTGTTTTGTTTTTTTCTTCAGTCAGTTTGGGATCAGAAAAGCCATACACAAATTTAGACATGCTGCTTCTGCTACTCTGCTAAAGGAGGCTGAATCCTGACAGTTTTAGCTTCCATAGAATTTCCCAATAGGGCTAACACCCTGGGAAACTTTTATTTCCAACAAACATACCTAGCTCTCTAACTCATTCCTGCTAAGGCTTAGTTTGCTGACCTTGATCAACTTGGTCACACTTCTCTGGACATGTTCCCCCTTGTCAATATCCTTCTTGAACTGTGGTGCCCAGAACTAGACACAGCATTCCAGGTGAAGCGCAACCAAAGCAAAATAGAGTGGCACTACTACTTCCCTTTAGCTGGATGCTATGCTCCTATTGATGCAGGCTGGCCTGCTTGGCCATCTCATCAGTTACCACAGGATAGAGAGCTGCTTTTTACAATATCATGCAGCCCTGTATTACCCACAGTGAGTGGAAATAGCTCTCCAGCAATATTCACTGAAGCCTCATCCATTCAGAGAATGATCCCAGTACCTCTGCAGAATAGGAGCACTGCTACTGAGTTGTAATTGGTCCTTTCTCAGCCCAAGGAAAGATCCCTATTCTCCCACCTCTTCTTCTGCAGTAGTAGTCAACTTAAAAAAAAAATTCTGGATGGAGACAGTTCTTTGGAGGAAAGGAACCCAAACACAGTTCATCCATAGTGGCAAAGTAAATCAAAGGATTATGGTGGTGGTTGTAGTGGTGGTGGTGATGGTTTTCTTTTTATTATTTTCTTGCTGCTAAGGCTTGGACTGTGTCCATATCCATGAAAATTGACTGAGAGGACCCATACAGGAGGATAAGGACATTTTGTATGTACATATGTTAATAGGAGCGTGTCTAAAGACAATACCTAATAACCTTCTGGGAAATCTTCGCCTCCTTTCCACTTCCCTATTCCCGTCGAAGTAACGCTTCTTGAGACAATAAAAGTTTTGCTTCGGAACAGACAGCAAATAAATCTTCCTCTCCCTTTTCCACGTCACTCCCTTCCTCTTTAAAGACATCTTTCTGTAGTGTCGGGAAAGGGCTTGCAAACGTCAAGTCGCAGTTTTCTTTGAGAAGACCAATTTTTTTTTTAAGAAAACAAAGCGCAACCTTTTTTCGAGCTGCCAGAGGGGAGGTCTCTTGGCGCGTCTCCCGAGGAACTTTCGGTTGGGCTTGAAGGAGGTACATAAATGGAAGGCGAAGCGATGGGAAAGTTTTTGGGAAAACAGAGCTCTGGCGGGGAGAGCAAATTAAAAAAAATCTGCCGCTTTGAAAGTAAGCGAAGGACTTCCATCGCGACCCAACAAGCTCTGAAAAATGAAGAGAGTGGAGTTTTGAAAAGGGTTACCTTGCCCGAGGCTCTTATAGGTGGACCTGGGGGAAGTAAGGGGTCTTACCTCTGGCTAAATGTATTTCAGTTGGCTATGACCGCCCTGAGCTCTTCTTGAAGGGTGGATATACTTAGGGCCTTTCCGCACTACACTGTTATAGTGCTATTATTCCACTTTCAACATCCTTTGGGATCCCGGGGTTTGTAGTTTGCTGAGGCCAAAGAGCTGTAAAGGTCCCCTTTCTAAACTTCATGTTAGCAGGGACAGACTTGATCTCGAAAGAAGAGATTTTATACAACTGAAATTTTATACCATTATGTTCCCGTCACTTTTCTGTCTCTCTTTTGGTGAGGGAAGGGCACAGACAGAGTCTACACTTTTTTCTCTGCCTCTCATTCTTACCCTAACAAAGAAGCAAACAACATGCAGACCTGCAACTTGCAACAATAATGACCTCATTTCCCCCTACCTGAATTCTGTACCAGCTTCATCTAATAAAGATGCCCGTGAGCTTCAAAGGCCTGTGTAAATGCCTTCTAGTTAATCTAATAAAGGCTGCCATAATAAATACCAGTACCTATTAGTATGATGTAGTGGTTTGGATGTTGGATTAGTACTTCTGGAGACCAGAGTTCGAATTCCAGTTTGCCACGGAAACTCACTGGGTGACCTTGGGCAAGTCACATTCTTGCACCCTAACAGGAAGGCAAGGGCAAATCCCCTCTGAATAATAATTCTTGCCAAGTAAACCATATAAGAGGGATGGTCTATGGCAGAGTTGACTTGAAAGCACACAACAGCGACAACAAAAAACAACATCTCAAAAAAGAGCTTTCCCAAACTCTGCTCCTAAATACATTTCGGAGAGAAAAGAAACAGAAAACCATTGAACTCAGAGTGCCCGGCTTCCAAGTAAATGTTATTGGAATTGTGCTGTCTGATGAGGTTTGTAAGAGTCTCATTCAGAGATGCTCAAGAAGTACAAGGCAGCTGATGCACTGAACAAAATCTGGAGGGAGGGCTTCTGATCAACCAGAAAGCTGGGGACACAATCCACACTGCAGTTATAAGGGCCTGATAACATTTTAACCATTAATCAGTCCTATAAAATCCTGGAATTTGTGGTTTGGTGAAACAGTAGACTTCTTTGGCAGAGAATTCTGAACACTTCATTGAAGCAGATAGCCCCGGATTCCGTAGGATACAGACCTGGCAGTTGTAGAGGAATCAAAGTGCTATCATTGTGTGGTGTGAAAAGGACCCACGCTGTTTTTCCACACAATAGATCTCAAACCTGGGTTTTCAGATGTTGTTGGACTTTAACTTCCAGAAGTCCCAGTCAATAACTCCTGGGAAACCAAATCCAGGAATCCTTGGCCATTTCCGCATTAGACTGTTATAGGGTTTTATTCCACTGTTATAGGGTTTTATTCCACTTGCAACAGCCTATGGAATCCTGGGGTTTGCAGTTTCGGGAGGGGCCCGCCGGATGTTGGAAGTGGAATAATAGCGCTATAACAGTCTAGTGTGGAAATGGGCCTTCTTCAAGGGATCCAGATTGAACCTCTGCGCTCTGTCTGACTAGAAATTGCATGGAATCCTCGAATTTGGAACAGGAATGGGATGAGGAATAAGTGAGCTACATCCCCCTCATCTTGCAATAACCGCACCTAGCCATGAGTGACCCTGGCCGGTAGCAGTCGCTGTGTGTGATGCCACCTTGGGAAAAGTTCCCTTTATTCCTAGCTTCGGGTTCTTTACGCAGTGTTAGTGTTAGTTACCCACATCTCGTCGTGAAAAGAAGAATGGGACTCCACGGGTGAAACCAAGCCAGCACACCAGCAATTAGCAGAAAAAGGCAGCCGCCTTTCTGCCCTTCTTCAAACGAGGCCAAGCTCTTTGGTGATGCTGTTTGTCTTTCTCATCCTTTGTGAAAGTCCGGCCTCGCAGATGGTATCGACGGCCGACAGGAAAGTGTGCGCCTCTTGTGTTGAGCTTCATTTGACTCCCGTTTACATTGGCCGCCTGGGCTCATTCGGGATTGCCGGTAAACAGAGCAGTCTCTCCTGGGCTCACGTCTCCGTTTCTCCTCGGCTAAGAAGTTGATGCTTGTTTATTTAGCTTCCAGCCCGCGAAAGCGCTGGATCCGCCATCCAAATGACTCGGGGCGCTCGGTCTTTTCGGTTCCTCCACAACTGGGGAAAGAAACTTCAGGTACGAACAAGGAGATGGAATAGCCCCATCTCTTCCACCTTTCCAACCACGGAATCAAAATCAATGACCGATGGGAAATAGGTACTGAGAGAAAGTTGAGGAGCCAGCCTGGTATCAAGATTTGGATGTTAACCACCACTCTGGAAAACAGGGTTTGAATTCCCTCACAGCTTTGGAAACCCTCTGGGTGACCTTAGGCAAGTCACATTCTCTCAGCCTCAGAGGAAGGCAAAGGAAACCCACCTCTGAACAAATCTTAAGGTCGGCATGAGACACACAACCGTTGAAAGGAGGACTTGTCTGAGGCTCCCTGCTACGCCAAAGTTGACTGTTCGCTTGCTTGCTTGCTTGCCCTTTCTTTTTCCTTCCTTCCTTCCTTTTCTTGTTAAAGTGGCGGCTATTCCATATTTCCGTGTCATTGCACGAGGCTGCGATCCTACACCATCGCCTCCGAAGTAAATCCCTTTGAAACCAAGAAACCGATTGGACTTGGACTCCCAACCAGCGGACGAGCGGGATGCGAACCCTTTCTTAGACCATGATGAAGGGTTGAGCCTCCACACACACACACACACACACACACACTTGGCAAAACTTGACCGCCAAGACTTCTATGTAGTTGAGTCTCCTCAGGAATTATCACGCAGAAATATACTAAATCGCGAACCAGCTTGGTGTAGTGGTTTTGAGTGTTAGGCCAGGACTGTGGGAGACCAGGGTTCGAATTCTCACTCGACCATGGAGACCTCCAGGTGACCTTGGACAAGTCACACACTCTCAGCCTCAGAGGAAGGCAAAGGCAAACTGCTCTGAACAAATCTTGTCAAGAAACTCCTGTGATAAGGCCGCCTTAGGATCGCCATAAGTTGGAAGCGATTTGAAGGTATTAAAGAGAGTTAACGTTGTGTACTAGTTTGAAGATTGAACTAGGACTCTGGGAGACCAGGCTTCGAATTCCTGGTATACCCTGGAAAAACACTGTACAAGTCATACCCTACCAGCCTCAGAGGAATGCAACGGCAAACTCCCTCGGAACAAACTTTGCAAAAAAAAAAACTGTGATAGAGTTGCCCTAAACCGAAAAGAACTTGAAGCCAAGCAAAGAGGACAGTGTACTAAACGATTAGGCGCCAAACATTATTTAGACACTTGATATTGAGCCCTCTGGGGAATTACACAGGCTGCGTGCAATCTATCCTGTGCAGACTTACTTGGGAGTAAGATACAGTGAACACATGGAGGGCATTCATAAGTAAACATGGTGCTTCTAAGAGTCTCCGTCCTTAAGGATGTTTCAAGAATAATGAACGTGGAAAATAATTGGCCCTTTGCAAGCAGGCAAGATTACTAACAACTGCCTGCCAGTGTTGACCGCCGAACCGCTTCCGCAGGGGAACTTGCGTATGCCTAAGACACCAACACGATCGCCGCCTTTTATCTTTTACAGAGAAGTGTATACAGTGCCTATTATTTGCATGGAGAGCTGTTGCTTGTGTTGACCTACCCGTTTAGAGAAGCCTCCGACAAGAAAGCCTTGAGTGCCCCGTTGTCTCCTACTGCTTGTGTTAGTGGCAAGAGGAGAAGGTTTACTTTGCACGCTTGTAGACCAGAAGTTCTTAACCTGGGATCCGTGGATCCCCAGTGGGCCATGATGTCCTCAGGGGGAATCCGCGAAGGCTTGAAGAAATGTTATAGGCTTTTACCGTTAATATAAAAATAGAGAAAGAAATGAAGGAAGGAAAAAAAGATATTTGTACGGAATCATTCCAAAAAAAAAAAATTGTAAAAGGAATGTGTGCATTAACTTATTTCTTGCTTCTTTCCAAATTTGAAAAGCCTTAATGGAGAATTTCAAACAAATATTTGATGCATTTTAGGGTTTGAAGTCTTAAATCTTGGTGTTCCGCGGCAACAAAAAGATATTTAAAGGGACTCCGTGGGAAAGAAAAGACTAAGAACCGCTGTTGCGGACTTTAACCTGTCCCCAGGGGTGTAGCTACAAGGGGCAAATGAAGGCATTTGACACTCACCCCATAAGAATTCTGTCCCCTCAATGCAATTTTCTTTCAGTAATGCTCAAAAAGCATTGCAGTAATTTCAGACTCAGTTGAGTATTTAGAACAGAGTTTCGGAATCCAAAGAAAAGAGGCAGGCCAAAGGGAGAACAGAGGAAATGGAAGAGTTTTAGGCGTGAGACATTTCCAGGGTCTCACTCTCTACAATGGTAGAAATTTGGGGACCGAAGGGATTTTTCCTAGAGGGAGAAGTCAACAATGGTCTAATCCCCCTCCCTCGTAGCTACACTCCTGTCTGTCCGACTGAATTTATTTATTTATTGAATTTATATGCCGCCTTTCTCCCATGGTGGGACCCAAGGCAGTTTCCAAAAACAACAGCATTGAATTGAATGTGGCTTCCGCGTAGACATAATTTGGCTTGTTTTGTGAATAGCTACTGTGAATAGTGAACAAGAATAGCTACTTGTGCGTTTAACTATTTCACTTGGATATTATTATTGCTGGGTGCCTTCGAGTCGTTTCCGACTTATGGCAACCGGGAAGGAGAACCTGTCACAGGGTTTTGTGGGGCTGAGAGTGTGTGACGCGCCCAAGATCACCCAGCGGGTTTCCATGGCCCAGCGGGGAAGCGAACCCTGGCCTCCACCACACCACTACAAACCACTACAGCACGCTGGCTCTATAGGAAATGACCATCGCCAAGACCCAAATAAAGACAAACCAGTCGGTGACAACCAAGGTACGGAAAGCTAACAAAGGTTTATTAAGGTCTTAAGCGACTAGAATCCCTCTGCCCGATCATTCCTCTTTTTCGAAACAATAATGCCAATTCGCAGGGGCCCTGCTACCGCCTTACGTTGCAAACAAAGCTTTCTTCGTTCTAATACTAGACTGTGGCCATTTGCTTCCAGGCAAATCCATTCCAATGGACTTTCTCGATATAGCTGTCCACGCTCACCCCGTGGTTCCAAAACAGAAGTCAGTTTTCCACCCAAGTGTGCATCGCGTGTTTGTGAGCCTTCAAGTCGCCTGTCGACTTATGGCGACCCCTGAATTTCACAGGGTTTTCTTAGGCAAGGAATATTCAGGGGTAGTTTTGCCGGACCCTTCCTCTGAGAAATAACCTCCAGCACCTGGTATTCATGAGAGGTCTCCCATCAAACTACTAACCAAGGCTGATTCTGCTGAGCTTCCAAGAGCAGACGGGAGCTGGTGAGAAGTGGGATTCAAATCCAAAGAAATGCATCTTTACATCTACGACCCTATGCGGAGCGGTGGAAAGAGTGGTTAGGTTTGGGGGAAAAATAGGAGGTGGTCGGTTGTTCTACACGTTCCCCAGACTTTTTTCAGACCGGTTACTGTGGGTCTTCAATTTCAGGAGGAAGCACACTCGTTTCCTGCACTCTTGTTTCCCTTCACTTATCCGCGCTGGGCCTTTCCACGCTGAATAAGTACAGAACCATGATTCTACATCAAATGCCACCTCTGCATTCTTTTGAATCCTGAGGCTTGTAGATTGTTTAAGCAGTAGAACTTTCTGGCTGAGGAGCCTCAATACCACCCCCCCCGCAAACTCCACATCCCAGGATTCCATAGGATGGAACGGTGGGAGTTAACGTGGAATCATAGTGTTATTTTTTTGTGTGGCGTGTCTTTTAGACCCTATACTTGGGATACCTTGCTTGGCGGGATTACAGTTTACAGAACCCATTAGCGAGCATGGCTAATAATCATGATGGCTGAGAGTTTATGGGAGTTTTAGTCCAAATAAGTAGCTCTCGCCCCTCCCCCGGCGCGCACACTCACACACTCTTGGGCGGCAGTGTGTATCTGAATACCAGTCTCCCAGAGTGGAGGTAAGAAAAGGCTGGGTCACTTTCCCTTCTTCTTTCGGGGCTTTTACAGAGCAACTGCTTGACTTTTGTGAGAAAGGAGATCCCGTACTGTACTAGAAGCTTCTTTTATCTTCTCCAACGCGACCGGTTTTAGGGCTGCCTCCTAAGCAATCGCCCCCACCAGCGGTGGAGTTGGATGGATACGTGTAGGATTGACTTCCGAGCAATCTGGAAAATAAACGGAGGGACTTCTTTTGTATCAGTTCACTGGAGGCAAAAGACGGTTTTTCAGAGTCCCCCACGTGAAATCACTTGGCCATTTCAGCTACAGGGGTGGGACCTTGTTCTTCTCCGACGATTTTAAGAAAGTGTGTCTTAGGATCGTTCACACTGCTTGTTGTCCTGTGCTGCTGATTTTCTTCTGGTTTGCCGCTATGCAGTTTTGTTCTGTTTTAGATAACTCTGAGTTGTTCTACCCCATGTTTTTAACCGTTGCTATGATTAGTCGGTTACAGTTGCTGAGCTGTACATAAAGATAGTAAGCCCTTAATCAATAACTTCTCACTTGGAGGACCTATCTTGAGTTTCCACATGATTAGATTCCTTGGAAGCTATTTTGGAAAATTGGGGCGAAAAACAGAACTTCCTTTAGTGTAACGAAATATGCTTTGGACCCTACTGAAAACTGAAGGGTACCCAGAACCAACTGCTTATTGAGAAGAAACCCCACTTCAGCTCGCTGCCTAGAAAGCGCATTGCAACCCAGTGCTTTGTAATAGAAATACATTGGCTAAAGCACCCTTTTACATTATACTTCAAGGTTGGAGAGGTTGCCTGAAGAGGGCGAAAGGGCAGGTGGAGGGATGCGATTTTCCCACAACATCGCAAACCTCACTGGAAGTAAGCAGATGAGACAAGCGGGGTCAGTGGAGAAAGCGGAAGAGGGCAGAACAGCTGCGGCCAGACGTGCAGCTGCTGGTGGATTTCCTTTCCTTTCCACACGGCCTCGCCAGACTGTAAAGAAGGAACTTGAACTCCTGGCGCGTTCCCACAATTTGTCTCCAAGGCCCTTCTTCCTGGGATTCCAGAGGCAGAGGCTCCGTTTCAGGCTTCACCCCAGGTCCCCAAGCGTGAAATAGCTTCTCTGGCTCTAGGGTAAGTTGGGGAGGGAGATGAAAGACCCAGGCAAAGTTGTTATACCACCTGGAACAGTCTCAGTCTCTGACTTTGGAAACTTTGGCCATTTCCGCGCTACACTATTACAACGCTTTTATTCCACTTTCAACATCCCGGAATTCTGGGGTTTGTAATTTACTCAGGCCAACGAGCCCTCGGGCTGAGAATTCTAAATGACCCTTCCTAAACTGCAAACCCCAGTGTAGTGCGGAAAGGCCCGCAGTAAGGTTAAGCCTGGTTAGTAAGTGGATAAGAATCCACCAAGAAATCTCAGAGATCTCCGGCTGGGGCTTAGAAAGCATCCAGCATGAAGCCCTAGACAAAATTTACTTCCAGTCAACGTAGGCAAAACCAATACTGACTGGGTATCAACCAGCTCTCAGAGTTCCTAGTGCCTAAAAGAGAGAGAGGGCTGTAGGAGAGGGATCTGTTCTTGCAATCTGAAGAACAATTCAAGTTGTTCCCTAAATCTCATCTTAACCGAGATGACTGCGCAACCCCAAGCAAAACTGAGGAGGCAGACATAGGCCTCTGCAAAGCCTATATATATCCTAGGCTTTCTTCGTCCTGCCCTGACCAGGTCGATGTTCTAGGTCTGCAATCCGCTATCCGCGAGATAGGGAGAGAGGCTAACAGGGAGACAGAAGAGTGAAAGGGAGGCTGTCTCTCAGAGGCCCACCTGTCCCAGCCGAGGAGTCCAGGCCAACAGTGGATCGATGGAAGTCGTTGGAAGAGCGACCCCTCCAGACTCTTGAGGTACCAAAACACCACCATCTCCATCACCGTTAGGAAAGGAATCCTATCTTTCCCACTGCTCCTCTCCCAGCCACTGGCTTGTTCTGCGTTTTTCCAGAGACTACCACAGGAACTGATGGATTCAAATTACAAGAAAAAGAATGATTGCACCCACACTTTAGGAAGAACCTCTTTACAATAAGAACTATTCAACAGATAGATTACATCAAAGGGGGAGGGCTCTCCATATTTAGAGGTCTTTAATGGAGGTTGGAGGAGTCTCTTTCAGGAGTATTTTAGCTGTGTATTCCCACCTGGCTAGAGGGTAGACAAGATGGCCCTTGTGGTCCCTTCCAGCTCTTTGATTCTGCCACCAGCTCCGTCTATGACAGTTTTTCCCTCCAGCTGGTATAGAATCAACGGTTTATCACCCTTCCAACACATAGCCCTGGATGGAGATTTTCCATTTGGTACAGATTTTGAGGCAGGAAAATAGATCATGTCACTCCAGACTTCAGATGGAGAATAACCTTCTCTCCACTCCATGACATGTTTACTCTCCTATGTAAAGTAAAATGAAGTGTCAAAACTTTTGGCATTTTTTTTTCCAAAAAAAATCATCAGAGGGAAAGATTTTAGCTCACTCCTGTTCTTGTTCAGTTTTTGCATGGAACAGGGTAAGGGCTGCTTTAAAATGAGGTCTGCCACCTGTGGACTGAGGTAGAACAAGCCCTCCTACAATCTTGGGTCTTTTCACCTTACACAGTCATCCTGCTATAATACCACTAAGTGCTATGCCTTCATCTTACCAATTCTGGGGTTGATGGGTAAAGAGGAATATTTAGAATTCTGAGCCAAAGAGCTCTAGTGCCTCACCAAACTACAAACCCCAGCATTCCATGGGGCGAGCCACTGTGGTTAAAGAGGAATCATATTGCTATAACTGAGTAGTGTTAAAGGGGACTGAGATTTCACTTCTTTCTTTTCCACTGCATTCCACCGCATAGGTATGGCCCAGGGCATTGACAGTGTTGTTCACAGGTAGTCCAAAGCTGCTTAAGTGAGCAGAGGCAGGGGAGGTTCTGCTATTTAACTCAGAAATCCTGGATAGCAGGATCCTGGGCAGAGCGCATAAAATCAGTGCAGAAACTTGGTAATTTTTGGAATCAAGGGTTTTGCTGGGGTGGTGGTATTTCAGATATATTGTATATTGTGTCACTTCCTTCAAAATGCAGCAAACAGCAGTTTTGCCCATGTTTTCTTCCCCAAATTCTTACTCCTTATGGTACCACACATTAATTTTTAAGAGGTAGAGTCACTCCTGATCACTCTGAAAAGTGGGCCAAATGGTATAAGAGAAAAATGGACAGACTTTGACTGAGGAGAACTGGTTTTAAAACCCTGCCAGGGATTCTGAAAGAGAAGTGACACTGACCAGGTCGATGTTCTAGGTCTTCAATCCGCTATCAGCGAGATAGGGAGAGGTAAGGTTGGTACCTTACCCCCAGTTCCTAGAATTTTCAAAATAGAGCTTAAACTCCTTGCACTGGGGATAGACATTCAGGTAAGCCATAAATCATGCTTCGTGGCCATCCCAGATCATACATCTCCAGAACCAGGGAAAAATCTTCTATATGATGGGATTGAAGTCCAGCCCAAAGCACTATGTGCATTCAGAGCACTGCCAAGTGTGACAATCCAAACCAAATCAATGAGGTAAGAAAGAATAACAAGCAGCATCTTTGAAACTGCACCCTAAATCTTCCAAAAAAAACAAATATTGCTTTTTTTAAAAAAAGTTTGTGACTTACATATAAGATAGGGTGAGAAAGATTGAAAATGAATGAAAAACAGTTATCTGAATGGAATAGCTACTGTGTTTACGAGAAATAAGAGGACTGTAATTTGCCAGGTCTGAATAATATTAATATATTTTGTTGCTTACAGAAGACATGGTTATTCTGAAATTTAGTAACAGAAATTATAACCACTCTTGGGTCTGTGGAGATAGCAGAATGTACCTCCTACTGCGGTTGAGTGTTGGAGTAGGGTTCCAGGAAACCAGGGTTCAAATCCTGTTGGACCATGAGAACACACTGGGTGATCACACTCTCTCAGCCTCAGAAAGCAACAACGGCAAACCCACTCTGAACAAATCTTGCCAAGAAACACACACCCCCCCCCCATCAGTTAACTTTGGGATCACCATAAGTCAGAAACTGAAGGCAAACAACAACAACAAAATGCATTCTGGACAGAAGAGCAGCCTGAGAATGATAAAGGAAGGTAATACATAGGTTGGGAAGAGCCCTTCATTCTCTTCCTTGACCTTTATTCTGCTTTCTGCTCATTTGGTTGTCCTGCCAAAGGTTGCTTCTCAAAATTGGGAATCAGTTCACTGAGGCCATTACAGCTTTCATTTTGCACACTTAAAATTAATAGAAAAGAAAAACAGAAAAAGAGAGGGAAAGCCACAGGGGTGATACCATGTTCAGTTCTTTTTATTTCCATCATCTTCCCCCAGGACCTCAAAGGAGAAGTCCAGCCCTGTCCACTGTGTTTGTTGAGCTGGATGTACTCTTCCTCTGTATGATGTTTTTGTCCTTCTCTTTCTTGTTCTCTTGCTCTCTTTCAAGGATGTTTCTTTCCTTCCATTTCCTTCTCATGGACAATTCCTCCCCTTTTGTTACTGGTCTTGGCTTTTCATCAATCACCCTTTCCTCTGAATTACCTGAAAAGAACAGAGATCTCAGTAACCTCACAACATTCTGTAACATTCTGGGGCTATTTCACTTACACAATTATAGCACTATGGTTCCAACTGGGGCCCATTCACACTACACAAAAATACCATGATTCCACTTTAACTCCTTTAACTTTAACTGCTGCAACTACATTCCTGTGGAATCCTGACCTTTGTAGTCTGTTAGACCACTTTGAGGATTCTAAATGCCACCAGCTATGCTGCAAATCCTAGGATTCCACGGGATATTGCCATGGCAATTAAAGTAGAATCAAAGTACTATAACCATGTAGTGAAGATGGGATCTTGAGCAACTATGGCTCCATTCTATGGAGTTTTGGGATTTACAGTTTGGAGAAGGGTATTTAGTATTCTTAGCCAGAGAGTTCCTCTTCTGCCGCATCAACCTATTAACCTCAGGATTTCACAGATTAGCACCATGGCAGTTAGAATGAAATCATAGTGCTCCGTTTAGTGTGAAAGGCCTTGCTTGACCATTTGTTGCAGTGGAGGGAGTCCTACACTTTTTCTTACTTTCTCATTTTACTAATAGCTGGATGATGATCGAGACAATGATGAGGATGGCGATTAGAAGAATAAGTTACAAAGATTGGTACACCAGTAAATGTGTAGTGTAACACACAGCCCTTATATTATGTCTTTTTCTTTTATCATGGGCTGGGAAGCAAACATTCTAGAATATTGAGATCCCAATTCTGGTTGGGAAATGTCCACACGCAACTCAGCTCTTTCCAGTCCTCAAAGGGCGTTTGGAAAAGTGGAGGTTCGGACTATTTCAGTCACATGTGAACACGTAATACCGCCGGCCAGTGAATCGTAGACAGATCACCGCTAGAAAGGTGATTAGACTCTTTCCCCCTCTGGCACCAAAAATCGCCTTCCCATTGCACATGCGTAAACGCTTCCCTGGTGCAAAAGCGCCTTTGAAACGTCTTCCTCTCTCACTATCAGTCACTTGAATGGAATTAATGTAGCATAGAAAAGAGCGGAACCAATCCAGAATTCATTCTGACCAAAACGAAATGCTAAAGTTTGCATCGGAGATCGATTTAAGGTAAAATCGACTAAACCTCGGGAAAGATAATGTCCGTTATATCAGTTAAAGAAGAAACTTACGCGTCAGCCCTATTTCCAGAAGCAAGTCGCGTTGAACTCAGTGGAATTTGCTTCTCAGTAAGCGTGTATGGATTTGCCCTGGAAAGGCTACTTCCGATCACGTCACAGTGGCCAAAACGGAATTATCCACGCATAGGAAACGGGAACCACCAAACGAACCTGGGATGCTAGTAGAAATAGACAATGACACGTGATAGTTGCAAATATGTGTTTATTGCAAATGCGCTTTTAAATTCTTTTTTCCCCACGTGTGGCGCCTGACAACGGTTTCAATGTTTTAACGCGAAATAGATTGAGATTGAGAAAATGAGGGTTTTAAAATCGAAGGCACGTGTTGGCATCTGCGGTTTACTTCTACGCTGGAAATACAGCTGCAATTTGTTGTTGTTTAAATCCATTCCAGGGAAGCTCCGGAGCAACAATCCCAACCCCTCCCCCGGTTCTGCGCCCCGAAGACATTACGCATTTCACTTCTTCACCTCCTCCCAACAACGGAGACTTAGGTAATAAGTACGTGTGGGATTTCAGGCTTAGCCCTGACCCTCAAATACCAACCCAAAGACATTAAGCTCATAAAAACCACTTCCCAGAAGCACTCAAGCTTTGGATTTGGCGGATTCCCAACAACAAACGTTTTCGTTAAGGAACTTCTCTCTCTTTCTTTCCATTCCTTCTTTCCATGCAACAACAGAGGAAGATAGTTTGGCAAATACATGTATTCAGTGCTTTTTCCGTTCTTTCCCTTGCATTACAGTATTTCCTGTTTGAGGGACTAATGTTCTTGGGGTGTAGACCCTCTTGTCCTTGGTTCAGTCGATCGACGTGTTGCTTTGTTTACGCGTTAACTTGCCTGTAATTCACAGGTCTCTCTCTTGGACCTTTCCGCACTTACAGTTACAATGCTATTATTCCACTTTCAACATCCTGTGGATTCCTGGGGTTTGTAGTTTAGGGAGAGGCCTTTAGAATTCTCAGCCGGAGAGCTCTTTGACCTCAGTAAACTACAAACCCCGGAATTCCACAAGATGTTGAAAGTGGAATAATAGCGCTATAACAGTGTAGTACGGAAAGGCCCTCTTTCTCACACACACTCGGACATAAAACCGCCTTTTGTAACATCCCAAACCGAACCTCTGAGGCTTTTGGTGGGAGGAACGGAATTTTTTCTCCTCCAGCGTCGTGGGCTCGCCAGGCCTCAGAGGGACCCAGCAAGTTTCAAGGCCTTTTTGCAAGGGCACTGTCGAGTCCCGCTTCCTTCCAGAGGCGAAATGCGAAGACTTAAAAAGGACACAGCGTTTTCGAGAGGGTTACACGAAGAGGTGGGGAGGGGGTGTGCTCTCTCCGTCAAGGGCCAAAGAGCTTATGTTGTTAACCTCCGCGGTTTTACACTCTTCGGTCGGTTTGGACGTTCCTTGAAGCAGCGCCGCGGCTCAGCTGCCTCTCCAGGGCCCCTTAGACTAATCGCCGGCCTCAAAGAGAGCTCCGTTTCCTCCGGAGTCATACCCGGAGTCTAAAGAGAGGCCATCGTTTAAGACAGGAGGAGAGGACTGCTCCCTTTCCTTTTGGAACGATAATAACAAACAATAACAGTAGAGAAGAGGAAAAATGGTTTTGAAAAGATAGTTTGGCCCAAGAAATCAGGAAGGCTCAGTCTCATAGGTGCTTCGGTTCGACGTAGAAAGAAGAGGGAGTGGGGAGCACATCCGGCGGATTTTGCGGGAGGAGGTGTGGGCTTGTTTTTCTGTTTGAGGTCATTCTTTTACTCTTATTTATAGTAGGAAGCCGCATTGGGTCTCATTCCGGGCGAAAGGCAGCATATAAATATAATAAATAAGTAACATTTACTAACTAGAGCTAAACTCTCAAGTCTAAGGGGCTTTCTGCGCTACACGCTTATTTTGCTATTATTCCACTTTCAATATCCTGTGGGATTCTGGGTTGTAGTTCACTGAGGCCAAAGAGTTCTCTGGCTGAGAATTCTAAAGCCCCCCCACCCAAACTGCAACCCGCAGGATTCCATAGGATATTGAAAGCGGAATAATAACAGCACTATAACAGTGTAGTGCGAAAAGGCCCTAAATTGCAAAGAGGTCTCACCTGAACTGGAAATGCATTATTCCTTCCAGTAAGAATTATGTACAATCCCCCTGCATGAAATTTTCTCCAGACTCCGTATTTCTAGCACTGCACAGAGTGAGACACTGAAATCACTCACACTTAGTACTCTTGCCTTTTCAGGACCAGCATTCCTTACACCTAACTTTGCCTGCCTTTTGCCTAAGCGCTATTTCTAAATGCTCAGCTGAAAATCTAAATTATTACAACGCTAGAAATGTGGGGACCGAAAAAATGTTTCATACGGGGGACAGAATTCTTATTTTGGGGAACAAGACCCTCCTTTTGACTCCCATAAACACACCTCTTGATCTTCCTAAGCTCAGGCAAGTTCCCTTCAGTATAAAGATGCAAAAGTTTGATTTGATTTGCCTGTTTTTAAAAAGGAAAAAAGGAACATTTGTAGAGGAATGATGGAGAAATTAACTTTTAAATATGACGTAAATATACTCAAAGCATTTTTAAATGGACCACAAGAGGAAGGAAGATGGATCGCGCGAAGAATCTGAAAACAGGGAAGATTTTGACCAAAGAGGAGCCTCCAGATCCACAAACAAGGAAGGAAGCGGGAAGATCCAGCTGCATCTGGAGTACTACCCTACTGCTGTATTAAGAGCAAAGGGTCCAGTGGGCACCCCGAGAGGGCAAGTTCTCTTGAAATCCACAGGAGCTCAGCAGAAAGGCCCTCTAGGACTGCAAGAGGTCGAGAACTAAAGCAAAACCCAATACAAACCTGGGGAAGTCTCTTTGCTCTGTTTTGGCGGTTTTTCCCTAAGGATTGCAGTCGGGAGACTGTTTTTATTTTGAGGCCTGCTTTTCCCATAAGGTCATTTCCAAGAAAACAATTTCGTCCTCAAACAAAATGACCTCCCCTTTGAGCCGCGACAGGGAATTCCGGAACTTAGTACGTTTCAGCATCTAAAGAAAGCCAGTACCGTATTTGAGACTAACTGGAAAGAAAGCTTTCCTAAGAGAAGCTTTTAAAGACATCGAAGGAAGGAGACGGGAGTCCACGAAAACTCCTGCTAGGAATATCTTCTTCCCAGTGTGTCCCAATGGTGCTGCTAGATTCCTTTCTGGTGGTTTTCTGTTGGATACTTTGTACACTGTGGCTGCACTCCCCTAACCGCTTGCCTTGCCTTTACGTGGAAGGTAAAGGGATCTACTTCCAATTAAGCATGCATAGGTAAAGCAAGCATAGGATTAGCTGTCAAATACATAGCTGCGTACATGTTTGCATTTTCAGGGATAAGTATGGCTATATGTGCATATTTATATGTACACAAACAAACACATGCATACACAAATGTGTGTAAGTGCGTGTGTACAATGTATGTGTGAACATATACGCGTGTGTGCGCATTCTTTTTGTGTGGATCGGGTAACGTTTCTGTTCTTGCCCCCGCCGAGGTTCAGGCTTCTAAAACTGGACAACCATCTGATGTGGATCTAAAAATAAGCCGTTGTTTTCTCCACCCTTTACGCCGACGATACACACGTTTCAGGTTTAAGATGTAGCCTGAAGGTCCGCCCTTCCTTTGAGTTGCGGAGCAATCCCTCGGTTCCCGCCTTGGATAGGCGCAGGTTCATTGGATGAGTGAGACGGGGGAGGCGCCTGAGAAGATCCAATTGAATTTGCTCCCCTAGCGAATCTAAGGGTTCCCAAGGCTTCCACCCGAACCTCAAACACTACCCCCTCGTTCCAGGCACAGTTTCGTCCTGCGCTCAGAAGCCAAATGTGAAACTCTCTCCAAGAGTCAGTGGTTCTTAAGCCTGACTACAGCTCAGGGACCTCAGGAGTCTTTTCTTCTCCCTCGACCCATCCCTTGGGGTTGTGAGATTTTACTGCTCCAGTGTTGGTGAGAACTAGCCGCTTGTTCTACCGTCGAGGACACTATGGGGGAACAATAGAGGAAAGAAGAATGAAAGAGTTGGAATTAGGGTAGCGCAGTCTCCTTTCCCGGATTTTGGGCGCGAGCACACACACAAAGGCACAGATACACTGACGCCAAGTTATGCTTAGGATCGTGTTCTCTTCCCTTTCCAAGCACTATGTTGGAGTTCCCTTGAAGTGGGGGCTTGCAGCCTTTTGTTGAACTGGGGAAGGGATCAAGTTGTGTTGAATGGGGGAGGGCACGGGACTTTCTTAACCAATGGCACGGCCACACGTGGTCCAACGCAGTTTTCTTCCTAACTGTGGGACGTAGAGAGACAACGGATCCCAATGTTGGACCCAGATAAACTCGAGGAAGCCTGTGTGGCCATTTTTTCTTTCCACCCACCCCCTCCTCACGCCATCCACCCCCCTCCATACATTATCCTGTTTTTAAGCAGCATTTTAGAGACTTCCTTAAAACCTAGAAATTGCTCTTCCCAAACCCAACTTTCTCTGGAAGAAAATACTAATGGAACGTGTGTCTCCTTGTCTGGCTCTCTATCCTAGTTGAAAAATGCTGAACTATGCTAACTTTGGATTCAAGTACAAACACGACAAAGGGGTTACTGACACGGGTAGAAATTCGTGTCCACTGTTTGAGCAGAACGGGGTTAGGGGTGAGAGTATATTATCCCAAGCGGCCAAGGTAGAAATTAATTCAGCCGGTTCCAAAACTCCAGTGCAAACCGTTGCCGTTTATTCAGAACTCAGTCTTGCTATGTTGTGTTCCCCTGTGAGCAAGCAGCCTCAGATACTTGGGCTGTAACCGAAGTTAGGTAGATTTTTATAAAGTAATCTGAAAGGGGACAAAAAGAAACCAAAGTATATGCCGGTCCTAATCCCAATCGTTTAATCGAAATCTATTTTCCAATAAGTTTATTTCGAGTAATTATTTTTCTTCAGGATGGCGTTTCAGGGATACCGTATACCCCTAACACTCTAGTTTCAAACACATTCCCTTGGAATAACTTCTGTCGGTTAGACGGCGAGATTTAATGCATGCCTACTCAGATGGAGTCTCATTGTGTTCAGATGAGGATTACTCCTTAGTAAGCCTGCATAGGAGTTTGGCCTTATTTGGAAACTAGTACTCTTTAAATTAACAGGACTTAAATTAACAAGAAAATATATTTAGGGCCGGGATATTAGTTTAAACCGTCCTTTTTTATTTGGAGAAAGAAAGAAGGATATGATCATATTACTTAAGAGACCTGTTTGGCTCAGAGTTGGTACTTTTTGTGTGTGTTCACTAACATTCAAGAAGATCACATTTACTCTTGGAAAATATTGTTATTTTTTTTAATGGGGAAAATTGGACTCCCGCGAGTTAGATCTGTGCTTTTTAGGGCTAGGATGAAAATTGGACTGACACCACTTTGCACTTTAACAATCGGACTTCGTCAGGGTACAAGTTGTTTGTTTAACCCGACAGCTCCGTGCACGCCGTCGCACGCTTTACACACTCATTAAAACGATTATTCACGACCTGTCGAGTGTTTTCTAGTTCATTCACAGGAAAGACTTAGCGCTATAGGATCCAAGCGCAGACCGTCCTCTCCACTACCTCTGATGCGCTGGTATCTCCCTTCTGCAACTTGCCAAAGATTAATTTTAGCAAAAATAGTATCCCTCACACAGAAATCCTCGATACAGCTATCTAGAGACAAGACCCGCTCTCTGTAGGTGAATTTACTTCCAAGAAATATAGTCTGGAGACAGTAACCTTCCCTTGAGTTCGGAAAAAGTGACTCTAAACTCTCACATCGGCATTCAAAGCAAGGGGACAAGTTTTCAAATGTGTTAGGACAGGGGACTAAAATACCGGCCCAAAGCAGGATTGCAAATTGATCCCGGGCAGGTTCGGCCAGAAATCAAGCCCCATGGAACTTCAACGGGATGTGACTTCCAAATTACTGCGTTTAAGTTGTTGTTGTTGTTGTTGTTGTCGTCGTTTTTTGGACGCTTTTCCCAGCGACTCCAATAGACCTGACCTGGGTCCGCTCTATCTCTTCTGGAGATAGCTTTTGACAGCTCCGCGGGACACTAAACAAACGCCCTGGAGTGACTCCGTTTCTCAACTTTTCCAGCAAGCGATAAAGCTTGGGTTGGAGCTGAAGCAGAAGAATTAGGAGGTGGGGGAAAGGATCCCTAGACTAATAGGCAATAGCGTGCCTATTGTACAGAAAAATTTCGGGTAGGATGGCAGGGTATTTCTTTCCCCATCTTCAACCCCACCCCACCCCAAATATAGAGCTGAAGGAGAATGTACACAGCTGCCAAATAAGTCAGCCTGATCTAAGAATGACAAACTTACTCCCAAACACTGATCTAAAAACAGAAAAGTATAGGTAGATGTCCCAACGCCTGCGGTCCAGTGTGGACTTTTCACAGTGAGTGAGCCTCGTTGAACTCAGTGGGATTTACTCTTCAGTTAAAAACATGCAAGGGATTAGGAGATAGAGACAATGTAAAAATAAGTAGGAAGTATTCTCCCTTTTCCTTCCTTTTACTTAAAGAACTTCAAATAGAACTGCCTTCGCGAGTGCTTGGGACCATTAATTTTTCTACTACTATTATTATTATTATGCCACACAAACGACCTTTTACAATCTTGAGATACTTTAAGTAGAAGTTAATCCAGTTTAAAGTGAACCCAGAGCGCTGGTATGATAGAAATTTTACTGACTTTTGCAAAAACGGGTGATGAGGAAGCCCTTTCTCCACAGAACGGAAGACTTTATTTTGCAGCCAGACGGATTCCAAAATCAATGTAGTTTCAGTTCTACAGGAACAACCGATCTCACTACTGTCAAGGAAGGAATGGAAATCTTTTCCACTTTTGGAAAAAATGGATTGTCTGAAAGTAATTACAAAAACTAAAAGCAATTAGAGAAATCCCGATTCACTCTTGGATCCTTGCATATATAGGCGTTTGCGTGTATGTGTATATACACACATTACAAGCACAATCTATCTGTCTAGGCCTAAAGTTGACTACTAGTTCTAGCCAGAATGGACCTATTGAAGCATTAGCATCACCCATCGCCCAGCAATTGATACCATGGATTTCTTTGCTTGAGACTGGAGCTAGGCGGAATAGAAACCGGGATGGCCAGGATGTCTGAATTTTGCAAAACAAAAGGATATTATTTCAATTGAGAAATGGGGAAGGGTTAAAAACAGAGGCTTTAGGGGGTTTCTGAATTGCTCGAAAGGCAGGCAGGACTGTGAGACGCTGATGAAGATTTCCAAGAACCAGGCACCGTTAGGTGCTCTGCTAAGAGCGGCTCTCCTTCGGTTGTTTCTCCGCCAGGGCCCTTCCTTCCCCAGCACCAACCGGCCAGGATAATCTCGAGACAAAAAGAGGCCGAAATCTGTACGGTAAATGCTTCAAAGTGGACGCAAAGAAACACACCAATCAATAAAGAGGTATCCAGCGCTTGTTCTATTGATGGCGACGCGATCGATTTTTCTTTTCTTTTTCTTTTTTTCCCCCTCTTAAACCCGACAATCTACCCTCTGAGAACGTGTCTCTAGGTCATGATTAGGCGTGGAAAGTCAGGGTTTGTTTTAATCAGTCAAAAAGAAAAAAAAAAAGTAAAATGTTGTCTTTTGCTCCTGGTTACAAACGGGGACGAAAAAACAAGCACAACGTAAATAGCACAGGAAGTGGACTGGAGGTCCCAGGAGGAGGATTTTGCGCCCAAAAGGAGGCGGACACGCAAAACTTCAGCGCACTGACTTAAAGTGTGGGAGAGGCAGTCAAAGGATTATTTGACCATATCGCTGGTAAATATGAAATGCTCCGTCACTTTCTTCTTCTTTCACTCTCTCTAATAATAAACCTTACACTCTGCAGTGGGAAATGTCTTCTGGAAACAGAGAAATACCTTGCTCTCCGTGTATCTATTCCACCCTTGTCTTCCTACGCACCTAGGATAGCAGGGATGGAAATTTAACTGCGCTGTACCTTTTAGGTCTCTAAAAGTGATCTTTAGATTTCCAGTTTGTTCGATTAAATAAATGAGATTTAAAACAAAATCTCCGTTCTACGACCCCAGTCATCTTTCTTTTCTTCCTCACAGAATGTTCAGGAATCGTGCGTGTTTCCTTTGAGCAAAAAACGATCGCAACCCCTAGGGGAATAAAAAAACTCTAGGAAAGAATTCTAGCCATGATCCCTTGTTTAAAATTATTTTCTAGAAGAAAAATCACACAAGTTTAATGCGGCCTGACCTCCGTGGGGAGAAAGGTTGTTTCCCATCTTGTCCCTGCTAGCCCCGATCTCACATGATCCATAAGGTGAGGTGTATTCTACTTGATGGGAAAGAAACTTTAACGAAGAAAAGCTCTACTACGCCCTAGATTTTCTTCTGCTTTGAGATATTATGAAGAACCCAAAGCCTAGAGAGAGATTCTAAACTCCAGAAAGCAAAACAAAACAAAAATCCACCTATTTCTCAAAAACTCGCAGAGACTTAAGTGAAGCCGTCTCCCTGTTCCCAGGACAGACCCAAAATGTTAGAAAGGAACTGAAGCAAAAGAATTTTGCCAGAAAACTCAATTCCCTTCCTTCTTTGCGCTGGTCCAAACCTTCTTTGAATTCTAGCAGTCAGTTTCAGCTGAGAATCAGGGATGGACCAGTATATAATATAATCTTATTGTAGGAATTTTAAACCCATAGTACGTTTTTCTCCCGGAGCGTACAGATTAAATAAACATTAAGACTCAGGAGAAGAAAACAGCAGAAAACTTGCAATGAGCAGATATGATCTTAGAAACATGAATTTCAACCAAGGAACTGGGGCTGGATTCACGTCCAAGGAGCTGGCAGAACCTCAACTGAAGTGTCTTTACTAGACAAGACGGTCCACTTCTATTTAGAAGTAAGCGCCACTGTGTTCAACTGAACTTATTTCCAGGGAAATGTGGAAACCTAGGGTTTTCCGTGAAAACACAACACTTGCATTTGGTCGGATGGTACCCATTACAGGGTGCCAACCGAAAGCAATTTCGGCAGGACTTAAAAAAGTTGTTTTCTAAGGTTTGGTGGGGTGGAAGAATGTTGCCACTAAAATCAACCAAGATCCCAAAAGCCTTGAAGAATTGAGATAGAAAAGTGCCTTATTTTAATAAATCCAGTCGTTCTCCTATATACTTAAAGAATATACATATATTATATTTATGTATATATTTTCAAAAATCTTACTGCTGATGGATTTATTTGAAAACAATCCAGACTCACAAGTGGGAGTAAACTGATTTCTTTTTCCCCTCCTTCACGAACATATATTTATTTATATTTATTTATTCTCTCTCTCTCTCCTCCTCTTCCCAGGGGACGTTCCCTGCTTCTTCCCTCGTGTTTACCTTATATTATTGTTGCCAGTTCAGACCTGCGAGGAACCTGGGGTGCGGGGCTGCCTGGGTTTGTGTAACCTGTTCTCACGTTGTTGTCATGGAAACACAACGCAAACCTCCCACAAAGCTTTGGGTTGCCTTTGTTGTGGGAGGGCAGGGAGGCTCCAACTCTCTTCGAGGTTGATCTACCCTGAAGCCCAAGGGGTAGCAACCACCACTGCTTCTCACAACAACAATAATAGATTTATTTCGAAGCACCCTCTTCCCAGCCTTCGGTGCGCGTCTTGAAGTTAGAGTAAAAAGCTTTAAAGTTAAATGAAATGGGCAGCGGGTTATGCAACACTATTGAAATACCTCCATCCTACTTCCCACCTTTATTGAGGAAGATTGAAATGTGGCACACGATTCAGTTGGCTGTAGCCTAGATGAATCCAAATTTAATCGTGCTCAAAGTAGACCTACTGAAATCCGTGGGGCTTAAGGTCGTCATGACTAAGGTGTGCCATTAATTCCAATCAGTCGTCTTCTTTCCCTGACTAATATCCTATTGAGTTCTGGAACAGCTTGGCTGAATTAGATTTCCCTCCCTGAGATAACAGGGGGAGGAAAGGCTTTGATAATATCTCCAACTACATTTCCCCCCTCTATACCAACAAAGAATCCCTGAAAAATCTAAACCATACAGGGTGGAAATGCCAGCGACATATAGACACAGATATACAGATATGGGATATAGGTAAACATACCATGAAAGATTTCTGTATGTTATAGTCAATTTTCTTAGCATCTGAAAATCGGCCATGCGTGCGTGTATATGGCGTGCGGGGCGGGGGAGCTAGCCGTTCTTGAATTCTTGAGCATGACAACGGCGCCCTCTTCTTGCATTCCCAAAAAACAGCAGGAGAACACATCGCTGTAAAAACACACGAAAAAGAAAAGCCTGCAGTTTAAGGTAGGACGCATTCCACGTGCATTCCACAGGCCACTTCGGGCTCCAGTTTATCTCCCTAAACTTACAAACTATCTGTGTAAGCCAGCGCTCCAGAAGGTACAGGAGAGGTGACCCACTCAGCACGGGGATGATGTGACCAAAACAAGAATCAATGTTTTTTTCCTTGTTTGTTTGAATGCCTCTTTTTAGATCTGCCTCTTCTAAAACTAAATGTACCCATTTATCCTACAGGCCGATTTATCTGCAAGATGTGCCCCAAAGGTCCACCGTCTCTCCGCTGCTAATTTCATTGTGTACAAATTGCTCTGAGAGAGAGAGAAGGAAAGAAAGAAAGAGAGAGGGTGAAATTCACCCTCTTTCCACTTCCTGCAAGGGGAGATAAACCTCTCAGTACTTCATTACCGCTGGCTCTGATTGCGTTCAGCAGGTGTTTTATCTTTCCCTGCATTTCGGTAACTCAAATTGGTGTATTAACAATTAATTATTTTCTTGAGATTACAAATTACAGGAACTGGGGAATTAGGGAAAAAAAAAAAGGAGTGGAGAACAATGTATTGCTCGCTTCCCCCTGTCCCACGCTTACCTGTCCATAAAGGCTCAGCTTTAAACATTTTAAGTAATTATACTGTAGCACCTTTGAGACTGAAAGACATTTGTAGTATAAGCTTTGGTAGACTGAGCCAACTTTAGTCTATAAAAGCTTATGCTACAAACTTCTTTCTCTCAGTTAGTCTCAAAGGGGCTACAATATCCTTCTACATACTGATCGAAACTACCACAGCCCTGTCTTTGCATTTTAAGAAGAGTTTGTAAAAAGCCAAGAAGAAGGGAAGGGGGGGGGTGAGGAAGGGAAACAGCATCATGATTTCCAA
Source organism: Ctenosaura bakeri (assembly GCA_948474755.1). Lineage (NCBI taxonomy): Eukaryota > Metazoa > Chordata > Lepidosauria > Squamata > Iguanidae > Ctenosaura > Ctenosaura bakeri. The sequence goes on along the minus strand of CAOLHI010000369.1, from coordinate 300,975 downwards.
AAGGACAGACTCAAAAGTTCAATAATCAGATGTGGATGATACTCACTTTGTGATCCACAATACCAATAAATCCATTACTTGGTCACAGTCTTAGGTCTATCTCCTGCGTTGCATTCATATACCTAGGAAGAACTCAGAGGTTCTAGGTTGCTTAGTGGGTCTCCTTGTCAATTGTAGGCTTAAACCCTGCCCCAAATGGAGCCTGTTTACTAATAATTATGCTTAGGAAAGCTCAGCTTTAAGGGTAGGCGTGTTCCTTCCAGTAAATGTTTGCTCACAAGCAACAGTGCAACCTTGTACACGTCTCCTCAGAACTTAGCCCCACCGTTTTCAACAAGGCTCAGTCTCAGGTGAATGAGCCCAGGACCCATATCTATCAGTTGGGCTTTGCTGTCATTAGACATGCTTTGGGGCTCCCCGGAGCCTGATGCACACTTCAGGACCCCAACAGGCTCTCCCTCAAGAAAAAGAGTATCACAAACCAGCTCAAATGAAGGGCAAAGAAACTAATCCTAGGACTCAGGTTAAAGGTGCACACAGTTTCAACCCAAATACCAGTCACTTCTTTGGTAAAGAATTAGGTGGTTTGTGGCAGTCTCTCTCTCTCACATACACACACGTATATATATACACGCATACATAAATAGGAATAGGAACTGATAATGATACAAAGGAATAGGAAATGATAAGGATACGTTCTTCTGGGCCGCGGTCGTACTTAAGGCCGATGGAACATTTTCATCGTTTGCCCTCTACACATAGAAGAAACTCCTTCAATAACTGCGGCAAGAAATCCGAAATCATAGTCCTTTAGAAACCTTTTCTAACTTACTGCAGCTTGAATAAATACCTAGAATCAAGAATGCTTTTCTTTTTCTTTCTTTCTTTCCTTGACTTTAGTGCAGCGTTTGAGACATTGTAAAACAACTGGTGCAATGGCACATGTTTTGCACAAGCTTCAGTGAAACGTCAATAACAAAATGATGGACTTACCGCCAGATTACAGAACAAAACAAACCTGCATCCTCTCTCTCTCTCATTCGCTCTCTTTCCCTAATTACGAAAAGCAGGGCTTCTTAAACATTTTTTTAAAAAAAAATCATATGGTCTAGGTCTATTATAATGCATATCTGCCAGTCAGTCTGGTAGGCCTACCTAGTTTTTAATGTTGGCTGGATCTGTTCCGTATTTACTGGGGAGTCCCGCATTTGTCGTGACTCCCGAATGCAACATTGAGTTTAAGGTAACAGTAAAAGAGAGGCTGCATAAAGGCCTCTCTTCAGTCATGCACCTGATCGAACTCTTATTTTCAGAAGACAGAAAGAAAGCAAACCAAACGAAAAAGAGCATGTAGCAACCGAAAATCCGAAAGGAATGCCAAAGAGGGTTTATCAAGAAGGTGTGTGTGGAGGGGAGAAAATTAAAAATCTTACACTCACCAGCTCAGGAAAGGCTTGAAGGAGTCAGGCGGCCAAGCAGATCAGATTCCTGAGCTGCTCCTTTCTGTCCGCCGCAGGTACTTCTCCCCACCCACTTCAAAAGACAAAGAAAGGATTTCAGCGGCGTAAAGCTTATCTTGGTTTTCGGTCACCTCGGCTCTGTTGCTCCTGGGAAATCGTGCAAGGGGTTCTCCTTCTTGCCGTTTGTTCTGGGGGGTCTACATCAAAGGGAGAAAATGAAGAAATTTAATCTACACAGGTTGTCTTAAAATCTAGAAAAAAATACACAGAAGCAGACGAAGATGATGGCGGGAAAAGTTTTCACTTTGAGCTCTCAGGTATCTGGGAGTGCGAATTATTATTTGCTTGAACGTGCGTGCGGGCAAGGGGAGCTGGGACTGGTGAGGCCCCCCCAGGCGAAGGTGGTCGGCCATGGGGGAGAGAAGTGGGTGGTGTGCGTGATGCCTGCCTGGACGTTCACCTACCCGGTGTCCTGGATCGCTTTCGTGGATCTTCCGACAGTTCTTTCTTGCTCCCTCGATGATCCCATCTGTCTGCCGTGAAACCGAGGGCAGGTTCTCCGGTGAGGCGGTAGAAAACGCCAGGAACTCCGCCCTCTGGGCACGGTCCTCCCAAGCCAGCCAAAAGACCTACCGCCCCGTAGACTCCCCCCTCCCGCTTTCATGGAATTATACAAACTCAGCCTTCCAACGATCTTCACCTTCACCTTTCGCTAAAGCCAGAGATCTTCGCTATTTCGCCCACTTCCTTGGTCTTAGCGCGCAAAGCCCCTAAATCTCGCCCCCCTCCACTTCCTCCAGGCCCCTAAACTCAAATAGGCCCTCTTGCAAGAAAACTTCTCGCCCGACTGTGCTCTCCCTCCCAGCCAGCCACCCACCCACCCCAAGTCACCTTTCTTCACCACAGGTGGGCCTGGCTTCGGAGCTAGAGGAGGCGAGGTAAGGCGCCAGACCAGACCACCAGCCCCTGCAGAAACACACAACCAGGAGGGGAAAGAGGCCTTCATTCATATGCTAATAGGTCCACGAAGATCAATAAAAGGAAAAAAAAGGGGGGGGAATCCTGGATTATTCCTGTTCCGGTGAGTAGAAAAGGGGTAGTGTCACCCAATATGGATTAGATTTAAAATTATTTTAAAAAAATAAAAGCCCCTTTCTCCTTCTTTTCCTCCAGTTATCCAAGTTGGCTCAATTTTGAAAAAAAAAGAAGAGATAGATTAAAACTACCCAAGATCAGGAGTTAAAAACTAAGCAGAGGAGAGAGAAAGCCTCTGAAGGTCAAGTTCGCCTAGAGCAAAGCCATCAAAAGAGAAAGCAGGGACATCACCTCACCCTTTTAAACCACGTGGGCTCTTCAGGTGTGTTAAGGGTTAATTTTTTTAAAAATCAAACTCTATATTTAGTTAACACGTTTGATCAACACGCTGCGCCGCGCTCAAAGGTTAGACTGGAAAGTGTGCTTTTCCGCGCCAAATCAGACCTCTTACTCGCAGTCCGATGCTAAAGTCTTTCTTCATCTTTTTTCAATTTTTTTTTTTAAAAGAGTCTCGTTGTTTTCAGTATCAGCTTTTTCACAGGTTAGGTTGTACCCTTTCGGGAGCAACTGTAACGAAACACTATGGAAGGGAAGAGGACTTGACTTCTGAGTAAACACGCCTAGACTCGCGCTGCACGTGCACGCAGAATCAGGTCCTTGACTTCCAGATTTTAGCAACGAAGGGAACGCAATATATCTCCGAATCCCTTCATTTAATCAGGGCTTCTACAACTTTATAATTCAAGGCTTCCTTTTACAGGATAGAGGCTTTGGTTTTCTTTTCCCTATCAACTTTCAGAGTGCAGAGAGTTCCACATTTAAACAAAAACAAGTAAAGATAAAAATCCCAAATATATAGTGATGTGTATAGGTGGTTTAACCCTCCGTCCCCATAGGCTACCCCTAAAATATTAAAAAAGAAATAAACAACTGAAACAAAAAAAGTTATCTAGAACACAGGTGATATTAACACTACCGCTGTTGTCAACTATGGCGGACATTGTGCGACTGGCAACGGCGAAGAATCTTTCGCAACCTCGTGAGCACAGTTTTTAGGAAATTTCTCGTAAAATATCGGACCTTATTTCGAATATAAAATGTTCGAGTTATCATCCTCGCTGTTACGGTTTAGTGTGTGAGAGAGAAGGCCCATATCTAAGCAATACAAATGGCTGAGGCAGCCTGATAACAGACAGTAGGAAATGAAGGAGAAAGTTGGAGGTTAGGTTGTTCTTCTTGGGGGAAGAAGAGAAGACCTGGAAAATCGTCCTAACAATTGTTGTGAAAACCCAAACCAAGGCTCACTGCCCGTCAAGGTAAACCGTGGAAGGTGGGGACTACCTGAACTCTTTCTCTTCTCCCACTTTTAATACCCTGCCTTCTCCAACCGGGGCGAAGGCCCCCGAGGACTCGGGCGTACGACCGTCACCAAACAAAAGCAATCCGAGTCGCTGACAGATCAGACAGAACTCCTGCTCTTCTCTGCCGCTGGCCCCCCTCCTTTCCTTTCCTCACCCTCTCCTCTCTCCCTTCAAGGGGGAAAGAAAAGAGGGAGGAACACTTGAGTCGTTGAGGTTGCCAGGAGCCCGTTACAGGAAAACCGGAGCTGCCGAACCCAAGCGCCCCGTTTGCACCTTCCTGGGTGAAAAGCGCGCAGAGAAAGACGCAATCGCTCCACCTTTTTCCTCGAGAATGATTACCCACAAAGTTTACCTAATTAATGCTTATTAGCCAACGGGGGGAAAACCCCTCCTATGTCTTTGATTAGGCTTGCAATTATTGAACCAATCTGGCTTCGATACACCACGCTGCCTCCCCCCCCGCACCTTTCCATCCTCATTTCTACGTACACGAAAAAGAGAGAGAGAGAGAGAATTTGGATTCCAACACCCCCCCCTTTTTTTGTTTTGTTTTTACCAGTACCACTGAAATAGCAGGTTTAATCCAGGAGGTTGGATTCCCCTCAATATGCAACCCATGGCAAGTGTTAAATAATACATCAGCCTCTTTGTCAGTTGCACGACCAGACGCCTCTCCTCGTTTGTTCGGCTTTGGCAAAGGAAACCGACTTGGGACTCCATGGTGGAAGCGAACACAGATTTTTTTAAAAAAAGTTATTTTAGTTTTGCATTACCGGAAATCTTTCCGAGTGACCTGTTTCCCTAACTTGGAGTTTTGAATTATTTTTGCAGGACTTTCAAGTCCTTTGCCCCTCCCTTTCCTCTTTCTTCCTTTTTCTTACAAAAAAAAGGGGGGGGAAGCATTTAAGTAGCCTAATGCCATTTTGGGAAACACAGCGTGAGGAACGGGAGGGACATTCAGGAGGCCTTTAGGGTTTCTACCAGGGCCTGGTCACCTTCTTGTGAGACTTAGAAGAACTTTAGAAGGTTGCATCTCCCTCTCCAACCACACCTCTGCCATCCCGCCGGTCTCCCCTATCTTCGTCATCTCTCCCACCCTCTTTTCTTCTGGTTTCTTTTAAGAATATAAACTCTGAGATAAAACTGTTCGCCCTCCCGTTACCTCAAAGTATGAACAGTGGCGCTTTTGCTCCCCTCCATCACCTCACCTGCCTTCACCCCCACCCCAATTTCTTTTCCCCTATTTTATTCAGACCTCCTTCTCTCTCTCTCTCTTTTCTCCCCCCCCCCTTTACGGAGATCTCGTCTTTAAAGCGTTCGGGCGATAGCATCTCCGGGCAAGAGCTTATTTTTCATTCCCTCATTGTGAAGAGAGAACCAGCCTTATTGCATGACCGCCAAACACTTCACAGACTACACAATTGTAACAAATGAACAACTTGTCCGCCGCGGACTCTCTGCGGGAGCCAATTAGCTAGGAAAAACCCTCTCTGGCCGAGGTTGGTTAGTTTGGTGTTTTCCCCCAAGCGATTTGTAAAAGAATCGCTGCCCTTCTTTTCCAGAAATTATTCTTAAAACCGGACCCTTTTTCCTCCCCAGGCCTCTTATAACCCCAAGACGATCTCCAAAACGCATAAGGAGGGACCCGCGCCTTACATCAGTTTTCGAAGAGGCTGCTGAGCTTCAGATCAAGAGCTCGGAAGGACAGGAGGCCTATCTCCCTTTGTCATTTCTCTATCTGTACCTATAGACAGATTCATTTCAGGGGAGAGCAGGTCATTAAAGGTGAAAATCGACGCAGAGCTGGTGACATCACGGCAATATTATCCCTCCTTCTCCCCTCCCCCCAGTCCAACTGGGTTTTTAAAAAATAAAAAGGAAGGAAAGAAAGAAGGAAGGAAGGGAGGAAGGGGCGGGAAGGAGAAAATACTTTTACTTTTAAAACATTCCTTGCATTAGAATCTGCCTATTTAGTCCATTCTCAAGTGGGAGAGAAATGAAACCGAACTGCATTTGTGTACACACAGGGCCACACCACAATCGCGCATATCCACACATCCAAACGCACAAAGGGACGCGGATATAAACCGGCCTGCCTACCACCGAAAGATGGAAGGAAGTCTGACTCTCAAACAAGTTAGGCCCCGCAGAGTTCATTCGGACTAACTTCCGGGCAAGGGGAGAATTACAACTTTCCTTTGAAGTCCGTGGATTTTTTTTTTTGGGAGCGGGGAGGTATTGTTTTTTTATTTCCAAGCCAACATGGTTGGGGGGGATTTGTGACGCGCTGGAATAAGAGGTCGAGGGCGCCAGCACGGACGTGTTTCTGCTAACGATTAAAAGCAAAACCAAACACACCGCCGTCAACGCAAGCAACCCTTTCCAAAAATAACGAGAGCACACTGGGCGCTAAGACTGCATCGCCTACACTGGGCCAAATCCGCTCTCACGGTTGTTGGGTAAATACATTCTTTTTAAAAGTAAACTGTGTAAATATGTAATTAAAATCTTTAAAACGTCTTAATTGGCTCCGATTCGGAGAGCTGAAGGAGATCTACCACTCCTCTAAACGCTTAAATCTTGTTCTGGAGGTTTTTTCCCCCTTCTCTCTCCCCTCTTTTTTAAAGACAGGAATTAGGGCAAAATAGCTAGCAACGAGGGGAAAAAATCCGGGTCTAAGATTATAGGCTAGCTTTGCTTTTCTAGGGATTTAAAAATATTTTGGATGTTAAAATGTCCTGACAAAAGAGACAAAAGGACTATCGAGTATATATGAATTTAGCCTATTTTTTTTTATTTCTGTGTGTTCATAGTAAACATTTTTTGTAAGTGACAAACACGGGCATATGACCACAGTATCACAATCAAGGTTTTTTTTAAAGACGACATTAACAATCACTCAAATTTATGCGGCATTTGCGCAACACAGGTTACATATTTGCAAGGTTTACCTATAAGTACAATAGGTATTAACATTTCACTACATTTAAAAAATAAAAAATAAAAGTGACCTGTTAGTGACCACATACATCAAAATATACACAACACAAACTGAAGGCAATTCATGATTATTATTATTATTTTTAGTCCCCTTGGATTCATTTGAATGGGCAGTGTTGCAAAACTGAAACGATAGGATTGGGGCTTTCTTTTTTTTTACTTTATTTTGAAGGGCGAGGGACCATTTAGTACAAGGAATGCATTTGCTAAAACCCAATCTTTGGTCTAAAAGTAAAACAAAAAGAAAACAAAATAAAGAGGAAAGAAAAGGAAGCGAGGGACGGGGGGGAAAGAAAGAAAAGAAAACCGGTTCTTTCCAAAAGTGAAGGACAAAAGAATGAATCCACGGCCAAAATGTTGCATTTGGGCTCCTCTGTCTAATTGGTTTGCTTTCATACAAATGACAATTTGCATCGTGCCGTTCATCAATTCTTATTTTTATTTTTTTTTTATTTTTCATCGTCTGCACCCACCAACAGATCCATGATAACTTAATAATACTGCAAACATGGAAAATCTGGCGGCTTGGCGAGTCATAGCGGAGACAAAATGGCCAAAAAAGAAAAAAGAGCAGTCATTATTTTAGATACACATTTGACTAGATCTTTTTTTCCCCCTTTCCTCAACTGCACCGTCTACAAATGCATTCTTCCCATCTTTCCACACTGAATGACTCGCCTCACTTTGTCGGCATAATAAACAACCTTAAAGAGACTGAACAAACGTACAGAAAAGAGAAGAAAGGATGGAGGGTGGAGGGAGGGAAACTTAATAAAAAATACCTGGACTTTTTTTTTTCAATTTTTTTTTCCTGGGTGAGGTTTTTGTTTTTTTTTTTGTCTTGTCTTTCGGTTTCGTTCTCTCTCTCTCTTTTTTTTGTATATATATATATTGTCTCGTTCGCTCTCGCTCGCCCCTCGCGCGCTCTCGCTCTCGCTCTCGCTTCAATTAGCATTTACAAGGGTAAAGGTGTGTAAAACGTTCACTTACAGTCTCGGACTCCCCGGGAGGTTAATGTATTAACGGGTTGGAGGAAGAGCCCTGATTTTGATGTGTGAAATAATCAGAGAGTCCCCCGACAGTCCCGTGGTAAAACTCGGCAAGGAGGGTCTTAGGGACTCGCAGGGGAGCGTGGAGGAGGGCGCCTGCGGCGAGGTGGACGAAGAGGCGGCCCGTCCCGTCATCGAAGTGCTGCTCTGGGAAGTCATGGACGGGTGAGGGACGTGGGGGAAAAAGTAACTGGTCTGTCCGGCCGCCAGGAGGTTGACGGAGCAGGGGTTGAGGGAGTAGGTGCCGGAGCAGGGCACGGACAAGCCGCAGGGCACCGAGGCGGCCAAGGCCGCGGCCGTGAGGTGGTGCGTGGCGTAGGGGAGTTCGCCGTTGACGAGCCTGTCCACGCTCAGGCCGTTGGAGGTGGAGAAGGAGTGGTTGTTGCCCAGGGAGTTCTGAGTCAGGACCGAGCTGTAGGGCATGGGGTGGCTGGGGTAAGCCGAGGCCGTCCCGTTGTAGCTCAAAGTGCTGCTGGCCCGCGGGTGGTGGAGGGAGAGGAAGGGGGACATGGGCCAGTACAGGGAGCCCGCCCGGTCCATGAAGGTCAGGCCGGTGGAGGTGAGGCGGGCGCCCCGCTTGAAGGCCAGCTTGGCCCGGGAGGTGGTGGAGCGCCGCCGGAGCTTGCCGGTGGTGCCGCCGATGAAGACGTCGTCGCTGGACGGGTCCAACATCCAGTAGTTGCCCTTGCCCGGGTCGTCGTAGTGCCGGGGCACCTTGACGAAGCACTTATTGAGCGAGAGGTTGTGGCGGATGGAGTTCTGCCAGCCCTGCTTGTTCTCCCGGTAGTAGGGGAAGTTCTTCATGATGAACTCGTAGATGCCGTTGAGGGTCAGGCGCTTCTCCGGGCTCTGCCGGATGGCCATCATGATCAGGGCGTTGTAGCTGAAGGGCGGCTTCTCGTACTTGCCGTTCTTCTTCTCGCCTTCCTTGCCCCCGCCGCCGCCGCCGCCGTCGCCTCCGCCGCCCTCTTTGGCCCCGTCCGACGCCCCCTTCTTCTCCTCCGACGGCCCTTTCTCCTTGTCCTCCAGCTCGGCGCCCGACCCGGGCTCCCCTTTGCCGGCCAAGAGGTCCCCTTTGGCTCCCACCACGTCCATCGGGCCAGCCGTGGCGGGCGCCCCGGAGGCGGCGGCGGCCACAGCCACGCCGACCCCCACCCCGGGGGGCTGGAGCAGGAGCTGGTTCTTCTCCTCCTCGTCGTCCTCCTCGGCCGGGGTGGCTCGCTGAGACTGGGCTTGCTGCTGCTGCTGCTGCTGGGAGGCTTGGTGGTGGTGGTGGTGGTGGTGATGGTGGTGGTGGTGGTGGTGCGGGTGGTGGTTGTTGTGGTGGTGGTGGCTGTGGTTGTTGTCGCTTTGGACGGCTTCCGGCACCAGGCTGTTGATGCTAAAGGACGACTTGGGCAGCATTTTCACCTCCTTCCTATCGCCCATGTCCAACATCACCCACTTCAAGAGGCAGCGGGGGAAAGTTGCCCGGCCGGGAGGAAGAGGAGAAAGAGGTGGTCGTGGAGGTCGTGGCGGGGGACGCTGCTGGATCCGTCCTGGAGGGCGCAGCGGCGGCGGCGGCGGCGGACGGCGGCGGGAAGGCAGACGCAGCAGCAGCAGCAGCAGCAGCCGGGCGCTTGGACCACCAGCTCCAGAGCGTTGCGAGGCATGTAGCAAAAGACCGGAGCTGACGAAGGAGGGACGGAAAAGACAAGACGGACCCGGCAAAGCAAGGCGAGCCAAAGGCAACAGGAGGGGATGGGGAAGGGTGGGGGGGGACACACTCAAAAATGTCCCCCCTCAAAAAAAGGAGAGGAAAGGGGGCAGGTTTCCAAGGGACGGTAAAAGGTGGCGGCCCCCCTCAAAACCATAAAATTGCAAAAAGGAACCCCTCGTCTCTCCCTCTCTCTCTCTCTCTCTGTCCAAACTACTTCATGGTGCCTGGAACCCCCCGAGTCCACCCGAGCAAGGGAGGGGGGTGGGGGGGAAATCGGCAACCGGGGCTGCGGATCAGAGCAGCGGCGACAGCTTTCGCTACAATTAATTTCGGAGCTCCAGACACACACTAGGGCTGTAAAAAAATTTTTGGTTTAACCTTTCCCACCGGTTAGCCAATCAGAGCGCACGGCGTGCAGGGACGTCTCCCTTCCGGTCGCCCAATCAGCGGCGCGTTTTCTCCTCCTCTTCCCCTCGCGCTTTCTCTGGCCTCTTTCCTTTCACCCTTCGCCAGCCCCCCCTCCGGGAGAGCGCAGGGATACCTAAGTGGGAAGGCGCAGCACTGCGGCAGGTTACCTCCTCGCCGTTCGTCCACCCCTCCCCCCCAACGGTTTTTAAGCGCACGGCGTCTTGGCGGAGCCCCCGCCGTCCCCCGGCCCGCGGGCGAAACGCTCGACTGTTCAAGACAGCCCCTTCCTCTATATATAGGAAAATAAACTTTCCTGGCACATTTGTTTGTTTGTCTTTCCTGTCGGGAACTGAGGGAGCGGATGGAGGGGGGAGGAGGAAAGGGAAGGAAATGGTGGCTGAGGTAAAGGAGGCACTACTTTGCGGAACCAGCCGCGCCGGTGTGGTGGGGCTGCGCGTTGTAGGCCTTTCTCGCGCCGGCTCTTTCGACCTGCTTGGTATCTTCGTTTTAAAGGAAAGGGGAGGGGAGGCGCGGAGGTGTATGGAAGCGGCGGGAGGAGGAGGGGGAATTTTAAGCCCACCACCTCCGTCATGGCGGGATTTTGTTTGCCTCTAAAATCGCGGAAGAGGGAGGAGGGGGCCTTGGCGAGGCCGGAGGTGGGGAGCGGAGGAAGGGGTCGCGGAGAGGAGTGACTTAGGGCGCTGGCGGCCCTTTTTTTTTTTGGCTCCCGGCGTCTCCCTGGCGTGGAAGCGGCGCTATGGAGGGGACCCCGGGTAGGAGCGAAGCCGCTTCCAAACCCTTCTGAGGCGGCGCTGAAGGTTTGGCGTAGGAACGGGGCGTTTCTGCCTGCCCAAGCGGGGTGCGGGGGATCCCGCGGTGGTGAAAAGGCTTTAAATGAGTAAATAAAACGAATAAAATAAGGTAATGGAGATTCATTTTTAACTCTTCGCATTATTTCTTCCGGCTTCTTTCCCCGGTGAATTTTGTTCGTCTTGTGATGTGGTGACTGCTGCCGCACCCCCCCCCGCGTTTCCCTGTCGGACAGTCCCCGCCTTCGCTCGCTGGCCTCGGAAGGAAGGAAGTCCCGTTAGGATGCGCCCGGGGGTTTTCTTCGCAGGCTGAGAAGGAAGCCCTTCTCAGGCGAGTGGCCACTGGCACGTTGTGGCCGGCCTAGGACCAAAGGGATCAATGGAAGCCTCGGCTCTTCCCGTCGCGGGGACATATTTTGTATTGAGGAGCGGATCCTGCGCGTGGTTTACTTGGGAGTAAAACGCACTTCGAACAGTGGGGCTTGCTTGGAAGGCCTTTGGCAGACAGTATGCTTAATGTGTGTGTGTGAGAGAGAGAGACCTCTCTCTTTCTGTCCCAGAGCATCCATTTCCAGCTAGGAAAATCTCTCTGCCTGTTCACCTAGCTATCATCGACCATAGTAGGTGGACGCCCGTCCACAATCAAATATCATACTTTTTTTTTAAAAAAAAAAACTAAAATCTTTTTAAGTTTCTGAAACATTTTTTTGTTCGTCATTTCCTTTTTTTTTTTTTTTTAAATTATTGGTGGGAGAGTTATGAGGGAGGGGGTAAGAAAAGTAAGCTAAGGAGGATAAACGATCTGGTTTTGTCTCCCGGGCTGTCCCACATAATGTGGTTTAAGCTCATAGGAATGGAAAGAGGCGAGCTTACGGGGAGGATTTCCTTGAGCGTTAATCATCCGGATCAAATCCTCGCCTTCCCACCTGCACGAGACGTGCGGAAAGCAAGCAAGCCCCCAAAAATCGAGAGCGCGAGATGTCACCGGGGGTGGGCGTGTAGAGTGGCGGCGGCGAGCAGAATAATATCCGGATCAAAGTTAAAGTAAAGCTGTCATCGCTTTATCCCCAGCACGGCATCGATGCTTTGGACGGGCACCGGTGTAAAGTTGGGCCGCGGAAAGACGGGCGATGGAAAAAGGAGGAGAGGAAGGAAGAGAAATATTGAGGGAATAAAAAAAAAATGCAGGTCGCTTTTAGTTCCTGCTCTCCTGAGGAGGGCAAAAATCAACATGAGCTTTAAGTGTGGTGGAGGGGAGAGGAAGACCACGCGCAATGGGGTGATGCCGTGAACTCCGTGGATTCGGTAACCTCAGATGACCTTGTCTGAATAGTGTGTGTGTGTCTGTCTGTCTGTAATGGCACACATCTTGCAAGAGCCTGGGAGGGATGAGAGGCATAAGGGAGATCAGAAGCAACAACAATCTCCCCTTGTGCCTCAAATATGGACTTTTAAAAATAAATAAATAAATAAAAGGTTTTTTGATCGATTAAATACTGTGATGACATTCCTCGCTAACTTCTGATATTATCCAATCTACCTGTTTGGAGGTCGTAGAAAGTAGATAAGTGATTGCTGCTATTATCATCATCGTCATTATTATTATTATTATTATTATTATTATTATTATTATTATTATTGTTGCTACTATTACTATTATTCCTTTATGGTGCTTGACCCTTTCGGTTTTGTCCTTCGGTTACTCTGGACTAGCCTTTTCCTTCTCGAACTCGGATTCTGGGATAAGGATCGCTTAGGTAAACATTTACTGATGTGGAGCAACGATTCTATATGATATGCAGGAAGGAAAGTGTTGATTAACACAGAAGGGGGAAAAAAGCGAAATTAGCTGATTGCATGCTCATAAGTGCAAGCTGTCATTGAACTGCTTTTAAAATAGACACAGCTGGGTGTTTGTGTTGCAAAAATTCTTGTGTTTTTGCTAATACTGAAATAAGCATGATTTTGTATACCAAACATTTTCGGTTCATTAAAATTTGTAATCTGCTCTGGTTGTGAAACACAAAGAGAAGCAACCGATTCCTTTGGCTGTCGAATTTGCTGATATGATATTAACTCAATCAGGTCTTGACAATCGGGGCCATTGTGGCTCATCCAAGCTGTTTGATCCATTTAATACACAAAATGCCCAACGTGGGCATTGTTTGTTAACATGGGATGGTCCCCTCCCCACGCACACGGCTCTCTCATACACACCCCAAAGTTTTACACGCAGAGACACACCCCTCCCTCTGCAAAAGAACAGGAGAAGAACACTTGAGGTCTGTGGGACTAAACTGGCCTGTTGGAATTTTAATCCTCTGAAGAGTTTCTTAGGTCAGAGTTGAGTTTACATTGTCCTGGGATCTAGCGTGAAAACGAAGTGCGGGGTGGGTAGCCAAAAGAAGCAGAACAAACATAAATAGTAAAAATAAAACCAGAAGCCCCTTCCCTAGCGCCCAGAATTACTACTTTCTTGATCTACTTTCTCTAAAGTTATAGACATCAAATATCAACTATTATGGCCCCCGCTTTAGACTCCAAAGGTGGCAGATAGGAAACAGGCCGATTGAACCTCGCCCTAATTAAAACCGAAGCAGTGAAACCGGTTGTTCCTCGCCTCCCGATTGTGTTGCTGAACTTGAACTGTGTTTGGATTGAAGTACGGAACTCGACGTGTGTCTATAGAAGCAGCAATGTAGTGTTAGCCTGGCAAGGCAGCCTTCTCGATGCTTCTCTTCCGGGAAGTGATGGTGGAAGAGAAGACTGTATGAGGTGCAATTCCTAAATAAATAAACCCCTCCCTTGGCCCCACCCCCGCGAATGACTGAGGTAGTGATTTCGTGGCTGTTGATTGTTCACGGATCCTCCAGGCAAACTCTGTGGCGCACAAGTTCCCTGGAAAACAGAAACAAACAAACCGCGCGCAAACTAACGGGAAACGTTCCTGTCCCAGACGCAGCGTTAATAAACCCCAGCCAAGAGCGGTGTCCTGGGGAAACATTGCCAGAGACGCCCCCCATTCAATACTGGAATTGAAATGGTACATCCGTTTCTCTTCTTCAGCCATGCAAAGTAGCTTAAATGGGCGAAAAAGGAACCAGGAGTAAATAATTCGCGTTAAATTTCTGCGAGAGGGGAGGGGTCTCAATCAATTATAAGCCCTTTGACAGAACAATGTTAAGCCTGCCCAGCTGAGTTTAGTGGAACATCTGCCTATACACGGCTACGTCCCATTGCTTTCGATGGGAGAATGCCTCCGCTCTTTAAATCTCCCATTGCGACCTGGAAATAATTCTTGGTGTTCATTGCGGCTTCCCCTTTCGGAAGCTGCAAAGAGACGAAAAAAGTTACAAACATACTAGCATCTGTGACGGACTCCGTGTGTCTCTGTGTGTGGTGTCCTAGTTAGAATTTCCATGTGCCTCTCACTGGGAGAGTGAAGAGTGCTGGAAAAGGGGAAAGGCTGGATTTAGGACGGGAGTGCCCTCCCCTTCCTTTCTAAAGAGAGGGTCGAGGAACAATAGGACTAGTGGAAAGGGGCACTGATTCCTTTGTCGTCTGAAAGAGAAGAATTTCCCTCCAACTTCAGCGACCGTTTCTGGAAGTGAGGCTTGGGCCTAAAGGAGAAGAAATCAAAAGCTAGCAAGATATAAAGTGGTCCCTTTAACTGTTCTCCCTGACTCCAGGAATAGATGAACCAGATGGCAGAACGGCTTACTCCTCTTTTAGGATGGTAAGGGGAAACCATGACGTCAGGGTTTCCAGCCCTACACAGCTCTCCTTTCCCCATAACTTTCCCGGCACTTCAGAATTCTTTTTAGTTCTTCTCAAGCAAAAGTGGAATTTTTAAAAAATTGTGGGTCCAGTCTTTAGAAAATCCCACCTGATCGCCAAGTGAATGGACAAGGGCTTGCGATGAAGCGACAGAGTTTCGAGATTTTAGAGTTTTGTTTGTTTTGTTTTTGGTCTGAAAAAAAAAGGATGGCAGAGACTCTCTTGGTTCCACCAGTACAAGCGCAGAAGGGCTTCCAGCAGAGCCATTAGCTTGCCAACTGAAAGGGAGCTTCCTCAACCATAGTCAAAGGCACTGAATAAACTTGAGTAGGGGGCCCTACTCCCCCCAGCCCGCCCTGCCAAGACACTGCTTCCGGAAGAATGACAGGCAAGCAAACCCAAGAATAAGATGTGGTAGTCCTAGTCCTGGTCCCCTTAGGTGTGCACGGGGAGATCCAGCGCTGTGGGCACCCCTGCCCTTTCTGCCTCATCCAGCGGCGGGCTTCAGGGAGAAGATGGAAGGACGAGAAAGGAGGGGGAGTGATGTGGGCAGGAAGGTGGTAACGGTAGGAAGTGAAGACGAGGAACAGATGCCAACGGGGTCGCGGGGGACGGAAAGGAAAGGGCAAAGTAGGTAGGTACTCGCGTCCCGACGTACGTACCAATAGGGCGGGGGGCATTAGAGACATGTATGGGGGAGTAGAGAGAAAGAAGGAAGCAAGACAGGAAGAGAGAGAGAGAGAGAAAAATGAACAGATGGGTGGGTGAATGCATGGAAGGAAGGGAAGATGCTAAACAGAGAGATACAATGAAGAAAGAAGGAAGGGAGGGAGGGAGAGGAAAACTAGACATGGACGGATGAATGGATAGACGGATGAATGGAAGGAAGGATGCTAAAGGAATAGATACAAAAAGAAAAAAAGAATGAAAGAAAGAGAGAGAGAAAGTGGGAGAGAGAGAGGACGGAAAACTGGATAAACCGGTGGAAGGAAAGGAGAAAACCAAAAGACGGAAGGAATGGAGGAAGGAAGGAATACAAAAGCAAATAATACAAAGAAGACGTGCAGGAAGGAAACTAAACAGATACATAGATAGCAGGAAGGAAAGAAGGAAGGAGTGGATAGATACGAGGATAGAAGAAAGGCGAGTGGATAGGAAACCGGTCGGAAAAAAGGATATAAGGAGAGAAGGAAGTAAAAAAAGTGGACAGGAAGATGGCTGCAAGGGGTGGGGAGAGATCCTTCTTCCTTATCCCTCTCCCACCCTTAATTCTCATCCCTGCTGTCAAGAAGGTCTCCTGTCTGTCTAGCCAATGCTGGCATCGTCCTGAGCAGCAGGGAACAGCGCGAACATTTAGTGATTAGAAGTTTCCCCATTTAGCGTCTTGCAAGCCTTCTTCTGTGGGTTTTGGTTACAGGTTCTACGATTAGGTTTGCGAGAACAGTAGTGAACTAAACTTCCCAGTAAGAGGTCTTCACACCAGGGAAGTGTTACTTTGCCGCAGCAGCCCTGCCTCGTCACTCATTAGGAAGCCGCAGGTTGTCAGCGGCTTCTCCTCTTGGCGCGCACGCACGGGTGCGCGCGTTCACACACACCACACGCGCGCACACACACACGAGCCCCGGCGCTGAAACTAAATTAAGAAGCACATGATTAAGAGACAAGCGTCTACGGGGCCTGTCATTTCAGCATCCTTCCATCATAACATTGTGGCACAGGGAAATTTGCTTGAAAACCCTTGGAAAAAAAATCGATGGAGCAGAGAGCCTAGGCACAAAGAGAATGAGTGAGAGAGAACGCTTTGAGTCTGAGAACGGCTTGCTTCGGATTGCCTTTGGAAGAGGAGGGAGAGGAGAGGTTGGCAAGAGCCCAGAGGTCTCCAAGGACTTCTTGGAAACGCGTGTACGGATCTCTCGGCGATGAGCGAGCAGGTATGTGGGCAACGACAACCTATGTGTGTGTGTCTGTTTGTCTGTCTGTGGACAAGACATTCCAAATGATCCTTAGGGGGGAGCGGGAGGGAAATAACCCAACCCACCCAGCAGAATTTCTCTCCAGCAGGCTCCGGGGGAAGTCCTCGTCATGCGCGAGCTGTCTGGAACTCGAAGTTCCCACCGGATGACTAATGTTTCTTGGCGGGGGGGGGAGAGGAGGAGACAGAGGCGGCGGCGACACATGCCGCGTGTCCCAGACCTTGCGATCGATACTCTTTCCCGTGCAAAGCTTTGCAAGAGTCCACCTGAGACAATTTTCTTCTCCTTTGCTCGATATGCACTGCGCCTTCCTCTTCGGCTCTTAAAGCGTTATTTGCTTTTAGAATCCGAGAGACATCCTTCTCCCTGGAATGCTTCTGGACTTTGGCAACCCCCAGCTACTACAAAAGCAATGGGGCGTGGGCAGGGTCCCCGAGAGCACCCCTCTGTCCCGGAGCGTTGTTCGATATAGACATGTAGGCTTGAAAGTCAAGTTTATCTTCGGCTTACTTCCAAGAAAACAGGCGAGGGTGTGGGGGACAATGGAGGGGTGGAAGAGCAAAGGGGGAAGGACGCCTTCCGTGTCTCTCCCCATGGTTGATACGTCGCAGGCTTCCTAGTTACACAGAGTTCTCTTCTGGAGAGAAGAATCAGTGCAACAAAGGAGGCTGAACAGAAGCCGTCCAACCGTTCCTTCCCAAGGGACTCAGTTAAAATCGGGCAAACCATTTGTTAAGGAAGGAGAGAAGGGCATCTAAGCAGGGAAATACATTTCTTATTCTTGTGAGAAACGCGGGGCGGGGCGGGAAGAGGAAGAAGAAGAGGCAGGTATCACGTAATCAAACTTTCCCACTTTTTCCAACTGCCCGAATTACTCCCCTGAATTCATCAGAGTCCCAAGGAGACAGAGAAGGAAGGCTTTTAAGCAAGTTAAGAATAACGGGAACTGGGGAAGAAAGTCTTGAGTGCTGATACACCTTGCCTCAGGGCTGCGCCGCAGTGTGGCACCCTTTACCTTTGCACGCTACCTTACGGTCTCCCTCTCTAATCTGTTAGTGTTAAGGAATTCGCTGTTTCTCACGCGTTAGCGCCTGAGAGTCGCGCAGCGCTTATGAAACAAATGCTCATTCGCGTAGTGGTTTGTTGAAAAACGATCTTCTACACTCCAGATAAACCTTCACAGGAGAAAAGTTCTGTATTATTTCCATTTGTGTTAAGTATTTAGTATTATTTACGTTATTTATGCCTCTGTGTGTATGTGTAAATGCCTGCTTCCGTCCGTCTCCTTTTGACCGTGTTTCAAACGATAAGAAAACTGGCATTTCTAGGATGGGACCCTCAGGTTGCCAAGTTGTGGCCTCGTGTGGAACCTATTTCGAAGAGGCGGTGTCTCCCCCGACCGTTTCCCGCAAGAGAGGTCGTGTGCAAGCAGCTACTTGACAAAGGGCAGTACGAAGTCTAGAAACCAGCGCGCCTGTTCTGTCCGTCGTCTCTTTCACACAAAAGCTTCAGCCTCGTGGGGAGAGGGAATCGCGCTTTCTTGTCCGCTCAAAAGGGAGGTAAATTATGACGAAAGAGGTAAAACAGAAAAAGAAAACTTTTGGAAATATCGTCTAGTTCGTAAGTGAGAAGCACTTCTCCCAAGGCAATGCCTTTAAAATAAGGGATACGTTTCCTGGCCAGGAAAAAAAAAAAGAGTAGGAAAAAATGAAAAAAGGTAGAGCCTGCAATTGTATCAGCACAGTTACGTAGGAGTAAGTTGCACTGAGCACAGTAGGTCTTACTTCCAAGTAAATATGCGCGGGCTTTCATCACTGTAAATTCAGAAACGGCCCCTGGAGGTTTTTCCCCCTTAAGTTTTCTGTTAACTCTCGGATTTTCAAAACATAGAAATATTAGACCGTTCCTTTTCTTTCTCCTCTTTTATTGTTAAGATAGTTAATATAGATACACCTTCCACTGACTATGGATGAGGCGTTCTTTGACAGAGCCCTTAAGGCAGGCGAATTTAGAAAATGAGAAAGGGAGGTTTTAATCTTTTATTTTTCAAGGAGCGCAGTAAAATCGAGGAAACATCAAGATCCACTTCGCTTTAAAATAACACAATCCAAACCCAGCTGCCTAAGTAGTATTTCTTTTTCTCCCAATTTGGAAACAGGACAGATTTAATTCAGTCCAAGCGACGGATTCTTTTCCTTCTGGGGGGTCAGCGCCGTGGGTTATAAGGGTCAGAATCGGCGTGCCTCGCTTCGCAGCCCGACGGCGGAACTGCAGAACGAGGGACAAGAAGGCATCCTTTGTCTATCCCAGGGGACGAGAAAAGTTCAAGAACTGATGGCCGGGTAGTTTGTTCCGAGATCTCGCTCCCAGCGGATTAAATTCTCCCTACTATTCCCCCTACTAGATTGAGGATGGTAACCTTTCCTCCATCACTTCGATTGCCGGACTTCGCGCTAGGAAACCTGGGCTGTGCGTTTCCGTGCCCGTCCGTGTGTGTTTCTAGAGGGCACAGGAAATGCCAGTTTTCTTGGGTCTGATTGCCAAGCCTCGAAATGACTTGCTTTACAAGCCCTCCAACTAACGGTCCAACGCAAGAGATTGCAAATAAACAAACGCAACACTTCAAGGTGTCTCCCTGGCCGTTAACCCCTAACTAACACACTGGGGGTTCGGAGAGGCGAGCCGGGGGGAAGGCAGCGAATGAGGGACTTTTGTATGTCTGGGGAAGGAGGAGGAAGGTAAAGGCGAGGAGCTCAAGTGTGCCTCTGCTTTGAGGCCCAGCAAAAGTGGCCTTGGCTCCCCCCACCCCCTCGATCCACCTTCTTCGACATGGGCTCCAGTTGGGTGAGAATATTTATCGAGGGAAGGACGAACGCTTTGGAATGGTTCACAATTTCTAGAACCTTGAGGGCGCTCAGGTAATATTTATGTATGGGTTCATTCCTTCCTGTTCCCCTCTTAGAACACTCCCTGTGGAATTTCCGCCTAATGTCCACAGCTTGAACCTGACCAGTGTATCTCAAAACGCCCTCTGGTTTCAACCAAACGAGGGTGCAAGAGAAAAATGGGAATTAAAGGGGGAAAAATAAAAAGGGAAAGGAAATCAAGTTTGCCCAAAAGTTGTCTCGCCCTCTGACTAAACTTTGCAGATGTCCTCCCTCACCCGCCTTCTCTTTTGCCACATGTCTTGGCCAAAGTCTGTGTAGAGTTGTCTTCTAGGAAGGAATTTCCAAAGAAGTAGCCGTGTTAGTCTCTTGCAGCATAAAAAGGAGGACGGGAACGAGGGAAAAAAGAATGTGGCAGCACCTTTGAGACTAGCTGGCACTTATTTTAGCGTGAGGCTTCGTGGATGTAAACCCCCTTCTTCAGATGCAGAACAGGGTAAGATGAAGGCCTCAGGTACAAAGGTAGTGAAGCTCAAAGCAGGAACAGCCCAAGGTTCTCTGGAGTCCCGTATCTCTTTGACTCTTCTTAGCATGCCAGTGATAATAACGATTTCTCTGGTGCACGTTAAATACGAAGAGTGGGGCGGGTGAACGGTACCAATGGCAACTGAACTATGAAATTATTTTGTTAGTCAGGAAATCCAAGCAAATGGAGAGATCCTTCGGGGCCACTCATAAATCTGGTCTGTGTCCTCTCTGCACGTGTGTAGTTTCTCCAAGGCTGCGGCATAATTTCACGCTCTGTCCCCTCTCGATCTTAAAACCTTTCCTAAAGCCTACGGTCTCCTCGGGAATTTAAGCCTCCATTCACCCTTTCCTCCTAAAGTAAAAGCGATATTCTAGTTCTCACCGATTTTCATGGGATACACGTGCAGGCAAATCTGGGGCATGTATAGTTAGAAGTAAGTACTGGGCAGAGTGAAACTTTTTGCGGGCTAAGTGTGCTTGAGACAGTTTAATTCTCCCGCGTTAGTACACAGGCACACACGATTAAATACGGTTTATTCCATCTGTTTTGTTTCTGTTTTTCAAACTGGGCGATCGAAGATTTCCCAGGTGTAGAATTATACGCTGGCTACCGTGTGATCCTGAGTCTTTCTGTAAAAGTCGAATTAATTTGTTTAGGAGTAAATCAGTGGAACTTGGTAACGTGTGAAAGCGGTTAGGTTACAGCGTTGGCAAAAGTGCAGCTAGGGCAGGGAGCAAAATGAGGGCATTCCCACCCAAACAAGAATTCTGCCCCCACTCCCGAAATTTTCCTTCAAATTTCTAGCATTGCAGTAATACAAAACTTCAGTTGCGGTTTTAGAAATAAAGCTTAGACATCCAATGAAAAGGGCCAGGCGAACTTACTAAGGGAATGCGGACGCAGCAAAAATAAGAGCACTGAGTGTGAAGGATTTTCAGCTTCTCACTCTCTTGCAGCGCTAGGAGTTTGACGACTGCAGAAAAATTTCTTTGAGGGGCCAGGATTCTTATTTGGAAGTGTAGTGCTTTCATTTTTCCTCCACGCACCTACACGTGAGCTTCGGTCATTACAAAGCAACTAACATCTGAAGGGTTTGCTTCCTCTCTATACATCGAGCAGGAGGATCCCGATCCTTCTGAAGCACATTAACGAATGAGTAAATCGCGACGAAGTGAGAAGGTTTATTTCTGCCCTTTGAAGCTGTCTGGTTTCCAAACCAAGGGCGCAGAAAACCTCAGCTTTAGAGGAAAGGGGTTTTAGGAAAGCTGTAAACCATCTCTGCAAAACTCATTCGGCACCTTAAGTCATCTCATCTCCGATCTTAAATCACTGTCCGGAATTTAACTTGGTACTATAATAGTACCTTCGACACGAGTGCAGTTATGGGGGCGGGGAGAGGGCAAAATAGGACATTGAACCTCAAATAAGAATTCTGCCCCTGAAGCGAAAAAAATTCCCAAAGTCTAAAATTTCTAGCACAGAAGTAACGTCAAACTTCAGTTGATCGTTCAGAAATTCGGCTCAGGCATCTGAAGTAAAATGACCAAGGGAATGTTAACACAACAAATAGAAGTGTTCTAGGTGTGTGAACGATTTTCAACGTCCCATTCTCTGCAAAAGCGAGAAATTTGGAGACTGAAGGAAAATTTCATGGGGAGGAATTGTTATTGGGGGGCAATACTCTCGATGAACGCCCCCCCCAACTCCATCCTTGCATTTCTGGCATGGGAAACCGTCCATTTCTTAGATTAGGCAACAAAAGAAACATGCTGTTTTATGATCGAGACCCCCCTCTCCCCAACCCGACCCCGAAAAAATAACCACCATGCCTGCAGGAATTGGTCGCCACTTCTCAGTGGGCGAGAAAATCGGTTTCAGGTTTCAGAACTTGCCGGGGATGTTTGCAAAGCGAAGAGGAATGGAGTGATCTTAATCCTGGTCCAAGCCAAGCTCAGAGATGAAGTGGGAAAGGCCAAGTAATCCTCTGATAACCACTAAAACTAAGGCCATTTCCGCACTAGACTGTTATAGCGCTGTGATTCCACTTTCAACATCCCAGGGAATCCTGGGGTTTGCAGTTCCCGAAAGCGGAATCATAGCGCTATAACAGTCTAGAGCAGAAATGCCCTAAGCCTGAGTTTCAGAAAGGCTTCCGTAGCAGGATTTTCATTGCCGATTTCCCAAGAATTGTCCAAAACATTTTAGGATGAAAAAGTCCCATTAGGGTTTCTTCTACACTCTCACATTGGCCAAGATTGGCCCTTTAAGGAACGGGGAAACAAAGAAAGCAACATTTTGCTGAGAACTTTCAATCTCGGGTGGTCAAGGGAACCTCAGAGGATAGCTACAGTCCACCTTTCGATATCGGCTTCTGGCTGCAAATTTTAAAGCAAAGTTTTGGCCTCCGGATCCTATTTCTCTGTTCTTTAGAAGAGTATGAAGCTGGCCGCTGTTAGACCAGATCTCGGGGGAAAAGTTTCTTTTTGGACTACAATTCCCAGAATCCTAGGTCCAGGGATTTCTGGGAATTGTATAGTTCCCAAAGTAACGTTTTCGACATCCATATTGGAACACAGAAGGTCCATAACAGATGGACCTTGGCGTGATCCGATAGAAGGTGTGATTTGCGACTTCCTCGAAAATGGACGATTTTTTTTACTGTAAAAAGATGGTGAAAACCCGAAGTTCTAAACTGGCATCACTTTCCCTATGGATAAATATTAGCCCCGTGGATGAGAATTCTGGTAGTACCTCGGAGAGCAGGGAGGAGAATAAACAAACAAGTTACATCGATTCATGGGGTGAACAAGGTCACTGAGAGGGAGACTTGGCGTCCCACTGTACAGCCATGCAGCCCGAGTTCAGCCCTTATAAATCGGAGGGTGTGGACTGGAACTTGATCTTGTTTGCCTTGGCTGGCTAATGCTCTCCTCCCTCCCCGTTCAGACCACAAGTGGGGCACAGTGGACGTAGAACTAGATTGCAGATAATTTCAAAGGACCGTCTGGGCTCTTTTGGTTCGTCTCTCTCCGCACTCTCTCCTTCTCTAAACTGCAAACCCCAGGATTCCCTAGGATGTTGAAAGTGGAATAAAAGCACGATAACGGGCTGGTGCGGAAATGGCCAGGTCTGCTTCGAGATGGTTAAGTCCCTGTCGATCGTACTTGTACCAAGGGCTCCGAAAGGAACATAGGAACAGTATGTACGGATAATTAGTCTAATTGCTCAGAGGAACGTAATTGGCGTTATATTTTCCTGTCGCCGTGTGCGTATGTGTGTATACCTCTTCTCCCTTGACAAATATATATTTAAAAAAGAAGCCCTCAACTGCCTGCCCTGACATGTTCTTCTGTTTTGAAGAATGAGAGAGGAACAACAAACCCATTACAGAGTCACCCCATCTGATTAGGCGTGTAATATTTTCTATTTGATCCCATCTATTTATCTATCCATCTACCTGCCTATCTACCTCCATCCAAACACGTACATGTCTTGCTCCTGTTTTTTCCTTTTTTCTTTTCCTTTCGGATTTCGTAATCTCAGCCTCTAAGGAGTGGGGATTTTTTTTAAAAAAGACCCCTCCTCTTCTTTTCCACCGGTACCGCTGCCAAAAGGACTGAATTCTATTTATAAATGTTGGGGAAGTGTGCATTACTTCCTCCCCAACAAAATAGGAACGGAGCGGCAATTTCCCAGCGAATAGAATTCGAAAATATAGATTAAAAAAAAAAATAAGCGCGACGAAGTATAATTCAATCAAATTACATAAAATTGCTTGAAAAATCCAGAGCAGGAACGATCCATTATGTCTGTTTTATTAGTGACAAGTACAATTACTCTAAACGAAAAAGAACACTGGTGAATATATAATTGGCCGTAATCATGTTAGTGTTTGAATAAAAATGACGGGCACATTTAACACTTTGACAACAAAATGTTCGGGAGGAAGGAAGAGGCGCGCGGGACCGCGCGTGAAAAGGGTGGTGTGTGTGTGTGTTGGGGTGGGGGTGGGAAGAAACTTATTTATTCAAACAGTTTTTATTTGTAACGAGAACCATGTGGGGAGAAACACACAGACACACTTTTTGTTGTTGTTGTCGTTGTTCGGAGCGACCGATGATTTCCCTCCTTTGTGGGAAGGAACTCTGGGCTAGGTGGTTGCCTCTGGGGCCGCGCATGGGTAAGCGCGTGGCGTGGAAGGAGAGGTTGGATCCCCCCTCCTCTCCGCGGAGTGGGGAGAGACACCACCTCAAGGGCGCCACCTGCCGGGCCAGGGCCCTTTCCTCCTCCTCCTCCCACTCCTCTCGCCGCCTCCCCCCACCCGCGACCCCTCGGGGCAGCCAATCACGGAGAAGCGCTCCCCCCCCCGATCCGCCGCCGCTGCCTTAATATTCCGCTCGAAGCGGCGCGCCTAAACAACGACGATCACAATATTTGCTTTGGAGTTGCCTGAGTTTGTTAACACTTGACGTGATCTACGGATCGGCTGGGGAGAGGGAGCCCCCTCCCGGGTCGGTGCCAGGGAGCGGCGAAGTTTCCTAACGGCAGCGACAGCAACAACCGGGAGGCGGAGGGGGGGGGAGACGAGAGGAAAGAGAGAGCGAGCGAGCGAGAGCGAGAGAGAATCTGAATGCCTCCGAGAAGATTGTGGGGTGAGGTGGGGGGCGGTTCGACGTCCCCCAGGGTCGAGTTTAAAAACAAAGCCACCCACACCCCTCCTTGCGGTGCATCGGAGCATCTCCCGTTATTACATAGAATCTCACACACCCCAAGTGTATGTATGATATCACACGTTAGATATATCTCCAATATCACATATATTCATATATCACATATATAATATACACAATTCACGTATTCATCTATCTATCTATCTATCTATCTATCTATCATCATATATATTAGACGTATGTGACATGATATATCATGTATATCTACCTACCTACCTATCTATAGATACATATAGATATGTAACTATCATATATGTGTGTATATCTAGCTATCTATTCATATATCTGTTCATATATTATCATATATGTGTGTATATCTAGCTATCTATTCATATATCTGTTCATATATTATCATATATGTGTGTATATCTAGCTATCTATTCATATATCTGTTCATATATTATCATATATGTGTGTATATCTAGCTATCTGTTCATATATCTATTGATAGCTATTCATATAGTGATATATATTCATTCATAGCTATCATATATGTGGTATATCTAGCTGTCTATCTATTCGTCCACCTATCTATCGATAGAGTCATAGAGTTGGAAAACCAGTGGGTCTTCTAGAGGTCATCCAGCCCAGCCCCCTGTATCTATAGATATAGATACAGGTATAGATACAGGTATATAATCTCTCTCTTTCTCTCTCTTTCTCCCTCCCTCTCTCTCATTTTTCCCCTTTCTCTCCACTAGTAGGCACCCAGGCACGCACGCAAACACACCCCGCCCCGACAGATTTTATTTGGTAAATAGAGGAGTCTTTCCGCCTTTTCCGCTACACCTTTGTACCTTTTTTCGCTTGCACACGACGATACGAGCCAAAGCACTTTGGGAAGGTTTCCCTCAAAGAACTCTGGGAATTCTAGTTTGGTTGGCAAGCGTGTAGAAGTTTAGTTAAGTCGAGGTTTCTTTTCCAACGCCTTTCTCGAACTACTACCCCAGCATGCCTTGGATGGGCTCTTTGGCAGTGAAGGAGGCGGGGTTCATTTACGTTCAGGGGGTTCGTAAGAACACAATCCTGGAAGTATTATCGCTACTACTACTGTCCCTATAACCACAGCCGTTACTTCTACTGTCAAATTCAGTGCTTTGAGTATGTAGCTCCTCGAATATAGGGCGCGATATAAATATTTTAATGACTAAAACCAGTTAGTTTGGCTGATGGGACTAGCACATAACGGGGTCCTTTCGTTCTGTTTTCGGTCTGGAAAGAAAAAGGCGTCCGTGCGCTTAATTATTCTTGAAAAACCTAAGACTTACTCCGTGTTCTTCGGAGAAGACAATGGGAATCTTTGAATTGTTCCTAAATTCCAAATAGCAACAGCAGCAGGGACGAACTAAGATTCTTTTACGGAAACTTCCAGCTGAACTCAGTTCAAGTCAACAAAACGCACTTCTTATGCGTTGAAAAAGTCTGTTCGTTTTGTCCCCTCTTTTTTTATCCCTTCTGACGTTTTGCAATTCAAACACGTTGCTGGCGGCTACGGGTTTGTTTATTAATTGCGGCTCGCTCTATCCTGATTGCGCTCCGGTCGAAAACTTCCCCTTTTTCCGCACTAGACTGTTCTAGCGCTATTATTCCACTTTCAACATCCTATGGAATCCTGGGCTTTGCGGTTTAGGAGGGTTTTCTATATTATGGAAATATGGATGTTGAAAGTGGAATCATAGCGCTCTAACAGTCTAGTGAGGAAATGGCCTTGGTTGAAACGTTGCGCTGGGACTGGATTTTGCGAGCGTTCAAACCACCGGCGTAAAATAAGGACCAGGGCGCAGAGGGAGCCAAGTAAGCTCCGCGCATCTTTAGGAGGGCGTGGGCGAAATATTATGCAACCCCCCCTCCATTGATCGAGAGAAAGAGATCCCCCTCCCCTCCACTTTGACCCCTTCCGCACTAGACTGTTATAGCGCTATGATTCCACTTTCAAAATCTTACGGAATCCTGGGGCCCCTCTCGAAACTACAAACCCCAGGATTCCGTAGGATGTTGAAAGTGGAATCATAGCGCTATAACAGTCTAGTGCGGAAATGGCTTTTGGCGCTCATCCCCAAACGACCCGAAGGAGTGTTTGGCTCGGACGAGAGTCACCAGAACATCCCGTGAGCGTCTAATAAAACATATCTATTTTTATCTCTGAATCCCAGTTAACAAACACCCTTCTCGCAACAACCTGTCGTTTGGAGAACTGTAGAAAGGACGGAGGTGTGGGGTAGATGGACTGTCTGAGTCTCATTTTTAACGAGCTAGGCTGTGTCTCTCGCGTTCCCCGCCGGCGTTTTTCAGGCGGCCGCAGATGTGAGCCCTCGCCCTACGTGTTCAGGCTGCTAATGCCCGGCCACTTAACGCCGCGGCAACGACAACAAAACGGTCCCCTTGGTCGCTGGAGCCTTTCCCAGGGGCAGGGCTCTCGCCTCGCTCGCCTTCAGTGCCAAAGCGCGCTAAGCAACGTGGGGAGGTAAGAAGGAGAGGCGGAGGGTGGGGAGAAGGGGGGGAAGTCGGAAGAGGGGGGCGCTGGAGGTAGCAGGGGAGGCGACCTAGGTTTTCTTGGTCCCATGGTTTCCCAGGTGCCCCTAACCCCCCACCCCATCACTCCGGGAATTAATAGGGGAAGCTTGGCATTGCCTGCGCGCTTTGGTAAGTTTCCGTCCCAACTTCTTGCCTTCCCAAGGAACGCACGAAGGAAAAGGACAGGATTACTTTGGCCATTTCCGCACTAGCCTGTTATAGCGTGATGATTCCACTTTCAACATCCTCTGGAATCCTGGGGTTTGGGCCGGCCGGAACTGCAAACCGCAGGATTCCAGAGGATGTTGAAAGTGGAATCATCACGCTATAACAGGCTAGTGCGGAAATGACCTTTGTTTCCGTAGGTTTGGGGGCCTTCGGGCTTTCTCTTCTGTTCATTGAGGGGGCCCTTTTTCTTGTTATTGGGGACGGATCTGCCGCGCACGCTTACTCTGGAGTTAGGCTGGTAGGCCTCATTGGAGACTTACTTTGGAGCAAAAATGGGTACGCTTTTTGCTGGAAGTGAAGCAAAACGGAACTAGAGTAACGACAACAACAACAATAACGATGGTGATGATGAAGATACATAGCAGCTCCCTGGTAGGAAAGAACCAACTAGTTCAGTTTTTCTATCACACAGGAAACTCCCAACCCCCTTCCACCCAGTCTCCCTCCTCCCAGATGGTACCGCGATATGTTTCAAATCCAGTGTTTATATTCTGCAAGGCTTTGGAGGAAAGAAGAGGACGAACTAGCAAAAGAAGAGCCGTTTCCCACGAAGTGGCGGGGAGGCGGTTGCGCGCAGGTAGCGCAGGATTCATTCGAACTGCACCAGTGACATCTAGTGGCAGGAAAAGGCTCTGTCAGCTGCTTGGTTCGGAACTTGCCCGGGCAGCTAGGAAGCAGAGAAACCTAACCAGACGTCGATCCCAGCCGCACTGATTTGTGAGTAACTCCTTCGAACTAAGTGAGACCTTCATCTCAGGCCATTTCCGCACTAGAGTGTTATAGCGCGATGATTCCACTTTCAACATCCTCTGGAATCCTGGGGTTTGCAGTTTCGGGAGGGGCCGGCTGGCCCCTCCCGAAACTGCAAACCCCAGGATTCCAGAGGATGTTGAAAGTGGAATCATCGCGCTATAGTGCGGAAATGGCCTCAGTAAAAAGGCCTCTGGTTGTGTTGTCAGCTCACCATCTTACACTTTGGTGGGAATAAGTCCCACTGAAAATGTGTAGGATGAAGCTCCAGGAAGTGTCTCTCTTTCTCCTGCTCTGCTACAAGAGAGTTCCATAGAACCGGTTCAGAGATTTAGCGAGGAGGAGAAGATGAGGTTACTCTGAATTCTGTCCTCATCCTTTTGGAGTATGTTTCTTATGAGCAGAATGGATGTTAGACCTTGCTGTTTGGAACCAGAGTGGGAATGACACAAAAGATATGCTATTTTTTTTACACAGCCTGTAAGGAGAGAATATCCACCTCCTTCAGCCATCATTGATCTCAGATCTGCCCAAAAGGTGGAAAGTTGGTAGGAAAAGAGGGCCCAAAACAAGCATTCAGGAAAAGTAAATGGGAAGAACAAGTGTAGCCCAACCTTTGAGTGTCCAACTAGGATTCGGGAAGGCCAGGGTTGGAACCCCAGCTCAGCCATAGAAACGCATTGGCTGACCTTGGGCTAGTCACTCAGCCTCAAAGGAGAGCAATGTCAGCTCCACTACAGTACCAACAAATCTTTCTAAGAAAACCAGTTATAAAGTTTGGACATAAGTGGGAGACAACTTGAAGGCATACAGCTGCAAAGAGGACTTGCAAACTTTCCCTGTTTGTCTACAGTGCAGGCCAATTGTGATGTGTGAAGGTCTTTCTTTCTTTCTATAAAAAACCCTCCTCCTCCTCCTCTCTAAGAGGGAAAGTTTTATGTTTTACAGAAGCATACTTATCTATTTGAGTTGGCGTTAATGCTGCACACCTAGAAATATCTGTTCTAAATAGGCCCTATTTGTTGTATTAATTAATTGATACCCCACCTTTTCCCCAACATGGGACTCAAAGTGGTGTACAACAAGATCTAGCCAGAAACCTTAGCTAAAAGAATTTTAAAAACTAGCTGACATGGCTAAACACTTATAATTTAAAACAAAACATAACTGTACAGATAAATGTGTAGTATACCTCTCCCTCATAAGAAAACCCTTCTGCAAAATACAAAATGCCTGCTTGAATAAAACCATCTTTGCCTGCCAGTGAAAGGAGAGCAGGGAGAAGGCCAGCTCAGACTCCTTTGGGAGGGAATTCCATACTTTGGGAGCAGCCACCGAGCACAGCTCACAGCGGTCGGCAATTATAAGTGATTGAGAGGCTAGTGAATTCAGAATTCATCTATTGAATCTGGATAGGCCTAACACAGTAGGAAAATCCTGAATGTTTGTTCCAGACTTCATCAGGTGGACTGCATATGTGCTTGTTCACATTGTCAAACTACTTTGTGTATATGAACGAATGGTCACAGGATCAACACCACGCATGGAAATATCATGTCACCAGTGTGCTTTTTCAGAAAAACCTCATTCCCCCCTTGTGTGTCCCCCCCTTCTGCCCTTGACCTTTGAGAAGTGAAACTGTGGCCTGGCTTCTGGGCTTGGAGGCTGGTGGCTTTCCATGTCAACTCTGAATCTACTCTGGCTATTAGTCCAAATATTAGGGCTATCAAAAGCACTGAACCTCTTGAGAGATTAGGACCCATCATCTTGGATGTGTCGTTTAAATTTTTGACTAAAAGCATCATCACAGTGGCATGGCAGTGGGATGGGATGGACCTTCCTCTCTTAATGTTGCTGCCATCCACTGATGGACAGGTGTTCAGTGTGTTTGTGTGAACCTGCCCCCAAATGAAGAGCAATCAAAAGACATGTAGGATCTGTATTGTCCTGTTTAGTGTTAGGCAAAACCCACTGAAGCCAGTGGAACTTACTTCAATATGGTTAGATGCTGGGGAGGGGGAGAGGATGAGCAGATGCTATGGGGCAGGAAACTTAATACTGATTAGAAATGTGTGTCTTCTTGATATACAGCTTGTTTCTCTACTATGAAGCAAGACCTTTTCTTACATGGTTAATGTGACTGTTCTCTGCTGAAGCAAGCTAACAGAAGCTTTTCTCCTTGTCTCTTTTTGTGGAAGCTCCTAAAAATGTTCCAACAACACAGGGCAGCCTGACATAACCAAGCAGAAGTTCCTTCAGCCAATAGATTCAATAAAGCCTGAACTTGAAATGTTGTTGTTGGTAGACTTCACAGGAACAGTAAGGGCATTCTCTGGTTTCTCCTCTGGTTCCTGGAAGTAGGGAAGTATTTGGATTTTATAGGGACATAGTTTATCTTTAGGTCTTTTGCTTGGCTTCCACACAGTAGTCTTAGAGACGTCTAATCTAAAATGAGTTCTTTAGAGTTTGGTGTTCTTTTACTCCTACGTGAGTGTGCCTTTCATGGAGGCCAGTGGTTTCCATATCAGTGAAGTGGTGAATCTGCCCCAGATTTTGGTATGAACTTTAACTTTCAAAAGTGCTGAACTCTATCCTCCAATTATTGGTATAAAAAAGTGTTACAAAACTTCTGTGACTGTCTACAGTGGACACACTTCCAGAGGTAAATACAAGCTAGAACCACCACCACCACCACCACCATCACATAACAAAAAAATTGAGGGCTCCAAAATCAACTTGCTAAACTAGTCTGCCCTTCCTTGGCATCCTTCAGATGTGTCAGACTACAGCTTTCATCATTATGAGCCATGCTTAGTGCCATCTTAGTATAAGAGCCAGCATGGTGTAGTGGTTGACTAGAATTCTGTTGGACTAGAATTCTGGGAGACCAGGGTCTGAGTCTATCCTCAGACATGGAAACCCACTGGGTGACCTTGGACAAGTCATGCTTTCTCAGTGTAAGAGGATGGTGATGGCAAACCACCTCTGAACAAATCGTGTTAAGGAAAGTGCACAATTAAGTTTGCCTTAGGCTGTCTCAGGGCCACTATAAGTCAGAAATGACTCAAAGGCGCACAACAAATGACCTTCGACATTAAAACACAGGCTTTGCCATCTATAGTATGAAGGGTACAGAGGACCTACATGAAAATCCAGGGACCAAAGCAGGCAAAGAAGTCAAGGACAAAAGAGCAAATCAGCAGCAGAAGTGGGAGGAATATTGGGTGAAAACCACACACCTCCCATTACTTGCCCTATATACTTGCCTAATACATTTCTAGTTTGGCAATTGTGGTTTCCATGTCAATGGTATGAATAATCTGCTCCAAGTTTTAATCTAAAGGAGGTATGCAGGCAGGTTCAGCACCTCAGATAGCTCCTTTAAAGTTCAGACTACAACCCAGAGTAGGTTCAGTGTCCCACCAACAGGCACATGTGCAGTGGTTTTGCAAGATCTTACTGATCAGATCAGTCAAAAGATTTTGCTCACCAGCAATAATTAAGTTGCATTTCAAAAATGCAACCACTCCTTTCTGTGGTACCCTGGGCAAGATAGGGGTTGGGTCTTTTAAGTCCACATCCACTAGATCAGTACTTAGAGGTACACTTAAAGCAGAGCCACCAAAATCCATTGGGCTTGATCTAATCAGGACTGACATAAATCTCATGTCTTTAAGTAGCTTTGATTTAAGTCTAGGTCTGAATCCTATCTAAAGTAATTTTTTTTGGTCCTTTGAAATGTTCTCTTCCCCCATTCACCCCCCCTAACCTCACCCTCCAAGTCAAATGTATGTGGATTTAAAACATTAACTGATTCCATCAGTTGATTAAAACTCGTCAAATCACTATAATAAGATTTCTTTACTGTGTGACAGCCCCAGGAACAGAGAGACAAATGTGAGTGCACACAGCTAGTTACAGTGCAACAATATATGCGCGGTAACTCAGATCTGTGTCCCATTCAGTCCAGGGAGATCTACTTTAAAACACAGGAAAAGAGCTGCAGTTGTAATGCAAGGAAGTGCAACTATGGCTTTCTAGATGTTCTTGATGTACAGTTTGCATAAGGCTTGCTAAGGATAGCAAAAGTTGAGGGATTACGGGATTTGCCATTCAAAAGGTCCTGAAGAGTCAGAGTTGGCCACTGCTATTGTAAGGAGGTGGGGTGTGATGAGTGACAGTAGATTTGGGAAGAGATTTAGGTATGGAGCTCAAAGGCTATCCAGGTAGTAGCTGCCTCTGAGTAGAAAGCTGGGCAGCTAATGGCAGCCAGGTTAGACTGCTGCAGGGAAAGAGCTCTGTTCTCTGGGGACTAGCTTTGAAAAATGTTCAAAAACTTCAGCAGATGATAGGGACCATATGGGCCAACTATGGGTCAGAGGGATCATACAGTTTCCTCGATTTAACAGCTGCACTGGCTACTAGTCTCTTCAAGGGACAATTTGAAGAGGTGGTTATGAGCTATAAAATGTCACAAGACTTGAGAGTCTAAAAAAACACATTCTTATTTATCAGCCTGTCCTGGCAAGGAAGGTGTTAGTCTCAATGCTCTCAGCAGCCCTTTCAAAGCGGAGACCAGAAAGGGCCTTCTTGGTGACTGCCCCTGAATGCCCTGCTAAGAGATGCAATGCTAGGCCCTTCTCTGGGAGCATTCTACAAGCTGCTGCACACTTTTCACCTAGGTAGGCTTTTAGCATCCAGACTGAATTTATTGCTTGGGAGGAGGGTTTTGATTGGTTTGGCATTTTTTATCTAAATCCTGTTGTTCCAACTGGAATCCCAACTGACTGAATTAATGGTAACTTGGTGAGTGAGGCAGGCTTTTAGCATCCAGACTGGATTCATTGCTTGGGGGCCGGGTTTGATTGGTTTAGCGTCTTTGATCTAAATCTTGTTCTTTCAACTAGAGTTCCAATTGACTGTATCAAAGGTAACTTGAGGAGTCCCTTGCTTCAATAGGTCTTCTCTAATTGGGAGCCACAGTGTTTTAATTCAATTTTTAAAGCTTTCAGTTGTGTTTGCTTCTATCTTAATTTATTATGGTCAGATGCTTTGAATGCCTTTGGGGATGTGTATTTTATACAATAATATTTGTTGTTGTTGTTGTGTGCCTTCAAATCATTTTTGACTCATGGCGACCTAAGGAGAACCTATCATGAGGTTTTCTTGACAAGAAATATTCAAAGTGGGATTGCCTTTGCCTTCCTATGAGGTTGAGAGTGTGTGACTTGCTCAAGGTCACTCAGTGAGTTTCTGTGGTCAAATGTGAATTTGAACCCTGGTCTTGTAAGTTGTATTCCAATGCTCAAACCACTACACTATGCCGGCTCTCATAAAATATATTTACTTGCCATTTTATATTCCCCCATTGGTCTGTAAGGCAGATTACAAGAGAAGAGCAGGATGTGGTTGAATGGATGGTCAAGTCAACACAGAGAGAGCCTCATCTCTTCTGTAGCCACTTTCCAATGATTTATGGAACTCCAGTAGAAGATTCTGTTACTGACGCCAATCCAGCTGGCCAAATCTGAAGACCTCCATGCCAGTCCTTGATATCTCTCTCCTTTAGCCTCAGTGCCTCTTTTGCACATGAGGAAGAGTGACCTATAGCACACAAATATAGATTTAAAGGTAGCTGTGTTGGCCATGTAGCAAAACACAACAAAATTCAAGATATGCATTCCAATGATACTTTTATTAAGCCATAAAGAAAGAACACAGTTTTCAAAGCTCACTAACTTTCTTAATTAAGCAAAGATGTTTTTTTAAAAAATATATAGGAGTGATGGTGTCAGTGTCACAGTCACCATCTTGTTTGAGATGTGATGTTTAAGGTAGTCTTGAGTGAGAGTTAGTAGAGGCAGAGGCCCCACCACTTCTTGGCCATGTGAGGATTGAAGATAAAGGCAGTAGAATAATATTTCAGTCTCTACTAGCACAACAAAGCATCTTCCTTTGAGATCTAAGCAGGACATTTTTCAAAGTACCCTGTCTTTCAAGAAGCCTATGCAAGAAGCTTTTGCAGTGTCGCATCTGGAGATAAGTGTAGGTGTTGTAACAGATAAAACTGCCAATGATAGCCAAATTCAGATTGTTTTACCTCTGTGGGAGGTGAAAACTTCAGAGAATAAGTCCCAGTCTGTTTGCTCACTCCATTTTAGGTTTCCACTGTTACAGCTGTAGCACAGAATAGGAATGAATATCAAGAGGGGAAAGTGTCTAAAGAACTCCATCAGGGTTGTACAAAATTACTGGGTTGTGGTAGAAATCTTGAGGAGGGTAGCTCATTTTCACCTTTGTGTGTATGTGTGCATGTGTTTGTAGGTATGTGCATGCAGGGCAAGAATGGATTGGCCTGAGAAGTGCCAGAGAAGAACCACTCAGATCTGTGTTTCAGTGTGTAATTTGGGCAACTCAATTTGGGTAATTTGTGTAACTGAAGAAAAAAGCTGAGGCTCAAAGGTTGCCAGAATGTCGAGGTCTGAACAAACAGGGACTTCTTGGCTTCTCTGTGCAGGCTCAGGTGCCCTGAAGGATTCATTCTGCATGTTTTCAGAACTAAAGGCATTCTATTAAGGAAAAGAAGAGGGAGAGAGAAAGAGAGAGAGATTGATTCACAGTCTCCCTTCTGATTGTCTTCTACAGATTGTGAAAAGTGGAACCTCTTGTAGAACACAACAGAATTCTTTCCTAAGCTGCAAAATGTTCTCAGATCCCAGTTAATGGTAACACTCTACTCCCGATAGTGCTGAAACAAGGATAACATAATCCGGGTGCAGACCACCCTTCAGCGCTTGCATCCCTTCCGTATTTTATTTTAAATCACAAAAACAGCTCCACCACACTTCTGTCTGTCTGTCCGTCCGTCCGCCCGTCGACCAACCCACCAGCCACGAACTGGATGGGAGAGAAAGCCAAGGGAGAGTTCTGTCTGTCTGCCTATCCATCTATCCATCCACGCGCCCATTTATTTATGAACTAGATGGGTGTGAAAAATTGTTTCTCTGTCCATCGAACCACCTATTTTCTAATGTGAGCTGTCGCAAAACGTTGAGGAAGAAACCTATCATTCCCTCCTCCGTCTATCTATCTGGGTAGGAATCTTGTGGCCCTCCAAATGTTGCTGAGCTGCAACTCCCAGCACCTTAGCCAGCACAGTCAATGACGGGGAGTGTTGGGAGCTGCACTCTAACAATGTCTCAGGGAACCATGTGGCTCCCACCCTGAAACTGGGAAAGGACTGGAAGAGAGAGGCAGGGAGAGCTTTATGCAACAAACCATTCCTTAAGAATGGATATAAAAGACAAAGAATTTATTTATTTTGATACCCCGCCCTCAAGTGTTGGTTGGACTTCTTCTAAAGTCTAAGAGGGCCATTTGAGTCCCCGAGTCCGGGTTCCACGGACGGGAGCGCGAACTTTTCCAACCGGATCTCCTTTGGCCAAACCGACGCCTGCACTAGGGGACTGCATCTCCACGGGGGAATTTTCCTTCTTTCCGGCCCTCTCCGCCACGCGCAAGGAAACAGCCATGGGGGTGGCGTGGCGTGGGGGTGGCGGGTGTCCTGTCTCCCCTCCCCCCCACTCCCCTCGCTTTGCTAGAATCGTTGGCCGAGGTGGAGGAAAGAAGTTGGCGCGGAGCAGCGGGGGGGGGGGCGGCGACGGCGGGCCCTTCCCTCCCTCGTCCTTCCCTCCTGCCGCTCGGCTCCGCCATTGCCAGAGCTTATTAGCATGCTGCGCTCACACGCGGGCCCGTCTAAGGGGCGTGGAGGAGGGGGCTTCGGAGGAGGAATAGAAATCAAAGGGGAGGGAGGCGGCCGGGCGCAGACAAAGGCCCGCGCAGCTGTATTTGAGCTGGGCCAGCAGCGCTGGCAGGGCGCTCTGCCGCCTTGCTGCGCATCCCGCTTCGGGCCTCAGCCATCAGGGAGGGCGCGAGGGAACAAGGCTGCGCCAAGGTTGCGCTCGCGGGTGCGGGAACCACTTTCTGGGTAGCGGGGTGGGGATGGGAGCCGAGATTGGGGAGATGATTTGGGGAGGCTGCACAGCTCCCGGTTACCCACTCTGGACTTCTGCAGGGGACCCGAGGTGGAAGGCAGAGGGCTTTTCTGTGAGATGGGCGAGGAATCCTTTCCGAGCTTTAGTCCACACTTGAAAGAAGGGGTCCAAAATGCGGGGCCTTATCACCCAAAATAAGCCCACCACCTTGGATAGCTCCTTCAACCTTGCATGGAAAAGGAAACAGATAGGTGACACCAGAGGGGGCTATAGCTATCATGGGAGAGGTACCCCCCCCCAGATTAGGCTCCCTCTCTCCTCTCTATTCCCGATCTCTATGGTTTTGGTTCCTTTCCTCAGAATGTTTAGGCCATCCCCTGAACGGGGAGATTATTCTTATTATTTTTTTTAAAGAGTGCATACTTCTAGTGCTAGTTTGAGAGTTGGACTATGACCTCGAGACCAGGGTTCGATTCCCCCTTTGGCCTTGGAAACCCACCGGGTCACCCTGGGCGCGTCACATACTCTCAGCCCCAGAAAACTCCTTGGTAGGTTCGACTTAGGATCTCCATAAGTCAGAAACGTCCTGAAAGCACACAAAACCAACAACTTCATACAGTGGGCACAAAGTTTACAAGTGGAATTCCCGGTCTCTAGATGGTGGGTGTCAGCTGCGGGGAGGGGAGCTTTAAAAGAAGCAAAGATAAACTGATGGAGGTCAGGTCCCTCCATGGCTCCCAGACAGGACAGCATAACACTTCCAGTTCCAGGGGTGGGGGTATGTTTCCCTATAGAAGTTGCTGGAAAGGTGGCCTTGTTTCTGGTAATGGGCTCCCCGTAGGCAAGTGATTAAAATCTGTGGAACAGAGGCTTTTCCTGTCATCTCGCAATGCTCTTCTTACGTATTTTCCGACTATCTCACTTTCCTTCTTCCGATCCCCCAGCGTAAACATTCTTCGACTTTTCCCCGAGCTAAAAGCTGAACCGGGGTCCCCCCGCGTTCTGAGTTTATGGGGCATAGAGTGGTGGACATAGAATGCACAGGCATCCACCTCTCCGGCCTCCGTCCCTCCTGTACATGAACGGGGGGTCATAGATGCTAGCCAGACCGTATTTGTCCAACAAGGGGGTGGGTGATAAGGAGGGGTGTAATTTCGAGGGGAAAATGAAGTTGTTGCCTCGCCAGATAAGATTTCTCTTCCCTCGCCATTTTCTTTCAGTCTTTCTAGCACTGCGGTAGCTTCAAAGTTCAGCTGAACATTTAGAAATAGTTCAGGGTTCCAGAGAAAACCGTCAGGAAAGGTGAACCAGCCAAGGCAAAGACAGGAGATAGAAGAATTCTGCATGCGGATGATTTTAGGCGCTTCACTCTCTGCAATAGGATAAGCTGTCAGAAGGACAAGTTCAAGGACGGGGGAGAGCTCGAATTCTTATTTAAGGAAGCGGGCATTGGCCTTATTTCGCACCCCTTGCCATAGCTACACTCCTGGTGACCGTCCGGATTGCCAAGGCAGCTTTCAACATCCGTCAGTATTCAATCTATGGCTTATTTGGCATTCGGGAGAATATTCCTTTCCAAGCCGGAGAGGTTCGAGCAGGGTCCGGCTTCTCGCCTTGATTGCCGCCTCTTCTGTGGCGTGAAAGTCGAGGACAGTCAATTTGGTTTGTAACAGCAAATGTCGTTGGGTTCTGCCAAACCCCGGCCTTTGTTCCCCAACAGTGGATTTTCGTTGGACCGAAAAAGTGCGGGACGGAGTGTATCTCAGCTCTTCCAGTTCCTGACTCATCACAATAAGACTTGGGAGAACTCACGGCTTGTTTACTGAGGATTAGATCATAGGTCTTTTCACTTCTTTTCTTTCCTTCTGCCTCACAAATTAGAGGGTTTTTCTTCGCTGGACCAATTTCATGAGTCCTTAGACGGATCGGAGGCTAGATCTGCGCGGGCAGAGACTCAATTGGCTTATTTATTTAGGGAGGGTTTTGTTCGTAGTTACTGAGAAAATTAGACCAGCGAAAAACAATGAGAACGGAGTGAAACCGTATGGCCCCAGCTCGTCGATTAAAATAGGCAACGCGAACTGCTATGCCCAACTCTGCCTATACGAGTTTAGTTAGAAATAAGTTTCATGGGATTCAGTCCTACGTAAGGCCACTGGTAGAGCTACATTTTCATTAGACATTCTCTCTCGCTTTCTCGCTTTCTCTCTCTCATTGGGCCGTCCTGATTATTTTTGCTTTGGTACACTTTGAAACTTTCAAAACCTGGCTCCAGATCTTCAGAACAACTGGGAAGCTCCGAGGTCCATCCGTGCACGCACTCAGGCCATTTCCGCACTAGACTGTTACTGCGCTATTATTCCACTTTCAACGTCCGATGGAATCCTAGGGTTTGCAGTTTAGGGTCTAAGTCAACTCCCTGTTCCACAGATTTTAACCACTTGCCTATGGGGAGCCCATCAACAGAAACAAGGCCACCTTCCCAGCAACTTCTATAGGAAACATTTCCCCAACCGCCGGAACTGGGGGTGATATGTAGCTGTCCTGTCTGGGAGCCATGGAGGGACCTGACCTCCACCAATTTATCTCTGCTTCTTTTAAAGTCCCCCTCCCCGCAGTTGGCTTTCCCTAAATTGCAAACCCCAGGATTCCATCGGATGTTGAAAGTGGAATAATAGCGCTGTAACAGCCAAGTGCGGAAATGGCCTCAGACGTATATGGCTGTGTGGACGTTCAAGGCAAAAAAGACTGACAAGAACTCCTAAGGAAAGTTTTGTTATTAGTAATCGCACGTGTCTACATATGAAGTGTATGTAGCCTGCAAGTCTACCTGGCAATGAGCAGCATTCATTTCAAGAGGGCTAACTTCTGAGTAGCATGGCTCGGATTTCATTTTAACAAAATGGAAAGGCCTGTATCATCCGAATGACTTGTGTCTCTCTCTGAAGAAACTCGACCCCGTCCGACCTTGGAAGCTAAGCAGGTTTAGCTCTGGGTAGTTACGTGGGAGGGAGATCACTAGGGAATAGCAGGTGGTGCCGGCTAAATTTCGGAGGAAAGCAATGGCAAACCTCTCTCGTGTATTCCTTGCGAAAGAAAATCCCATGAAATTCATCGTGTCTCAGTAAGGCGACTTGAAGGCACATAAACACAGACAGACACGCTTTGTGTCCGTTGTTAATTGACACACTGGCAAGGAAGCCGCGGGAGTGATTCGTCCCGTGAATATATATAGGCGTGTGTATAGATATATCTGTATATTAGTTTCTAATGTTTTCCTTCTGGGACAGACGAGTCACTCATTTCCCACCGTCGGGCCGATTGGCAGCCCACATGACTTAGAGGGCTTCCACAGGCCCTCTAAGCTGCCATCCCTCTTCCAGTTGCGCTGAAACGACACTGTAGGCGGCGCAAACGACTGAGCCTTAAAAAGTCCTCAAACAGAGGCCATTTCCACACTAGACTGTTACAGCGCTATTTTTCCATTTTCAACATCCCATGGAATCCTGGGGTTTGCCTTGAGGCCCCTTCCTAAACTGCAAACCCCAGGATTCCATACCATGGTGGAAGCGGAATAACAGCACTATAACAGTCTAGCGCGGAAATGGCCAGAGCCGGATCCCAAGGGCGAACCATTTGAGGGTGAGGGAAAGACAAAGAAGAGGAAAGGGAACGGGGAATGAATGTTCGTGGGTCTTCCATCGGGTCCTTTCCCTGCCATCACGAGCCCATTGAGGAAGCGGTAACGTGCCAGCGAGATTCTCCATGGGTCTACTCAGAAGTAAGTTCCATTGAATTAACTGCACTGCAATCATATACCCGCATAACCCGGGACCAAACCCGCTGAACTCAATAGGGCTTATTTCTGGGGAGGGAGGTGTAGGACTGTACAGTGAGACCCACTGGAATCCGTGAGGCTTCGTCCTCTTTCAGTGAACCAGGGTTGTTTGCAGTCTTTACCATGCGAACTTTTCCAGTGAGTCGCATGGTCTCTTCATATATCCATAGCATGAAAGCCTCAGTTTAGTCATAAGGTTTTTAGCCTCAAAAAATCGTGTGTCATCACCTCATTTCTTTCCTGAGAGATGTTCACAAATTAGAACCCTAAATGAAAATTTGCTTGTTTTCACTTGCAGCCCTTTCTGCTAATCTCGTACACCAGGGACCCGTGAAGATAAATTTACAGCTCTTTCAGGCTACACATTTATAGTACTATGAGTCCCCTTTAATTGCCATCGCAATATTTTATGGAATCTTGGGCTTTGTAGTTTAGGGAAGGGTCCCAAATTTGGGTCCCTAGATGATATTGGACCTCGTCTTCCAGAATTCCTGACTGGGGAGTCAAAGTTCATCCAGGTCTGAGGAGCTGGGTTTGGAAAAGAACATGCTGACCAGTTATAGCGCTACGATTCTACTTTAACCGACAGGGCTGCATGCTGTGGAATCCTGGGATTTGTATCTTGGTAAAGGACTAGACCTCTCTGAGAATTCTAAATCCCTTTATAAACTGTAAATCCCATCATTCTATGGTAGGTTGCCATGGGAATTAAAGTGGAATCATAGCGCCATAAACTGTAGTGTGAAAGGGCCTCATACAGAGGGCAGAACCCTAAAAAAGAATTCACTAGTTCTCACCTGAAACGCCTTTCTACTAATTTCAAACGCCCAGGGGTACTGAAGACAAATTTACCCTCTTTTCCCCTCCTTCTACTCTGCATAGGATTAGAAGGGGGAAAAAAATCCCGAGTATGATACTTTACAGTTTTGGGTGCTGCAGAGTTCCCCGCTGGAAAAGGAAGATTTCCATTCTCTCTTTCTTGTGATACTAGAACTCTGGAGTCGTCCGACCGAAGCTGAAGGGTAGGAGATTCGAAGAGTTCCTAAAGATACTTTTGCGCACAGTGCCTAATTCATCTGTGGAACTCACTACCCAAAAAGTCAAGTTAATGCTGCCAACAGTAGGTGGTTTTAAAGGTCAGTAGAATAAATTCATGGTCAGCCGTGGCTCCTAGTTGGGAGGGCTATCTAGCGTCTCCAGCATGAGAAGCAGCTTGCCCGTGAATATAGATTGCAGGAAGATGTGGAAGAGAGGATACAGAGGTACCCATCTCCTCCTGACGGGGCTTCCCATAAGTAGGTGGCTGGCCACCGTCTGCACTGGTTTAGACAGGCCCTTGGTCTGACCCAGCAGGACTTCCCTTACGTTTTTCATAGTTTCCAGTGCAAGCGGGGGCGGGAGGTAGGAACTACCACGAGAACATGGAAGGAAATCCAAGCGCATCTCTTCAGGGGGCAGATGGAAGAACAATAATCGCTTCCAAAGGAATCCTTCTCGCCCCTCCAGCAAGCCGTGAATTGGATCCAACTTTTCCCCTTCGTCTCTTCTTTCGATTTTGGCTTTGAAAACCTGGCCTGGCAGTTCCAAGGCAGGAATAGGCATCTGCCGCGGGGGTTTCTTAAACCAGAATCCGAAATCTTCTCGGACTTAGCTACTGAATGCCTAAAGTTACTTTGGACTTGGAAGAGATCTTTCTAACCACAGTGGATCTCCGTTCCTTTCCTCAGACCCAAAGCCCATCCATGACGCGAAACTAAATTGCCATTATGCCACTCGCCTTTCACGCGGCTCCTTCTAGGCTCTCCTTACTTTCCTTCCTCGGTTTGAATTCATTTTATTCTCGTTGGTTCCAGTTCTCGGAGAGGACAAGCGGCGTTGGCCTTCACGAGTTATATCCAGAACACTATACCGAGGTGAGGGCTTCAATAGGAGTGAAAACATTGGATTATTATTGCAATGGTTATTAAGAATCTGGGAGTGGGGTTCATCTCCTCAAAGGGCACTGACGTTTGTTTTCGTATTAAAAAGGAAAGAACACAACCAAACGACCCTGGCAACACAACCACCCACGCAAAAATAGGTTCTGGTCACCTCCCTTTCAGTTGTTTTGTTTTTGATTCCAAGTCTGAGCTAGACTTGGAGAAAAGGCTTAGTTGCCTGGAGAGCCACCATAGTGTAGTGGTTTCAGCATTGGACTATAACTCTGGACAGCAGGGTTGGAATCCCTGCTCAGCCATGGAAACCCACTGAGCGAGGTGATCAAGTCACACTCTCTCAGCCTTAGAGGAAGGCAAAGGCAACCCCCAATTTGAACAATCTTGCCAAAAAAAAAAAAAAAGGAATCACAGTAAGGCCATTTCCACACTAGACTGTTATAGTGCTATTATTCCACTTTCAACATCCTATGGAATCCTGGGGTTTGCAGTTTAGGGAGGGGCCTCACACTATAACAGTCTAGTGGAGAAATGGCATAAGTCTGAAACAACTTGAAGGAACACAGGAGCAATTAGTTACAGTTTTCTTAGGCCTCAAATACTTAGCAGTTCTGTATGCCTATTACAGTGCAAGGGAGATAAGCTGACACTTACAGCAAAAGACATTTTGCAGCCTGAGGTGGAGAACAAGATGGCACTCTCTACTTATTACTTAGTGCACAGAAGGGGCAGTTAAAGCCAACACTTCCCTTGACATCACACCTTAGGTTACTACACCTGCACAACAAGATAGTTCAAGGTGATTGAGGACTACATGAACACAGAGCAAGAAGACTGTCATTACATGGAACCTCCATGTTCAAGAGAAATTTAGCACAAATGTTAGCTGTTTGGAGGATGAAGAATCTACATGGGATGCTGCTTTCATCCTCCCTCCCCAGATATGTCTCAGCAACTTCTGATGGGACAATATTCACTGCCTGGGATTTTATTTTCTCATAGTTAATACTTGTTAGAGAGATTTGAGATCCTATGTCTCTAATTCCCCAAACTGTCTTGTCCAGTATCTGTAACTTTCCCCCATATTCCCCAACCCAATCTGTATTCAGAGTTGTTAACGTACATAGGCTGGGTTCCTGAGGGAATGCAGTGTCTTCCTCCTTGCTGCTAGCCCTTGTCTCCATAGCAACCAGCCTATTCAAGACAGTCACAGTTGACTCAGGCCCAAGAGCTCTCTGGCTGAGAATTCTTCTTTTTTTTATGAATAGTTTTATTAGAATTTCTAAAAAAGATATAAAATGGGAACATTTCTTCTAAATGTTCCCCCCTCCCAACCGCTGTAACAAATTTTCTTCTCCAGTTTTGCCTAGCTGAATCAAACAAAAGGTGCAATATAATACAATACAATACAAGGAGTCCACTCCACTATACATAGAATCTTTGGCATAACTATGGTAGTTTGTCTTTTAACCAGTCAATACATTTTTACTTTTTTTTTTCAAATTATATCATTATGATCATTAGCTTTATAATTGAAGTCACTCTTTTATTTTGCTCCATTCTCTACCAAATTGTTGAATAGATTTGTTCTTTAATGTATTTGTCAATTTTTCCATCTCCGTCATATCCATAACCTTTAATTTCCTTTAAATTTATTTTAATATCTTGTTTCCAATGTTGAGCATAAGTTAATCTAGCTGCTGTAACTAAATATAACCTTATTTTTATGCTTTCTAACTTCTGTCTTTGATTTTATTATATTCAATAAATATAATTCAGATATCATTTCAAAATTCATTTTGAATATTTTTTGAGTTTTGCCATGTATTTCTTTTCAAAATTTCTTTGCCTTTTTACAAACCTACCACATATGATAAAATGTTCCCTCTTTTTCTCCACACTTC
The DNA here is from genome assembly GCA_948474755.1 of Ctenosaura bakeri. Classification (NCBI taxonomy): domain Eukaryota; kingdom Metazoa; phylum Chordata; class Lepidosauria; order Squamata; family Iguanidae; genus Ctenosaura; species Ctenosaura bakeri. Next base: position 257,098 of record CAOLHI010000369.1, on the reverse strand, counting down.
CAGCATTTCAAATTTCTATTCTTTGTAATTTTTTGTAATCTCTCTGGCGTCATATATCATCTATGTAACATTTTATAATAGTTTTCTCTTAAATTTTAATTTAATGTAAATCTTAAATCTGTTTTCCATACCATTCTCCAACTTTCAATATCTATTGAGTGTCCTATATTTTGTGACCATCTCACTCTGGCTGAGAATTCTAAAGGCTACTCTCTAAACTGCACATCCCGAGATTCCATTGAATCTTCTTAGGCAGTCAATCATAATGAGGTCTTCCACTGACAGAGCCAATCATATGAGGTCTTCCCCTGACACAGATAAACAGACAGACTTTGACTTTTATATATTAGAAGATAGAACCTTGGACTAGATGGCTTAGGGAGAAAAGGAAAACCTCTGGATATTGTTGACCTACCATAGCCATCATGTCTGTCCATTGGTTACTTTGGGTAGGACTGAGGAGACCCAAAATCCAACCATATCCAGAAGGCCACAGGTGTTCCACTTCTGAAGTGGGATCTCTCGAGTTCTTAACTTCTCTGCTCTGAGACAGACAGTATGCCTCTGCTGGAGGCACATAATGGGGCAGGACTCTTGCTTTTCTACCCTGCTTGATGTCTCAAATGCCCTAAACTATCTGGTTGGCTGCATTTGGATGTAGATTACTAGAGGAGGTGGACTTCTGATCTGATCCATCAGGGCACTGATTGTTTTAACCCACTAGGACTCCTCCCTGTCTTCAATGAAATTACAGCCCTTTCTTAAGCATGGTATGCTTTGCTAAGTCTATTCCAAGTAAGTCTGGTTAGGAGTCAATCTTACTTTGATGAAAGCCCCTCTGGTTCCAGCTAGTTCCCACCTGTGAAAAAAGGCACTTTTGCTCCAGATCTGTCATTGAAGGTGAAACCTGCTCACTTCAATGCAGCTTCTATTCTAATAGGAGAGGACTGAAAGCTGCAGCGTAGTCCTATACTAAAGTAAATGAAAGTAATTAAGCTAAGCCAAACCAACCGACATAATGTAGGCTGACAAAGCAAAGCATTTTGCGCTTATAAATTCCCGCTGAACAGTGTAACTCCCCCAGTGAAATCAATGGGGCCTAAAAGTGCTTGGTTCTGGCCAGATTATTCCCAATATAGCAAACATGCTTGGGGGGCTGCTGAAATGAAGGTAGGGTTGTCAATTTCACTCAGGATTTTAGATGGATTTTACCCACCTCCTATTATTTAACTGGGATCTTACTTCTCTTCCACCACTGGAATGCACAGCACAGAGAAGACAGTCATAGAGGAATACCTAGATGTTTGGTTATTTTTTTACTGAAATCAATGCAACAGGGTTCTGTTTCTGTTTCATTCTGTTTCATTTTAATTTGTATTGCCTCTTTAAAAAAAGACATTATTTTCCTCCATTTTATTTGGTTCCTCTTTACATGATTTAGTGAACATCAACATAATCTTTTTCAAAAGTTGTTTAAAGTTCCCTTTTTTAAAAAGGTAACTTCTTTTGCCCTGTACCAGTCCCATTTCTCAAAAGTAATTGAACAACTGTTTATAAAACATTAGAATGCTTGTGGTCAGTATGAGATGTAGCATGACAAAGCACTTGAACCCTGTGGTATTCCTCTTCTATCATTTAGTGAGACCACCCTGGGAGTGTGAAAGTAAATAAAAAATACATTTATACTGCAAAAAGAGTGAAGTCATTCCTTTCTAAGTTACAATTGTGATGTAATATAGTTACTCTTTCATTTCTGGAAAAAAGGGAATTAATTGCAAAGAATTTATTATACACAATTAATTACTTTCAAGTTCTGGGATGCTGTGGAAAGCAAATGCAGAAGGTGACCATGCCAAAGTTGGGAAAAGAGATTCCCAGGTAAAACTGTCACCTGACCTTCCAGGATCAATGCTGAAGCCAAGTGCACCTCCAACCTATGAACCGAGTCTTTGAGACAGAGTACAAACCTACCTAGATCAAGCTATTTTCTCAGCCTCAGTCTGGCTAGTTTATTGGTCAACAAAGTAGCCCTCTTCTATGTATTTTCATTATATCTTTTCTTCTTGAAAGTACATTTCTAAGTACAGTTCAGCTGTCTCACTTCATTTTTGCTCCACAGGAATAAATGAAAACCTTTAACCCATAAAGGAGAAAGTAAAGTTTTGGGAGAGCCAGCATTTGAGTGTTGGACGAAGACTCTGGAGACCAGGGTTTGAATCTCCACTCAGCCATGGAAACACCTTGAGTGACAAGTCACACTCTCTCATCCTGAGAGGGAGGCAAAGTCAAACCTCCTCTGAACAAATATTGCAAAGAAAAAAAGTGATAGGATTGCCTTAGGGTCATAAGTTGGAGATCAATTGAAGCCATACAACAAGAACAACAACAAAGTTTTGAACCTTGTTAATACTGGGAGAGTGCCTACTTACTATTCTTGGCAATACTATCATCTGGAATAAGCAGCACATTTGGCTTCAAATAATAGCTTGCTTACTTTACAATGGATACTTCTGAGACTCAAATCAGTTCTTACCTTCTTACAAGCCCTCTATTAGGACTTGTTTATTGCTCCATGTGACCTTTCCCAACATTATATCATTCTGATATTTCTGGACTACAAATCTCATGAGATTCAGCTAGAATGACTGTTGATCAGAGATATGTGAGTTGCAGTCTTTAACCTGTGCAAGGCAGAATGGAATACTGGAAACTGACTTTTCCATGTTGAGCTATTTATTTGTAGGGTTTATGCCTGGGTGATATAAGCTGGCTAGGACTAGGGTAAGGCATATTTGAGCCTGAAGTCAAACAGCAAATTCCTGTCCCCTAGTCAAGTGCATAGTACCTAAGGCCAAGTTATTTTAACACATGAGATATAAAATCCCACAACTGCCAGTAAAAAAAAATGCCAATAATAATGAAAGCTGAAATATAGCTATGATGATGGAGCTCTGTTACTGTTATAGTGTTATTATTCCACTTTCAATATCCTGTGGAATTCTGGGGTTTGTAGTTTACTGAGGCCAAGGAGCTCTCTGGCTGAGAATTCTAAAGGCCCCTCCCTAAACTGCAAACCCCAGGATTCCATAGGATGTTGAAAGTGGAATAATAGTACTATGACAATATAGTGCGGAAAGGCCCTATGTCTCCTGATGCCCTCTCTGCAAAACTACCTTTGAAGCAGGGTCCCATTTCAGCTGCTCATCACTTCACACCTTGCTGCTAGGAGAGGGTTGGATGCATCATTGCTCAGCACCCAACTCTCTAGCACCTCAGAACTCCCTCTCAGAGAAAGGTCTGCCAGTATTCAAAGGTAGGTTTTGAGGGACACTTTTGGTCATTGTAATAGTGCAACAATTGTAAATGTGAATTTCCATAATTAAAATAGTGTAAGTCCAACTTGGGGCATAATAAACATTGAATAGGGTGCCAGTCAAAGTAACATCTTACTGTCTTTCCATATGCCTCCAAATCTTCTGCTTGAGGCTTCAGTTTCCTTAATATTAGGTCAGTGCTGAGTCAGCATGGTGTAATGGTTTGAATATTGGATTAGACCTCTGGATACCAGGGTTTGAATCCCCACTCAGTCATGGAAACCCATTGGGTGACCTTGGACAAGTTATACTTGTAGCTTCAGAGGAAGGCAAAGGCAAACCCTCTCTGAACAAATCTTGGCAAGAAAACCATGTGATAGGTTCCCCTTAAGGTCACCTTAAATTGGATATGACTTGAAGGCACACAACAACAAGGCCCTTTCTGCACCTTACCTTTTTCCAGCGCTGGGGTGTGGGGATCGCGCGAGCAGCCCCTGGCGAGAGGCTCTTGCATCCCTACTGCTTCAGCTCTGCATGAGCTGCCTGCTCACACAAGAGCCTCACCTCTTCCTTCTGCAGTGCAGCCTGGGAGTTTCCCAGGCTGTGCTGGGGCAGGAAGAGCAATCGGCACGGTTCTGGAGGCTCCATAGGCCAGATAAGTGTGCATGGGACCTGGGAGCAATGCTCAATTGCACACCATTTTTGCCTTTGAGCCAAAAATGAAAAGGTGTGTGATAGGCACCTGCTGGCCCCAGGAGTGTCACGCAATTGTGAATGCATCATGCAGATCGCTCCTCACAATCGCGCGACACTCCAGGTGACCTTTTGCATGACAAATGCTGTGCGGAAAGGGCCCAAGACCAGTCCTGGAAAATGACCTTAGTACTGGTCATTGCTTTTTTTTTATAATTATTATTATTTAATAGGGTGTATCCACATGGCACAATCATAGTAGTTTGACACCACTTTGACAGTCATGGTTCTAAACTATGGAGTTTAGGGGAGGAGAGGAAAAGGGTGGAGAGGAAACCAGAAATTTTGGGCAGAGAATTCTAAGTATCTCACTAGACTACAGATGCCAGGATTCCATCAGATGGAGCCATGGCAGTTAAATGGGATGAAAGTATCGTAGTTGTATAGTGTCAACATATTCATGATCAGTTTTGAGAAATGCCATGGTTATCAATTTCTCCATGCTTTCTTCCTTATTTGTTAGCCTCTGGGCATTCATTTGCATCTTGATTTGTGTATGGAATACAATATTAAGGGGAAAAAAATATCTGTGACTCAGATTTCAGTTCTAATCCAAGCTTGATTATTTATATAAGATTTGTTTTTCCATCACAAACAAGGGTCAATCAACATTTTCAAATAACTTGCAACCGTAGCCATTTTCATTAAAACTTTTCTCCGCTAACATTTTTATGACTGTCCAAGAAAATAGGCTTAGATAATAACAGGAATAAATTGTCCAAAGAACAGTAATTTCTTTAATCAAGGGAACATGATGATTAAATCAAAAGCTTTAGATACGTCTCTGGATATCATCAATGTTCTTTTGTCTATTAATAATGACATATCATTAGTGAATTTTAAAAAGGCATTTACTATGGTTTATAATGTCTAAATCTAGATTGGAGAAAGGTCAGAACTGTATTCATTGTAATTAAATCCATTAACAGTAGCGTAGATGGATTTTTCAAGTGATTTGGATTAAAATATATTACTGGAATGAGACAATACCTATGAAGAAAGATACAATTTTCAAATACAAAAATACAAAGCTCCCATAATTTCTAACATACATTTCCTACCACTGGACTCTGTGTTATTATAAATGATTGCTAACATTTAATTTGAAAAGGGAATGGTATAAATGAAAATGTAAAGAATGTAAGAAGACCTTTTCTGGATCAGTTCAAATGTGTATCTAGTTTAGCATCCTGTTCTTACAGTGGGCAACCAGGTACATATAGGAAGCTCAGAAGAAGGTTCCAAAGCTAACACCACCCTCAAACTTCTGTTCCCCAACAACTAGTATCGAGAGGTTTCTAATTCAAGGCCACTATAACAAGTAGTGATTGATAGCTTTATTCTCCATGAATTTGTAAAGTATCTTTAGAGGCACTCAAACTGGAAGCTACACCATCTGGAAGGGAGTTCCATAATTTCACCATGAATCATGTGAAGAATTACCACTTTTTGTCTACCCTAACTCTTCCACCAGTCAATGAAATTGAATGATACCAGGTTGAAGTATTATAAGAGAGAGGGAAAACTAACTACCCACCTTGCTTACCCAACACATATTTTTATTCACCTCTGTCATGTCTCCTTTTAGTTGCCTTTACTCTAAGCTAAAACTTCCACTCACTGTAACTGTTGCTTTTGAGGAGCCATGCCAGGGCATAAGTAACTTTGGTTGCAATTTTGTGCTCTTCTGGATATTCCAGCTCTGCAATATCTTTTTTTTTTTGTGGCGTGGTGATCAGAATTGTACACAGAAGAGTAGTTGCACTAAAAAGTTGTATGAAAACATTACAACATTGGCGGTTTAGTTTTATTTTATTCTTCTCCCAGTGACTAGCAACATGCAAGTTATCTTTTTCACAGCATGTACACCAGGATGTTGTTTTATCAAGCCATCCAACACAAACTCAGCGTCCCCGTCCTGCCCAGTTATCCAGCTCAGATTTCCATCAGAGATGAAGTTGGAAATTTTTGCTCTAATGTGCATCACACTTAACAATGAATCTTATTTGCCATGTTAATGGACACACTCAAGTTTGGAGAAATCTTTTTGGAGTTCTTCGTTTTAATCACTGCAAATAATGTGGTATCTTCAATGAAGCTGAGTAGCTCAGTATTCACTTGGAGCTCGAGGTAATTCATGAACAATTTTTAAAAAAGCACAGATATTAATACAGATAAATGAGAAACCTCGCTGTTTACATTTCTTCATTATGGGAAATAGCACTTTTTTTCTTTCATTTCCTCTTCTTCCTTAACTATTAAATTTGTTCAGAGTCTTCAGTAAGAGACTTCATAAAAACTTGTTGAACATGATAAGAAAAATAAATAAAAAATTGGCCTGAACCCCATTGTGAATACTAACTAGAGTAGATCTATTGGATCAATGAGACTTTCCTACATGCTATCATCCAAAAACTGATTCATTGAGTTTCTTGTAGTTGCAACTAACAAATAGGATTCAGGTCAGTGTCTAGCTGATCATCCCCATACATATACTTGTTGACACTTTCAAAAAACTCTAATAGGCTAGTGAGGCACGGACTTGCCTTTGAAGAAGTCATGTATCTTTCTGTATACTTGATAAATTTATCTTTAACAATGCTTTCTATCAATTTACTTGAAACCGAAATTATGCTACCCTGGTCCATCATATTCTAAATCACTATTTATGGATATTCACCAGAATCCTGTGTCATCTTTTACTTAATGTGATTTTATAGTTACTTAGCTAAGTAGCAGAGGTGCTAAGAAACACTGTTAGTGCATTGTGAAGATGTGCATCACAACAACAACAAGAGTGGCTGATGTACATTGAAGCCCAATGTGCATCAACCTTGTTGTGCATCAACCCCATTATGCTACAGTTACTTTACTTCCTCCAGAACATAGTAAAGTAACACCAGTCATACTGGATATTGATGGGATGAAACTGCCCAATTCTAATTCCTGCACACGCAAGTCCACTTATGAAGACATAACTTCATAATGCTGGTAATCTCAAAGCTGGACTTCTGCAATGCACTCTACATTGGGCTACTTTTGTACCAAGTTGAGAAACTCCAACTGGTCCAAAATGTCAGCCAAATTGATTACAGGTACAACGAGAAGTAAACATATCACACTGATATTAAAATCACTCTACTGGCTGCCAATTAGTTTCCAGGCAAAGTACGAAGTATTGGTTATTACCTTTAGAGCCCTAGATATTTTGGGTCCAAGTTACCTATATGATCACTTCCTCCCATGCAATTTGCCCCATACAATTAGGTTCTCTGGGGGCCATTTACTTAACCAGGCCAGGACTAGATGGGAAACAGTCACCCAGAGGACCTTCTTGTTGGCTGCCCCTAAACAGTGGAATGACTTGCTGGAAGAGATTCAACCGCAAAATATCCTATATGAATTCAAAAAAAGGACTAAAGACCTATCTCTTCTGGCAGGCCTACCTAGTTTAGTTTTAATTATACTTTTAGTGGTACTTTTAACTGCACTTTTAATTATATTTTTAATTATAATATATTTTAATTATAGTGTATTTATATTTTAATGGTCTGTGCTTTAGTGTATTAGTTGTATCTGAATTGTACCCTGCATTGAGCCTCGGGAAATGGTGGGAAACAAACAAATTATTATTATTATTATTATTATTATTATTATTATTATTACTACTACTACTACTACTACTACTACTACTACTACTACTACTACTTCCACACAGGATTCCAGCCATAATGTTTTCTTGTCTGGCAGTACAGAAGTCAGTTTTAGGAACATGGGCAATTTCACATGTGAGTTCTTTCGGAATTTTCAGGGGTACATCATCCAGACCTGAAGATCTGTCAATATCATTTTTTCAGTTCCTGCCACTATTGGCCTCAGTGACAATGTTATTAGATATCACTTTATTTTGTAAAAGGCATATTTCTGTGTCCTTCACTACTCCCTCTCTCCAAATAACTGGCATAAATAAAACCATTATTAGATGTATGTGACTTCTAAGATCTTAAGCCATTAAATGTGTTGCATGGTTGAAGTGAGTTTTGAGTTTTGAGATGGAAACTTTGAACTCAGAGCTCAAGAATGGGAAATGTTGGGCCTCCACATGTTCTTGGATTATGGTTCACATCATCCCTCACTTCTGGCTGTTCCACACAAGGCTGAGGGCTGACTCTTCAACCCCAAAATTCATTGCATTTTTAAAAAAGATTTCTGGAAGCTTCCAAGAGTTGGTGATTTTACAGTACCCCTTCCCCCAAAGTCCTCAAAATGTTACATCTCCACAAAAAAACCTCAAACCAACCAACAACCAACAACCAACCAACCAGCCAGCAAACAGAAAACAGCCAAAGTGGACATCTGATCTTTTACTGTTTCCATTATTTCTGTAATATTTTGCCTTTTCATGACTGGCGCAGCCTATGATGGGTTCCTAGGGTAGAAAGTTGGCCCCTGGGCTCTCAGAACATGTCCACTCTGGTGCTAAAGCACCTTGCAGTTTTTACGCTTTTCTTACAGCACAGAGATAGATAACCTGCAGCCCTAGATCAATATGTGACCGTAATCCAGAGCTTGGAAAAGTTTCATACTAATAAGAACTCCCAGTAAACAAAGCCAATAGCCAAGCCAGGTGGAGGTCTCTGGGAATAATAGTCCAAGCAACTAATTTTTTTTGAGCTCTCCTTCTGTTTAAAAAGTCCTCTCCAAAGAATGGGAAAAGTGATTGGTTACTCCACTAGCAACTTTCTGGGCAGGGAGAGCACAAGAAAGAAAGGAAAAGGAGTGGCAGGAGAAGAGAAATAGAGGCATACAGTATGTAGGATTGCCCTGTTAGATTGCAATCATATACTAAGTAGTAAGCCTAACTGAAGTAAAAGGAAATTGCATCTGAATTGACACATATTGGATTGTACCTTTATTCAAGTCCCATTGAATAAAGGACTGTGTATAGAACTGTGCAGCAAGGTTGTGATGGTATGCACATTTACTTATGAGATGGGTCCATTGGACTTAGCTATGCAAGAAGACATACACACACACACACACATACATATGTGTGTTTTTAATAATTGGGGGAGATCCACCAAAGGTATTGTTTATTGCAAACCTCGTCATTTAAGTTGTAGACAGATTTTGTTATGCAACTCTGTGTTCAAGGGCAAAGTTGCACCACTGAATGAATCCCCAAATGTTAAAAAAAAACCCCACCCAACTGAGTACACATGTGAATGAACTTCTTGATCTGTGTTGTATATTTGACAAAAATGTTCATGTGCTTCTGTAGGGGATTTTGGCCACAAGCACAAAAACATACATACATATACTCATCCTTGGCTTTTAACAGTAGCTATAAATTCAAATATTCAAGTATTTTTTTCCATTCCCCTCCCAAATATATGGACAATGCTGCAGCAGACAAGGCAAATAATATTTTAGCCTGCTTTAATAGAATTGTAATTTCAGTGACAAGGGAAGTCTCATCATATTCTGCACTAGTCAGATGTCATCTGGAGTACTGCGTTCAGTTTTGCCCACTTGACATTAGGATATAGACAAGTTGAATGATGTTCAGAAGAAGGCAACAAGGATAAGAGGTATGGAGATTGGGGGTAACATGATCTGAAATATTTAAATTTAAATACCTTTACTATCTTTATAATATCTAAAGGGCTGTCACAGAGAGGAGAGTGCAAGTTTGTTCTCTGCTGCCCTGAAAGACAGGACTAGGTCTAATTGTTTTAAGTTACAGGAGGGTAGATTTCAATTGAATTTTAGAAGGAACTTCTTGATAATAAGAACTGTTTGGCAATGGAACCAATTACTCGAAGAGGTGGTGGCGTCTATTTCTCTAGTATCTTCAAAAAGAGATTGGATAGCTACCTTCTGAGGTTGTTTTAGCTAGACTTCCTGAATTTTCTGGGATGGGTGGGTTTGTTCTCACTGGCTTATGAAGCTTCTTCCAGCTCTATGATACTATGACTTTTTAATGACAAGGAAGCAATGAAATCAATTCATATAAGCAGCAGTATGAAGTTTCCACGGTCACCACCAGTTTGTACAGAGTATAGGTAGTACATGGGATGGCAGGAGGATGGACATCAGGTTGATCATATCGTCACCTGAGATAGTAAGAATTGCATTGACTAATTGGATTCAGGCCACTGCAGGTTCTGTTTAAGTTTCTGAGTGAGATTTATGAACACACGAACAGTGGCAGTTTTCTAAAGATGACATCAGTTACACATGTATAAGTAAAAACTGTTTCTCCCATCTTCCAGGAAAAAGAAGATGCTTTGCAGAATTTTCTCCAAATATACTCTACTTTTTAGGGCAGATCTGTCTCCACCCATCTGAGAAAAAATGAAGATATCAGTTGGTATCCAGATATTCTCAGGTAAGAAAAGTTTTACATGTAAAGTGAGTTTGTAGTCCTCAGTGGTGAAGGTGGAGTGGGTGGGTAAATATTCCAATCTCTGTTCACAGACCCTTCCCCAGGGTCCAGATTACTTGGGGTGTTGTTATATTTATTTATATCCTGTTTGGGAATCAAGGTAGCTTAAAACAATTAAAAACATAGATACAATAAAGAAAAAAATTCACATTGTACAGAAGTTAAAAAGTAGTTACTCTGTCAAATGATGAAAAACAATTATAAGGCATAAACCATTAAAACCAACAAATAAAAAAACCACAACACAACAAAGCACGCAAAAACTCCACATGATGTAAATTGTGTCATAGCAATTAATTTACTAAATTGTAATCTCATGTGTAGTGGTGGATTTAGGATCATCATGCAAAGGAAAGAGTTTACAAATCTGCCCCCATGTATACCATGGTCTGAATCCTTACAATACCATCCTCAGAGATTTGTATTTTCAAAACTAACTACTAGGTATATGTTGAACAGAAATCATTATATCTAGTTTGGACATCATGTAGAATTGGAACATTATAGTTTAGAGTGTTTTACATATCCAGCAAGCTTGTGAGTACTGTGAAATGATATCTGGTTTCATAGCTGCCATGGCCCTTGTTGTGACAAAGAAAAGGAATGAATGAGAATGGGAGGATGTGGGACAATACAGCATGGAGTGGTTGACAGCAAAGAAATTTCATCCTTCCAACCTCAGAAGATGTTGAAAGAAATTGTGACCCTACTTTCTCTGCTCTCAAAATCAAAGGAAAATCTTGAAATGTCTTTTATGCACAGCTGTTTTGGAACCAGGAGTCAGGAACCAGGCTGACAGAAGCATGGACCTGACATTGTTTTCTCCAGCACACACTGCTAAACAATCCTTCAAGACTGAGAGCTTCATGGCTGGTTCACATATGTACTGGGTTCCTCCTCATTACATTTCAGCATTTGACAATAAGCGTCTGAATGTGGGGGGATTCAGAGACCTGAATCCAATTTATAATCTCACCTAAGAAAATCTACTGCATCAGTGGCAACTTGGTAAGTAAGCACATACTCCATAGCAAGCCCAAATACCTCCACTTTCATCCTCAGTTCCTCTCAAAATAACAACAGATAGTATTTGGAGGTAATACAGGGTACTGGGGTAATTCTGGGGGAATGAGATTATTTTTAGTGCATATTTTCATCTGATGGAGAGGTTTCTTCTGTGATTTTGAGGGGGAAGGGGAAAAAATTTCACTTGGCCCCCATGCAGTTGTCCACTCTTGATCTAGGCAATCATGTTGGGTGTCACCTGCCCACAAGAGGGTTGTTTCACCAGCTGGCACACAATCTTCAACATTCTTGCCAAGAGATAATTTGTTTCTCAGGCTAAAAATGGTCCCGTCCCTGACACTGGGCATGTTCAGAAGAGGCTATGCCAACTTCTTCCACTGCTCCTATTTCTATCATGAGATCCCAGCCCTCTCCCATCAGAAACAACATTTCAGAGGTGAGAGATTTTCCTTGTTGAAACCCATTTATCTTTGCTCACCAATTTCTGACCAGAGGATAAGTCGAAGGCCCTTTCCGCACTACACTGTTATTCTGCTATTATTCCACATTCAACATCCTGTGGAATTCTGGGGTTTGTAGTTTACTGATGCCAGAGAGCTCACTGGCTGAGAATGCTAAATCCACCTCCCTAGACTGCAAACCCCAGGACTCCACAGGATGTTGAATGTGGAATAATAGCGCCATAACAGTGTAGTGAGGAAAGGGCCTTTGTGAGGGCTGACAGGAGCAAGGGGAAAACCTGATGGCCAGGATGGCAGAGCCCATGTGCTGGAGGCTCCGTTACCTCAGTTTTGACATCACTAATGAGTTTTACTTTTTATAGTGGCAGCAAGTCCTCATTGTGGTTTAATTCTTAGGGATTCATATGCATGCAGAAGTCTTCACTTGACAATACAGTCTGGAACTGATGAACCATTTCCTTCTTTTTCCCAAAATGCCCTGGAAAAGTAAGCTATGGGCAAGATCCACTCCTACATATTTGTCAGATCTCAGAAAAGTGACTCTTTTCCAAGAGCCCCAGAGGCCACACTGGCTTGTGGATTCTGGGAACAGTGGTACAGAAAAGTAAAATTCCCAAGCCCTAGTATTTGCATATTCTTTCCCCCTCATTTTTTCTGTCTTTACGCTGTACTGCTGTCTGTGAGGCCCTGTTGGATTGGACCCCAGTGTTTCCAACAGCCATTACCAACACTCCAAGGGGAACTGGGAATTATTTTAAAAGCCTTGTTCACTGTGTAGATATGGTTGTTAAGTTTCTATTGCAGGAATGAATAATTTCATGATCAGTGTTTCAGGCCTCCCTAGTGATTTGCATGTATAATCAAATGAAAAAGACCTCTGAAATATTGAAACTCTTTCGACAAGAAAAATGAGTTTCAGATTAACAAGGTGAAAAATCCATTTATAGCCCACTTCAAGATCCGTCTAGGATATATACATATTTGTTATTATTATAACAGTACGAGGCTGTTCATCCTGCCTTTGATGTAATTATATAGAAACAGGGGCATTCAAAATATGCACAGAGACGGCTGGACTTTTTTATATATATAACTCATGTGGTATATAATTAACAAATGTCTTTACACCTATTCAAAAAAAGAAAGCAATAAACCACTTGTAAATAATGGCAGACGTGTATTCTTTACAACTGAATGTGAATAATCTGAAGGGCTTTTCTTCTCTACTCAGTTGCAAAAGTACATTTTTGACATGTTATGCAGAATCAGGTGTGATTAGCAATGGTGCAATACAATCTTCTACCAACAAAATTACATTAATATACAGGCAAGAACCAAAGACTTCTGCTATAGACAGTTGGTGCACATATCAATTAAAATGTGACATGACTGGCACACAATACTGAAACTTCAGTTCCCATATCTGATTATGTTTGGAGATATCTGTTTGAAGAAGAAGGTAGTGGTGGTTCCACACATTTGCAGATCTGTCTCAAAACCAGATAGTCATCAGCAAGGCTGGCCCAGCCAAATACTGAGTAAGACAACCACCTCAGGTGGCAGAAGCTGGGGTGGGTCAGTAATAGCTGTTCCCTAGTCATTTTTCCTAAGTGCGCTGTCTCTTCACAGTTCACAACCCACTTTCAGCCTTGGATTAGACTTAGGGGCAGGGAGGGGTACTACCAAAAGATTCAAGTGCCTGTCCAGTCAGCTTCCATATATGGAACGAAAGGAAGTACCATTTTGTCCTTTATGATTGTCAGGCAGCATCATGTATTTGACCTGCCATGATGATTTCAGTCAGCTTTAGTCATGTCTTCTGTCTTGGACTTGGCCACCCAAATGAACTTTGTGGCTTGTGACTCCGCAAAATCAACTTTGCCTGATTTGTCAGTTATGGCCTTTCCTGGACAGAGATAATTTATTCACAGCAGTCCATGCACTGCTCACTTCCTGTCCCAAGGTCTACAATTTTTGATATTAAATATGATTCAACATGCCTGAGAGGTTGCCCAGATGAGCACGTAGGCAGCAAAGGTTGAACAATTGAGAACCAGGTCAGGCCAGCAAAATCCCCAGTCACGTAGCCACAGGAGACCTCAGGCTGTGAAAGCCCACAGTAGACAAGAGGTCCTCAGCCACTGAGGAGCCAGCTTGAGGGGATTAGCATCTTTTGCCCAAGTTGAGCACTGATAGCAATAAAATCCTATCAGGCAAGCACCATCTACATAAATTCACACCACAACCCAAAGTGACTGAAGGTCCTGAAACTTTGGCAACACTTTGTAATCTCATCATGCAAAAGGAGTTGCCATCGTGGTGCTTCTTTTCCATTGCAACACCCATTGTTCTCCCCAGGAAAGGATTAGCCCTCCAAGTACCTTTTCCCCTACAAACAATCCCAGTTTTTGAGAGTTTCTTTGAGTCATACCAAGACCAGAGTCATACCAGCAGATCGTTTCTCCATCAGTCGAATAATCCCCTCGGCCCTCTCCGTGCTGAGCTCTACTTCTTCGCTGTTTTTCCCAGACCAAGGACTTCAGGAAAAGGTGCAGTATTACCCTAGCTACAATCCCTTCAATAGTTCCCCTATCCAGTTTCCTCTCTTTTGCTTCTTAATAGGTCTTGAGTGAGTGTGTGAGTGATTGCGTTGGTGAGTGAGACTTTCATTCAATAAAATCATTTTATTGGATATCTTCATTTGGTTTTAAGCTTGGCCTGACCCCGTAAATACTGGGTAAAAAGACCCCGCTAGGTTACTCTGCCTCTCGCATTGCTGTTGCTTGTGCTCTGGCTAGTTTCCATTCCCTATCACATGAAGCACATTAAGGCGCCCCCCACGGGACCCCAGAAATCAGGGTAACACCTGATTAGATTAATGTAGTGTCATATAAAACAGTGCGGTCCCATATAAAACTGATTTTAAAAGAATTGCACTGGCTGCCTATCTATGGCTGACTTGAATTCAAGGTGCTGGTCATGACAATTAAAGCCCTAAATGGCTTGGGACCGCAATACTGGAAGGAGCAACCTCTTTCTAAATATGTCTGCCTTAGGGATGAGATCTGCTGGAAAAGCCTTTATTTGTGTCCCATCAGTCAGGGAAGTATGGTCCCAGAAGAAATGGAAGAAATCCTTCTCTGTTGGGGTAACCCAGTCATGGAAGGCCCTCATTGCTGTCATTTCAATGCCAAACAAAAATATGGATTTTCACAAAAGTCTTTGGAGTCTAAATGATTTTACACAGATCCACACATGTGTGGTTTTAACTTCTTTTGAAGCATTCTAACTGGTCCTCTTCTAACTTCTTAAAATATTCAATGTTTTTAGCCTTCTATAATATTTTTTACTGCTTATATTGTTTTAGGTTGTTTTACTGTGTGCTACTCTGTGTGCTACTTTAGTTAGAAGGTTGGATATAAATAAATGGATGGATGGATGGATGGATGGATGTTAAATCCAATCTTCCTATTCCTCCAACATGTAACTACGCACTCTGGTTTACTGGATATAGGAACTAGTAAGAGGACCTCCACAGCCAGGTGTGTTATAGATGTGGATCCCAATCCAGCCTTCTGTGCTTTGGAGATGAAATTTTTAGTTGATCCTGGAAAAAAAGCATCATTTGCAACTGGGCAAGAGTTCTCACACATATAGGTCCAGAATGTGGTTTTTGAAGAGGTACTGCTCCACTGTCTTTTCCAGGATGGCTAGCATGAGTCTCTCACACAGGGAAGCATTCAACTATTACTTGGAATCACCTAGTTTTCACCACCCACAGTGTTTAAGGGCTGAGATGACATGTGGTAGCCCAAGCCTCTCCAAGTGATTTGTTTTGTTTTCACATTATGCTGCAATGCTGGAAAATAACCCCAAACAATCTGACTCAATGGTACCTGGGAGATCTCCATTAGAATTGTTACAACTGTGCTGTCAAGTTAGACCTGAATGTGAGTGAATTCATAGCAATTAAAGTGCTTTGCAAAACTGGTACAGTGATTGTTGAAGAGTCTGAAGCTCTTTGCCACTTGAGAGGTTCCTACCAGCCCCAGAAACACTGGTAAAATCTCTGCTGGATGTCTACTTAAGAATGCAATGCTAGTGAAGCAGTAGGCCTTCTTCGTGCCACCATTATCACATGGTAAGTATGATTCATCATCACTTGTGAATAATATTGTTTACTTGATAACTGGCACCATTTATGCTTTAGCAATACCCCAACCTGACTCATGGCTTTCTGGGAACCAGTTTTACTACACAGTACTAGAGAAGGTGTTTATGTAACTGTGCTCATGGTCATTTCCATCTAGTTGTTCCATAATGAGAGAAAGGTTCCAGCATGGCCATCTCTCATGCCAACCAGCATTTCCCCTCGAACATAAAAAAAAAAAAGGCCAACCAACTAACCAACCAACCAGCCATCCCTCTTTTGGATCACATGCATATTTGGGGTTCATCCTGCAGAACTGAACTGATGCAAACTATGCATACTTTAATATGAAATAGATGCTCCATAACAGCATGTTGATACTTGCTCTTCTGCAACTACCGCCTATCTAGTTAAAAAGAGTAAAGGGTGATTCTACCATATACATTCGGCCAAAAGAATGAGCCCAACTTAAATGGCCTTAGCACCAATGTCAAAGCCCCCCTCTCAAGAACTACTATCTGGGAATTTCCCAACACTACCCTCAATATCACTTTAGCTATCTTTAGTAGAGGTACCGTAGGTCAGTGAGGTGCACCAGCTGAATCTTCATTCTGTGTCCTCTTTGATTCTCACACTGGGTTGTGAGTGAGTTATTATTTTTTTTTCTAGAACTCCCAAATGTTTTGCTGGTATTCAGCACCTGTTTACCCTGCTGGCTTTTAAATCTGTTCCGTCTCAATAATATATATGGAATGGATCCCCTATCCTCACACTACAGCTCAGATGCTGGAATTGAAAATCACTACAGTGCCCATGAGGACATTGTAAAAGTTTTGAAGCCATTATTGACATTAAACATCTGTGTGAAGAGGTATGTCCCATAAATGTCAGGTACTTTGCAGATAGATAATACTTCAATAAGAAGGTACAGAATTTCCATGCAAAAGGTTTGACGTTCACCCTCCTCCCATTCGTGTCCAGAGGAGGGTGACCAAAATGGTGAAGGGTCTGGAAGCCATGCCCTGTGAGCAGCAGCTTAGGGAGCTGGGTAGGTTTAGTCTGAAGAAGAGAAGGTTAAGAGGGGACATGATAACCATATTTAAATATTTGAAGGGATGTCACGTCGAGGAGGGAGCGGGCTTGTTTTCCACTGCTCCAGAGATTAAGACAAGGAACAATGGATTCAAGCTGCAGGAAAGGAGATTCCACCTGAACCTCAAGAAGAACTTCTTGACAGTGAGACCAGCAATGGAATATGCTGCCTCGGAGTGTGGTAGAATCTCCTTCTTTGGAGGTTTTAAGCAGAGGCTGGATGGCCATCTGTCAGGAGTGCTTTGATGTGGATTCCTGTATGGCAGCGGTTGGACTGGATGGCCCCTGTGGTTTCTTCCAACTCTATGATTCTATGTTCAATCCTTACATCTCCTGAAGATGTTGGGAAAAGACTCCTGTCTGGAACTTAGACCCTTTCCGCACCAGCCTATTAAAATGGTGCAGAGCGACCTCCAACGGAGGTCTTCTGCACCATGGACTGGACTGAGGCGGACTACTTTTCATAGTTCCACACCTCAGTCCGCTCCGGAGCGACCGGAACTGGCCGTGCAGCGTGCTTTTTAAAAACCTCTTCTAAGAGGTTTTTAAAAATTATGGAGCGCACGACCCCATGTCGCTCCAGTGCAGATTTGCAGGCGCGCACTAGTGCGTGCCTGCAGATCTGCCAGTGGTGGACTTTAGGCTGGCGAGCTTCTCCGGTTGGTGGAGAGTCTCCACCAACTGGAAGCTGCCATTTTGGATGCTGGAGCAGTGTGGAGCGACGAGCTTGCACTGCTCCTCGTCCCGATGGACTCGCCTGGACCCACCAAAAAGCCGGTGAGTAGTGGTAGGGAGCGTTTCCCTCTCCGCTTGTGGAAAGGGCCATTAATATTTGCTGCTAGGTTGGTATGCAGTACCAAGCTAGGTGGACCAGAGGCCTGATGACATCCTGCAATCATCATGTCTGCCAGAATTGTACAGGAGGACTAGAAGACAATATCTTCTTTTAAGCCTTCCATGTTTATGCAGTGCTTCTCTTGTTTTGTTTCTTTTCCCTTTTTCCCTACCCACCACCCACATCACTGAAGAGAAAGAGATGGAATAGTTGTGTACTTCCAGTTTTTTGGTGATTGTGTGTGTGTGTGTGTGTGTGCACGTGTGCGCGTGCATGCATGCAAAAATGCTATTTGGTCTAGGCCGAAAGCAGCAATGGGAAATAGCATGTAGTCAAACACAGATAGGATTTGACCATTGACATGTAGTATCACTTAATAAATGGAAACTTTTGGACCAAATACATTCATATATTCATATTCATTCATTCATTCATTCATTCATTCAGCCACCCACAAGCTATTCCCCTAGAAGATACTGATTTCCAATTTGAATTTAACTTTCAAACTTGAGATTTGAACTCAGCCTTTTGAGTTTGGAGGTTATTTTTCAAAATTCACTTTTAAAATCAGAAATTTTATCAGATTTCAGTTTCTTAGCTATGAGATAGCAGCTCCCATCCTCAAAGCCCTCATGATACTATCCAGTGTGAAGTATGAGAGAATACGATCACATTCTACCCCCAGGGCAGCACCATGGTCTTAAACCATTGTTTAACAGATACATTCATTTAAGATATTTGGCTGCTGTCTTCTTGCCATATGGCCTTCAAAGTGGCTAACAAGAACAACCCACCTCTTCCTGTGGCTTCAGGCGAGGAAAAACAACATATATCACAGTGCATAAAATCAATTAAAAGAGCATATAAAACCAGTATGTTTTACAATTCATCAATAAATGCTTTAAAAAACATAATTTGAAAACAATCCAGATAGGCCTGCTGGAAGAGACTGGTCTTTATGGCTGTCCTAAACTCAGACAGCATCTCAAGCTGACTCATCCTTTCTGGCACATCGTTCCACAGTCTGTAGCGTCTGAAGAAGATGTCCTCTGGATAGCAGTCAGTCTAGCTTTAGCTGACTGAAGTAGATGTTTCCAAGAAGACATGTGCGCATGGAGTAGGTTAAATGGGAGAAGATGATCCTGTAGATAACCTGGACCCAAACCATGTAGGGCTTTAAAGCTAACAATAACTCTTGTAATTTTCCAGGAAACTAACTTCCAGCCAATGAAGTGATTTTTATATTGGTGTAATATGGTCACTTCTAGATGTACCAGTAACCAATCTGACTGCCATGTTTTGAATTAACTGAAGTTTCCAAACTTGGTAAAGAGGTAGCCCAATGCACACTGCATTGTAGAAGTCCAGCCGTAAGTCCATCATATGCATTACCATCTTTAGGTCCTCATATTCTAGGAAGAGATGCAGCTGGTATAACAGTTGAAGCTGATAATAAGTCGTCTTGTCTATTGCATCTATCTGGGCTAACATTTGGATGGATGGATCCAGGAGTATCTTCAGACTGTGAACACTGTCTTTCAAAAGTATAATCCCATCCAGGACTGGCTGATATACCTCCAAACCCAGGTTAGGACCTGTGACAATAAGCACCTCTGTCTTGTCTGGATTCATCTTCAGTTTGTTCTTTCTCATTGAACCCATTACCTCCTCCAAGTATTCATTCAGAGGAGACACATTATTCTTACCTAATGTTGTTTTTGAAGGATTCAAGCCAATGTTGCCCACCCCTGTTTTAAGGATTGGCTCCTAGAAGTACTAATTTGAATGCTTTATATCATCTAATCAAACCATTGTTATTGTTATTGATGTGTACCTTCAAATAATTTTGAACTTATGGTGACCCTATGGTGAACTTATCATGAGGTTTTCTGGAGCTGAGATTGCATGATGTACCCAAAGTCACCCAGTGGGTTTCCATGGCTGAATGGGGAATTGAACCCTGGTCTCCAGATTCATAGTCCATTGCTCAAACCACTACACCATGTTGGTGGACATATTTCCAAACAACCCCGATGTTTGTGTCAGGCAAAGAGCACTTGCAATATGTGGTTTTATGAAAGTATCTGGTTTTATGAAATGTTCCAAGTTCACTTAAAAAAAGGCAGATATCAAATTGCAGAGATAGTTGGAAATGAGCTCCAATTATTATTCAGGCAGGCACTACAGTGTGAGTTTAATGATTCAGATGAACCAAAAACCTTCTTAGTGATGAGGAGGGCTTCAAAATAGTACAGTGTGGCAGCATGAGAATTGTGGTTACTATTCAGCAGTCTTTTCTCTTAGATCTTCAGTTGCTTGTAGAGGTCATTCACCAATGATTGCCTGGAAGATGTCATTGCCTGGTTGTTGGAGAAGGCTTTGCCCACCTCCAAAGCAACTTTGATGGTCCTTCAGTAGAAGTTTCAGATGCAACAAAAGTCTTAAAAGAGCTTCTCTTGTCAGAGGGAGGAAAAGGTCTTTGAGGCACTTCTTGAAATACAATTTATCACTGTGCTTGAAAGGAAAGGAATTCTTCCACACTTGCTGTAGAAAATGACCTTTCTTGTATGCTTGATAATAACTTTATGATAATGAAGCTGGAGAACCATTCCCCTCTGCTGGTAATTTTATTTCTAATTGAATAGCTATATTTGATATAGGGTAGCTTAATATATTCTGAAACTGCAGAAATATGATGTGCAAGGGAAACTACAGGATGACAGAATATGAAATGAAATGAAGCAATGCTTCTCCACCACAGTGCAGCCTGAAAGTTAATCTATTTTCCTCATATGAATTTGTTTTAATGAAGAGAACCAGTTTCAGATTTCTGGATGCTTTGGCTCCCCTTCAGGGTCACTCCAAGACACTCTTCTGTCTCATGCACAGGATGAGAGGCATAGTCCCATTGAAAGTAGATGCATAGTTCCCACTCTATATGTCAATTCCACATGAAAGAGAAAGGTATGTATCTTGTGATAGTCACATAAGAAGCATGAAAGATAAGGCCTTTTCTGTGATGGCACTATGACTCTGTAAGTATCTTCCTATCAAAATCCACTGGGCATCTTTGTGCCCTCTACAGCAAGAAACAGAAGAAATCCTTATTTTGATGAGATTTTTTAAAATGTGTAACACTGAATTTTATTGCAGTTAGCTTTAGTGTGCAACATCTTTTAACCTTGTGCTGCTTCAAGTGTTGGCTATTTTATATCTTTGTTGTTGCTTTCACAACATTTTTTTTGTTAATATACATTATAATGAGAGACAATGCAGGGAAGTGATTTGATTTCAAGTCAAGTGTCACTCATTCCATATTTATGCATTTCATTTTTTTCTTTCCTAAATGTAGTACATTTATTGCTGCTGAAATTTATTTTGTTAAATTTGGCTCAAATCTCCCATCTATTGAGGTCATTTCTTCTTCATTGGAGGTCTTAATTACTCTTCTTCACTAGAAGTTTTTATATAGAGAATAGCTACTTCTCGAGGGCACTTGTGTGTTCTGTTGTTTGCACTGGAAAGGGGTTGACGAGAGATCACTTCCAACTCTATGATCCTACGTTGCTATGGGTGAACCCTTGTACAGTAGTAAAAGAACCTGCTAGTCTTCCTTAGAGGTGCAATGTTTCAGATTGAATGAAGAGGAGAGGACAGTACAGAATTGCTCCAAATAAAAGGTCTACAGGAATCTAAATTACAGAGGAGTTCTTTCCAAGATGGGTCTTCTTCATTCATTTCATCATTAAGGACTCTCAGAAAAACACTGTGCACATGGAGTTTTGGATCAAGCTGACTTATATTTATATTTTTGCACAGCTTCTTCAAGTGGTGAAAGATGTCTATCATAGCACATAAATTCCCTCACCTGTGTATCTTGCATTCAGCATGCTTCATTTTGTGGGCAATCATAAGACAGTAAACATGAGTCTAGTTTGTAAATTTGATCTCTCTGAAGAAATCTCACTGTGGGAGGAAATCTGGGTTAACTGTAGTGAATGCACAGTATCCACAATATTTAATTTGACTGGGTATATTTACTGCTAGAATAAAAACTGGATAGCAGCACCCTTGCACATATATATGAGCTGCTGGATTGGCTATACTGTCTGTAAAAAGCTCATTATAAACCTCCAATATGTTTTTCCAAGATAAGAAAAAATTGCTTCAAACTCTTAAGTCTGGTTGTTTATATTTGCATTCAGAGGCATTCACTGTTAGGTAATTCCCACCATGTCTTTTTTTATTTTCTGAGAAGAAGTGAATGTGCTCATCTGAGGATCATAAATTGTTGGAAGCTTATTTTGAAACTCCTTTCCCTTTGCTTCTTCTGATTGCCTCGCACAGAAGACTGATCTGATAAATTTCCTTAATCAGATTACATGGCCGACTGATTCTGAATATTATCCAATTCACTTCTCTAAATAAGAGGACACAATGCTACGCTTCAAAATCTAATCTCAGAAAGAAGAGCTAGGCTGACAGTAAATGAACCAACCTATACTTCTTGCTGAGGGAATTCCCTTAATCTGCCAGTAATGTTATCTCTCCCCACCCTGTTATATATGTATGGGGAAAAAAAGCCCTCCTAGTCACTTAAGAATTCCAAGCTTATGAAATTTCCAATAAGCAGAATAATATCCAGGAGCCTTTTCTTAAAATGCTATGCTCTTTTTAAAAAATTTCTTTAAGAAGAGAATATTCTCAAGGTGATATCAGCATGATTTCTGAACCCATTGTGTGTTGCTAGCAGTAAGGAAATGCCAGTGGACAACTTTTAAGCTCATTAAGATATTATTCAACAGTTGAATAGTACATCAGTATAGCAGAAAGAGACATGGACTGGCATCCTGTTCATTAGTTCCAACTAGAGTAGACCTGTTCAATCAGTTGTTGAATGGGAATCAACACATAGGTAAATCCCATTAATCTCATTGGGTCTAATCCAATCAGGACTAACAAAAGGCCATGATTTGTAAATGGATTTTACAGCCATGCCAAGCTATACTGGAGTATGGAAAAATGATACAGAAATGTATTGGCATGTACTGTTGTGAGGGCATCTTAGCAACTATGGAGTCAAGCAAGCTTGGAAACACATTTGCCCTCTTAATTACTTTCCATGAATGGTTACATAGCGTTTCTCAATGTCAATATCAAAACGTTGCCATAAAAGAAGGGAGGTGAACCTTTTTCCTCCGGGCTGAGTCAAGCTAATGGAGGATTAGGATTCAGCTCATCAGATGCTTGCTATTACTGCTCTTTACCTGAAGACTAGCCACTTATGGGACAGATCTCAGTACCCACAGTCTACAATCATAGAATCATAGAATCATAGAAATGTAGAGTTGGAAGAGACCACAGGGGCCATCCAGTTCAGCCCCCTGCCATGCAGGAACACCCTCAAAGCACTCCCGACAGATGGCCATCCAGCCTCTGCTTAAAAACCTCAAACGAAGGAGACTCCACTACACTCCGAGGCAGCACATTCCACTGCCGGACAGCCCTGACTGTCAGGAAGTTCTTCGTGAGGTTCAGGTGGAATCTCCTTTCCTGCAGCTTGAATCCATTGCTCCTTGTCCTGATCTCTGGAGCAGCAGAAAACAAGCCCTCTCCTTCCTCTACATGTCATCTCTTCAAATATTTAAACATGGCTATCATGTCCCTCTTAACCTTCTCTTCTGCAGACTAAACATACCCAGCTCTCTAAGTCTATCCTCATACGGCATGGCTTCTAGGCCCCTCACCATTTTGGTTGCCCGCCTCTGGACTTGCTCCAGCTTGACCATGTCCTTCTTGAATTGGGGTGCCCAGAACTGGACACAGTATTCAAGATGAGGTCTAACCAAAGCAGAGCAGAGTGGTACCAGTACCTCCCTTGATCTAGAAACCATACTCCTATGGATGCAGCCGAGAACTGCATTGGCTTTCTTGGCTGCCGCATCACACTGCTGACTCATGTTCAGCTTGTGGTCTATGAAGACTCCTAGATCCCTTTCACACGTACTGCTATCCACCCACAATCAGTGATAACAGAGCATTCTCTATTTGCAAATCACCCTTGCTACCTCTGGTTTCTGACCAGAGATAGTGGTGATACTGTATCTGTCTTTGGCCAGTGCTTTCTGAACACAGCTGAATCCCAGCCTGGAATCCTGCTGGCTTTTGAAAGGGTCCCTCTTGAGAGGATCCCTCAAGGAGGAGAAGCAAGCTGGTTGCCCTCTCTGCCAGTACTGCTAAGACCTCTGGGAAGTGGTGACTGAAATTATTTTTTTATTTCTCATATGGGGAAAGAGACAGAGTAGCGATGTAGTAATCTCTTAGGTAGTCTTCCCGGGAATCCTGGGAAAGCTGGCTGAGAGCACAGAACTTTTAAAGCCATGTGCTCCATAGAAGGCTTTATCATTAGAGAATTCAAATTTCTCCCTTCCTTTTGTAAAAGTTTCCTGTCTTTGCTAGGGACAATTCCCTTACTATCATCCATTTATTACAGATGCAGCAGGAAGCATAATGCAAATGTACTCCCAAATCTCTAAAACTAGTCTTACTACTCAGTTCCATAGCATTTCACATTCCATTTCTTTCCTTTCTTCTAGTGCTGGATAAATTCAATGATTTCATGTTTCAATTTTAAAACGTTTCAGTATATCATAGTTTCATTCATCTCCATGCCTCAAAATCAGCCTAGAAAGATAAAAATATAAAATATAAAAACCTCACCCTCCTCCACAGGAAGGCAAAGACCTTTTATTCTTTGGCAACTGACTAGCTGATAAGAAAGGGACTTTGAACTGTGGCCAGAAATGAAACAGTAGCCAGCACTGTATTTTTTGATACAGATACACACACACACACACACTAGAGTATTTACCCAGTATTTCCCGGGATTTTATTTTCCTCTTAAGAACTCACCCAACTGTCTTCTCCATTTCCTGTAATTTTGCTTCATATGCAATCCAATCCAATCTGTATTCATAGCTGTTAACATACAGAGGTTGGGTTTCTGTGGGAATACACTGTCCTCCTCCTTGCTGCTAGGCATCGTCTCCATACCAACCAGCCTATTCCAGTACCTATAACTTTCCTCCATAGTCCCCAATCCAATCTGTGTTTTCTGGTGACATTGATGCACTGGCTTTTTTTGGGGGGGGGCTTTCTATTGAATTTCTGCAATGGCTTTATATTTTTCTGGAAGCATTTTTTGTTTTGAATTTCAACTTCAAGCTTCCTCACATATGGAACCCATACACTCTACTGTGTGAGGCAAGAAGACCTTGTAACTATGGTCGTTTCTGCATTACGCTGTTATAGTCCTATTATTCCACTTTCAACATCATGTGGAATTCTGGGGTTTGTAGTTTACTGAGGCCAAAGACTTATCTGGCTGAGAATTCTTAAATTCCTCTCCTTAAACTACAAATCCCAGCATTCCATAGGATGTTGAAAGTGAAATAATAACACTATGACAGTGTAGTGTAGAAATGAGCTATGTTGTGTATGTCACTTTAATTTTTCTCACATATGCCTCCCAAATGTTTTCTGGCATCCTTATTGATGGTAGGCCTCATCTCCATAGCAACTGGCCTGAGGCCCAAGAGCTCTCTGGCTGAGAATTCTAAACTGCCAACCTTAAGATTCCATAGAATCTTCACAGCCAGGCAATCATATGAGGTCCTCTCACCTCACTCAGCCAATCGTATGAGGTCTTCACCTGCCTGATGTAGTCAAACAGACGAGCTCACAGACAAACATTAACTTTTACATAGTAGATGTGTGTGTGTGTGTGTGTGTGTGAATATAAATATAATTCAGTCTCTTCTGGGATGGGGTTACACTCCCCCTGAAATCCCAGGTTTCCAGGTTGAGTGTACTCTTGGACTCAGATCTGGAACTGGGTGCTCAGGTTCTGGCAGTGGGCAGTATGGCTGAATCTTGTGCCCCCACTGTACCCGTACCTGGAAATCTCAGATCTAGCTACAGTGACACATGCCTTGATTACATCCTGTTTGGGTTGCTGTAACACACTTGACATGGGGCTGCCCTTGAAAATTGTTCAGAAAATTCAAGCAGGTCCAAAATACTGCTGAAGTACTGCTGACTGGAGCCAGTTATAGGGAACACATAGTCCCCATATTACAACAACTTCATTGGTTACTGGTCTGTTTCTGGCCACAATTCAAAGTGCTGGTTATGATGTTTAAAACTCTGTACAGCTTGGGTGTAGGCTATCTGAACTCTATTACGAGCCTTCCTAGCTTTTCAGATCTTTGTGGAAAGGCTTTCTATCTGTCCCACCACCATCACAGGCACATTTGGTAGGAACAAAGGAGAGAATCTTCTTGGTAGCTGCTCCTAACTTGTGGAATTCTCTCCCACAGGAAACTCAGGCCATTTCCGCAGGGTCTTAAAGAAACGGTGCAGAGCGTCCTCCAGGGAGGATGTCTGCACCTGGGAGCAGACTGGGTCGGACCTACTTAGTGTAGTTCCGCACCTCAGCCCGCTCCGGAATGACCCGAAGTGGTCGTCCAGTGTGCTTTTGAAAGACTGCTTGAAACAGGTCTTTCAAAAGCACGGAGCATGCCACTCCGTTCCTGTGCTCCGGTGCAGAATTGCAGGCTCGCACTAGTGCAAGCCTGCGATCTGCTGGGGGCAGGCTTTAGGCTGGCAAGCTTCAGCAGTTGGTGGAGAGCCTCCACCAACTGGAAGCCACCATTTTTGTCTCTGGAGCAGTGCGGAGTGGTGGCCACGCACTGCTCCGGACCAGCCTGGACCCAAGCGTGGAGCCAAGAAGTCCGGTAAGTACTGGCATGAGGCGATTCCCTCGCCCCGTGCGGAAATGGCCTCGGTTGCTCCCCTGCCTACTCTCCATTGACAGGCAAAGAGCT
Organism: Ctenosaura bakeri; assembly: GCA_948474755.1. Lineage (NCBI taxonomy): Eukaryota > Metazoa > Chordata > Lepidosauria > Squamata > Iguanidae > Ctenosaura > Ctenosaura bakeri. The sequence continues at coordinate 230,134 of CAOLHI010000369.1, read as the reverse complement.
TATTATTTGGGCAGGCCTTTGGCTTTGAAGTGTTAAAGGTTAAGCAGAAGCATCTTTTTTAATGGCATGTGTTGTGCTTTCAATTTTTTACTATGTTTTAACTGTTGTAATTTAAAAGAACAGTTTATATATACATATATATATATTAAATTCAGTATCAAATAAGCTTTTAGTGTACTTGCTTTTAACTTGTAAGAGCTGCCTTGGATTCCATGCTGGGAGAAAAGTGGGATAATACATACATACATATATACATGCATGCATGCATACTGGAATCCTCTTGGGGAATTACGAATGCATAAGCACTGTAGCTGCGGTGCTATACAGTGAATCCTATTCCAATCCCCCCTAATCCCCACTTGCTGGGAATCAGCCACTATGATCAACGATGGTCTGTCCTCTGTTGAGAAACAGATAATGGACGTTTGTACTCCTTTCAGTGAGTGATCTCTGGTGTGACAGGCAGAAGCAAGACTTCTGCTGTAATTCTTCTTTGAGCTGGAAAATGTTTGAGCAAGAGGAGGAAGTTGCTTCCCAATTGACAGGGGATAGACCCCCCCATCAGTTTCAACATCTGCCATCTAGTAACTGGGGATTGGGGACTTTTATTATCTCTACGTAGACGCTAAACTAGGGCTCACATAGGGATCATAAGTGAGAAACAGTCCAGAAAAATATGGTTATGCTTTTGTAACTACTCAACAGAATTCTGGACACTACTTTTAAAATTTAGTAGTGTTTTAGTATTATATTTTGGTTAATTGTGCTTAAGATGATCATTTTGGTACTTTTATCCATACTCCTTTTTAATCTTGTTGTGAGCCAATATGAGTCCAGGCTTTCAGAGAAAGGCCTTCCTTTGTATTTACACTATGGCCCTTTCTTCAGGACATTGTTATCTTGCACTGGGGAGTGAAGAAGGATGAGACCCAGATAACAGTTTTATATGACATTGTCCCTGGTCTTGCCCTTCTCCCTTCCCCAGGTGGCTTGATCACACAGTAAATGATTGATGGGCTTTCTCCATCAATGACTGGTGATTGTGCCATCATTTCATCATCCACCCATACTCACCTGGTATGTGGAGGTCCTGGAAGCACAATGGCTGTACTTCCTACCCCAGTACAGTCTGGGACAGTGCCCAGCTGTGCTGTGGAAGTAAGAGGCAGCACCATCACACTTCCTCCATTTGCAGAGGCAGCTGTTGTGGAGAGGAGCACTCTTGTCATGCTCTCTTCCTTGCAGAGACAACTCTGGAACTCACACCGGATGTCTCTGGAACATGTAAGCCGCAGAAAGGGCCTATGTTGTATGAAGTCCTGTAGATTCTTATTCCTATATATGTTGATTTATTTCATGTTCCATCTTGCTCCCAGTCCAAAGTGGTTTGTAATATAAGTTAAAACAAAATGTAGCTGCAACAATATATAATACAAACATTAAAAATTTAAACAAACCATGAAATTAAAATATGAATTTATAATAGTTCAAAACACATTCAAAGTATAGTAAAAGCACAGCATACCCCATTAAAAAATTCTTCTGCCCCAATCAATTAAAAGTTAATTATGGCCCTTGAGATACTTGGAATCTAAGCCATATAGAACTTTATAGGTGATAACCAGCACTTTGAATTCTGTTCAGAAATGGGCTGGTGCCCGGTGAAACCATTTCAGTTAGGAAGTTATATGTCCCCTATAAACAAGGTAAAGAAGGCATTGTCAGGACTGGATGGTAGTTTTAGAATGCATAACTGTGCTTTTAAATATGTCTTTAAAACACTACTTGCCATGGGTTTTTTTCATATACACCTCCCATCTTCTTTGATAGCACAAAGGAGATGAATGTACATTTATTGAATATGGCATCTCCAGATTAAGAAATACACACACACACACACACACACACAATCAGAAAGCTGAAGGGCAGTGGGAGGTCAATCCCACTGCCCTTCAGCTTTCTGATTGTGTGTGTGTGTGTGTGTGTGTGTGTGTGTGTGTTTCTTAATTTGGAAATGCCATATTCAGTAAATGTACATTCATCTCCTTTTGTGCTATCAAAGAAGATGGGAGGTGTAGGAAAGCACAATCTCTCATATTAGGAGTACTATACTTTCACATGTTAGTCACTTGAACATGAGAGAGGGAACCTGTTGCACTCATGTCATACTTGTGGACTTCCCATGAAGAGCTGGTTGGACACTGTGTGAACAGATTATTGGACTGGATTGGCCCTTGGTCTTATTCAGCAGGGATCTTGTAATGTTCTTATGAAAGAAGTGGTTTCATAATGTTACAGCTGTGAGTCAGTCTGTACAACATACCCAGCCAGCTTCTGTTGGCAAAATTGGTGAGTATTGAGTTCAGTTTTGGATAGAAAAATGCTTGATTTGAATGTGATAAATACTTTACACAGAAATTATTCCATTTAAATGATGGTCTTTGTTTACTCTGGGATAGAGGCAATGAGTGGCTCCCTTGTTTCAGTCTGATGAATCCAAACTGGTTTTATGGGAGCTACTCTTGATTTTATGAGAGCTATCCAAGGTGCTGAATTTATTCTAATTCCCATAAAACATGGATTATAAAACCCAGCATGGATTCACCATTTTGAAGCAATTGGCTTACTGGCTGCTTCTTCTCTGAGGATTCTACTTTAGAGGCTGAGCAGGGAGGTCAGTTCTGATTCTTTTTAAGTAAAGTTGCTTGTCTTGAGCTAACGGGGCAGTTTTGCCCATCACTGACAAGAATCATCCATTACCATTACAGGGAGTCCTCACTACGACGATGAGAAACTGGTCCTACTTCACAATAGGTGAAGAATCAGTCACAGAGTCACCTTCCTCAAGCAATCTAGAATGTCCTTATCCTAAAATTTAAGAGTTGCTTGCTTTTTAACTATTTATTGTTCTTTTACCCTGCCTCTCATTACTGCATGCCAAATGCTTAGACCACAAAAAACACACAAATATATCTTCATCCATCAGACTTCTGTGCACATCTGTCTAGATGAATGAATACTTTTTTGGCCTGAATATCATGCTATTTTTGTTATTGCTACTGGACATGCAAATAGCCCCAGGACTTGGACTGGTGCTTTCAAGTTTCACCAAGAATGTGAGTAACAAGGGAGCTTTAAGACCTACACAAGCTAAAAATTAGTCCAACAGAACAGAGAACTTGAGACAGGAAGAATGAACAACAGACAAATTTACTGTTGTAGTAGGATACAAAAAAACAAAACAGAAAACCCAACTGGGGACCATACAACCCACTATTTCTTCCTTAAGCAGCATTGACGGGTAGCTCAAACCAAGGAAGATGTAGTGTCACACAAATGACAATCCAAATAGTTGGAAAATACTGTGGGAGAATTAAAGCTGGTCCAGCTCTTGTCATAAGAAATATCTTAACATACCGTTGTGAACCAGTCTCATGAACTGATGACATGATGGAAATATTTCCTTCTGAATTCAGTGGGACTTACGCCAAGCCAAGTGATAGGTTCACTTGCTCTAGCATATACGTTTAGAAGAACATAGGAAATAAAAGCTTGAATGTCATCAAATGACACGCAGAAGTTCAGTGTTATCTTTGATCCAGAGAGATTTCAGTTTATCCCCACTCATACATGCCTGGAGCAGGCACTTTCCCTCTATTTCACAGGGTTCTTGTGAAGATCAAATTTGCTCTTGGGACAAAAGTATACACCTCAACATTTTTCCTGTTAAGTATAATGAATGTGCTTGGTTAAATGGGTGAAAAAGTAAATAAAAATATAACTACATGACTCAAACAAAAACACAGAGAATCAGAGCCTTTCCCTGTCAGTCATTGAAAAATGATTTCCTTGATGGCTTTAAGAGAATCAAGAACCTTCAAAAATAGGAGCCTGTGTGACTCAGAAGGACAGTTGTCCTTTCAGAGAGCTGTGTTTCTTCCCAAAGACCAGCCTTAAATCTCTGTACCTATTGATGTGAGGGAGAGATTTTGGCAGAACACAAATATTTGTGAAGTATGCTTATTAACACCTCAAGGCAATCCATCAAATTGACTGACATTATAAAGATAAAGTCATTCTTCCTAGCGCCCAGCATATGCTCAAGGTTTTTGTGGGCTAATGCGGCACACCTGACAGATGTGTGAGTCATCTGACACAATGGGTAATGTTCATGAGAATGCCATTGTCTTGCAATCATCACAACAAAGGTGTTAATCCTTTCCCTCCAAACAGCATCCATTTATGAAAATAACAAGAACAGATTTTAGTCATATCTACAAGATAAGAGTATTCAAATTATAAAGCATGTCTATGGGCTATCAGCCAGCCTCATTCTGCTAATAATGATGTTCGTGGCATTATCTGAAATGTTATTAAGCAAAATAATGACTTTCTGAACTGTGATTTGAGAGAGGGAGAGAAAGGCTTCACACACTCCCTGCCATGCACTTTGCAATGCTCTATCAAATGGATCCAGCAAAAACTAATTGGCATGAATGAATAACATCAGTGCAACAGAAGATAGCTTGTCATCTTTCCTTCATATGCTTTCTATTGCCTTTAAGTGGTAACAGGCTTCATTAAATTATCCTGCATTACATTTGAAATTCAAATAATCCAAAATCCACAAAACAGTAATATGTTTTAGCAGCATCATGGACTTGTGAAACAAAATGAACCCAATTGTCATTAGAATATTGTTGATGTTCTTGATGGTTTCTTGCTAAATGCTTAGTCCATTTAGAAGTCAAGGTTCTAGCTTGTCAATGCTATGTATTGTTACACAGGAATATCTACTATTCAATAGGCACAAGATAACACATGTAGAGTCCCATATGTGATTACTTAGGAATAGTTCCCACTTCAGTGGCCCTGACTCACAGGTAAGCTTGATTTAGGCCATTTCCGCATTAGTATTTTAAAATGGTGCAGAGCGATCTCCAACTGAGGTCTTCTGCACCATAGGGTGGACTGGGGTGGACTACACCTCAATCCACGCAGGCTCAATCCATGCAGGCGTTGCCCGGCTCCGAAGCAGATTTGCAGGTGCGTGCAAGTGCGTGCCTGCAGATCTGCCGGGGGTGGGCTTCCAGCTAGCGAGCTTCTCTGGTTGGTGGAGAACCTCCACCAACTGGAAACCACCATTTGGGACGCTGGAGGACTCCGGAGCAGTGAATTCGTGCTGCTCCGAGTGGCAATGGACTCGCCCGGCTGCTGGTAAGCTCCATTTTCAGGCGTTTTCGGACGTTTTCCCCCCACATGCAGAAAGGGTCTAAGATATATATGTTTATATCTGATCAGCTTCATAGGCTGTTATGCATAGGTTCTTTTAACCCAGGATTCGGGAAAGGGTGGCCCTTTGTCTTGAATAAATACTCACAAGACCTCATGATCTTCATTGTGGACATCTCTTCCAAGGTCAACTCACAATTAAAGAAGACTATAGAAAAACAGATGGACAGACATAAACAATATATGACCAAAGAAAAAGAATGTAGGTTGTTATCCTTAGAAAAATAACTTAGAAGTTTCTGTGAGAAATTCTGTAAGAAATTCCAACATGATGAAGAACTTCCAATAAAGTGTAACCTTGGCTTTACAGAAAACCAAATAAGGTTTACTTTCATTTAGAGGGCACATCCGTGGGAGAGAGCAGTGATACACATTCCTTATTGCCCCTTTCCTTTTTAGAAGTGCAAGCAAAAAGGAAAAGATATCCAGACAACAGATGCAGCAACAAGAGATTTACATACAACAAAACTCCTCCGATTCAGTTCTCAAGATTTTCTGGTAGGACTTTGAACTTACAAGAGCTACAGGTTTTCAAAAAAGGTTTGTCTTGCATATCCATTCACCAACATGATCCTGCCCAAGTAAGATTAGCTTTACTTTGCTTTCTTAGAAACATCTTTATGTTAAAGAACCTATAAGTAAATTTACAGACTCCAAAATGATTTTTAGGGCTTCATTCACTTTCTTGCTCCTGCACTTATACAGCTAGCTATAACCACTTTCAAAAGATTAATGCTACAGGATATAGAAAAAAAAGAGGCAACAAATACACCCCTATCACACAATATGAGTAGACAGAAAGGCCTCATTCTGAAAGATTTAGCCACTGGTCCTTCCAATATTGTCAAAGAAAAAGAAAAAGAAGGAGCTGTCATCATCCAATATACCCTGGAATACAAATATGAGGCCTTGTGCATCTGATTACAAGCCATGTCTTAAGGATTCTACACAAAATATTATAAAAGAAATTACAGTCACTTTCATGGAGGGCTTATGTTTGAGCTATATTATGGATACAGACTATAACTTTTTAGTGAACACCAATCCTAGAAATCTGTTTTTTCCCTTTTATCTAAGATTCACAAAAAGGGCTTCATCCTCTTCCAGTTCACCTCTTTGTTTCAGGCTTCAATTCTATGTTTATCAGTTTTGAAAACCTTTTATGCCTCTAATTCCATCCTACATGCATGACTCTATGGATTCCATTAAGAAATTAGACTTCCTTGCCATAAGAGAAAAGGATATTCTGGCAACCGTGGATATCAGATAATTATATACACATTTATCACAAGATCAGGCTTTACATACAATAACACAAACACTAGAAATGAGAACTGACAGATGCCCTTCCACATCATTTTTGAGCATGTTGGCTGAATTGACTTTATATAAAAAATTACTTTAGTTTTGATAGTAACATCTATTGGCAAATTAAAGGGGGAGCCACGAGGTGTCCCATGACTTCTGAAGCAGCCAACCTATATATGGAAAGTTTTGAGAGAGATATTGTTTTCTCTAACAGCCCTTATAAAAAGAATATAAGGAGTTGGTATAGATTTACTGATGTGTTTCTTATTTGGACAGGAATTCAAGAGGTTTTAGAAAATTTTTTTTTTGGTGGGTCAGGTCTCTAAGTAACAGCATTCAGTTTGATACTCACTATCACTATAATGAGATGTTTTTAAACATCATTATTAGGAAAGAAGGAACAAAACTAAGTACCTCTCTCTATAAAAAAACCCACTGACTGTAATGCTTATCTAAGGTTTGACAGTTCACACCCTGTATCTTTGAAAAATAAGCTACCATATTGTCAGTTCTTGAGAATTAAAAGAACCTGTAAAAGGGAGGAAGAGTTTTAGATGAATCAAGGTCACTCAACTGCCAGCTACAGGACAGAGGCTATCTGGACTCTGTAATTAATAGTTTCAATAGAGCTGCACAGACACAATGTTTTGATATTTTCAAAACAAAAAGAAGAAAGGAAAACCAATTCTAGAGTGAACCACAGTTTGAGTTATGACAGTACAACTCCAAAACTGCAGAGCAGTGTTAGCTAATATTGGCACATCTATCAGGACACAGATGAGTGCAAGGAAAAACCTCTTGTTTCCTTTAAGAGGACTCATAGCATTCCTGATATATTGATAAGAGGTGAATTTAGCACATATCAGCATGCCCATCCAACATTCTACCATCAGCAACAGCACCAAGAAGTCATCGCCCATGTGGATGTTGTACTTATGGTAAGTACTGTGGGTGATTCAGGGGTCCACCTGCAATGCCAGTGCTTCCATGAAACAGTGGGAATATTAGCTCAAAGAGGAGGCCTGTGAGAGGAGAGTAACCTTACAAGATCTTTTATACTTATGTATACCAATACTAATGCAAGGAAGAACCAGCCAGAGATCCAAAGTAAGCTTATTTGTTTTTTTAGGAGAAATTGCATTCACACACACAAGATCCAAGCAGTCACAAAATCACACAAAGCTAACTTAAGGAAAAGGTAGGAAAGTTTTGGAAAGCAAGATTTCAGGGCAAAGTGGGTGATATTTCCCAATCCATAGAGAAGAAAAGAGTGATGTGGCTTACACGATGAGTCCCAGGACAATATATAAACAGGAATTGGAGCAGCTGAATGATAACCAGCATCCAATGTACCGCAAGTTGCCTAACCAAAAACGGGGGCGGGGGGCTGTTGTGTCCAGGGCAGAGCAGACAATTAATCAACAAGTGACAGAGCAGAGCTTACTCACAAGGCTAGAGAGGGGAAATGTCCAAACACAATTCAGGTTCTAGAGCAAACAAATCCAAAGGACAAATCCAAGTTGTAGTCAAACAGGCAGAGGTTCAAGGTGATCCAGATACAAGAGAACACAGCACAAATCTTCATCACTAGAAAGATCAGTTGCTGACTCTGAAAGAAAAGGGCCAGCTGAAAGCCTGTTATCTACTGATGTTGTCACCACAGGTGTTCCTTCATTAGGGCTTGTTTGTTACTTAAATATGCTGAGTGGCACAGCCCATCTCTCTAATGTCATCTCTCTTGCACAGTAAGCATCTGTGTTGTCTCAGCCTCTGATATTTGTTCCCCCTGCTCAGACTCTTGCTGTTGTTTGTTATCTTCTCCTGAGCAAGCTTCTGGGGAAACTCTTGCCTCTGGAGAAACTTCTGCCTCAGATTCAGAATCCTCCTCCTCATTGCCAGGGTCTCCAAGGCAGGGCATGACAGGTCCACTGGGACAAAAACAAACAAACAAAAAACTTTATAGTTCTGCATGCTTCTTGCCACATGTGATTTAACAACATATTTCAATAAATTTTGTGTAGTTAAGTAGTAGGTAGCCTAGACCACTCAAAGGGGTAGTTCCTGAAAAGGTCTTCATCTCTGAGCCATTGGCTGCTGGTCATTCACAAGTTTTCAAGAAAGAAAGAAAAAAAGAATTTTAACCAATGTGCACCAATGTAGCACTTGTCTCTGGCACAATCAAAAAAAAAAAAATCTAATCCCCCAGTCATATAGCAAGAAACAGTACTCTCTCCACACTCCAATCATATAGGTTGAGAAGCTCTAGTTTAGATTAAACAGAAAGTGTCAGGCCCAGCCCTATTGGGCAGAGAGAGATAATCACTTAAGGTGAGTCAGATCATAGGAGATGTCCTCTTGTTGGAGGAGAAGCTGTGAGCCTAACCTTTGACCCCTCTGGTAATCTGATATCTCTGGTGCAGTGAAGGATGCTGTCTCATCACATGCTGAAGACCTAATTCCCTTTGGTATATGGAGTGTACATGGAATAGAACAGGGCACCATTTTGTTTTCCATAGGAGCAGGATAAAGGAGCTCAGCTAATGGGCAGCAATGAACAAACAGGAACATGGTTAAAAGGTAGCAAGGCCAACAGGTGTTATGCATGGGTGGAGTGGAAAAGACAGCATAAGATAAACTTGTGTCTGTTGGGTTAAACTCCCCCAACTGCAGAGAGTTTATTGGGTTATGGCTGCTTGTTCATGCGTTTCTGTGAACTGGGAGGAGACTTGCTCACCCATGTGATGGTTATGGATCTATTGTGCTTTGGTGAGTTTGTGTCTGTTGCATTAAGACTGATTGTTTGGGTGACCTGAGACAGGCTTTCTTGTGGGATCATTAGGGATCTATTATTTGCTAGTGTGTAGGCCAAGAGGAAGTAAGTCAGAGACTTGGTTGGGGGAGAAGCTAGCAGCCACTAGCTCACACTATAACTCCAGCTCCAGCCCTTGGAGCCTGGGGAACAGGAGCTTGGCTAACAGGCAGCAAGGGCAACAAACTTTTTGTGTGGGTGTTTAGTCAGGGAGTTTTGCAGGGAGTTCTGCTTCAGTGCCTCCTTAGAATTACTAACATGAATGCTGAGGAAGCTGCTATAGATACCTGAAACAGCTGTGGTATGTTCTTGCCAAAAGATGTGGGTAGCTATACCTGCAGCAAGTGCAAGTCGGTTTCCATGTTGGAAGAGAAGGTCTGGTAACTTGAGATGCATATATCTCTTCAGCATATTAGGGAATGTGAGTACTACAACTGGGCAGGAAAAAAAATGAAATGCACAGATATAAGATGGGTGACAGCTGGCTTGAGCACCGTACATGTGAAAGGGATCTAGGGGTTTTAGTAGATCATGAATCAACAGTATGACATGGTGGCTAAAAAAAGCAATGTAATGCTAGGCTGCATCAATAGGAGTATAGTGTCTAGGATGAGGGAAGTGACAGTGTCACTCTATTCTGCTTTAGTCAGACCCCACCTGGAATACTGTGTCCAGTTCTGGATACCATAGTTCAGGAAGGATATTGACAAGCTGGAATGTATCCAGAGGAAGGTGACCAAAATGGCTAAAGGCCTGGAAACCATGCCTTATGAGGAAAGGCTTAGGGAGTTGGGTATGTTTAGCTAGGAGAAGAGAAGGTTAAAAGGCGACATGATAGCCATGTTAAATTATTTGAAAAGACGTCATGTGGAAAATGGAGCAAGCTTATTTTCTGCTGCTCCAGAGACTAGAACACAGAGCAATGACTTCAAACTTTAGGAAAAGAGATTCCATCTAAACATTAGGAAGGACTTCCTGACAGTAAGAACAGTTCAACAGTGGAATGTGCTGCCTTGCAGTGTGGTGGTGTCTCCTCCTTTGGAGGCTTTTAAACAGTGCTGGATGGCCATCTGTTGGGAACGCTTTGATTGTATATTTCTGCACGGCAGGGAGTTGGACTCGATGTAGTAGTAGGTAGCCTAGACCACTCAAAGGGGCCCTTGTGATCTCTTCTAGCTCTATGATTCTATAATTCTATGAAAATATCTTCGGGCAGCCCTGGAGAATATTATTGAAAGAGGGCAGTAGCTGACTATAGGGCAGCTACTACAGGGCTATATTGTAGCTCTTAGCTGTTACAGAGGTAATGATAAAGAATTAGCAAATGCAAACAGGGTCTTATTCATAGTTCACAGCCATTGCAGTTAGATGCCACTTTTAAGTGGAAGGGTTCCATCTTGTTGAATTCTGGGACTTGCAGTTTTGTGAAGTACTTAGAATTTTCAGCCAGAGAACTTTTATTCAAAGTTCATAGAAGTACGCTAGAATTCAAAGTACCTCACTAAACTACACATACCAACATTCTGTGGGTTGGAGCTAGTTCAATGGGAGTTATAGTTGTATAGTATGGATGCATATGGATTTACCCCACTTTCTTCAGTAGGATGCTGACATAAGGAGACAAGCATAATTCACTCCCTACAAAGTCACATCCACACAGAAGCTAAAGCCTATGTTCTCAGATTAGGTTCTCCTTGGCAGTCTTCCCACCTCTTAATGCAGGAGTAGGCTACCTGCATGAATGAGGAAAAGGGGGACCTCCATATGAAAGAGCTTGTTGGTATTAGTTAGAATGAGTTTCAAAAAATAGTGATGTCCAAGTTCACAGTACCTGAAAACAATACTCCACATTTCCCTAGAGAGGGTCAAACAAATTCTGTCTACAACTCAGGCTCATTAAAAATCATGTGTAATTTTATCTTTAGTTTGGATGCTACATGGATTGTTCTCCTCTGCACAGGATCAAGACTAGCAGCCTTATGTCATATGGTACCCAGGAGTAACCTTTAGGCCACAAATGTACCTAGGGACCCACTCAGATGTTAAATTGCATGTTTTTGGGATGGACAACTTGAAACTCTGGGTCCAATTTTATGCCTTCGTTTTGGGCTGCACACTCACCACTGAAATTCAGCAGCAAGTAGGTCCCTTCTGCATATTTAAGGCATAGTTGCAAAGCAATGGTTTTATTTTTTATTTTTTATTATTTATTTATTTGTATCCCGCCTCTCCAGATGGATCGAGGCGGCGAACAACTTACAAATAGCATGTATTTCGAAACATTTCTATACATGCCCCTAACAAACTGGGTACTCATTTTACCGACCTGCGAAAGGATGGAAGGCTGAGTCAACCTTGGAGCTGGGCAGGATCAAACTCACAACCTTGTGGCTTGCAGTACTGGCATTTAACCACTGCGCCACCACGGCTTCAGTTTGTCACTGAAACGTGGCAGCAAACTGCTACAAACCATTCAAGGAAAATGCTGACATGGTTTAAGTGTGGTTTCCCTATTTGCTGAGGGGTGCATCTGTGTGTCTTCCAACTGGCTGCTAAAATTTGGTGACATTGTTTTCAGGTGGCCTTTTAGAGTGAAATGTGATTTCTGCTTTTGGCATATTTGTATGGAGGTAGTAGTGCTATTCCAACAGATTCTTAGGCCATGCTGTGGCAAAGTAATAAGTCATGACAGACAAGTAAAAAAATTAATGATCTAGATCATCTTTCTCCAAACTGACACCCTTCTGAAGTTATGGGCTTCAGTTCTCATGATCCCTCATCGTTAGTCATGTCAGTTGGTATATGATTTTTTTGGTGCAAAACATCTGGATGGTACTAAGTTGTTGGAGACTGATATAGATCCAGAGAATTGCATATGTATGAAGGGAAAGGTTGTGTTTATGTCTCAAAAAGTAGCAGACAAAAATTTTCTATAGCATTAATCATGATTGTTGGGCAACATATTGGCCGCAATCTAGTATGGATGTATCAGAATATATGATGTTTGATTATTTGTTTGAAAAAAGAGGGATCTATATGGGGCAATTGAAGGAGGAGTCTTGGTTCAGAAATTGGAAAATATTGATTGAGAACATAAAACAGGAAGAAGGGTACAAAGACGTAAATAAGATAATTAAGGTGATATGACACATGAAAGGTAAACAAGAATAACAATAAATAATTAGACCATTCCCTGGGGGTAGGAGTCGGAGGGGGAAGGTAATAATTGTAAATAAAAAAGAAGGGGGAAATAGTTGAATAGCTACAGCAAAATTAAATAACTGATTATATTATGGAACATATTAATATATTAGGAGATATATTAACAGTGTTGTAATAATATTGTAACACTATTGTAACGTTATTGAAAAAGTTGTAACTGGTTGTTAATAATAATAGTACAGGAGAGTCCTGGTTATCGACCCAAACGGGAGGTCGCAGTGTTGGATAACCGAAAGGGTCGGATTACCCGGACGCCCGTGGCAGCCGCCATTTTGGGGACGTGTCAGGGGGTGTGTTGGGGTGGGCCTGGGGGCATGTCGGGGAGTGTCTGGGCATGTCTGGGGGCGTGGAAATGCCCACAGCCATGCCCCCAGGCAGTCACGATGTCGGTTAATCGGATGGTCGGATAACCGAGCGTCGGATAAACGGGACTCTACTGTAGTAGTAGTAGTAGTAGTAGTAGTAGTAGTAATAATAATAATAATAATATAATAATAATATTATAATAATAATAATAATAATAATAATATAATAGAGCACAACACTACTTTAGCACTACAATCCTGTCAGCCATGTCAATGTGGTTCTGTAATAGTGTTTGACAGCACTTCTTGTTGTCGCAGATCCAGGAGCGGGCAGGGTGTGGGCGTGTCCAGCTTGTCCCTCCCTCAGCAACTCCCATGGTGTGGTAAGTTTGGAATCTACCACCTCTCCATGTTTATTTTAAATTTATCCTTTGAGTTATTTTTTTAAACACATTTTTTTAGTGTTATAGTGCAAAACTGCAATAGTATATTGGCATGTCATGAGGTTACAACAGCCATGTTGTAACATGGCTGAGCTAGTATAGCTTACAAAACAACAACAACCCTTGCAACCAACCAGGAGCTGGGGGCCAGGGTGAAGATGGGGAAAGGGAGTAGCCAATGCCACTGTAATCTGGAAGGAGCACCAGTAGCAATGACGCTACTCATCCCCTTAAGGTGAAAGGGTGCGGAAGACAGTGTTCTGACAGCATCATGGAAATGTCAATGCTGGGATTGTAACGGAAAAACCTACTATTTAGGTATGGTGAGTAAAGACCAAAGTCTAGCTTACAACACTGTATATACTGAACAAGATGCTAGCCTTTATCATTTTTAGTAACATTTAAAGCAAGAGCCAAAGGAAGAAGTGGCTAAAATAATAATAAAATTCTCCAAATACTAGGTTTGCTGTTAGCAGATTTGGTTCTTGAATCCCATTGGTAGTCCTAGCTAGAGTAGACAGTTGATTTAATTGTTGAATCCTATTGATTTAAACAAGTCTTCTCTAGTTGGAGCTACCAATGCAATTCAGGCTTTTGTTTCAAACCCTACTATGTTGTTTTTCTTGTGTGCCTTCAAGTCAATTCTAACTTATAGTGACTTTATGATAGTGTTTCTAGACTCGGTTTATTCTGAGAGGTTTGCCTTCCTCTGAGGTGAGAAAGTATGATTCGCCCAAGGTCACTCAGTGGGTTTCCATGGCTGACTGGGAATTTGAATCCTGATCTTGTGGAGTCCTAGGCCATTTCTGCACTACACTGTTATAGTGCTATTATTCTACTTTCAACATCCTGTGGAATTCTGGGCTTTGTAGTTTACTGAGGCCAAAGAACTCTCTGGCTGAGAATTCTAAAGGCCCCTCCCTAAACTGCAAACCTCAAGATTCCATAGGATGTTGGAAGTGGAATAATAGCACTATAATAGTGTAGTGTGGAAATGGACCTCGACCAGCAGTCAAACTACTACACCACACTGGCTCTAAATCTTTCTTAGTTTGTTTTTGTAAAAGAGAACTTCATATGGATTTGTTTCAAAAGCAACTGAAATTCAGTAGGTGCTAGCAGTGTGTAGCTTTTTTAAAAATTGCAGGCTGAGGCATTGTAAACACTTTCCACAAGTTATGTGTTGAGAAAATATGCATTAAAGCCTTCAAACACATGTTTATTTCATGCTAAACTGCAACCTTGAATGCTCCATCAAACTCTCTAGCTTCTTATCTCTCACCACTTTTGCAAAGTCAGGGCACATTTTTCCCATTGACTGCCCTTGAATAGACAATTCTATCAGATGGCAAGAGAGCAGCAGTCGCAATGGGCTAAGTGTGTTTTTTTTCTATGCACCTCATTAATAGGCTGGCTACCTTGCGAGGGAGCTGGAATCTATTTGGTTGTGCTTTGTTGCTTCAGATAAGTGAGCATCATGATCTTGCTCCTTGTTCTCAGACTGTTTCACATCATTTCCTGTAGAAAACAAGCCTGTTCCACTTCATAGCAACACAAAGTAAGATTACAGGATGGTTGAAAATACATTACGGGCTTGATTCATCCCTGCTGGCATGTTGCAGTTCTTGTGCCAGCTTGGGCAACTATGCCTGAGGGAGGCTGCTCATTAAATGCACCACTAACTTCTCCAAGGAGTTGAACTAAGGCCAATCTGCCTTGGTTTGCAGGCAGGTTGAGCTAAGAAGAACATGGCCACCTTTTTGAGCTCCTCATCTTCCATACTTAAGTACTAAATTGGAGATCAAGCTGGATACACTGGAAAAACACATACAGTTTGAATGGCTTAATGCAGTTATAGCACAATCGTGGCCAGGTATACTGTAAAACCCCAACCAAATCCCAACTATGTGCTTCAGGAGAGAGGTGATAGCTTTGGGATCAGGGCGTGAAAAGTTACTTTTTGGACTAAAACAACCAGAATTCCACAGTCAGTGGCTAGTGATTATGGGAATTTTCATGCCAAAAATGACTTTTGCAAACTTTGGGGTGAGATTGGAGTAGCTGTGTTAGGCTATAATAGCAAAAACAACCTGAAGTCTTATGACAGCTTAAAGACTAATAAGTTGTTTTTGACATAAAGTGGGCTGATGTCCACAAAAGGTAACAAAATATATCAGTCTTTAAGGAATCACAAGACTCTTGGTTTTGGTTTTCTAAGCTCTGTTCTAGATAAAGCTCAAAGTCCATCCAGGCAGCTATAAAGACTGTTGGACACTAGTTGTCTATGCATTGTTCATAGGGTGGTCCTACCATTACACAGAGTAAGTTATCTACCTTGGTAGCAGATACTGGATGTCACAAAAGGGTAGCAAATTGCTGTTTATTTACTCAGCCATTATTATTTTTATAGCTAGGGATGGGAAAAGATGCTTGTGGAATTTTCTGCTCCATGTGTGAAGACAGCTTGACTGGCTTTCAGCACTAAGTATGGTGCTGAGGTGCCATTTGTTGGGGTACTGCAGGCAGAAAAATCTCTTGTGCAGAGGAAGTTTGTGGATCAAGAAGGAAGGATTCTCTTTTGAAATGGTGGGGGAGGTACCTGTTTTGAGCTAGATAAAGTTCCAGGCCACCCCAAGAATTCATTTGGTCCAGTAGATGGTCTGTGGTAAAGAAGCATTCCAGTCTTTTAGCTGATGAGGCCCATCATCTCTCACAGCAAAAGGTAGATGTGGTCCACCAAGCAACTAAATACACTCAGAATCTCTCATGGTTCAGTTCCCTGTGGATGGTTAAACAGGGTGCCTCAGATGGGATGAAATTCCCCCATGGGTGAAGCCCATGGAAGGTAGACTCCCAAGGGTTATATATGTCATAAGCAACCAAAGGAAAGTTAGCACGGATGCTAAAGTTATTAGAACTGTATTGAAAGCTTCTACAAGTAAGGTTTACTTTCTACTGCATTCTCAGTGTCTGATCTTTGTCAGCCCCGAATTGCAAAGCTGAAGTAAAACTATTTAGGAAATCTACTAAATGTTTTTGCAGATCTACTCAATATTTGCTAAATATTTAGTAACTTTGCTAAACATTGGAAATGCGTTCGCATTTGTCTAAGTTGCTAAAAAGGACTCTAAGACCCATTTGCATGAGAATGGAGCCTAAAAACACTACAGCATCCTCCATGGTCTTGGGTTACCCTTGATTTCCTATGAAAATGACACTTTGAAGAACCTTAAGTTTCTGTTTTTCATATCAATTCCATGTGGAATTAAACCACTGATTGGTGGTGGGAGAGATTTCTGATGGTTTAGCAGCATAACTGGCCCAATATAGATTGGCTGGAAGTGATGGAGCACCAGCAGGCAGGTATCCTGCTACAATGATAGCAGTTGTCTTCCAGGTCTAGCCTTTAAAGGAGCTACTGAGTGTGCTGCATGCTAATCCCCATAGATTCAGCACTTTTGAAAGCTCCTTCAAAATTTTCACTAAAATCCAAAGTAGATTCCCTGCATTACTAACAGGGAGTCCTATATTCCATTTTTCCAGTAATGCTTGAAGGGGTAATATCAATAATGCCAGAGCAGAAAGACCAAAACAGAAACATAAGGAAACCATTTTCATACCCTCCAGCTGTTTTGATTTGGCAAGGATAGTCTCAATTAATTTTCTGTCATCCCACTTTTTCAACTGCTTTAAAAATGCCCCAGTTTCTCTCTCCCCCAACTTTTCCCCTTTCCCCTCGGCATGATTCAGTGGCTGCAAACTGAGCTGAAAATGTAAAAGTAGTTGGCATTCAGTTAACTCAGCAATGCGAGAAAGGATAGGAAAGAGTAGAACCTTGTCCTTCCCAGCAGGCTCAGGCAAAAGCAAACTGGTATAGCCTCTCCTACCTTGTCTGTTCTTCCTCGTTAATAACTTTTGCCATCTTGACCATATTTGATTGTTGCTTAGCTACACATATCCTGATTTTCATCAGTGAAGTGTTGGAGGGTATGCATTTCTAGAGGCAAACTTGCCAGCTGTCTCAGAACAGGTCCACTGGCTATTTGGACTCATGGTAGCCAAATGCTTCCCAAACTAGTTTAATAGAAGTTGTTAAACTCCAACTCTCATTGTACCTGATCATAGGACGTAGAATCATAGAGTTGGAAGACACAAGAGGGGCCATCCAGTCCAATCCCCTGCTATGCAGAAACACATATCAAAGCATTCCCAACAGATGGACATTGAGCCTCTGCTCAAAAACCTCCAAAGAAGGAAACTCCATTGCACTCCAAAGCAGCAAATTCCACTGCTGGACAGCTCTGACTGTCAGGAAGTTTTTCCTGAGGTTCAGGTGGGATCTCCTTTCCTGCAACTTGAATCCATTGCTCCTTGTCCTAGTCTCTGGAGCAATGAAAAACAAGCCCACTCCCTCCTCGACATGACATCTCTTCAAATACTTGAACATGGCCATCATGTCCCCTCTTAACCTTTTCTTCTGCAGACTAAACCTACCCAGCTCCCTAAGCCGCTTCTCATAGGGCATGGCTTCCAGACCCTTCACCATTTTGGTCGCCCTCCTCTGGACATGCTCTAGCTTGTCGATACCCTTCTTGAATTGAAGTGCCCAGGACTGGACACAGTATTCCAAATGAGGTCTTACCCATGCAGAATAGAGTGATACCATTACCTCCCTTGATCTTGACACTATACCATACTCCTATTGATGCAACCAAGCCATGTTGGTTGGGGGTTCCAGAAATAAAAAAAAAATCTGGGGATTAAAGTTTGGTAAGCAGTGATCTGGCCTGGCCTGAATCGCTGCAGCTCTCCAGAGACCCAGATTTATTCTAGCCCTCTTACCTGAGATTCTTTTAATCTCAGGGATTGTTCCTAGGACCTGGAGCTTTAAAGGTACACTACATGCTCTCTACTGCTAAGCTGTGATCACAGTAGTCTCATTAAGACATTTCAGCAACAGTGGTATGATTTAAATGGGACATTGACCAGTTGGCAATTTTTGATTATTGCTTTCAATCAAAACATGAAACACTGCAGTCTTGCATGTGTGTATGTGCCTTCAAGTTGCTTGTTGACTTGTAGCAACTCCATTAATTTCATATGGTTTTCTTAGGCAAGGAATACTAAGAAGTGGTTTTGACAGTTCCTTCCTCTGAAAAATAGCCTACAGCACATGATATTCATTGGCAGTCTCCCATTCAAGTATTAACTTGCTTAGCTACCAAGATCAGATGGGACATGGTGCCATTAGGGTATTTAGACTGTTAGTTTTGACTTCTGATCACATGCTACCTGGACCCCATAAACAATAGGATAGAATCTAAAGGTCTTATGAGCAGGAAAAGAAGAAAAACTGAATTGCTACCATCATCACTTTTTTAAAGAGTAGACAGAGTAACTCTACAACCTACTATGAGAGAGCTGAAGCTGGAATTCATTGAAAGCCCTTTCAGATTCATGCTGGTGGAGCAGAACAGATGGAAGAGCTGCATTTTCATGGTTTTCTTCTTCATTCTACCTTTTCAAAAATTTCCCTCTCACTGGAAGAAAAGAGGTATGCCAGCTCCAAGGGCAGCTGTGGCATTGGAAGTTATACACCCAATGTCAGGGATGTAAAACCTGGGACCCTGCCATTGCAAATTCTCTTCAGGTCCACTCACAACATTCACACACCACACCTTTGTTCTTTTACTGTCATTGGAAAGGCAAAGGTAACTCAGGTTGGATTCCCTAATGAATGGGCAGATCTCTTTATTCACCACTGGAGAGGATGGTCTGTTCTGTAGCCTCAGGTATACCTTCCCCGGAAGCATAGAAGTGTAGATATACTGCTTTCATTCTTATATAAGCTGCCCTAGAAGCCTTTTCAACTGAAGAATACGACAAAAATGCTCCATCAACCAATCAGTGGAAGCTAGTGGTTTCCATGAAAATGAGGAGGTTGAGTATATTCTGGGTTTAAATCCAAACTTTCAAGGAGCTAACCAAGGAACTAAATCCTAGTCCCAAACTGGTTGAACTCCATGGATACTTCATTTGAAGTTCAGACTAAAACACAGGGTGGCTTCACCTTCTTGCTGATGTGGAACTGCCATTATATCCCATGCATCACATATATGTACCTATTGCACTTCTACAGCCAGCTATAAGTGGCTGTGGCATGGAGTTCTGAGGTGCTCCTTTGGCCGCCTTGGAAAATTAGAGAAAATATCAGTCACATGAATTGTTCCTCACTTACAATTTACAGCAATTGTGTTGGTATAAGTGGATATGACCTCTTGTATGCAGACAGAAAGAGAGGTAGATAGGAAGGGGGAAAATGGTATGGAGCATGCTTATGACATACACAAACATCATCATTTGCAGCTGTGTCACCCTCACCCCATTTACCTTTTTAGCAGCTGATTTACTGTGTCTGACAAACTTCACACATTATATCCCTGAGATTACACTGTGTGAAATGTTGAGACAAAAATGGCTGGATGAGGCAAACAAAATGCTCTTATTGAAGCATCTTTTTGGATTGGTGGTTCAGAAACAAAAGAAGTCAAGGCCAGACAAGGGGATAATATGAGGAGGGATTGAACACACAACCACCAAGACTGATAGAAGATTTTGGAAAAAGCAGGGAGGGAGGGAGGGAGCAGCTAGCTAGCTTTGTTTATTACAATTTTAATATTTATTGGGTGTATCCACCCTGCAGTGTTACGTTGGTCTCATACCACTTCATTGGCCATGGCTCCATCCTATGGAATCTGTAGTTTGGTCAGATACTTAGTTTCTCTGCTAAAGAGTTCTAGTGCCTGTCTCCAGAGGATGCTAAGCACCTTGCCAAACTATACATTCTAGGATTCCATAGGATGAAGCCATGATAGATGAAGTGAGGATGAAAGTGTAGAAGCACCCACTGTCAGTCAGCAAATTTTTAATGTCATTTGTAAGTTATTACTTCCTTATAGCAGTAGTTGAGTCTGCAGTGATGCACTCAAGATCACGGTTGACATCCATAATAAAACTTCTCTTCAATATCTGTGTGAAAACAATAACAGATCAATGTCATTATGTTAACCTCAATGCATGGGAGGGGAGATAGGCAGTGATTTGCCACACGGGGACCATTTCAAAAGACTCTTTGTTGAGCTATTTATAGGTGGAATGTAAATCTACCTGCCAATTGGGTCAGTTCTTTCTTGCAGAAGTTTGTTTTGTTTTTGCTGCTTGTGGCAGCTTGGAAAACACTATCTAATCTCGGTGTTTTTCACTTTTGGAAGGTTTGGCCAATTCTAACTCATGGCTGTGAGCTCTTTTTAAGAGATGCTTTTGTTTGTTTCTGTGTTTTACATTTAGAGACTATCCAGCTACAGCAAAACCAATGAAGCAACATAAACAGTACCACAAAAGGCACTTAGAGACAAGATTTTTATCATGAAATCATCTTGACCCATTCATAAACCCTTATAAAGGGTCTAGATGGCATCCTCTTCTACTAGTAACTCTGCTGTGTTTCCCCATCCCCTGTCCTCTTTTTTATTTTCTGCCTCCTCCTCCTCCTCCTCCTCCTCCTCCTCCTCCTCCTCCTCCTCCTCCTCCAAGATGGAATAGCTGCACACTGTCTTTGGTGAGCAATGCTAGGCATGACTATCTGAAACCAGCCCTAGTCCTCTGTTTCTTATTGTCCACAGCACCACACCAGTGTTTTGGGAGTTGGGTCACATTGAAATCAGTTGGATAAGCAGAATTTGTAAAAGCTACTTTTTACCCAGAACTGGTCATGCTGGTTGGAGCTTCTGGGAAATACAGGGAGGGGTCCTGTTGGGTATTTACGATGTTGTGAACCAACTTCCAATTGTGCAGTTTAGAACTGCAGCATTGCATAATGATTGCATTGCCAGGAGAGGGAGGATTATGGTAGCTGTGCCATCAGGACCAATGTACATGCAGAGTGAGCAGTGTGGTGGTTGTGCAACTTTTGTGATGTGCAACAACACAGTAGCTTTCAGGACAGGATGTCCTTGTACAATAACGGTGCAAGGAGAAGGGAGCACTGGCTCACAATGGTCATGGGATGGAGGGTAGTGGAAATTCATGAGTGCCCTGTACCAAGCCAGAAAAATGTTACCACCTTTTGCAGTGTCCTGCTATGCTGTGGGAGCCATTGTTGTACAACAGGACATCTTGCTCAATGTCCCTTTTCACATTCTCACAATTCTCTAACACGTTTGCACATCATGTCAGCAATGTAGCTCCATCATTATAAAGTGAGGCAGGATCCCAGCCATAGTTTCCTAGCTTTGGGGACAGCTTAGCTATAGCTTAAAGAGAATTGATTTCAAGAGGAACTGGATGTAACTAACATAGTCTGGATCCAGTCCATAAGTAGCAATAGCAAGGTATGCAGTGATATGATTGTCAAGACCATCACTGTGTGGAGAGAAGCTTTGCACCAGTGATTTATTGAATGGTTCCAGCCAATGTAGTAATCCCTGTGGTTAACTGGACAGCTCACATGTGAATTGGCCTGGAATGATTAATTTATTTCTGCATATTTTCCTTTATTACTTTGTCAATAATTTTTCACTACTGTCATACCACCCCTTTCCTAAAACTAAGTGGAATTTCATGTTAGGGGAAATTTTGCAGTTCATTTCTCTGAGGCTGGGCTGCTTATTATATGGGCAAAACCAGTTCATAATATTGCAGTGCCTCAGGCAAAGAACAAGATGGTGCCCCCTCCTATTGTATGTACAAAAGCCCTTCAGCACTACCACAGGACAGCGTTTTCACCTAAGCTTTGAGGCAACAGACTGGCTTACAGGCTTCAAGGCAGATTACATGGCGCATAGCTATCTCCTCCAACAACTTGCTATCACCTCTCAGTATTTGTTGCCAGACACAACTACATAACGGTAGGGCTGGTCCCACGAAGCAGAGGAAAACCCAGAACAATGCCTCATTCCATTTTTAGACTCAACACTCATGGCTGAGAGTACAAGTCTCCAATTACTATCTAAGGATAGTTTGAGCATGTTAAGTACAGTTGTTGGAGCCGAAAAATACTATTCCAGTTCTGTCTTCGCTTGGTCTTTGCTGGGATTTTGGCCACTGTGAGTCAGCAAATCCAAGGCCAGGGTTGGTAAAGTGTGATCTGGGGGATATATGTGGCCCCAAGGCTCAATTTGTTTTGCATTTTTTTGTCCCCAAATGCCCTCTATAGCATTTTAGGCCCACAAGTGGGCATTTTTTTTAATTTTTTTTTTAAAAGAATTGAACAGGAAGTTAACTTCTACTCCCTGCTATTAAGAAGGGAATCTTCTGGGCGTAAAATGGCTGGAGGGGCTGAAAAGATGGTGGAAATGCTTCCTATGTCCCCAAAAGGGCAATTGGGGGGGCAATTCTTTTATTTTTTGGGGGAGGGGATGCAGTGGGGGTATTTGGTCCTCTAAGTTCTCAGGGGGGCTCATGCTGCCCCCTTACTTCCTACAGGACCCTTAGGCAACATATGTACCAGCCTCTCATGTTCTGAATTTCAAAGGAAGCAAGTAATTTGCCCCATTCTTAAACTCTCCAAGCAAGAAACCTGATTTTCATTTTTAAAATCTGTTTTGGGTGTATCAAAATAATTTTGCTCCACCATTCAGTGACCAAGTGCATCAGTGGAGTCCAGGTATATTTAATATACATGTTGTATAACTGAAGGCCAGAACCTAAATAAAAAAAATGCTTTGAAAATGCACTTTAAAATGAAGTGAAATCAATACAGACGTTCCTGCTCGAAAACTGCTTCTCCCAATACTTAAAGATCTGTTCTTTTTAAAAATCTTTTTTAGTAAAAACAAACATAAGAGAAATGAAAAGAAATCAGTTACAGATCTTTGTCTAGGCATTTTCAGCGGAAGAAGACAAACAAAAGGATTTCACAGCTCTCTGAATCTCACTGCAACTTTCTGAAAAGCCACTAGATGGCGATATGTTTCTTTATTAATTCTGTAGGCACAACTCTTTCACAACTGAGATCGTAAACGTGACCAGTATAGAAATAAACTACCAAGTCAATAAAACAATCCGATTGTAATGCACTAATTTTATCAGTTAGTTTATTTTCTCCCACCCTTTCTTCGTTTCTCAAAAGCCTTAAGCCAAAACCCTCCTCATGGCTTTGACATTCACCATCTCTAATAAAAATGCAGATGTTTCCCACAGTGATCTAAGGGTGGGGGAGAGGACTTTGTGTGTGTGCGTGCGCGTGGAGATGCTTTTTCTTTCTATTGTAAAGCTGTCACCTCAACACACATTTTAATCCCCAGTCCTTCTCTACAGGTATGTAGAATAGATAGTGCATATGCTTTCATAAACACAGCAGAAAAGGATGCAAAAAGATGAAGAAATGTAGAGGCAAGAGGGACATTTTGCCTCAAGGTGGCACAAAATGTCCCCTACCTCAGTTTCTGTGGTTAAATCTTACTCCTGATCCTGTAATATTGCTCAGTAGTCACCCATACTATGGAGAGGAAACAGGAGTGCTCTCAACATCACATTTGCCCTCAGACTCATACCTCCCTCCAGATTGCCTGAGTGGCGAATCATATTGTCAGGGCAGACAGATATTCCTCATGTCAGTCCTGGGATGAATCTGCTCTGCATGCTGTTCTAGAGCTACCCAGGGTGCTGAATCTATTTGGGGGATAGGGATCAGCACCTTGGATAGATCCTTAAAAGGCAAGAGTAAAATTCCAGAGTGAATTTGCTGATGACATAGAAGTCACCAGCTGTGTCTGGATGTTCCCACTTTCTACAGCTATATTATGCTGGGATAAACTCTTGGTTGACTGGAAATTGGAAACATTTATGTGTCTACTTATCTCTATATCTATGGCCAAGGCCTGGCCTAGGAAATGTATTGTAAAATTCTGCATGAGATCAATCTTTTAAGTAGCTGCAGCCCGTTAGCCATTTGCTGGGGAAGGGGCAGCATCATGTAGTGGTTTGAGTGTTGGACTAGGGCTTCAGGAGACCAGGGTGATGTTGGGAAAATCACACTCTCTCATCCTCAGAGAAAAGCAATGGCAGTCCTCCAGTCGCATAAGAATGGGGGGGTGATGGGGTGGTTCAACCTGGGCAGCAATGTTTTTGAGGTGTCCCAGCTCGTAGCCACACCTCTGTGTGCCCTGGCCACACCCCCACGCACTGTGGCGATGCCTCCATGCACCACCCTCCCTCCACACACTCCAGGCTCCACCACTGCAATCCTCACTGAACAAATATTGCCAAGAAAACATCACGATAAGTTCACCTTAGAGTTTCCATAAGTCAGTAATGACTGAAAGACACACAACAACAGAGAAGTAGGCAACCTACTAGGAACAAGATCCAAATAGCTTTTGCTGAACTGAACTAAGTCAAGATTTCATTCTGAGACAGGAGAGTCAGAGGCCAAAAGTGAGAAAACACAAGGAGAAGAGGATCAGGATTGGAGTACAAAGATTCTAAAAAGTCAGAAGTATAACAGAATTTAGGGAGAAGAATTTCCTCCACTTGGGATTGAATGAAGACTCTTTCTACACAGTAATAACACAGTGGTTCTATTTTAACTGCTGTGGTTCTATCCTTTGGATCACAAGATTTACAGTTCAGGAAGGGGTGTGTAGAATTCTCAGCCTGAGAGGTCTAGTGCCTTCTCAAGCTACAAACCTCAGGATTCCATAGGATGGAATGATGGCAATTCATGTTTAACTGTACTGCTATACTTGTGTAGCCCCTGGAAGTATTTGGTAGAGAACAGGAACAGCCTGTTGTTGAACTGGGAAAAAAAGTAATGCTGGGAGCAGGGCAGGGAGCAAGCTTCCTTGGTGGACTAAGTAACAAGCCAGAGGAGCTCTTGGGCATGTTGGCTTGCTTTGCAATGCCCATGATGTCTGATATATGAAGTATATGGAAATCATGGAAATTGAAATGATAGTGAGCTATTCCAATGAAGAGAAGAACACAAACCTCTCCAGTCTAATATCCTGCTATCAGAATGCCCAACCAGCTGCCTGTGGGAAACCCAGGAGCAGGAGGTGGGTACAACTGCATCCTCTAGCTCCAAACTGGCTTTCAAAAGCATCTTATTTCAGTATGGGAGGCATACATAGATACCATGACTACTGATACCATCATCCTCTAAAAGCCAATGAAGTGGGTAGCCATAGAAAGTGTATTTTGGTTTTAGTTCCAGTGGAATGTCTCCCTCACACACAAATCCCAATATTTCTAGTTTCACACACTGACACAAAACTCTACTTATGATGGTTTCTCCACCTCAGTTTAGAAGGCACAAACTGCACCCTCCTACTTGTGTTCCCCATTAGAAAGAGGCATATTGCTTTCAATGCTATAGCCATAATAATTAATAGCCTTATCTGCCATTGATTTGCAAAGCCACCCATTTTGACGGCCATTACAACATCTTGTAAGCACGAATTTCAAAGATTAATACAGAAAGTTGTCCTACACAAATGTGCTGTTGTGTGTCTTCAAGTTATTTCTGACTTATGGTGACCCCGTGGTGACACTATCAGGTGGTTTTATTGACATGATTTGTTCAGAAAGACAATGTGCCATTATTTTACTCTGAGGCTGAGAGAGTGTAAGTTGCCCAAGAAATCTAGTGAGTTCCCATGGCTGAGTGTAGATTCAGACTCTGGTCTTCCAGAGCCCTAGTCCAACATGCAAGCCATTAGATTGTTCTGCCTGCTCCCCTGATAGTGTCTACCAATCAGCACACCATGCTGGCTTTCTTACACAAATTGTTGTTGTTATTGTTGTTGTAGTGGTGTGTTTTCAAATCGTTTCCAACATACAGCAAGCTTAAGGTCCTATCACAGAGTTTTCTGGGGTTAAGCATGTGACATACCCAAGGTCATCTGTTGGGTTTTCATGGCTGAGTGAGGAACTGAACTCTGTTTTCCATGATCACCATCCAACACTCAAGCCACCATGCTACATTGGCTCCTTACACAAATACTGAATATATTGCCCTCAAGATGAATAATCATCATAAGCCTTCATGAATATATCCCTTATTCTGCTCACATTTGATGGTTGTTGCTTTGTCTTGTAGACACATGCATAGGATTCCTACTGGTGATGAAGAGAGATTAGGTGAAGGTCTAGTTCCTAAATAAAGCAAAAAAGGGAATATTTGCTTTGCTTACTTAGCTAAGTGTAAACTCCTGTGAACTCTTTCATTAACTTCTAGCGGTACAAAATGTGGCAATGCAATATGTAGGAAGGGTAGTAGAAGGCTGCTTCCACTGAGAAATGGCCAAAAGGATATAGAAAGCCCAGAATCTTCAGCAACAGGAACTGTCAGGTGATGGAAACAAGGGCATCTGTGACCAGACTCAGTGTTCAAATTTTTTCACTTCCATTTTGTTCACATACATGAAAGGTAATGCTCAGATTCCTCAACAGAAGACCATGCTCAACAAGGACAAATTTTATCAGAGTGAATGTATTTGGTAGAGAGAAAAGGTGGGGTTCTGCTACATTGACTCTTTGACTACGTGAGAGGGGGAGAGGAAGACAGATGTGAGAAGAGGGGAAGTCCAAGTGAGGAAACAATGAAGCAAACAATGTGAAGAGGGAACATGCCATGGAACTGTAACTATCTAGGTCTACCTCTATTGCTTTTTAGATATATCTAGTTCATTGTGCCAATGTGGTTGTCCCTTTCTCCACTTTCCATACATTTATGTGTCTTCAGAAGCTCTTGGGGTGGAAATGGGGAGCTTTCTGATTTTCAAAATTGTATGTGGAAAGAAGCTCCATTTTTAGACCAAAAGAAGTACCGGTATATATTTCTGATCAAAGAAAATGGGCTTAGCATCAAGGTTTCAGTCACTGCAAGCTTTGAGAAATATAGACTAGCCTTGGATTGGTTGCAGCTGGAGAGATAGTTCTACTTAATCAGCATTCATGGAATGCAATATGAACTGAATTAGTTTAAGTATTGCTGAAATTAATCTACCCCCCCTTCAGAAAAGGTGGCATCTGAAACTGTATTTAAACTAGATCTGAAAGGAGACCTTTTCAGCTGGAGCTGAAATTAATCTAGCCAAAACAAAGTTTGCATCTGAAATGGTAAATTGAAGCTACTCTTGCATGACACTGACACATCTTTTTCACAGGCAGCTGTGTCCTCAGAGAGCATACCCCTGCCTTTAATATGTAACATCAGAAGTGGCATTCTATCTCATTTTTAATTACTTCTCAAAATGTAGGATGTCATTTTGTACTGTAAACAGTTGAGTAACAATATCTGGAGGGAGAGGAATCTTTCAAAGAGTCTTTATACTACTCTATCTGGCAGCTCAACATAAAATAAGAGGATTGCCTGATGCCAGTTATTTTTAAATATGAGCCCTGTTAAACATTTTACTTATTAGACTGCATTTTTGAAAGGTTATGGTCATGAAGAAGAAGGGGGAAAAATCCATCAGCAGTGTCGAATGTCAAAATGCACTGTGATAAACTTTGCTACCATCTTTGTATTACTCTTGCATTGCCAACTTTACCATCCCTATAAGACCAATTATTTGTTCTGAATACAAACACACACACTAACTCATTACCTAGACCATTATTTCAACAATGTGCACACATTACACCAAATCTTGTCCTCAGCTGTAGACAAACCATGCTTTGTTAAACAGAACTTCTCAACTGAATCTCTGATACCACAGCTCCCTAAATCTGCCATCCCACACATTCATGGATCAGAAAGAAGACTAGGTTCATAACTGGACTTAAAAGAACAAATCCCAGGTCACCAAGTGACCACAGGAAAAGCTGAGATCTGGAGGGCAATTTAGCACACAGTAACTGCTGCCTGTCTTCAGCTGAGTGAATTCTGGCATAAATTTTGAACAGCTATGTAGAAAGGGAACTATCTCACTGCATGCATTTTTAGAGAGCTGTCAGCTAAATCAAAGATCCAAAGGTTAAATCTTGCACTCTGAGACATCTTGATGAATTGTGGGACTTTGTGGTACAGTGTGCCTTATGTGTGATAAATGGCTTGCATTTTTTCATATGTGCTGACTTTGATTTAATAATAAACTCTCCAATAACTGCTTTAAAACTTTGGTTGTTAAGGACTGTTGGGCTGGTTCACAAAAGAATTGAATCAGTGATGCTGATGATCCTGATGATATGCAAATAAGAATGTGCATTATAATGATAATTTTGCATTTTTATTCTACTCTTCTGCTAGAAAGCTTCAATTGGCAAACATGGTGCTTCCCATTCTATTTTATTCTCATAGAAATCTTTTGAAGTAGGATAGGCTGAAGGACAGCGAGTGGCTAAAACTTCCTCAGCAAGTTTCAGGTACAAATGAGAAGCTCAAATGCCAGAGGCCAGAAAGTGTGTATGTGTGTGCCTCACACTTTGCCAGGAAAGAGATCTCAGTGGGAAGAATAGAGAGGTAAAGGGAACAGAGGAAGTTAATGCAGTGACAAGACAATGAGTGGGATGAGAGACTCAACTACCTGAGGAATCTTTTCTGTGTATCAAGGCATGGGAAATTTCAAAAGTAACCTACTGTGTTGCAGAACCATTTACGTAAATATCTGCAAAAGTTTGACAAGTGGATATTCCATTCATCAGCCCACAGAATCCATGGGCACTCTTCTCTCCAGACTTACACAACTTCTGATTTGTTAAAGCATCTATAATCCAATGTCTGATAGATTCCATTTCATACCTCCACTACCTCTGGCCTCAGCTTTCACAACAGAGCATGGGGCAGCAGCACAGGGCAATGGAGACATCCCTTGAAGACCCCAATAGTTCACCAGTTAGTAAAATCATGCTGGACAAATAAAAAATGTAACTGAAAATTACAGTGATACCACAAAAAGAAGTGAGGCTGTCCCTCATGATGATGTTACAATAATAATGTTATGCAGTATGTGATGTAGTTGTTTGAGTGTTGGACCAGGACACTGGAAGACCAGGGTTTGAATCCTCATTCAGCCATGGAAACTCACTAGATGACCTTGGGCAGGTCATACTTCCTCAGCCTCAGAAGAAGGCAAGGGCAAATCCCCTCTGAACAAGTTCTGCCAAGACAACCCTGTGATGGGTTTGCTTCAGGGTTGCCATGAGTCAGAAATGATTTGAAGACATACAACAAACAAACATACAATCAAATGTAAGTAATCATTTCCAATCTCTGCCACAAACCTGATCCAAATGTTTCTAATCATTATACCACACTGGTTTTCTCTGTACCTAATTACTCTATACTTGGTAGTGTAAGATAGGGTAGATCACAGCTGAATATTCAAGTTATCCCATAGGCTCAGTAGGAAGTTTGGATATGGTGTGAAGTTCAGTTCTGTCTGAGATGCCTTGGTCACAAAAAGTCACCACTGGACTGTGCAGAATCAAGTGAGGAGCACTAAACTGAAGGGAAATGGTTTGTAGGAGTGGAATGCCAATTTACAAAGACTTCTTATAAGCATAGGTTGAAAAAGGTACCATTGAGGACAACGAACTCTCAGAATCACTTAGCCAACCTTGTGTATTAGTAGATTTAATTCAGATATTTCTCCACTATCCTGGAGTAATTGCAGCTAAACTGATACATTAAACATATATGGTCAGAATGTCCCCAGGTCCCACTTTTTTGGTCCCAGGCTGTGGACATGATTGAGAAGAACAATTCAGAGAATTATTATAAGGTGTCCAGTGTTCTTATTATCTATACTTGAAAGAGGCAAGAGAAATCTTCAAAACAAAGAATTAATTTCTGCATTACTAGTGTCTGCTAGAGTTAGTCAATTACATAATACTGGAAAGATCTTAAAGGATTTACTTTCAGACATTGGCTAGACAGCTTACAGAACTTAGCATGAAATGAGAAACTTACCTATAAATCTCTGGCTCCAACCTTTTTCTTTTCTTTTACTTGTGCACCCTCTGGTAGTCCATTTCCAAAAACTGTATCCTTCATATTAGCAAAATGTAATTAGCATAGTTGCTGTTATTTGAAGTTTATGGCCATTTCTGCACTATATGGTTATAGTGCTATTATTGTACTTTCAACATCCTGTGGAATTCTGAGGTTTGCAGTTTAAGGAGGGACATTTAGAATTCTCAGCCAGAGAGGTCTTTGGCCTCAGTAAACTACAAACCCCAGAATTCCACAGGATGTTGAAAGTGGAATGATAGCACTATAACAGTGTAGTGCAGAAATGC
Organism: Ctenosaura bakeri; assembly: GCA_948474755.1. Lineage (NCBI taxonomy): Eukaryota > Metazoa > Chordata > Lepidosauria > Squamata > Iguanidae > Ctenosaura > Ctenosaura bakeri. Next base: position 199,511 of record CAOLHI010000369.1, on the reverse strand, counting down.
CCTATATTTTGTAACTGTAAATAAATAGCACAATAATGGAATTAAATTCAGTGGAATAATAAAGTGAACAGACAGTGCATATATATTTACATTTAAAACTTGAAAGATACAATAAATTCAATTAAATGAAGCATAGATTAAATTAATTAAATTAAATTGATTAAATTAAATTAAAACTCAAAATTATGACAAAAACAAGAGACATGGTGAAGACCCAGAAGAACTCACTCATTGAACTCTACTCACAGGACTGACTGAGGCGCACACTTATATATACACTAGTACCAGTGTGATAGCATTCAAATGTTTGCAAAGTGGAGGAGAGTAAAAGTTGAGCCCGTGAGGGGCATGCTGCGAAGCATGCACACTGTAGTGGCATATTGCAACACATTGTTTAGGGAGGGACTCTCCGCCATTTGCCAAAATAACAAAGTGAGGGAACAGGGCTTTTCTCAGAAACCCACTCTGCCACTCATTGTAATGTTCAATTAATTTTACAACTTTTGACTTTTGTCTCACATTGTCTTAGAATGCTGATGTATGTGCTTTTTGCCACCATTATTCTTTTTTTTTCCATGTAGTCCCAAAATGCCCTGGTCTGTACCCCTGGGGATACGAACCACAGGTTGGCAAATCACTGCTATAAAATGAAACTTGCAAAGGAAAAATACAGACAAATTTGACATAGCTTGGTATCTGTTTATTATGTTTGTTCAAGCAAAAATACAAGATGTTTGTTCACTGTTATTCTGCACTGCAGTTTTGCACTGTTCCTTTTTTTAAGTCAGCACTAACAATAACCATACTTCTGCTCAAGAAGAGGACCAATTGATCATACGCTGAGAACTTTGCTTGGGAACCCTAGAGTCTAATTACTGGTAAGAGGGAGGGAAGGAGAGAAAGAGGGACGGAAGGATATATGTGCATATTTATTTGGATTACATGGAATATTCAAATATGATGCAATATTTTGTAAAATTACAATACATTACAATAAAGGAAAAAATTCACAAAAAATTTCTTAGACTTGTTCCCCAAAGATAACTTCCTAAGCTCTGATTATAAATTCATAGTAAGGGTTTTCTATGAATAAATAGGATCATAAGAGCTGATTTTCTACTCCAAGTAACTGGCAAAAGGTAATAGGAATCTTGATGATGATGCTGGGTGGGGGCACTTGCTGGATTGGGGAGGCACACCCTGGTCTTCCCAAGCCTATAAGGCCCTTTCTGTACGAGGCAGTTATAATGGACCAAGGCATCTTGGCACAGAGGTTGTCCGCACCTTGGACTGGACTAGGTGCGGACTATTTAACTTAGTTCTGCACCTTAGTCTGATCCAACCTGTCCCCAAGTGGTCCTCCAGCGTGCTATGTAAAGACCAGAAAAATCCAGTCTTTACATTTTCTGGAATGTGCCATTGTGTTCCTAATTACCTGTGCAGATGTGCAGGCTCGCACCAATGTGAGCCTGCGATCAGCAGAGGGTGGGCTATGGGCGTGGCCAGCGTTAGCGATTGGTCCACTCCCATGAAGACACTGGAAGCCACCATTTTCAGCCAGAGCAGTGCAGATCTACAGACCTCACACTGTTCCGGTTCACCCTGCACTAATGGAGGAGACCTGCAGAAGGGCTCAAGGGAAAGTCTGAGTTACTTCGAACCCAAGAAAAGCCTGTAAGTAACAGCACGGAGCAATTCACTCACCTCGTACGGAAAGGGTCTAAGTTTCTTCCTCTCCCATCTACATCCTCCTGTCTTAATTGTGCATGGTTTTCATTCAATACTAAAAAGCCAGATTTAACTTAGTAGGGTCAGGAGGATGATAAAGGAAGTAGAATTTCACAAATCACTCCTCCATCAGGCAAACAAATAGCACTTCACCAGTCCACAATGATGCTTACTTCCAGCTGAAAACAGAAGAATTACCACAATGCAGGTCTAGCAGAAGACAGAGGTATAACTGAAGCAGCACCATGTGATGGTTCAATACTGACATTGTCTGAGCTGTTAGTGTAGAAGTACTCTGTGTATGTTTGTGTGTGAGCATAGTTTGGGGAAAACTATTACTGGAAATGATAATAATTAAAGGAAAACATCTTTTCATGTAAGTAAGCTTAGGAATGCAGGAACAATCTGATACATGTGTGTCAAATTAAATCAGCTTGTAGTTCAGCTACTCACCTTGGGCTTCACATTCAAGGTAAATAGGTCAAGAGTAATTTTGCCATGCTGTATTCACAAAGTACATTACATAAATTTGTCTGAGGATAATCAGCAAACATAAAAGGACTAGGTATCCAAGCAGATTTTTTTTTAAAAAAAGAGAAATAAGTTTGAAATAGAAATTTGTGTATATATCAATAACGCATACACACAAACCCAATTGTAGTACCTAGGTCAATGGCAGGGGACATATTTAATGTGGAGAAATCCTCAGGCTACTTCAGATTGAGGAAGTTAGGAAATATTCCTGTTGTGACTCCCTGGACAACTGGTGCTCATTTTTTGTAGGTCCCAATATCCTCCTTGCCATTGCTGCAACTACCAAATTTGCTGTGGCACATACACAAGGAGCATACACTTGCTTTCAAGCTGATTCATGCTCCAAGAAGTCTTTGGAAAGGGCAGATCAGCTTAAAAAGAGGGCAAAGGCTCCTCACATATCTTGTTTTGTAAGTAAATCACAATGGGGGGAGGGAGACTGCTTGTTTTGCATGTGAATGTTTGATTGTGTGGCAACAAATGTGTGGCAGGGATGGGGTGTAGCCCTAGTGGGTTTGAAAGTGGACCATGTGGATTGCCCACCCCAAGAGGTTGCCCACCTATGGCAGAGAAAATACTGAGCTAGATTGACCAATGAAGCCATGAGGTGTGATATCTATAAAATCATAGAATTAGAAGCCCTCACCCAAGATTTTTCAGTCCATCTCCCTGGCCAGTAAAGGTTCAGCAATGCAGCATGCAGTTGTAGGCTCCATGACAGATGACCATCTCTCTTCTGCATTTTAGAAGGGAGTAAACATTTCAGGTTTTTGTTTGTTTGTATTCAGATCTTACAGAAAAGTATCTTTGATGTTCAGTGGGTTTTCCATTTGATATATGTGGTTAAAACAGTTTCAGTGCCAATGTATACTTACTTATGAACATCTTGGACTAGTTTAAATAAGTTTGCTCCCAGGCAAAGAGCAGAAATCCTCCTTGCTAATCCCCTGAGCCGTCAGCAGTAGCTTTGTGAAGATTTGAGGCTTAATGGTTCAGGCTGAGAGTGGTGTCCTTTCATTATTCTTCTATGATTTATCAACTGCCTTTGACACTTCCTTAACCAAGAGACAGCTGTAAACCTTTTGCAGAACTCTTGTGCCCTGCTCTGGCCAAAAGAGTGGCCAGTGTGTGAGGTTAAAGTGGGCATTCTCCGTTGTTCTCCACATATCTCTAACCTCATTTAGTCACTCTCTTCCCCTCAGTTCTGCAACATCCCCTGAAGCTTTTCAATTTCAACATCCTTTCATTCCCCCTAAAGCTATTGCTTTTATACTGATGACACATGATTTTACCTCTTGCTGTTTGCTTAGGAGTTTTGAGCTAGAATGGATCGCCTTTAGGAGCAAAGCTCTATCTCACTCAGCATTTTCCCAATCTAATATATTTTGTTAATTATCTCCCCATTTCTCTCCCTCGTAAAGAGCTTTTGATGGCCATCTCAATGTTTTTCTTTTTCGATTATGTGTTAAGAGTGTGGTGGTTGTTTTGCAATTTGTCAGTTCTCTGTTTTGGAGCTGCCTTTAATCAGACAATAAAATGTGATTTTATCATCTCGGAAATGTTGCAGAGAAAAAGAGGGGAGAGGGAATCAAAACGCAGAGGGAAAGAGTCCTCTGATTCACATCGGGCTTGGGTTTATGATGAGTGTTGTGGGTGCTACTGCAGAACATAATGTGCCGCTGCATAGGTGGGAGGAGATGAATCTTCTGCATTTTCGGTAGCATCACCCAGCAAGGTGCAAATGAAGTATGAAATAAAAACTCCCTGCCCACTCAGTGCACAGACAGAAAACAGATATTCTTTTAGCCTCACTGCTGAGAGATGTTATTTGCTGTAATATTAACCTCACACAGAGCTAGAAAAGCTCCCTAAGTTTTACAGATAGAGAAGTGAGGAATACATTATGTCTTGTTGGGCCATCTTGGCTCCCTGCTCTTCCACCAATCAGGGGAAACTGCTGCGGTATTTGAGAGTTGATGTTTAATCAGCCAGAACAAACCTCAAAGCTGAGGTGGTAACCATGTGTCCAAGAACCCTGCGTCAGAAATGATGCATCAGATGTGATCAAATGGACACAAGTGTGATGGTAGACTAGACTCTAAGTCAGAATGAGACTGCTTAAAGTCAAAGTGAGGGATGATGCCATTATTATATTTTACTATGTCACTCACCAGGACTGCTTATTTACAGCTAGTCAGTTGGCAACTATCTGACAGTTAACTAGCATATTTAGATGAGTTGTTTGTGCCACTGACTCACAATCTGGATTGTGCTGATTGATATGTAGAAGGCTAACAGATGGGTAGCCCAAGCTTTCTGATAAGGGCATGATGGCATGATGTGGCATGATAATAAATAATTACAACATCTGGAGATATTAGAATACCTGTCTTTATCATAATGTATATGATTATCTTCTTATATCATTTCATTATAACTTATTGCATTTTTTATAAAGAGCCTGCTTTAATAGTTGTAAAATGTTCCATTAGGAACAGCAGGATTTGAATTAGTAGTTTAGGGATGTTTTCTAGCAGCCTTTTAATGAGAAGTAGTGGTAGGATTGTGTGTTCCACTGAGGCAAGAGGCTATGCCAACTACAACAGTGCTGTTGGTAGGGTCTCCCATGTCACATAGGCTTTTGCTGAAGAGTCAGACTAAATGTGCCACACAGCTACTGGGCAGCAGCCATGGAGGGAGGTGATACTGATGGAGGATCTTTCAGAGACAATGGCAGTGACAGCATAGCTAACACTTGTTAGTACTGAGCTGGAGGAGGCACGGTAAACCTCCCTTTGAATATCTCTTACCATAAAAATCCTATGAAGAGACAATCCAAAATGAAACAAGAGATAGTGCCAGAAGATGAAACTCTCAGGTCAGATGGCACTCAACAACCTACAGGGATAAAGCAGAGGACAACTATGAGTACCAGTGTAGCTAATGATGCAACAGGACTCAAGCTGAAAGGATGTTCAGCTTTTGATGTGCTCAGAGACAAAAGCAAAGTCTGAAGCTGCACAACTAATATTATAGGAACATGGAATGTGAGAAGCATGAATCAAGGGAAGCAAGGCAGAAAGTATAAACATTGCAATACTTGGGGTGAGTGAGCTAAAGTGGACAGGAATGGGATATTTTTTGTTAGATAAGTACACAGTGTTTTACTCAAGAAATGAAAATCTAAGAAGAAATAGGGTAGCATTAATAGCAAAGAGAGATATAGCAAAAGCAGTCAAAGGATATCATGCAAAGTCTAACTGAATAATATCAATATGATTCCATGGAAAAATTATCTGTATAACCATAATCGAAGTTTATGTTCCAACTACAGAGACAGAAGAAGAAGAAAAAAATCTATGCTTGAGTCCAGGAGCAAATTGATCCTAAACTAAAATAGGACTTCTGGTTAATCATAGACAATTGAAATGCAGAAGTAGGAAATAGAGCAGAATCAAAGATTGTAGAAAAAGTTGGACTAGGATCAAGAAATGATGCAGGAAAGTGACTGCCTGAATTTTGCAAGCAACAGTTTGTTCATAGCAAACACATTCTTCATCAACCAAAAAGTGATTGTATGCATGGACATCACCTGATGGCCAATATAGAAATCTAACAGATAATGTAATTGAAAGCAGAAGATGGAGAAGCTCCATTCTCCCTGCAAAATCAAGATATGTAGTGGATTGTGGCACAAACCATGAACCATCAGTATCAAAAATTAGAGTAAAGCTAAATAAGAACATTAAAGCAACCATTGTGCTGAAACAGAATCTGAAGAACATCTTTGTAGAATTTAAAGATAATGTAAAAATACATTTGCACTATTAACTCTAATTATCTGGGAGCCAGAAGAACTGTGGACTGAAGCCAAGAACATTGTCAGGGAAGAATGCAAAAAGATACTATCTACAGCTAAAAAGAAAGAGAAGCCTTATGGATGACAGATGAAATGCTTCAGGCAGTTAAGGACAGATGAGAAGCAAACAGAAAAGGTGACAGGCACATCACACAACCAAGTAGAAATAAAAAGACAGTGGAAACTGTACACTGAAGAACTATATAAAAGTGATAAAAAAATAACAGATTCATTCAAGGAAGAACCATATGAAGACAAAGCTACCATTTTAGAAAGTACAGTGGAAGTTGCACTCATTGCACATGGGAGAAATGAAACACCAGGGACAGATGGCATACATTAGAATTGCTTCAAGCTACAGAGACAGAATCTACTCTAGTTCTAACTGAAATCTGTCAACAAATATGGAAAACAAAAGAATGCTCCACAGATTGGAAATGCGAAATATATATTAATATAAATTCCAAGCTCCAGGAAAGGTAACACCATTGCAGTAACCACAGGATCACTGCATTAATTTCCCATGCAAGTGAAGTGATATTCAAAATTCTACAACCAAGACATTTACCATGTATGGAGTGAGAAACACGAGAAGTCTAAGCTGGGTTCAGGAAAGGAAGACTCATTAGGAATCATATTGTAAACATGCATTGGATAATGGAGTGTACCAAAGAATTTCAAAAGAAAATCATTCTGTGTTTTATATTTTATAGCAAAGCCTTTGATTGTGAAGATCATGAAAAACTATGGATCACTCTTAAAGAAGTGGGTGTGCCACAACTTTTAATTGCCCTAATGTGTAACCTGAACTCAGGACAAGAGGCGACAATTAAGACAGAATATGTAGAAACTGAATGGTTTCTAATTGGCAATGAGATCAAGCAAGAATGCATTTTATAATCATATCTGTTTAACTTTTATGATGAACATATACATAAAGCAGGATTAGACTTGGATGAAAGATGCATAGAAATTAGAGAAATGAACTAGCAAAAAAGCAGCAAAGACTTGGTATGATTACTGAAGAAAGTCAAAGCAGAAAGTGCAAATGTCAGGAACTGAATTCACACACACAAATATAACAGTGCACATACACTATTTATTAGGAGCGTGATACATAGTACAGGACTTCAGTGAGCAAGCTGGAGGCAATTAGCAAAATTCAAAACATTAAAGGCCAAGAGTTTCTCATCCCACCTGCAAGAGACCTTGGAGTTCTGGTTTAGCCTGGCAGCGCTTATCACTACATTCCTAGCTTTGTTTATCTAACGGTCTCTGGTTCTCATACCTTGTTACAAGCAAGCTGCTACTTAACTCCTACTACATATCCCATAACTAAAATATGGAGGACTACATGAAAGCAAAGGTTAAAGCTGAACATTAAGAAAATAAAAATAATGACCACAGATAAGCCAACCATGAAATGGTTAAATATTTTCCATACCTGGGGTCAGTCATTAATCAGAATGAAGACTGCAATCAAGAAATCAGGAAAAAAAAAAGGCTAGGGTCTCTATCAACTATACCATTATAGTGCTATTATCCCACCTGAACTGCCCTGGCTGCACCCTTTGGAATTCTTTAGGCCCTCCAAACATGCATGCTACAAACACTGCTGCAAAAATCCTCTTGAGCATTGTCATCCTTCTCATGGAGAAGGAAGAGAAGAACAACAATACTGAAGGAGACTTTTTTCAGCAGCTGTGGTAGGGAAGGACACTTTCCTGCCAAAAGCTCTGCTGTTACCACCTGTGTGGCTATGGAACCACAAGACCTCTGCCTTACTCCAAAGCTACCTCTCTGGGACAGTCATCATCTCCCCTAGTCACTAAGCCTATCCCTAGAAAAGACCCCAGATCCTTACAGAGCTTGACTTCCATGAGTATGAGTCTGTTTTTGGACAGTGTTTTCTGATCCCCTGTTTCTGGGGAGCAGAGTTATTGACTATTATGTGCACAAATCCTGTTTTGAACTTCTGATCCCCCACTTCTGATAAGCCGCTGCCACCCAGCCTGAAGAAGGAGGAAGGCAAAACCGGTAGCCCTGTGAGCCACCCCTTGTCATTACAGTACAGTACTATCACCACCTACCCCTATCAGCTACATTTGCTAGTTAAGCAGCAGCTACAAACTTGCGAATAATCAAATTCATGGAAGTTAAACTCATGTAAGCTGAGGGCTCACTGTAAGGTCTTCGACAAAGTTCCCCATGACATTCTTGCAAAGAAGCTAGTAAAATGTGGGCAGGACAGGGCTACTGTTAGTTGGATTTGTAATTGGTTGACCGACCGAACCCAAAGGGTGATCACGAACGGCTGCTTTTCATCCTGGAGAGAAGTGACTAGTGGGGTGCCACAGGGTTCTGTCCTAGGCCCAGTGCTGTTCAATATTTTTATCAATGACTTGGATGAAGGAATAGAGGGCATGCTGATCAAATTTGCAGATGACACCAAATTGGGAGGGGTTGCTAATACGCCAGAGGACAGGATCAAAATTCAAAATGACCTGGATAGATTGGAGAGCTGGGCCAGGGCGAACAAAATGAAATTCAACAGAGAGAAATGTAAGGTCCTACACTTAGGCAGAAATAATGGAATCCACAAATATAGGATGGGGGACACGTGGCTGGATAGCAGTACGTGTGAAAGGGATCTAGGAGTCTTCATAGACCACAAGCTGAACATGAGTCAGCAGTGTGATGCGGCAGCCAAGAAAGCCAATGCAATTCTCGACTGCATCAATAGGAGTATGGTGTCTAGATCGAGGGAGGTACTGGTACCACTCTACTCTGCTTTGGTTAGACCCCATCTTGAATACTGTGTCCAGTTCTGGGCACCCCAATTCAAGAAGGATATTGACAAGCTGGAGCAAGTCCAGAGGAGGGCGACCAAAATGGTGAGAGGCCTGGAAGCCATGCCCTATGAGGATAGACTTAGAGAGCTGGGTATGTTTAGTCTGCAGAAGAGGAGGTTAAGAGGGGACATGATAGCCATGTTTAAATATTTGAAGGGAAGCCACGTAGAGGAAGGAGGTGACTTGTTTTCTGCTGCTCCAGAGACCAGGACAAGGAGCAATGGATTCAAGCTGCAGGAAAGGAGATTCCACCTGAACCTCAGGAAGAACTTCCTGACAGTCAGGGCTGTCCGGCAGTGGAATCTGCTGCCTCGGAGTGTAGTGGAGTCTCCTTCCTTGGAGGTTTTTAAGCAGAGGCTTGATGGCCATCTGTCGGGATTGATTTGAGGGTGCTCCTGCATGGCAGGGGGTTGGACTGGATGGCCTGTGTGGTCTCTTCCAACTCTGAATTTCTATGATTCTATAAATTTTGAGTATCAGAAAGCGTCCTCATTGTGACAGTCAAAAAGAACACTAGAAACAGGACATGAATTGTTGCAAATGAAAACTGGATAGAGAAACAGTGTATTAAGCGGGTTAATAGAATCTGTCTAATCAGATAATAGAGAGCTACACTATAAATTGCTTTCCTCAAGAATAAATATGGCTGCAAGGGTCTGCTTAAATTTGGAATCTTGCACATCCCCAGCTATGTAGGAAGACTGTATAACTTTTAATCAATTATTTCTGCTCTTGTCTATTCATGAAAGTATTTGGTCCTATATGCATATGAATTTGTTGAATGTACATTTTTATATCAGTCCTACTCTATTCTTGCTTATGAAGGCAAGGAACCATAAATCATTTTCATCTGGATAAGCTTTGGTATTTTGACTGTCTTTATGTGTATGCTGTAAAGGCACAGACACAAAACTAATATATTCATACCTACATACTATAAAATTGGGGGGTCATTATTAAAGTCTTCATTTGGAAATCTTACAAATGAAATGGGCATTTTAATGGAAATATAACTATATAATCATCCATAGGAATTTAGAGAGCACATCTGAAATAGGTATGAAAAAATATGAAGGAAACAATTTTTTTCTGATTGAATTCTCCTTCTATCTCTCTGTCTCTCTCTTGAAGACACTGCTTTGTTCCACTTATCTTTCATCTTTCATCTTTGTTTCGTTGTATTAGCAACATGTGTTTCATCTCGCTCTTTGAAAGGAACAGGTAACATGGAGGTATATCCCATGGATTCCCATGGAACCAACTTCTTGCATCTTGTTTTTATAATACAACAGCTGCTTAATGCATACAGATCTTTTTGCATCTTGCACAACTGCCTACAGGCAAATTGCTGGGTGGTTAAAATAGAAGCTGTAGAGCAAATTGCACAGCAGAGGCACTGTGAGGGTGGACCCCTGAACAATACTAGAAGATCAGTTCAGGAGAGGGGAAAATGCAACATAGGGAAGATGGCAAATGAGGAAGTAATTTACAGAGAGAGAGAGAGAGAGAGAGCAGCTGGAATAATAATATCCAAAAAAAGGTATTCCAGGATACAGTTGCAGAATCACTCCAGAAGAATATAATCTTTTCATGAGTACCAGTTATGAATCCATAAAGCACATGTAAAATGTATGCAAAATATCCTTCTTTCATCTTCTTCAGTCTCTTTTTTCTTTCCAGATTGTGGCAAATGGTCATTTAGGAGCAAAGCAGACATTACTTTTCAGCTACTTATATCTGATCAATGGACATTTCTATGTAGGATTAATCCCCAAATATATTCTTTTTATTCCATGCAAACAATCACAATCACTTCTTATACAGATGAGATGGACACAGTGATTCTCATGATCACAACAAGAAGTGTGGATTGTGCTGTTGTTGATTACATCCATAATCTCTTGATGACCTTTGTTCATATGAGTGCACACTCTACGTGTCTACCTGAGAGTGGTCAGCACTGCCTAGACTTAGACTGACACGGCATTCCTGCTCAACTACCTTCTATTTTGCCCCAGGTTAACCCCTTTACTGCTATGCACACCTTTTTTATTGTAAACTGAAATCAGGTTGGAAACCCACATGAGACCCATCATGTAGTCTCTCTGGAACAATGGGGTGTTTCTATTGTGTGCATCTGTTCCCCATATCAGTTTGTCTGGTCACACAATCACAGCAGCTGCATTTTTTGTTCCTCTCATGCAAGCACATATTCATATATTTTCCGTCATCCTGACAACACACTTACACTTGGATTGGGTGCAAACCTGGGCAGTTACCCCAATCCTCAAGTGTTGCCTGCCATCCCACTAATTGCTGCCTCATTTTAAAAATTTAATCCCCAGGAAAGAGGGTGTAAAAATATAGTGTATTGAATATAGTGTAATCTTATACAAGTGTACTCAGAGAAAAGTCCTACTGAATTCAATAATGCTTACTCCAAGTGCTTGTGCTAGGAGGCCCTCTCATCACCCTACTCAAAAGGACATCTAAAGGCTAGCAAATATTCAAAGATCAAAGCTTCAAAGCTTCACATATATCTGGAGTGCAAAGAAAAATAAAATAAAATAAATGACACTGACCCTTCCAGTCCTTCCTAGGTGAGGAAGAGCCTGAGTGACACATCTCTGGTGACTCTGCACTGCCCCCACAGCAGCTGGTCACCACCCATCAATCTACCTTTTGTTCCCAATTCCACCCTCATCTCAATTCAAGGCCCAAAACACTTTAAAAAAATGGTTCTTCCACAAAATAGTGGAGTAAACTGGAGGTTTTGAAAATCCCCTTAAACCCCTCAGGCATGAAAAAGAAGTGCTTTCACAAGAGAACAAGAGAAGCATCATGCATTCCAGTGGGACTGAAATCAGGTAAGGCTGCCTTATTTCACCTGTGTAGATTTAGCCTTGGTTGGGGTTTTCAGGAAGAGTAATAGTGAATAAAAACAGTGAACCCCATTTGGGAGAAAGGAGGGATATAAATTCAGTCAACCAACCAATAATTCAATCAATCAATCAACATCCCTGTCAATATCCTAGATATCCTAAATATGAATCATGTGGAGAGCCATACAACCATTTCAACTAACAATGCTCTGGTTATGACAGGGTATTTTGACCAGAGGTGAAGTAGAATGCTCCTACCTTTCTTGGAGTAATTGTGATTTTCTAGGAGTGAAAGCTCAGCTTTATTCTTAACACATGTGTTCCAACCTATAAACTGCACTACTGTAATATGCTTCATGAGAAGCTGCTCCTGATGACTGTTCAGAAACCTCAACAATTTTACACATAATGGTTTTACACATAATGGTTCACTTCTTTGTGTATATAAACCATTGGAAGTATTTGCATGACAAGCAATTTGTACTGACTTCCAGTTTGCTTCTCAGCACAATTTAAACTGATGGTCTTAACCTTTACAACTTAACATAGCATTGGCTACTTTCCCATGGACTTCTCGCCACAGGACTCTGATAACACGTTAGTAAGGAAGAACCAATGTGGATGGGCTGGTCATTGTAGTTCCAGCTAATGGTAGTGTGGGGAGAAAAGCTAAATACTTCATCCCACCCCTATGGTTCCTTTATACACTGACATTTTTCACAACTGCAAGGCAATAAGCCACAAAGAATGGCTTCTGTTTATTGCAGTAATGTACAAGGATAACAATATAACTTATTCAATAAGCATTTGTCCAGCATTTGAGTTAATATGGTCAAGCAATATAGTCAAAGTGTTGGCTTTACTGTTTGCAACCATTCAAAAACACAGAATTCCCAGTGTTGATGGTCTTGCATATGGCAAGCCCCCTCCATACATAACAAATTTCCTAAACAGATATTATTTGCACATAACAAATTATATAATTGCTATTATATATGAGGACTGCAAGGAAGCCTCTTTTTCCATGTGTATCTCTTACAGGAACACAAGACAGTGTTCTTTCAGCTGCACATCTGTTGGACTAGTCCGATATATATATATATATTCCATGCATTTTCTTGTAAGGCAAGATTATTCATATAGGGACTTTATGAAGATTCTATCTCCATGGAATCCTTATTCAAATTCCATGCAGACTGCAAGTAATAAAACAATACGACATCTAAAAGTTGAAGAGATGTTCCTGCAGTCAAGAATTTTGGAGATTGGTATCAAGCTGTGTTTGCTAGAACTGGCATGTCAGGGTTGCTCCTCTTCCCATAAGCTACATGTGGAAGCCATTGATTTCACTACTAAGACTTATATCCAGACACATACCTCATTAAAAATATATAGATATTTTGGGATTCATGCAGTCACAGAAAATAAAATAAAAAGCAAATGCAATTCCATGCTGCATCAGTTCAAGGGATGTCATAGTACCATTCTAGTCTGCTTTGGACATACCTCACTTAAAATATTGTGTCCAGTGCTGGGCACTACGGTTTAAGAACAATATGGACAAGTTGGAACATGTTCAGAAGAGGGTAACTAAGATCATAAAATATCTGGACTGCAAGACCTATGAAGCTGAGGGAGTTGTATAGGTTTAGCTAATTGATGAGAAGATGGAAAGGTGATATCACAGCTATCTTTAAATATATGAAGGACAGTCATGAAGAAGATGGAGATAATTTAGTCTTGTAGGTCCGTAGGATAGGGTTTAAATCAATGGAGGCAGATTACAATAAAGGAGATTCCAACTAAATTTTAGGAGAAACTTCTTGAATATAAGAGCTATTTTGATAGTACGGAAAAAGGTGCGTTGGAAGGTTATGGAGTCCCTTCATTGAAGGCTTTTGAGCAATGGTTGGATGGGCACCCATGCATTCCTGAAGAGGCAAGGAGGAGAACTAAAGGAACTTTGAGGCTATCTTCCAATAGTGTGATTCTAAAATCCTTGAAAAAAAGTCACCGAACAGACTGCTGAAATGGTTGTGTTGTTTTGCCTTTTTGTTTTCCTAACACAGAGTCAAGTGCTTATGCCTAGTTTTTCAGTATTTAGGCATGGTTGCACCAACATTCACCACACTGCCATATTGCGTAATGGAGATAAGGGGGATGAGTGCTTGAAAATGCCCACAACTGTAAGCCAAACACAAACATTTTTTTCTTTTATGAAGGCCAAGCACATTGGGCTGAAAGACAGCACAGAGGTGGCAGTGGTGGTGGTGGTGGTGGTGGAGAGTACATTCCTCATTGCTTTGCTTTGTGACTTGCTGTCTCTTTCACTTCTAAGCCAGTGGCAGACAAACAGCAGATGGCATTTATAACTGAAGAAATTTACCTCCTGGGGTTGGCTTGTCCTTGCTGAATCACCTGTTCCAAGGATATTTCAGAAGACACCTCTCCTGAATACAAAGAGTAGGGCAAAATTTTGCTGTAGGAGATGAAACAAAAGGTTCTGTGTCTGAGCCCCTTCTAGATATTGTCTGCCTCATTCAGGTATGTAAAGGCCGCAGCCCAGTAGATGGCAATCTACTCCTGCCGCTGAAGAGCATTGTTTTATTGATGGAGCTGTCGCCTCCCTTTTCCCTTTGCTTATTATAATTCATAGAAAGGTTAAAAAACAAGAAATGCTCAGAATTCATGGGAAACCTTTGTTAGGTTTAGAAACACAGTATATGAGGAGCAAAGACAGTTGCTCTTGTTTATTCAAGTAGTAGTTAGCAATATCTTCAAGGGGAAAATATATGTATATGCATATATATATATGAGGATAGCTAACCCGAGAGTATGAACTTGTTTCAATCTACTGGGTGTTTAAGTACAGGACACACACAAAGTCATTTCACCACATTATTGTTCTTTTCTCTTGTGGACAATGAATCTTTTAATGAACTTCTCAGAAGAAAGAAAATGGCTGGTTTCTTCACCCGCTCTTCTACTGCTCTCTGGCTTTACAATTTCTGAATAGAAGGAATAGGAATACAATCATGAGCTGTAGTTGAATCAAATGCATATTAAGTGTATGTGTTTGTGTGTGGGGGAGAGTTGCAAAATGCTGTTTTCATATTAAGCTGACAAATTTACCAGATTAAAATAATCATTCCAAGGAGCCCTGTAGAAATGTGGTTTTCAATTTATGATTCTAAATGCATGGTGCTAGAATTTCATCCTCCCCTCATTTTTTTCTCATAGAAATTCTTTTATTGCCTAATAGCAGATTTATGCTACTAATCTCTGCAGTAGTTTTTAAAAAATGATACAGAAGCTGTACTTTCTTGTTTTCCAATGGCATGTAGAGAGGGGGGAAAGTTAAATCTCATCTGCTGGAAACATGTTCAGGAAAAAGTTCATTTTGTTTCTTCTGTTTGAAACAGGAATAAATTTTAGTCAGGCCTCTCAGCTGTGGAATCTGTTGTCAGAATCAGTTCTGTGTACTAGAATATGAATGGTCAAAATAAACAAAATAACAAAATGCTTCTGAGTGCAATCAGACTATCTTATGTTCAATGCAAATAAGAGCTAATGCTCACCAATTTGGGTATGAAAGAATGAGGTATCCAGGAGGTTTGAGTGTTCAGGTACTGTCTGTCTACCTCTGTCTACCTATCTATCTGTCTGTCTGTCTGTCTGTCTATCTATTCAAACTACAGTTGCAATTTTGAGGTAGAGTCCAGACACTTTTATTTTTATGAATGAAAATCTAAGGAACATACATGATTACATATTTATAAAGCAATTTCATGAGGCAATCTAGTTTTTTTTTCCCTTTCTGGCACAAGTTCTGCCAAGTCTTCTGTTTGGAGACTTATACCTGGATAAGAAACAATCACTAGATCAGGAATGAATGAAGGCCAGGGGCTGGCAGGCTTCAGTGATCCCATGAGAGACTTGTTGGTGGTACGTGCATCCCAGCTATGCCCTGCCCTCTGAATTATTTAACGTTATTTTTAACTAAAACTTGTCACAGTCCCTAGGAGATATGGGGGCAATCTTACCATATGAGAGACAAAATGTGAGTTGCAATTCTCTACGGCTCAGTGTATGATAGTGGATTTGTGCAAGGCTGAGCCATAATACCACCACCATCCGACTTACTGAACAAGCTCTGAAGCCTTCTGCATCATTGTTCCCTGCTTTGTGGGAAGCAGGCAGAATTGCAGAAGCATCTGGCTATGTCTTCATAGCCACATGCAAAATGATTACAGCAGTGCTGAGATCTATGGAGGACCCTAGTGGATCTCAGTGCTGATGTCATCATTTTGCATCAGGCTACACAGCGATGTTTGTGTGTTCCTGCCTGTGCCCTATGAAGCAGGCAACAGTTATGTAGAGGGCTTCTGAGGTTGTTCAGTAAGCTGGTAGGGTAGGGGGCGGAGCTTTGAATGCTGCAGAAGGAGTAAGGGAATACCAGCCACTGCAACATCCCGAAAAAGACATATATACACATAAGGGAAACTGATGTATACAAGATCCTAATAATGGTGACATTGCTTTCCACCCTGCTATGGGGTATGTGGGGCATTTTTAGAAAAAAAAAAGTTGCAGGGATCAGGAGTTCCTTGTGTCTTTATAATATGGTTTTTGAGGGCTGTTTGAAACTCAAAGTTTGCACTTTGCCCACCCCTCTCCTTGATGAACTTTTTCCCGTTAGGTTTTATAGTATTACCATTCTATCCTTTAAAGAAGTGAATTCAACTTCTGTGCATATTTAATTCCTCAGAATAACCATTTAGCCAGCTAGCCACACCAGGAGGTAAACAAGAATGGTTAAAGGTTGTGCAAAATTCTGTCATTTGCAGTACCTTCTAGTGGAAGCATTTCCTTGAGAATATATTTCTTCATTTTATTTCACAGACAGTAGGATTTCCAGTGTCTCTCTTGTGTTTCTCTTTTGTGTTTACTGCTATCTTTGGCTTCTTGGGGGTATACTATACAAAGGTTTCCTTTGAAAAATGTTTCTACTGGTTTGCTGTCACCACTTAAATTGTTGAAGTATTGTATATCCAAACCCTATTGCTATTCCTCATACCTTTCACCACTCCATTTGAGTGTTGTCTGTACAGAGCTGGCCCTACCATGAGGTAGAATGAGGTGCTTATCCCAGGAAGAAGATGCTGGGATGCCTGAGTATCTGCTGTCCCCACATTGTTGGAAGTCTGATATGTGTTTCCTGTAGCTTACCTGACACTTCCTGAATTATTCTGCTTCCTTCAGGTATCACAAACAATGCTCTTCAATCATCAGTCTTGAAAAAAGTTTCAGGTTCCAGTCCAGTCAGCTTTTGTACATTGAATGGGAGAAGGCACTATCTTGGTCTTTACCTCAGGCAGCAAAATGTCTTCATCTAACATTGGTTCTGTTGGGCACAGTTGTTGATGCTTTGAGAGATATGAAAGAGAGAGTCTTCTGCAATAATTTAGGGTCTAGACTGACTCCATGAAAGTTGGCATGAGAGCAGCATGGTATGGTGTTTTGTGTGTTGGGCTTAAGTACATCAGGTTTCAAATCTCCACTCAGTCATGGGAACCTACTGGGTGAACCCTGGGCAATTCACATTCTCTTAAAATCAGGGGAAGCAATGGCAAACCCCCACCAAACAAATCTTGCCAAGAAAAACCCACGATTGGTTAATCTTAGGTCAGAAATGACTTGAGGGCTCGTGTGTGTGTGTGTGAATGAGTGAGTGAGTGAGTGTGAGTAGCCTGTAGTACCATATTGAATGACTAGCTGAAATTGAATGATGAGTCCACAAGATGGCAGACACCAATTTCATGGGGAGTAAGATTTGGGAGCTTTAGTTCACATGTTTGCCACTGCCTTCATGTGGGGCAGGAGAGACCCATGCTATTTAAGGTCCTGTCATTTCTCACTCCTGAAACAATACAGTGACTAGTTAGTGTGTATATGTGGAGAAAATGATTATTCCTGCTTCATGATATAAGGCGGGTGTGTTGCTGAGGAAGAGACACTGAGTGGTGGAAGGGAGATAAAAATAATGAGAAGAAGAGTGGAAGTTACCATATTCTTCAGCTGCTTAGGTTTTACTTAAAATTCTAGACAGGCTATCTAGTGCCTGGTATTCACTGCCAATCTCCCATCCAAATACTAACCAGAGCTGGCACTGCTTACCTGTCAAGACCAGACAGGATCTGGCGCAGAGTCTTGTGCCTGAAGTGGGGAAAAAAGATGTATAGAAAGAAGGGAGTCTGTGTAGAGGCAGACAGGGAGAGGCAGAGGTTTCCCTCCGGAAGAGAAGAGAAGAGAGGAGGAGAGGAGAGGAGATCAGAGGAGGGAAAGAGAGTTTGGCAAAGCAAATCCCTGAGGCACAGATACAGTTACACAGAGAACAGGACAGAGAAGCTGCCCCAAAAGAAAAACAGAAGATCAACAAGCACTGTCCCGTAAGGTTAGTTCCATCTGGGTAGTCTTGTCAAAGTGCTAGCCCACCCATGGTGCTTCTTTCATTCTCCATAGCTTCTTTCATTCTCTGATGTCCACATTGGTTAGGGCAATCTGGGTTTCTTGATAATAGCTAACATTACACGTATCGGTGCATGTGGCTTCATGTGTGTCAAAGGCTAAGTTACAAATCATATATCTCAGGGTGTTATGCCTGTTATATTGTTCTTATTGGTGTGATTTATCTAATAAAAAGTGTGAAACCCAAAGATCAGAAACATGGAAATACAAGAAGTGCACATAATAGCTGAGGATATCTGCTTCTCTTGGTGACAGAGCTGCCTTGTCTTTATGTTTGCAATTCAAATTACATTAAGATTTTATGATCACACCTTGCTTTGGGATTTGCTTTTTCTTTGGTTTTATACCTTTTAGCAAAAAATATTAAATTCACCACATTGCCTGCTGGAGAGAAATCCATTCTGTGACTGATGCCATACTTTTAGTGGCCTTTGACACCTTTGCATACCTCTGTGATGCTTCTTTCCGTTTGTTCTTTTGTTCAAGTACTCCACTCTTCGCTCCAAGGCTGGCTTTCTCTTTGCTTTTCTAAAAAGTACTTTTTAAATGGTAGGACATCAATTTGTTTTTCACCTCCCCCTCAGCCCTCTCAATTTCTTTGTAGCCACTTCCTCTGCCCTGCATATATCCTTGGCATGCTCCAGGTTTAACTCGCGTCTTCTCTTTCGGTAATCTGCTCAAAGTTGGCCTGCGTTTATGGCAAGCACTATGCTGGCTTGAGTGAGTGATACACAGAGCTCTCAAGTCACATGCTTGTAGTAGAAGCTTTAAATCAGTCACCTGTAGGTCCTTTATTCTCTTTCATTCTTGTTCCTTCATTCTGAAATCCAGAGAAGGATTTGTGCCTTTGAAACATAGCACTTATCCTTAGTGTATAGGATTCTGTACTAATCAAATATTTATGTTTTCCCCTTATGCCTATTGTTATCAAACTGAAAATTGTCACCTCTCTGTCTCCTTTCTTTACCTGCCTGTTTTGTGTATGTGTGTGTTAACAGCTCGACCCCCTCTACTCCTGATTTGATATGGTTTCATTGGTGAAATATGATTTACTTGGCAAAATACACCAATTGGCATTGATATAAAATGGACCCTGGTGTGACTGTAAGGCCAGGCTGGGCCAAGGAGAAATATTGGCTGAACACACGTGCTACACCCTCTAGGTGTAGTCAAGGTAATTTTCAAGACAATTACCAGGTAACTCCAGAGGTAATAGGCTTGAGTTGAAACTGTAATGTCTCTGCTGCCATATAACTGATTGTATGTATGGACTGTATGGATTGTACAACCACTGATTGTTTCAGCCCTTCTACCTAGCACTTGGACATTTCCCTGCCTACTATTACATAGCTATTATGACAGCCATTAACTCTTTGTCACCTAAGATCATTAACTCTGTTCAGACCCCATTGTCCACATTGCAACTTCCATTGTTTGCTCGGCCAGACAGCCATTCACACCCTTGCCCTCCAGGTAGATTTTGGGTATAAAAATCCTGAATTTTGAGTAGTCAGATGCAGTATGTCACTTGCTGAATACCACACTGTCAATCTGATTCCTGAATGAGTACTGTCTTTAGGCACAAGTGTAAGTCACATTGCTGCTTTCTTTGCTGCTCTCCGGACCGGTAATTATTGCCCATTCCCTAAAACTTCACTATCAACAACTTTCCTCCCTTTATCTTTCAGTTAGCTGTTGTGCAAGTGTGTGAGTGCTTGAATCTTTTGTGTGTGTGATTGAACTTTTCAATAAAACACATTTCAGCTTATTTTGGAATTTCTGGCTGGCTCTTTCCTGTGGAGACCCCATAAACATTGATGGAAGATCTTGTTAGATTACTCCCTTCTCACAGGCCTCCAAATTATGCTAATTAATTCCCCATTGTCACATGGAGGTACTGGAATCACAGGTGGATCCCTGAGTCACCCACATTTTGGGGTAACACGTGTTGGGGAGAGCTATTCAATGAAGTAATTTCAATCATAGAATTGTGAAGTTGGAAAGGAACCCAAGTGGCATCTAGTTCAACCTCTGTCAGTGTAAAAATCCATTGCTAAAGTAGCTCCTAAGAGGGGGTTGTAAACCTCTGTTCATATATTTCCAAAGAAGGATCATCCACCACTTTCTGAGGGAAGCCATTCTGCTGCTGAACAGCTCTTGATGTCAGAGACTTCTTCCCAGCTTCAGGAGTTCCTGGATGGCAGATTATCTGGATCTATTTCAGTCTGATTTCAGACCAGGTTATGGGACTGAGACAGATTTGGTCACTGGGAACTAGACAGAGGGAGTATGTCTCTGTTGGTTCTACCAGAACTTTTGACATCTTTCAATGACATTGACCATTGGTATCCTTCTGGGTTGCCTTGCTAGGATGGGATTTGGTGGTACTGTTTTACAGCGGTTTTGTTCCTTCTTGGAGGGGCAAACCCAGAAGGCAGTGCTCAGGGTGTCCTGCTCAACCACTTCTCTGTTGGCTTGTTGGGTCCCACAGGGCTTAGTTCTGTCTCCCACACTATTTAACATATACATACTGCTGGGAGAGGTTTCTAGAGTTTTGGGGTTCAGTGCCATCATGATGTGGATGACACCCAACTCTATCACTCCTTGAGAGCCAAGAAAGGTGTTTTGACCCTAAACTGGTACCTGACATAAGTAATGGACTAGATGAGGGTGAACAAACTGAAACTTAATCCACACAGGACAGAGGTGCTCCTAGTTAGTTGAAAAGTAGATCAGGGAATAAGGGTTCAGTCTGTGTTGGATGGGGATACACTTCCCTGAAGATGTAGATCCACAGCTTCGGTGTGCTCCTGGATTCAACCTTGAGCCTGGAAACTCAGGCTAAGAGTGCATTTTCACAGTTTAAGCTTGTGTGCCAGCTGCACCCATTCCTTGAGAGGCCAGACATGTCCACAGTGGCACATGCTTTAGTTATGTGGCTACCTTTGAAGAGTGCTCAGAAACTTTGACTGATGCTAAGAACCGCAGCCAGATTGCTAACTGAGGCTGGCTACAGGAAACACATAACTCCCTTGTTTCAACAACTCCACTGCATGCCAGTCCATTTTCTGGCAACAATTCAAAGTGCTGTTTTTGACCTATAAAGCCCTATATGACTCAGGTCCAGGTCCAGGTTGTTTGAATTCCTCCTTACAAACCTGTCTCTGCTCTGCTGGGAAGGGTGTTCTCTCTGTCCCACCACCTTTACAGGTACATCTAGTGAGAACACAGGAGAGGGCCTTTTCAGTGGCTGCTCTAGGCTAAGGAACTCCTTTTCCAAAGAAGTTAGACTTGCACCTTCCCTACAATCTTTTCACTGACAAGTAAAGACTTTTCTGTTTCAGCAGGCATTTGATGATTGACTGTATAAGGCCCATTCCATATAATCAATGTACTGGATTTTCCTAATTGTTGCACTGTATTGTGTGTGTGTGTTTAATGGTATATGTTTTAATCTGATTTTAATTTTTTTAGATCCTTTCATCTCTTTTTAACTTTTGTACTTTGTGAATCTTTAACTATGTGTTTTTCATTTTATGTAAGCCTTTTTGAGTCTCATACGGGGAAAAAGGCAGGACGAGGAGGAGGAGGAGGAGGAGCTGGAGCTGTTTGGGTCTTATTGTCTCTTTTGGTGTAGCAGGACAACAAGCTTGCTCCACCTTGAACATGAAATCCCTTCGGATATTCATATATGCCTATCATGCAACCTCTCAGTCTTTTCTCCTCTAGGCTAGCATACGCAGCTTCTTCAACAGTTCTTCATAGGAGTTCAATTCCCAATTTTTTACTGCCTTGTAAACTCTATTCTGTACAGACTCCAGCTTCCCAATATCCTTCTTAAACTGTGGTGCTCAGAACAAGACACTGTTAATTGTTTCATGAGAGATGTTATAAAACTGAAGAAATTTGTTTCCATGTTTCTTATAGTCTGAAACATTTTCTTCAGCTGTTGTTGTCGCTGCCGTCTTCATCATTGCGGTTATTTCTGACGCCTTATTAAATAACATGTTGAATAACATTTCTTCAGACATCAATGTTCCTGCAGGCTTTTGTTCACCATCCATCGTTCTTTCTTTCTTTCTTGGTTCACTGTTTTACTTTCAGTGTCTGCTCTGACACCATGTAATATTTCTTGGCTGAAAACTTTATATACGGATGCCAAAAGAGACTGAAGCATGGAACAGACAAAGTTTACTCAACACTGCCTAACACCTACTACAACAACAGATTTTAAAATGGCTGCTGCCTTTGGCTTCAGTTCTCTCTTGGTATTCCATAGAACTGTTTTCCTTTTTAGTATCATGAATGGAACAGTTCGATTCCTTCCATCATTCTAACAGATTCTGTATTGACCATTAAGATATTTGAATTTTTGCCTCCAACTCTTGCAAAGCTTTAAAGATTACAGTTTGCACAAACTGAAAATGGAACCTCAGAGAGTAATGATGTGCTAAGACACTTATTTTCTGCAATTAGTTTCCACAGATAGTTTCACTTTCTCCTCCTACAGTTGGGATTATCATGAATATTGTAGAAAAAGGAGGAAAACATAAATGGGGCAGTGGGAATGACGACTTGTGAGGTAGTTTGTGGTAGACATAAAGACAGAGAATGGGGCTTATAGCATCTTGGAGGTGTATATTACAGATAGTGTCATTTTATGGCTTGCTCACTAGCTGATACTTGGCTGTATATTCTCGGAGGAGTCACACATTTCTTGTTGTCATTCTTTTCTTTGACAGGAGGGAGGGTCTGCTTGGATCAGGAAAACGTTGTAGGGACAATTGCTTAAACACCCCTGTCCTACTGGTTTTCTGACAAAGTTGATGAGCCCACACAATTGCTTGGAGGCAAAACAACATCAAACAACTTGCCTTCTGTTCTTATCTTCAAACTGAGCCTGGGTTGCAGAGAACCTCTGAGGAAGCCCTCAAGTAGAAGGCAGTCGTCTGACAGCCCTTCCACTAGAACAAGGCAAAATGTTCTCCTCCACGACTTTGCTCAACCACCACTCTCAGCATTCCTTGTCATTGGCCATCTTGGCTAGGGCTGAAGGGAGCTGCAGTCCAACAACATCTGGAAGGACACACTTTGCTCACCCCTGCAAAGCAGAATTATCTTCTATAAAGTAGGACATACAGTCACACTATCTTATTTCATCATATGACATTTAGCCCTGTCCTTAGATACATAATTTGGTACTAATCAACTTACAGATGCTTTAAAAAATTCTGAGTGATCAGAATAATATGGTTGACACAGAGTGCAGTTGGAGCCAACAGATGAACAACCCTTGCCTCCATGTGAGTAAAGGAATTAAGCAATGGGGTAATCATTTGCCTATCTCTAGCACAGAGTTACAGTGGGGCTGCTGTATTCATGAAGGATTGGTTCCAGGATCCCTCATGAATACTAAAAACCATACATTCTCAAGTACCTATGGTAAAAAAAATGGTGAAGGGCAGCAGTGGGGGTGGTGACAAGTCATGGCTGCAATGGAGGTGTGTCAAATGCCACTGCCATGTCCCTGCTGAAGCACCTCACCACCCTAAGATTGTAGGTGGTGGCAACGCCGAATCTGCTCACTCATTTGTGAAAAGGGTCAGAGCTTCTTCAGTCCCAGGATAGCTAGAAGCTTCTCACCAAACCTCCTTGCCACTCTGAAATTGTTGGCAGTGGGGGGCAGTGCTGATCCTGGTCACTCATTTGCAAATGAGTGAGCAGGTTGTTTGTTTGCAAATGAGTGACTAGCCCCACCCCCATTGCCAACAATCCTAGGGCAGAAGGAAGCTTCATCTGGCACAGGGCAGTGGCACTGGTAGCAATCCTGCTTGCACATTTGCAAATAAGTGAATAGGATTGACACTGTCCCAGTTGCCATGTCCCTGCTGAAGCTCCTCCCCACTCTGCAGCTGTTGAGGTGAGAGAGTGAAAAGCTGACTTCCTGAAGCCCCACCTCTGGGGAGCGTACCTGATGCCCACTTTGCAAGGTGCCCAGATGTGCCTGGTACCCAGGCCTTGCTGCTGTCTCTTCTGCTGTGCTGGAACCACTTCTGCACTGGATGTCAGGTAATTTAATTTTTAAAATTTTTTTTCAGTTTGAGCAAGGTTAAATGTGTGAATCCTGAGTTTGAGAATATGGTGGACCCACTATATGTTTCTGTTCACAGCTATAGTAAATCTTGTAGCTGATGTTTAAAGCTAGATTAACATTTATATCTAAACACTTGTTAAATTGAAAAGAGATGGCTAAAATTTTCTGGTGGTTTACACTTTTAATGAATTACCTTGGCACATTTATGCCCTTTTTTGTATATGTTTTAATTCATCTTAAAAACTACTTTATGGTTGATTACCATTTGCTGGCTTGAACACATCAGTGTTCCCTTTACCTATTGTTCCCAGTTAAACTGGAGCCATTTTCTTTCGCTTAGTTTCTTTAGTTTCCAAACTGCCTTTTGCAGCAGAGCTAGTAAGAATGTCTGTGCCTGCGTGCTGTGGTGTTTAAATGGCTGCCATCAGTAACTGAATTATTGGAGCTAATGCATAATTAATTTTTAAATTAATAAATAATAAAATGAACAACTTGCTGGCTGTAGGGAAAAAATGCAATAAAACAATTAAGGAGTGACACAGAGGCAATGAATTATTCATCTCTTAACACCAGAAAAAGGGACTCTGGCCTTTGTATCCAGAAAACAATACACAGTCTCTTGTTTTAGATTGAAATGTCCAAGATAATCCAGTTTATAGTGAGAAATATTATCATATATCCCACAGTGCAAGAAACCTAATAATCGGAGATGGAGTTCACAGAATCTAATGTGTGTAAGAGAGCTGGGATTTTACAGGCAGTCAAACCACGACTATCACCAATAGCACAAAAACAATATTGAGCTAGATGCTGGTGTAGTTAAAACTGCAGAAAGAAAAGAATCAAATAGAGTAAAACCATACTCTGTTGCTGTTCCTGCCTTCCCTGATTTCATTCAAGCCAACAGGAATGTAGCACTGGCTCAGTACACCGTAATCATATATGAGAATTCCGACAGATAATCCATGGAGCCTGAGATGTTGGATAGACAAAGCAGCAGTTAGGCTCCAAGCAAGAGCCACTTCAAGACTTTTGGGTTTACTAGAAAATGGTGAAGGACAAGTGCAAAAGCAGAATATTTTGTAGACTTATAACATAACTCATAACTCTAAGGGTCCACAACAGCCAGCTAGTTCAACCAGTGAGCATGTAGGAATCTATAACTACAACTTTGTAGAATGTGACTTTCAGTTACATGTGTTTAAATTTAGGCCATTTCCGCACTACAGTGTTAAACTGCTGTTATTCCACTTTCAACGCCCTGTGGAATTCTGGGGTTTGTAGTTTACTGAGACCAAAGAGCCCTTTGGCTGAGAATTTGAAGTGCCCTTTCCTAAACTACAAACCCCAGAATTCCATAGGAGATTGATAGTGGAATAGCAACACTTTAACACTGGCTCTTTTCGCAGCGCTGGCGCTTGCGCGACGGAGGAGGGCGGCTCACATGAGAACCCTCTCCCGCAATGCCGCCGCTTCCCCCGCCTCCTTACCGCACGTGGAGTCTTCTTGCGCGACAGGTGCTCTTCAGCCACACCCCCAGCTTCTGCAGCGCCCCCTGGGAGCTGTAGGCGCCGTGGGGGCCGGAAGCGGGGAGAAAGTGTGACAGGCCCGCCTGCGACGGCGCTCCGCACTCCGGTAAGTGCGGGACGCTGTCGGGAGCTTTGCGCGAGCACTGTTTATTTTCGCTTCAAGCCGAAAATAAAAAAATCCATGCTCGCGCCGCTTCAGCCCCATGAGCGCTGCGGAAGTGGGAGCGTGTCGTGCAGAGCGACGCTCCCACTCCTGCGAGGCTCACGGGGCTATTTCGCGAGAGAAAGCCCGTGCGAAAAGGGCCACTGTAGTGTTAGTTACATTATGTTATGGCATTGGAATTTGTGTGCTCAGCCAAAGCCTTCAAGGAAAACATTGGTTTTGTAGTGGAATTTGAAGGAAATATGGTTAGCCTGCCCTCCCCATTCTCTAGGGTTGGGGGTGCGGAAACCCCACAAAAGTGGAAAAATTGCAAATATCAAAATGTGTGTAACTATGGGAAGGGGACATATGGGAAGGCATAGTAGGGACAGTGGGTACCCAGGGTCCAAACCAGGTTAGGGAAAGGGGAGAGAAAAGGGAATGGATCGGCATGGTGGTCCGATACTTCCTCTCTCACAGCATTCTCCTTCCTTGGTGTGAGAACAGAATCTCCTTCCTCTCTCTCACCAATCTCTTTCCTTGGTCATCAAGAGAAAGTTTGTGGTGCTGAGAAACTGAGTTGTCTTTAGCTGGCCAGGCAGCAGCTCATGGTGGAGAAGAAGAACCAGAGGTAGGTTTTTAAGCAGCTGTGAGGCCTGATCAGAACCTCTGAGAGGGAAGTTTCCCTGAGAAAAGAAGCGCCTGAGGTAGGGGAAGAGGGTTTGGAGAAACTCACAAGTAACCAAATCTGTGAAAGTCAAACCCACAAATTTAAAGGGCCAATTCTAAGTGTAGGGGCATCATGGTGATGTTCTAGGAAGGAACGAATTCCAAGCATACAGGAATACAAGGGGAAAAGAACAGATTCTCAGAGAGGCCTCAACATATTACATGTCAAAAAGAATTGCCCCTCCCCCAAAGAATTAAAACCATTCCTCTGATTAATCCTTCAATTATTCTTGTGTGAATTGTGAAAAGATTGCATATACTCAGACTTGACTGATTAATCATGTATAAGTACACTTTCTAATTTTTTGGAATCAGAGCTTGGAAGTAAGTAGTTACAGATAACTAGTTAGATGGAACCAGTAACTTTCCCCATAACAAAGCTATATTGTACTGCAGTTGTAACTTTCTTCCTTTATGCAATAACTTTTTAGTACATATTATAGGTATGGGAATGTGGCCTCATTAAATGGCAGAGGAGTAACATCCTTGGATTTCTGTTCCATGCTGTGTTGTGGGTTTTGAGGTGATAACAAGATAGATGTGAGGTGAGTGTATTTTGTGTCATTGGCCAACAGCTTGTTGGATTCTGATATGTTCTGCTTAAAAAGTAAATAAAACCTATCTACATAGCAGAGTTAGTCTGGATCAGTATGCACAGGGATGTTGCAGCATATTTGAGACAAACTGTGAGAAAGAAATTGGTAGCACAAGGTTTTAGAGGCCTAATTCTATGAAAGCTTATGTTCCACAACTTCTTTTGCTCAGTCTCAAAGGTGGTACAACATCCCTTTACATGTTACTTCTGTTAGTTAGTTCTGGGAAATAGGAAACTTAAGAGTAACCTTTTAAAAATGTATTTATAACTGCAACTAACTCCTGGGGGTGGAATGGGGACTGTAACTTACTACCTTGGAAAGTAACTTCCCACAAACGGCCTGCACTATGAGTAACAGCCCCCATTACTGAGTGCATCCTTTTTGGTTTGTTTGTTTCTTTATTTTTATATAATTTATATGTGGTCTTTTTTTCAATATGGGACCCAAGGTGACTAGTGCACTCTAGTGAATTTCTACAGTCAAATGTTGTGTTGTTCATGTGTAAACAAACACAGAGCAGACAGTGTGTGTGATGGTACAATATATCTTTATTCTAGTTTGGGCATTGCAAAATTGAGTATCATATTCAGAGGTTCCATATCCATAGAAAAGAAACTTGTCATTAGTTGAACAATAGTTATGTCTACAGATCATTTTTGATGGAAAACCATACTTTTCCCCAAATATCTTTTACGAAAATTGTCTGACTTGGTAAGCAGACATGTCATTTCCCCTGGTTTAAATCCAACTGCTATTCATGGCTACTGTGATTAAAATCAAAAGATCTCCTTAGTTTCCTATATGCTGACTTTTCTGATAACATAGAATTTCACCAAAGATTTCTTGCAAATGGAAGTCATAACTGCTCTGAGTGACACAAATGTTTCACTTGCCATCATTCTCCCCATCCCCAGAATGCATTTATAGACTTTGATAGTGTCTTTGTATTTTTGCCCTAAATTATTTACTTTTTAAACAAAATTATTGCTGATCTTTAGCTCATTGTGCCAAATTAATTTATTTGCCAATCCTTACATTATTGGGCAGAGATTTAAGGAAGTGATCAGAGACGTTTAACTTTTCCAGATAATATAACAGGGTTCTTATTAAACAAAGAAAAAATAATGATTACAAAATTTTGTAAATTATAGCAAACATAGTACATATATAAATGAAATGATACTATTCAGTATTTATAACACACTAGGGCCATTTCCGCACTACACTGTTATAGTGCTATTATTCCACTTTCAACCCCCTGTGGAATTCTGGGATTTGTAGTTCACTGAGGCCCAAGAGCTCTCTGGCTGAGAATTCTAAAGGCCTCTCCCTTAACTGCAAACCCCAGGATTCCATAGGAGGTTGAAAGTGGAATAATAGCACTATAACAGAGTAGTGCGGAAATGGTCTATTTCTCTGTGAAGGAGATAAACATTCAGAAGTGATTGTTCAGAGATAGCATGAGATAATGATGATGATGATGACAACAACAATAATAATTCCTGTTATACCACATGGAAACAATGCAAATCTTTCTTGTATGTAGAAGTTATGTCAAATGATACAAAATGCAAAGTTTTTGAATGCAGTGGTCCTCTCATTAGCCACACCTGTCTAAAATAATCCAGCATCTTCCAGAAGTTTTTGATTACAACTCACATATTCCCCAGACTGCATGCTATATTACAAAATATCTGGAAGGTGCCAAATTGCCTATGAGTGGGCTACAACAGC
The DNA here is from genome assembly GCA_948474755.1 of Ctenosaura bakeri. Taxonomy (NCBI): domain Eukaryota; kingdom Metazoa; phylum Chordata; class Lepidosauria; order Squamata; family Iguanidae; genus Ctenosaura; species Ctenosaura bakeri. Next base: position 170,304 of record CAOLHI010000369.1, on the reverse strand, counting down.
CTCCTGCCTGGGGCAACCATTTTGAACAAGCAGAAACGTCCCAATAATTTTGCTATGCCAAATGCCACCAACTAGTGATATGCTTTGTTTTCAGTTGTACATGGGTTGCTCAGAGTCCAAGCAGAGGCCATGGGATTGCCAGGTCAACAGCATCTGAGGCTCTGAGATTTTGTGACTGAAATCTGAGCCCGAGGGATGGTGCTCGGCAACGTCACAGAGATATTAAATTTGATACATAGGGTTGCCAGACGTCCCAGGCACTGAAATGTCAGGGCCAAAACTTGAAAGTGAGGGACAACCCGTTTGTGATCTCATAGAACGAAGTCCTCCTGGAGATGTTACAAGGGCAGATCGGTGATGTCATTGGGCATGACACATTAAGGCCCTTTCTGCACAAGGCTGATACATCGCAGTACTGTTGTATTGTTGCTTTTACATCTGTATGTTAAATCAGTTTGGTCGTTCTGTCCTCCGTGGTTCCACGTGAGTTGAGGTCTTAGCATGGTTAACATTGACGTTAAACTGATGTATTGTAAAAACGAAAAAACTCCAATGTAAACCACCCAAACCATTTCTGCTGCTTTTTTCCCTACATGCAGTAGTGTTTCATTGATTCACAGCAGTTGCACTAAAACGTACAATGGTTTCTACAACTTTTTTTTTGAAATTGACTATTCAGCAGTGGTGGGGTGGAGCGAGGGAGGGGAATAGGAGTTCCATGAGAATTGACGATGTGGAAGTTACAAACGATTTTCTCTGCTTTACTTCGATAGAAACCAGAGGGGATGCAGATAGGAATTGGGGTAAATTGGAGTAAAAAACACCACTCATGACAAGTGGTGAAACGCTCCTCCATTGTAGTGTGGAAATGGCCTAAGAATCAACCACAATTGCACAGTGTGTCATTAAAATGAAAACCACCAAGTATAACAAATGAGGTATACACATACACATATGTTTTCAAGGTAATCCTTTCACCCTGAGACTCTTCCCCCTCACTTCCAAGATTGGGGTGAGAGAGTCCTGGCCCTGAGCTCTGGGAACCCTATGACTCCCTTGACCATTTTGGGCTAAGCTACTTCATCTCTTCTCAGACAACAGGCTACCTCTGCTGTTGTTTCATTTGAACCTGTTTCAGAAGAAATCAAAATACCATAGTCTGAATTAGATTATCACGATTTGATGATATCTGCTGTTAATTGCCATCAAGTTGGCTTTGAGTTGATGGCATTGTTCTCAAAATAAGAATTCTTTCCAGTATGGGCTTTTCCTTTAGTCCCCAATTTTTGGGGGACTGCAGAAAGCAAGACATTGAACACTATTCACACCTAGACTTCTTCTGTTTGCTGTGTTGGCATTCCTTTGATATCTTTGCCTTCCTTTTTTCTTTGGATGCCTGAATTGTTTTTGTGTGTGCATTAATTCATCTGAAAGTGCTAAATCCTGGACACATTGATACCAATTGTTCAATTGTATGAAGACAGTGAGAGATCTACTTTTCAGTTAAGCATTTTAAGTAATTGTACGTATTTTGTTGAGGTTCAGGTTAATAATGATAGAACAAAGAAAGATTTAGTATCTTTCAGATGTACATTGTACTAAGCACATTTTCATACCTTATTCCATGTTTCTTCATAATGGTGTGATAATGCCTGTTTTTAAAAATTTGCTGTTGAGTTTAACCATCACTACAAGCAAATTCTCCTGCAGACTTGAACACCAGGAAATGTAGTAACTATGTATTAATCATAACAAATTAAATTAGCAGATAGTTTCATGGATTCAGAGAAATTGGAACTAAGCAAGCCCAAGGGAGAACAGGCTAATAAAACAGAGCAAATAGCATTTTGGTCAGGGAAGGGGTAAATATTTTTATCACCACTGTGGCACAAGGAGAAAGTGTAAACTGTTGCCACATTCCTGTCATGGTCTAGAATGGCCCAACCTATATGTGCTTTTTAATAACAAACTGTGATATGTTAAATGTGTCCTTGCACTAAATGCATCCTATTTTGCCCCTTGGTGCAGATCTGGGAAGTTGGAGACTAGAGTCTGCTGCAGCTGGACTAGAGATGAACCTATAGAATAGGAGTGAACAAGCTCCAGACTTCACACTGCCCCATTTCTGCTTCTCTGGAGCTCTAAGGGGCTTCAGAGTGCTATTGTGGCCACCGTTTTAGGTATTTGGAAGTGATAAATTGTGGGCATTTTTCAGGGAGTTTTCTTGCTCTTTAAAGGTAGAGAAAACTACTTGGATTGTAACAAATGTGTTTTTGTCCAGAAATATTTGGGGATGATTGGAGTTTGAAGGATCAGTGAGGATCCAAAGGGCCACATTTGGACCTCAATAAATTTCCACATATAGCTCATGGCCCTCACAATTCTTGTTCTTGTTCCAGAGTAGGTGTGGCAGTGGGTGACTCAAGCCTCTCTCCACTGTGTTCCCTTTTAAAAAAAAAGGGTCCTGTTACAGGATGGCAAGTACCCATGTGAGTACCTCTAGTTTGTGAGAACAAATAATAGAGATACCAAGTCAGTCCAGGGACATACAAGAGAATCCATAAGAGAAGAAGTTTGGTTGAACTCCAGAGCACAAAAAATCAATCTGACCAGAGTCAAATGCTAGTCAGGAAGTTACCAAAGAGAAAAGTCCAAGGAGCAATCCACAGTACAGGAAAGTAGAAAGCATGGAATATTAAATGATGCCACACAAACACCTTGGAGCTACTGTTTGAGGCTGTGATGCTCCAAAGGATGAAGTGACTCAGCCTCTAACTCCTTCTCTTTAATTTATGCATATGATGGACCAGGCAGGCAGGGCTGCCAATTTCCTCCAGCTCTGACTGGACTCTGTTATCTAGTCTCACTTCTTCCTTTTCCTCACCCGAGGAATTCTCTTCCAGGTAGGACATGACAATCAGAGCTTTTTTAAAAAAAACAAACTGTAGTCATGTCAGGCTTTGGTGGAAGAGGTTGGTGTATCCTGTGACAAGTCCTGTAGGAGTATTTGTGTTGACTCACCAAAATTCCCTAATCTCAATTAGAATCTCACTAACTCTTCCCATCCTCTACCCAGTACAGCAATGGGTTCATGCTAATGGTCTTATTGAATGGAAGTGAAGGAGCTTGTAAGTCCAAACCTTGTGGAAACTGGCAAATTGTCAAAGGCTGCTCCAACTGGCCTTAAGTTAGGGTGACCACGTGTCCTACTTTACATTCTTCTGTTCGAAGGCATCCTCTCCTTTGGAGGGATATCCAGATCAAGTACAGATTCAAGATAACAAATCATAAGAAAAGAGAAACAGACTTAAAGTTGCCCATCAACATTTAGCTCCCAAAAAGCACATTTAGAAAACACAGAGACACATTCTTCTGTGCTATGGTGAGATGTATTGCATTTCTATGTAATTATTTTCATTGGCCTTAATGATACTATTCGTCTCAACTAGAATAGACCCTCTGAGTCAATACAATTTGACTATGTTTGACTTACCATGTGTCATTCCTACATTTGCTGGGATGACTTAATAGGTTTCAGCTCTAGGTGTGAAAAAGCCAGTGTTGTAAGTGTGGTAGTATCTGAAGGCCCATGTTCAAAGACAAAATGTCTTTTTTGGGGGCCCTACTCTGTCAGTGGACTCTAAGTCTAATGGTTCCCTACGACTATATTCAGCAGGTATCCAAAGAGACAGGCTAACCTAGGAGAAGCTGCTGCAGGGAAGCCAGTCCAGTCCAGGGCCCTTTTCGCACAGGATTTTCCATGTGAAAGGGTGCCTGGAGCGTCAAGTGACTGTGAGGAGCGATCTGCATGATGCACTCACAATCGTGCGATGCTCCAGGGGCCGACAGGCACCAATCATGCACCTTTTCATTTTCAGCTGGAAGCCAAAAATGGTGCGCGATTGCACATTGCTCCCGGGCCCCGCACGCACTTACCTGGTGTGCGGAGCCTCTGGAGCCACGTCAGTCGTGCTTCCTGCCCTAGCACAGCCTAAGAAACTCCCAGACTGCACTGAGGAAGGAAGGAGGGAAGGAAGGAAGGAAGGAAGGAAGGAAGGAAGGAAGGAAGGAAGGAAGGAAGGAAGGAAGGAAGGAGGAAGGGGCTCTCGCGCGAGCAGGCAGCTTGTGCAGAGCTGAAGCAGCAGGGATGCGAGAGCCTCTCACCAAAGGCTGCTTGCACAATCCCCACACCCCAGAGTCGGAAAAAAATAAGGTGCGGAAAGGGCCCAGATTGTGCACAGATAATCCCAGAAGATGAAAGGAGACACAAGGGCAAGTTTTGGCCAGTCCAGAAGTTGTTACACAGTGCCAGATAAGCAAAGCCAAAAAGGAATAAGACAGTCCAGAATTCAAGAATTCCAGGAAATCCATGAACACTGAGAACACTGCCAGAGACTGAATGGTTGTGAGCAATGAGGACTTTCAGCATCTGCTGGGAGATTTATAGGTGGCTGCCTCTGGGTAGCAGGTGTCTGATGATTCAGTGTTTCCTATTTAACAGTAGTTGATGACTATGAAGTTTCTCCTTCTCTCTTGTCTAGGTTTTAAAGGATGGGGATATGTCTTCAGTATCTATCAAATCCTGCTGAAAGGAGAGTCTTTCAGCTTTTTCAGCCAACTCTGATGAGGGTGGGAGGAGCTAGGAACTCCTTTCCATGCAACTCTTCTGCATCAGATAGCTCAGATTCCAGAGGGTAACTTATGACAAATGGGATTATCTGACTGTGGAGGTCTCAGAGTTTTCATTGCATTTATAATAACTTCAAGAAGTGTAACTTACACCAAAAATGGGATCTGACACAAGCTTCCTGCTCAGTTTAGAGAAGTAACAGAAATCCACAACCAGCTGTGGATTTGTACTGAAGCAACTATATGCTTATTTGGACTTACCACATATGGTCCCAAATCCTATTATTAGTCTCAATTAGAACAGGCCTCTTGAATTACTGGGATTTATATATGTGTTGGCTTACTATTCAATAATTAATTCAATAGTTTTACTCTAGCTGTGACTACCAATAGGATTTAAGCCAGAGAGGAAGGAAGGAAGGAAGGAAGGAAGGAATGTTAATTCCAAGGAAATGTCATTGCTAAAGTAAGCAATGGCCTGTCTGCAACTTCCTACAGAGATTAAATTGTGGCCCATAAGTGGGAAAGATGGTAATAATGATTCCTTGCTTTTTGCTGCCTGTTGTTCCGGACAGGGGTTTGCTGATTTCAGAGAAAGAATGGAGGTGATATTTTTGGCTATTAGAATGCCCTGTAATAAGTAAACACTCCCTCCTCCCTCTTTCAAAACACCATTTAGCCATTCTTAAATATAGGTTTCCCATAGTATGGACTAATTTCCAGAGGGACTAATTTCCAGCAAACAAGCAAGCAAATGCAAAACAAGCCACCACAACCTGAAGGACCAAAACATGACAGCACAGATTGTAACACTTTGATGTCATTTTATCTGTCATGGCTACATCCTATGGAAACCTTGACTTTATAGTTTTATGAGGTACTTAGAATTTTATTCCTGAGAGTTCTAGTGCTGTAGTCCAGGAGACTGCACTACAGCAGTGGTTCTTTGACTTTGGTCCTCCAGATTTTAGAATGTCGGCTCCCAGATTCCCTGACCATTGGACAAACTGAGTAGAGCTTTTGTGAATGGAAGTCTAAAACACTGGAGGATCAAAGTTTGAGAGCCACTGTACTAGAGAATTATAGGTAGCTCCCCCAACTACAAGACCCAGGATTCTACAGGAAGAGGCCATGGTACTTAAAATGCTATTAAATTGCTGTAATCATTCAGTATGGATAAATCTGAGTTTGTGTGGCACCTTAAAAACTAACAAGTTATATTTGGAATAAGCTTTTATGAGCTGTACCCCATAAAAGGGTCTGCCAAATAAAACTGTTAGTCTTTAATATGCTGAAAAATTCTTGCTCTTTTAGTGGCAACAAATTAATAAGGCATAACCTCAACAGTTTTTGTAATGGAAAACATCATGGAGAGAACTCTTGTTTTTGTTTTCCTCAGACTTTTACCCTGTCAATTTAACTCAACAATTCCAGGTCAAAATAAAGTTGTTGATGAATGGCTGTTGATAAGTGAGGCTCCTGGACATTTCTCATTCATAGGGTCACCAAAAGTCAAAGCCAATTTGCCAGCACACAACACCGATTTTTATTTATCCTTAGGGCTTTTCCGCACTTTGGGGGGAAAATGAGGCAGTCCTTTACTCACCAGACTGGCACGCTCCCCCCAAAATCCACGCTGATCCGGAGCAGCGCGTGCCCACGCTACACACTCTCTGGGGATGAAAATGGAGGCTTCCGCTTGGTGGAGGCTCTCCACTAAGCGGAGAAGCTCGCCAGCCAGAAGCCCACCCCCAGAAGATCTGTAGCCTCACGCTGACACGAGCCTGCAGATCTACACATTAGCGCAGTGATGGACTGGGGCGCGCCGGGCTATTGAAAGTCCTCTTTTAATCGGTCTTTCAATAGCACAGGGAACCACCAGTTCTGGTTGTTCCGGAGCGGGCTGAAGTCCAGACATACATTAAGTAGTCCGGACCCAGTTTGCCCCCAAGTGCAAACATCCTCGCTGGAGGACGCACTGCCCCATTTTAAAAATAAAATGTGGAAAAGGCCTTAGTCTAAGTATCTTCTTCTTAGTTCACAAGCATCTATCACTCCCTTCCTCTTGTTGAGAGGATGTTTTCAGCAAGTGTTCTTCTCCAGCCTTATAATGGATTTTCCAACATGCCATCAGATTGCTTTCTAAAGATCCCCTTTCCTCTTTGCTTTTGAGGGAGCAAGTTATGTTACCTGTGGAAAGAATGAATTGACTAGGAAAAACTAGGAATAAGTAGGAATGAGTATGTTATCTTCCTAGAATTGATTGTGAAGTCAAATGTATAATGGTTTGATTTATCAGCAGTTTTAATACAATCTTTTAAAAATGCTTTTAGAGGCTAGTAAAATAAGATGGCCAGTCATCTTATTTACATCATTTCATATAATTGCATTTGAAATGTTTCTTAACATATTTAACAGGGAATATATTTGCATAAACACACAAAGAGAAATAATTAATATGCATTTAAAACTTATCTCCTTTTTTAAAAAAGCAAGAGAATTTTATTATGGCCAGACTTTCCACATGGTGTTTCTCTTCATTTTTGTGCAGTACATTTCATGTTACCCACTCAGTAGCTGCCCAGATTTAATGCTGCTTCTCCAATATATGTAAACTGGCTTTACCTCTCTGTGTGACTCTTTTTGAATGGCGTACTAAGCTAACGAGAGTCTAAATACCCTAAAAGCTCCCGATCCCATCTGATCTTGGAAGCAAAGCAGGGTCAGCTCCATTTAATCCTTGTATGGGAGACTGCCAATGAATACCAGGTGAAGTAGCCTATATTTCAAAGAAAGAAACTAGGAACAAGACCTCTGAGTATCCTTTTCTAAGAAAAACCCTATGAAATTAATGGGGTTTCCATAAGTCAGCAGATCACATGAAGGTACATACGCACTCATGCTGTGCTTCTGAAGTCTGAAGAAAGGATTCTAGCTTTATATACCATTGATAGTTTCTCTTTCTCCTCCACCTCCAATTTTAAAATATTGTTAATAGACCTGTTTTCAAGCTTTATGTGGAAACTGTTGCATAGATGTGTTCCCGAACTGGCAGGTTTCCCTATACATTTCATGGGAAGAAAGGATTCTGTGCAACACATCTCTTTGTTCATACACAGCTACCCACACTATTTACAACAAATAAATGGCTCAGAGACTAGGACAGCATCTGTCTATCTGGTGTCTGAGAAATAGGGAATATATCAGGATGACCTCAGCCCTGAAACTTCAGGACTAAGATTTGAGACCAAGGACAGTATCTCATGATATCATGGGGATAGGTGCTAGTGATTTCATTAAACATGATATATTAAGCACCACCTCTGGTTGCTCAGAATATTAGATCCCCAGGCTTCCAGACCTTGTCTGAAATCTGTTTTGGATCCCTGTCCCTTGTCCTCTGGCCGAATAACTTACTTCTAGATGATGAACAAGTCTGTGTGGTGATAACAAGAGGAAAAAGACAATAGCAATGATAGGAAAAGGAACTCATATGGTCAGCTGCTCTGTCTGTGGCTCAGAGCAGCGAGGAGGGACAGAAAGGAGATGCAAGGGATGGAGAACAAGAGAAGGGAATGAACGCAGCCAAGACCCCTTTCCTGAGCTCTGTGTGGGGCTGGCTTCAAAAGAAAGTAGAATCACAGAGCCCCTGGAAGTCCCCAATACTGAGAGCCTGTCTAATCTCCATGAAGAGACTATTTCACATTCAAATGAGCCTGGTTAGGTCATGGTGGGGTAAGCAGAGCAAAAACAGATTGCCAGATATTTATGAGGCTTGGCAGTCTTCTTGGTACATATCAGCAATTCTCCAGAAAAATCATATAAAGGAACTAGAATGGACATGTGATAATAAATTGTGCGCCATAACAAATTATTGACCAAAAACTAACATCTTAGAGATGCTTTAACATGCTGCTGAGCCAAATTTATTTGGAAGCATGTTACTCTCAAACTAGAGACCCATGCCACTCTTTGACATGGAAACAGAGGAAGCTGTCTTATACTGAGTCAAACTATTGGTCCATCTTCATTGTCAAGTCAGATTGGCAGGGTTTCTGGTAGGATTCTCTCCTAGTTCTACTTGGAGATTGCTTTTTTTTTTTTGGTGATTTCCTATCTGAGTATTAACCAGGCCTGATCCTACTTAACTTCCCAAACCAGGTGAGATTTCTGTCTTCTTGGTGGCATGGAGGTTACAAGTTCATATAAATATACATATAAATCAATGAACCCCAAGGCTGAGAAAAAGGTGGGATATAAATAAAATAATAACTAAGAAGAAGAACCTGGCAATGTAAACCCCAAACAGAACAATGACCTATCCAAAATGTGTTCGTTCCAAATGATTGTGAGATGGCGCTCTGCAAGACATATCATATTTGTGGAAGGTTGGTGGATGACGGGAGCTACGCAGAAACCACGATAGCACTTCCCTCCTGCATTGAGCTCTGGCAAAAATGTTGTACCAGAGTCAAGTGTGTCAAAAACCACCATATAGCAGAGTACTATACACACAACTTAGAAGCGTGCCCAGCAGAGTTTAAACACTAGCAGCGATGCTCTGAAGCCACAAAATACACCCACGCAATATTATCTTCCAACTTGGAGGCTTTTACTCTTCAGTTACGATACATACATATTTACAGTACTCCAACAGAGTTGCAGCATTCCACAGCAAGTGGAGATATGCATCCAGCATAGCCTCCGGTCACACCATCAGACAATTGAGAGGACAGTTGGCTAGGACTCATGCAACCCTCTACCTGGTTACATATTGCAATGACTCAGCAAGAGTGACATGGGATTACATCATTCACTGTCATTCCCAGGTGCAAACCTCAACGTGCATCATATATATTTTATTTAGACTACAGGTCATGGCCAACCTTTCCTCACAATGTTTGGTCAAACATGTTGACTGGCTGAAAGTTTGCTGTTTTCACACCAATCAATGCTAATATCCACTCTCACACCACTGGGAGACTGACTCCTGAAAACATTTCCAGCATTACTTCTTTTTCTCAAACCACTTTCAAGTATGCCAATCAGTATGCCAACTTTCAGGCAAGTATAGAAATGTTCATGTTTGTCAATGCCAACTGGTATAAAGTATTGAGTGTGGATGCACTACTCTGCCTACCAAATGCTCCCAGGTTTGTGTGAGATTGATTTGAAAATTAACTGAACTGTTTCAAAACCTGGTGTGAATTGATGAGGGACCAGTTGTGTATTTATACTTATGTCTGTTCACTTATATCTGTATAACAATAATTGACACTGGAGTAGCATATTCATGCCTAAGAACTATTTAAACATAAACATCGGGAATCCTAAAGACAAGCTGGGTCTTGGTTATGCATGTGTGGCATTTGATTTAAAAGTTTTTTTTAAAGAACTGGAGGCCGATTTTAACATTCCATGACTGGGCAGAGTTATCCAGATATGAAATTTGTATATATGATTAAATGTTTCATTGACTGAAAATATTTATATCACCTTTCTGAATTCTACTATGACAATGCAAAAAGTGAAATAGTAATAAACAGTACTCAAGCAAAATAACAACAACAACAGCACAAAAACAGCACCAAAAATTATAAAAGCAATTTCAAAAGCCAAATTAAAAAGATGTGTCAGAAAAGATATTGACAAGGTTACATCCATCTATCTTGCTCTAATATTGAAATCCAAGTCAAGGCAGATCTGGGTGACTCAATTCACAAAGAATGAAGTAAATTGTGCACCATGAGCCTCCATTTGTTCTGTCTCTTTCTCTCTCAGAATCCTGATGAGGAAGGGCTTAATCATTATGAAAAAATATCAACAGACCATTCATTAAAGATGTGATGGTGACAGAGAAGAAACCTTTCTCTGTTGTCCTTGCTCCCACAGAATGGGGCCATTTCCACACTACACTGTTATAGAGCTATTTTTCCACTTTCAACATCTTGTGGAATTCTGGAGTTTGTAGTTTACTGAGGCCAAAGAGGTCTCTGGCTGAGAATTCTAAATGCCCCTCCCTAAACTGCAAATCTTAGGATTCCACAGGATATTAAAGTGGAATAATAACACTGTAACAGTGTAGTGCAGAAATGGCCTAGGTCTGCAACTGGACTCTAATTGAACAAAGACCAGAGTCCAGTTGATTCATTTATTTTTTTCTCAGTTACGCTCTAGCCATCCTCTTTCCTCTTTCGTTGCTTTCCGCTACTTGCTAAGCAAGGAAGCTATACTAGCTCTTTCCTAGGAGTAGTCTTGCTCTTGAGTCACCGCTCTTGATTTTTGGTTCCTCTGCATCTCTAGAAGGCTGCAGATGTACCATAAGAGGTGTCATTTTGGACACTGAAAATGACGTGTTAGTTCTGGTCACTGCTCTGACTCCTACCCCCCACCCCCAGTTGTGAGGTGAGAAATCCCAAAACAGTATTCAGTAGCTACATAAAAGTGTTTTTAACCTTAAAAATTTTGGGTCTGGGGGACAAAAGGGCTGAAAAACTTTGTGGCTGAACTTTTGGGAGTGCCAGAGCCTTTGGAGGCCTCTGAGGTAGGTAAGGGTTCCAAAGGCCAGATGGGAACCTTCCTCAAAGGCTGTGTACAACCCTGCAGGCCACATCATTCTCATGCCTGCTCTGGTAGATGTGAAAAAATCATTAGGAGTGATAATGTTTATGTTGTTTAACTATAAGGTGACAAGATCTGAGGCTGTAATGCTGGTGGGTTTGATCAGAACCTCCTCTTGTTCATGTATTTTTTTAAATCCATCTCCAAATGATACGAATAACAGATCAGTCAATGCCTTCTTATCTTAACTGCTGCAGCACCGTAAGATAGTTACTGCACTGCTAAATGAGATTTTTCATAAAGCTGGGTCATTTAAATTCCCAGTACCTTGGATGTAAGGTGTTTAATTATGGTCTGACACCAGTGCCATTATAATTAAAAGAAAAAACTTAATTTTAAAAATGTAAACAAAGGAAGAAAGATCCGAGCCCCACCGGGTACCAGGAAAATATAGCTCAAGGTACAGGGTTTAAGTGGAAGGATTATTTTTATTTGATTACTACTCATTTCACATCAGCATGACTCTCCCAAAATGTAGGAGAATCCAAACAACTCCTGTGTGGCAACTAGGTTTGTACTTTTGTCCTGAAGCAACATGGGACCAAAAGGTCCTCATTTGTTTCCATTTTTGTTAGTTGTGAAATTAATGCAGAAAGACATGAAGACATACAAATGGGGCTACTGTAATTTTCAGTTCAGTAAAAAATGAGTTTACTATGCCTGTGAATAGGAATGTATTTAAGATCGAAAGGAAAGTATACAACAATAATTTTGCCCCAGGGAAACCTATATTAAGACTATCTACATAACAGAAAAAACTCTAAGAGAAGGTTTGGAACTTGGTGGTTCTCTAGTTGTTGGGCTGTAACTCCCAGCATTTCTTATCACTGGCTATGCTGCCCAGGCCTGCTGGAAATTGCAGTCCAGCTGCTGCTGGAGACTACACAGTCCCTGTTCTTGCTCTAATACCAATTTAAGAATGTGATATAGATACATGGGACTCGAATGTATGCTCCACATTTAAGATCTGGTTATTCGGGTCTGGTATCCAATGTCCTTCTAGACTTCAGATCTGCTTGGCTTTTGTCCACAAAACTGCATGACTAAGGCCCTTTTCGCATGGCATTTGCCATGCAAAAGGGCCCCTCGAGCGTCACATGAATGCGAGGAGCAGTCCACACAATGCACTCACAATCATGCAATGCTTCAGGGTCTGGCAGGCGCCGCTGATGCACTTTTTCATTTTCAGCTTTAAGCCAAAAATGGTGCATGATCATGCATCACTCTGGGGCCCTGCGTGCACTTGCCATGCGTGCAGAGCTCAGGAGCCGTGGCGCTCGCGCTTCCTGCCCCAGCGCAGCCTGGGAAACTCCCAGGCTGCACTGCGGAAGGAAGAGGCGGGGATCTCGCACGAGTGGGTGGCAGCTGCAGAGCTGAAGCAACCAAGATGCGAGAGCCTCTCGCTGGAGGCTGCTCACGCGATTCCTGCACCCCAGCACCGAGAAAAGGTTAGTTGCAGGAAGGGAGTAATTCTATGTGCCCAGCATGAGTCTGTCCTACAGTATGGCTGGGTGAGGCAGTCACTTCAGACAACAGAGGCTGGGAGGAGAGGCAACAACAGCAGCTTGCTGGCTGTTTCTCTTGAAGTTCTGAGCAGCAAATTGTTCTCTTCAGTTGGAGGACAAAGCTGTGTATTCCACACAACCTTTGCTGAGCCCCTAAAACAAGTCTCCTGGTCCTGGTGTGGTGCAGGAAATTATTCTGTCTCAATTACTGAAGTGAAATTTCACTGTGAATTATAAATAGGGAAGACATGCAAACCAATTTAAGAAATAGATCAAGATTGATTCAAGTTCAGATGGGTAAATAGAGGGGTCTTTATATTTATGAGCTAAAAGAAACCCAACAAAGGGAAGTCAGAAGTGAAGTTTTGACAATATCAGATATAAAGGAGGAGGTTAATATCCCATTTGGGTACAATCTCATCTGTGTACAATTATGTAAACAACCAGGAAAAAATTATAATTGAAGCTACTGTTAGTTTTTTCTCTTTTTTTCTCTCTCTCTTCATTCTGTATGGAATTATGGATTCATTTTGGAGTACATTGTAGGAAAGAACCTAATATTGGTTATTTCCTACATTTGTATTATAAAAATGTATTTTGTTTTAGTTTATTTAGCAATATTTGTTATTACTGTATGACATCTTTGAGCATTGCTTCAATAAAAAATAAATTAAAAAAATTCACTGTGAATTTCAGCGGGCTTCAGTATGTGGGATCGATTGGGAGGATGCACCATACTGTTCTCAACTGCAAACATTTTGGTTCCTCCATTATCTAGCAGTTCTTTTAATATGTAGTTCTTGGAGGATCTCTTGGAGTCATCTCTAAAAAATACCCACCATAAACTGCAGGGGATTCCCAAAGTAGATTTGATGTGAGAAGTGACTGGTTTTCTGGACCTATATAAGTATCAGAGTTAGCAATCTTTGCTTGCCTATACTCACTAACATCTAGTTTGCATTACAATGACTTCCTGTTTGCTTGTCTTACCGCACTTTCTATTTACCTGCTGCATGTAACCTGTAGCCATCTTCCTCATTGTCTCTTTCACAATGTTTTTGTTTTTTTGTTTTTTTGTTCTTTTTGCAGAGCTGATCTCCATGAAGTGATAGAACTTCTTTTCCCTGATATCATGTAATGCTTATTCCTCTTTTCTCAAAATGATGCACCTGTGCTGGAGCATACACAAATACTTGCAAAAAAATCTATTTTTGTATTATTTACAAAGACAACTAAGCTTGTAAAGTCAAAGGCTTTCATGGCCAGAATCCTTAGGTTGTTGTGGGTTTTCTGGGCTTTGAGGCCATGTTCCATTAGTATTTTCTCCTGATGTTTTGCCTGCATCTGTGGCTGGCTTCTTCAGAGGATCTTCAGATGCAGGCAAAATGTCAGGAGAAAATACTAATGGAACATGGCCTCAAAGCCTGGAAAACCCACAACAACCTAACAACTAAGCTTGTTTCTGTCTCTGCTAGACATTGTGTGTGTGCGTGTGTGCGCGCGCGCGTGTGTTTGGGGGGGACGTTGGACTGGTTATTGTTCAGCTTCAACTTTGCTAATTGGATTACTCTGCTTGAGCGATCCAGTATTGTCTCCTACATGTGTTGACTCTTGTAAGTTCTAAAGTTGGAAGCCCTTGGAAATTCTAAAATCAGCTGTTTCAGTCCTATGTCATGAACATGGGAAAGAGCAGCAGTTTCGTGTTCTTTTGCATAAAGTATACATGGTACCTTCTCAAATGGTCCCCTTAATTTCCTCAGTTCCATCTGCTTTTAACAGACATCCTTAGCAAGCTAAAGATACAGCATACCTTGTCAGCTGGGGCATTCCCATATTGATAGTTGCCAGCTCATTTTCTTAAAGTCTGTGAAAGCCAACAGTGCACTGATAAAGAGGAAAAATAGCTTTTAATCTCATGCTTTATTTAATTATTGCACCATTTCTGTATCAAGAAGCCTATTTTAAGGAGTAATCCACTTCCTTAGAAAGATAAGAGAACACGCAATTGTTACGGACAGTTCCTAGTTTTACTTACTGTTAAATATAGCTTAACAATAAAGTTCATCATTAATTCTAATGTGATGGTTAAGTAGTTACAGATTATTACTGTGATTGGCATGACAATATTAAACTATGAAGAAACATATTCCTAATTAGAAAATATTTGCGAGTATCAAAGTCAGCTTTCATCTCATAATTAATCTCAACACTGCTAACTACAAAAGTATTGTGTATTAGATAATTTTTGGAATATGGCAATATCTCAGAATAGTTTTTTTCCCAATAATAATGTAAGTTTTGAAAACTCATGCAATTGCAGACCATTTCTTTTTAAAAGTACTTTTAATTTCTAAATGAGATAAGCTAAGTGACTCTATGCTTTAATACTGAAAGCACCAAATTATTCTAATTGTGTCTGGAAGGAAATGTAAAACAAGAATTCTAGAGTAAGGCCTATTCATACTGCACATTTGGCATCACTCCGAACATAATGTTCAATCCAAATGTTAAAGAATGCATTTATACTATTTGGTTTGGAGCAATTAAGTCACAGGGTAAATCCAGCAATACACATTCTCTTATGAGGTTTTTTTGCACAGCATTATGCTGTTTGATGTGAAGACTGAGATAGCACTCCTTACATTCTATGCACAAAATCATACCCTCCATCTGTTCTGATTTGATGAGACAGTCCAGATTAATAATCTGTGGCCCCACTTTTCAACCAGTTTCAAAATGTCCCAGTTTCTCTCTCCTATTCCCACTTATCCCTGTTGTCCTCAGCTTCAGCTGCTGCAAACTGAGTTCAAAGTTAATTCAATGAACTTATATGAGGGGACAAAATCTTGCCTTTCCTGGTAGGTTCAGGTAAAAGCAAATTGCCTCAGCCTCTCTTAGCTTGTTTGTTCATTCTGCTGATAGTGACAAAGGACAGGTTTTTCCTGGAGCACAACAAAACCAATAATTAGTAACTCTGGGGCCATACAGCATTACACAGAGCATTACACATTACACATTTGCTTCTTTGTCAGGAAAGTATCAACAAACTTTTCCTAATTTGCTAGAATGTACCCTAGGAGACTGGACTTGGGCACCTTGTTACCTCCCACCATCTCTGCACAGTCTTGGAATCACAGCCTTATCTGGTCGTGTCAACACTCTCACAGATGTGTGGTAGCCTGGTCCTGAGTGGACTCTAGATGTTGCCTTGGAGGTTTTATGTCCTGAGGAGTTTCACACTCACCAAGAAGCTAAAGACCAGTTCCCTTCCCTCAAGACGGAATCTCTCTCCTTCGCATCACTCCTTTGAGCTGTTTACCTGGAGCCTCAAGAAGAGAAGAGGTGATCCAATAAACAGTCAGATGCTGGCTGGCTTTCCCATGTTGTCTCCCTCCATGGTCTCAGGTATCAGTCCAGGGTGAGGCGCTCTGTATTGGCCACCAAATGAGATAGTGACAAAGGCCAGGTTTTCTTTGGAATGCAACAAAGTCAGTAATTCACACACCAGTGGGAGATTCAAGAGTTAAAAAAAATAGTCTTTTATTCAGCTTGTGACGAAAGAAATATTTGATGTCTGGTGGTATTTCCACAAATCAGACATGCCAGAACAAAGAAAGGCATACACATTTATACTTTCCATAAGAAAATGAATTAGCATACTAAGTCACATCACTTCTGTGTAAGATCTGATGAGCTTCAGGTATCAGGGCATGTGCTTTGGGCCTGTCACATAGTAGCCCCCTAATACATCAGTCACTTAGCTCCTATCTGTTATGTATCCAAAATGGGGCCAGCTTACATTCCATACTCTGGGAGCTTGGCAATACTGTCTCCTTCGTTATCAGTTCCATTCTCTGTGCTTATATGCCTCCCAAGTCAAGCTGCTGCTCAAGGCTGGTATCCTAATTTCCAGGCATCAGCTTAAATGTATATTTTATAAATAGCTCAAAAGGCACTAGGGGAAACTGTGCAGAGACGTGGTCTTGATTCCTCCGTACTTCTCTATGCTACTGTAAGTGCTATCATTCTCAGGCTTCCAGGTTTCTCTCACTTCCTATTAATAACTTTTGCCATCTAGACCACACTCAAATGTTGGTCACATGAGTTCCAGTTTTCATCCGTGAAATGTTGGAGGGTATGCAAAAGCAGAGTAGAAGAAATTAAGTCTTTCTTCAAGACTAGTCATGAGATGGCATCTTCTACAACACTTGAAGTCAGCTGGCTTGTTCAAAGGGCACATGACCCTTCTGTTTGCCAGCTTTGACATCTCTTGGTTTGTTAAGGAAGGACAATACAATGAATCAAAGGATGTTACTGCTCCTGGCCCAATGTATTAGTAATTGAATGAAAGTTCACACTTGGGTGGTTTAGCTGTGCCACACAACTAGATGCTCAACTTCTTTTGGGAGAGGGAATGTTGCTCAACAGTAAAATAACTATTTAAACAAAACAGAACAAACAAAAAAGAAATACATAAAGTGCTGAAAATGTTTTGTTAATACAGTAATAAATTGTTGTCTTGCTGCTCAGCAAGGGTGTAGATGTTCCTCAATCAGATCTTACTTGGTATTGATGATGGGGCACAAACCTAATGAAGCCTGCTTCTTATCTGAGTAATCTGTCTCTGCACTCTTAGGGGGAATGACAAGTCCTCTAAGTCTCTTCATGGGATTTAAGGTGTATTGATAAACAACACTTACAAGTGTCTACAAGGTACTGTCTAACAAATGATTCTTGCATACCACTTAGAACATTTCAATTGCTATCCCTTATTACGGTTGAGATTAAGATAGCCACTTAACAGCTGACCTTGTGCACTTATGAACACATGAGACCAGGATCCTATTAAGTTAATCCATTTGTACAATGGCTTGTAGTGTGAGTGATTTGACATTTTCACTGCATGTGTAAGAAGGCATCCAAGACTTCTTTCCCCAACTGGAAGTTGCATCTTCAGAATGGGGATTGCCAGAGGAACAATGGGAAGCAGAGGCGATGCTGCCCTAATGTGCCAGCAGGACTGTCTAGGCTCTTGGTTTTCAGTAGAATCTTGACCTTTACCTGTAGCCTTGACCTTTATTTGAACTTTGAGTGATCAGTTTGCTTAATGATTGCAGAAAGATGCCAGCACCACTGGGCTTTTAACCACATGGCTAGAGAGTGCCCAGAGGGAGAGTGAGCTTTTAAAACTACCAAGTGTCTTCTGCTCATGCCCCATTCATTCATAGAGGATGGATACGGCAGCTCTAGCTCCAATTCACTATTGCAATACCCCTTGATGGCTAGATAAAATCTGCTAGACATTGAAAGTTATATTTTCTAACTATGCTTCTAAATTTGGGGAGCATAGGTGAGAGAGTTTGCACCCTTTATTTCACTAATTAAGGAAGAAGACTTCCAGGTCTTAAGGAAAATGGTGCACTAATGCTTGTTTTCCACCCAAGGTTTTCATTTTCACTGTAAATAAATGCACAGCTCTGAGAGAACAGCAAGAACAGAGCATCAGCAGAATGGGGAGGGGAACAGCTTTGTATAAACACAGCTGATGAAGATGGGATTGTTACAAATGATACTTTTGTTCCTGCTGAGACAATACCAACACCTGCAGTTAAAATAATTATTTAAAACACTTCCCTTATAAAAAGAACAAGTAGTTAGTGACATACTTGTCTTGTTATGCTAAATTAACATCTGCAGTTAATATGATTCCTCTTGGTTGTAAACATTCTGAATTAAGGCTTGTTATCTCCTTTAGGAGGTATGTTTTGATGATTTCACCTCCTTCCTACACGATAATTGCACATTTCACCAAAGGACAGGGTGGACAATGATCATATTTTAGTGGTGCATCCATTATAAAATGTTTTTGAGCAAATACTCTCATTAATTAGGTAGGATAGGTTTTGAATTAAAGGCGGCACAGCATGCAAAACTGAAGACAGAATAGAAACCTACTACCTTCTAGGAAAAAGGAATAACATATCACAGTGGAGGGTGCAAATTTCAAATTAGGGTGTACACATCACTCTGTTTCTCATATCACTCTATTTCTGGTCTGTATCATTTCTGCATCTATTTGTACATGAAAGGCCAAGGCTATCAGTTGCAAATAGCCATAATGACTATATATTATCCTTCCAGTATTAGAGACAATGTGTTTCTGTAGATGCACTGGGCAGGAATATTAGAGAGAGGTAACATAAGACCTTGGACTGACCCAGTGCTGCTCTCATTTCCCCATGTTCTGTCCCATTTCTACATCAGACAGCTGTTTTACTCACAAACATACACATACAGCCCTTTTTGAAAATGCTTTTGCATAAAAAATTCATTTGTACAAATTGTGCTTCAAAATGTACTTGAAAATGGGTGTATTTTAGCCTGAAATGGGCATTTCTGTATTCATTTTGAACTGAGATGAGAGTTGGGTTTGTGTTTGTTTCTGTATATACATATTTTAGATTGTACACCTTTGGCAGAATTCACTGTTTCTGGTTGCTTTACTTGTAAAGTGCCATGTATATAGATGGCAATATATAAACAAACAAACACAACAACAACAACAACTATTTGTACCACAACATTCACAGAAGCATGAAAACAAAAAGATGTCTGTGCTTGGGTCTGCATATTAGACCTAGGAAATGCAAATCAAATTACTTTGCTTAAAAAATGAAATCTTTCCTCCCAGAATGAAATCTTCTCTACTAGTATTCTTGGGATGTGAAGTACTATTTTTGTTGCAGGCTATGATACATCTCACCCTGATTATTATTTCAGCCTATGATTCTGATCCCTGCCTCCCCACAGCTGGTTTCCATGTTAACCATGATGTGGCCAGTTGTCACCACTACACTACAGCTAGTATGTGTTGTCAAAGCTGATCAATATGATTTGTGGACAGGGTCAGATTAAGTTGTTTGGGTTCCTGAAGCAGTTTAAAAAGTGAGGGGGAATCCTTTGTACATGTGTGTGAGCTATTGAGTGGTGGCACAGAAATTGAATAAATTAATGGCTAAATAATAAATAGCATTAAAATGTAAAGTAGAAGGGTTAACATCTCTGGCAACCTTCAACAAAGGGGAACCCAGAAGCTGAGATCTTATGTGGGATTTGCACAGCATGAATTTCCACGTGTGGAATTACCCATTAATTATGCTATATATGTCAACACTGCTGAACTCAATGTGCCACCAAAGTAGTACTACCACCAACTTCAGCAGATTGCAGATGGATACACATCATCCAAAAAAGCGCATACTCATGCACAATGGCATCGTATGCACAACTCACCTTCCACTGTCTTGGACTTTCTGTCAACATTGTGCATTGGGAAAAAGTACCCAACCCCTGCCATAGAGGAACTTACACATGTGAAAGAAACCAACAAGATTCCAGCGTGCCTCCAAAGTTCAATGTATGGGAGTGGTGGGAATGGATGGAATATTGGTGCCACTCTCAGAACAAGAGAGAAAAATGGTTCTTGCCCACTTTCAGTGGAAGAAATCTTGTGCTTGTTCACATATTTAAAACACCATATTGACAGATGAAGAATACCTTTATCAGGATCAGCTTTAAATCCAAAAAACTTGAAAGCCTTTCCATTCTCCAGACCTCTGCATGGTAAAAATCCAACACTGCAATGGTGGTCTGGGTTTTTAAGTCATTCATTCATTCATTCATTCATTCATTCATTCACTCATTCATCCATTCAGAAATGGAAAAATCTCTTTGGAAAATAAATGTGCGGGCTAGGGGTGGTGTTGGGAAACTTCTAAAGGGGCTGAAGGCCACAAAAAGGAAGCTGGGATTGGATGGAGCTGATGGGCTGCCCTTCCACCACCTTTGCCTTAGAGAATGACAGTTTTCTTTCTGTCTTCTTGAAAAGGAGGGATGTGGCAAGTAGGTTTATTTTTGCAGTACTATGTAAAGTGAAGATATAGAGAGAAATATGTGGAGGGAGGGAGGGAGGGAGAGGGAGAGAGAAGGGCTTGGAAAACCTTTTTTAAAAAAGCGATTATGTCAAGTTATAGTCCCAAAGTCACATAAATAATTTTTAGCATACATCCAATTTTGGCAAAGTAACTTTTTATTTACCAGTTTCTCAAAAGTAATAATAGTTTCTTAATTCCTTTGGGGAAATTATGTGAGTGCTAAGAGTCACTGCCCTGTGACACAAATATGTTCACCTCCTCTCCACCTTGTCATTGTGTCAACACCCACAACTGAGCACAAGGTAGCAACCTGAGGTACAACACAAACCAGTACTTGAAGAGTGTGATATTCTTCCTCCACTATTCAGTGTAGGCTGTCCCCATTAAACACAAACTGGAAAATAAAGCAAAAAATATTGCTTATTTTGTTACAACTGTATTGATATGTGTACATTATTAGGAAAAGGAACAGTTACATGCAACTGGTTCTTTGTTAATAGTTGCTTCCTTCTCATCTCTGAAAAGTTAAGGTTGTAAACACATACTTCTTTAAAAGAGTTTCTCCCCACTCGGAGTGCTCTGAACACCAAAGAGCTTTTGAGCCACTCCTTCACCTCTGAGCTGCCATCCTTGCTGATTAAATTCCATTTTTTGTACCCTCCAACATGCCAGGCTCTGATTGTTCAAACCATTCTTGCCACTGAACTAGCACTTGGATGCTTTTGAGATTCCCACTTGATACTTGTTCCACCGAGGGTGCTTGTGAAAGATGCTGCCGAAAGCCCTTTCCATCGGAGATTGAGGGCATCACCTCTATTATACTCCCTGCCCCTGCCAGAGTGTAAGGTTAGCAGCCTTCCTCACCTGCACCTAGATCTCCCACAATACCCTCTGGCAGGCACATCATTGCTGAAGCGCCTGGAGGAGTTCTTTCTGCATTTCATGTTTTATTCTTTTGCTCTTCCTTTGGTGAATTCTAATCCAGGTTTCATTGAATGTTAGATGCAAGAGAGCTATCTGCAACAATAAAGACGCGAGCCCTTTTCAGCATCAGTCAGAAAAGAGGTCAATATCTCCTTTCAAGAAAGTAAAGGATGCTCAGGGATGGCCATAATTAGGTAAGCCCAGCGTTCAGAGTGGGAGGGGAAGGTGATGGTGGTGGGGAATGAGAAACAGCTCTTAAAACCTCAGTTCTAAATGAAGCATTTGAGATTGGCATTTGATTCTCTGTTTGTTGAAACAAAACTCAGGGATAGTTAAAGGCTGTTGTTAGAAGTTTTCACAATTAGGATTTGTGGCAGGGCTGTCATGAAATAAAATGTTTCCTTTCATTCCAAGTTTTCTGCACTGCTTTGACCAGTTGTCTGACTCAAAATGCTGTAATTTCTCTAAGATAGGTTAGCAGCCCTGTAAGAAAGGGAAAATCAGCTTCATCTTTGTTCTCCTTTTCCAAAGAACTGTGATACATTTTAATTCTCTTGGGATCTGAGAGAAAGTGTGAAGCCATCTTGGTGTATCAGATTCCTGACCAATAAGTGATTATGTACACTCCAGTAAGATTGTGTTCCATTAACACCTCCCACTCCATGAAAAAGGGAAAAAAGAAAAAGAAAAAAAAGTGATAGGTGTACACAGTGTAGAGACTGAAAAATCTGTGGACACAGACTTTAATTGATCTGTGCATCCCCGCTCTGTGTAGAACCATGGCTTGGCTTGGAATGAAAGCAGAAGTGGGGAATCTTTTTCAGCCCAAGGACCAGGTTTCTGTAACCCACATCTCACCAGTGAGTAGGGATACCACTCAAAGTGAAGAGAGCCCATGGTGTCATATGAGAGGGTTCCATATTCTTTCTCATGCACAGTCTTATATACACATGTATGTGTGTTTTTGCCTTTGCATGAGTGGTATTTCACAGCTCCCTTTCTTAGCCCTGAGCAGAGAAAAGCTCTGACTTTCTATCAGCTGGTGATCAGTCATAAGTGCTCTTCTCTGTCTGAGGGAAAGGAGAGTGGCCCAGAAAAGTAGCTGGAAGGCTTAATGTGGAACCCCTCTAGATTATAGCCAGACTATTGACCAGTAGTTTCTTAAGCCTGCTTTGAAGCTCAGTAAGGTGATACATGAACATATGTGAGCAGTGTTTTCCTCGCCAAGGGCCATATTCTCTTGTGTCTAGCTTTCTGGATGCTGCACGCTATTTTTGTCTCTCCACAAAACTTTGATGGAATCAAAGCTAAAGGGAGTTGAGACAACACTAAAGTTGGTGGGGCCATCTCACACGCCATCACTCATACACCCACAGAATGCATTCCTGCAGACAAGCACATTCATAGTCTCAAGCAGAACACTCAGACTCATTCACACTCAAATGTATGCTCATAGATTGATGTGTATACAGACACAGGCCATTGCTACCTTACACTGTTATAATGCTATTATTACAGTTTCAATATCCTGTGGAATTCTGGAGTTTACTGAGGCCCAAGAGCTCTCTGGCTGAGAATTCTAAATCCCCCTCCTGAGACTGCAAACTCCAGGATTCCATAGGATGTTGAAAGTTGAATAATAGCACTATAACAGTATAGGGCAGAAATGACAATATTCTCACATACAATGCAAGCATAGGCAAACACATCCATCCTTTCTCACTCCCCTGTCAATTCACCCATCCCTCTCTTACACACAATTAAGTATTTACATGTACACACACATGCAAACATGCCACCCACTCACCCACCACCACCTCATTATATCTTACCACATATATGTAAACATATCTCTGCTCCCTGCAATCTCCTTGTCACCGATCCAGGAAACAACTGTGATTTGTGGTGAAAAAGGAAGTTGTTCTTTAGAATCCTGCTGCTGTATGGGGCTCTAGTTTTCTCAAGGAATCAGACCCTGCTGGGACAATTCCCTCAGGAGCAGCTCTGGTGTATGCATATGTGTGTGAAGACTGTAGATGGGACAGGTTTCAAACAGGCAAAGTAAGTGAAAACATGAAGACCCCAATAAAAGCAATGGGTAGAAGTATCTGAAGCACATGCCATCACCATAGCCAGTCTACTTCTTTTGTGCTGAGTACCCCAACCTGTGGAGAACAAGTGTGGTGTAATGGTTTGAGTATTTGTTATGACCCTGGAGACCAAGTTTGGATTCCCCACTCAGCCATGGAAACCCATTGGGTGACCTTAAGCACATCACACACTCTCAGCCCCAGAAAATCCTGTGATAGTTTCACCATAGGGTTACCATAAGTAAAAAATGACCTGAGGGCAAACAACAACACAACAACTCCAACCGTGAATTCCTGAACTGGTGGCAGCTTGGACTAACTCTTGCCAGGCTCACAAGAGGAACCAAACAACTCTTGCTATCCTGAAAGACTTGCATTGTTCCATTCTCTAAGCCTCTTTTCTCTTCCTGTTTCTTTTCTCTGAGATGAAAGATTGGAATGCTTCTTGTAAACTGAGCAAAATCAAACACATCTATTACTTATTAATGGCTCTGAAAATATTGTGGTACCAACTATGCATTTTGTGACTATTTTCTCATAGCGGTTACAAAATGACTCTCCTTGTTTTTTGTTTCACTTAGTGATGCTTGGGTAATGGCAAGTACAAAAAAAGGAAAAAGAAGCTGCCCCATCCTGTTGATGACTACTATTATGGGATTATGGAAGTGTTAGGAAAAGAAAAAAAGAAGATGGCAATACATAATCCAACACTATTCTGTTTTCCAATAGATTTATTTTCTTAACAGCATGTTTTTAATAAGATGACACCAGAAACTTCAGAATTGTTTAATTAGAATGTTGACGTGATCCTTAGATCATGAGAAGGTTTAAAACAGAGAGGTCATGTTTGTTTACAAAGTTCTCTTTATGATTTAGGACTGAACCTTATGAGGTTCTTCATTTCAGATTAATAAACCAACATTGTCTAAAGAGGAAGAACAGAAGCAGACTTGTTTCTCCCTCTTGTTAAGGGATATGAAAGAAAAGATGAACAGTGTTGGTATATTGTTGCTCTTCTTTCAGTAAGTGGGCTTCTTAATTAAAAAGACAATAAAACAACTAATAATTGCATGCAGATGATTTGTCTCCTTACATATTGTCCCTTGAGAAGTTTTGCAGATCATTTCAGTTCAACCCAACTTATTGGCAATTGTTCAAGTGCATTATGGAAGATATTAGAGGAACCAGGCCTTGAACACACTTCATTAAAGCAATGATTAGATTCTTCCAGGCTCCCAGAACAATGATTCTTGGTTCAGCTAAGATATATCACAAACAACCATTTCCAGAGAGATACCCATGTTGGCACGTTGCAGTGAAAACAGCAAATTGTCCTGTGCCACCTTAAAAACTAACAAATTTGTTTCAGCAAACATTTTTTGTGCAGCCCACTTCATCACACAAATACCTCCTGTAAGGGCAGGAATGACTATATATAATGGAGTGTACAGCAGAGGGTAAAAATAGTTCAAGGATTACATGCAGCCCTGAGACTGTTTTTGTGGTGCTTCATTCCTCCAGACTCTTCAGATTCTGGACTCTTTAGATGACTGTTCTTCTGAAAAACATTGCCTCTTCTATAAGCCTCCAGGAGGAGCAGTTTATCCTTGAAATAGATTTCAGCCCCTACTTCTTATAGGCTGGATGCTATATTTTGTATGCAGTTTGCAACATTCAAGACCCTGAAGCTTGTACATTAATTGAAAGACAACAACTGTATGCTGTGAGTGGTGCTTTCATAAGCCCTTTTCACATGTTACCTATTCTCGCTGCTGGGTTGGGGTCCTCACGTGAGAAGGCTTGGAAGGAACCCTGCCGCTTCCCTGCTGCTTCGGCTCCACAGCTCATTCCTCCTCGTGCGAGCGCCCCACCTCTTCCGTTCACAGTGCAACCTGGGATCTTTCAGGCTGCACTGAGGAGAGGATGTGTGACTGGCCTGGCTCCCGAGGCACCGCACGCCAGGTAAGTGCACGCGGGGCCCAGGAGCATTGCGTGACAGTGCACCATTTTCGGGTTTAAGCCAAAAATGAAAAGATGTGTGCCCGCTCTGTGTCTGGCCCTTGAGCATCATGTAAATGTGAGTGCATCATGCAGACCACTCCTCACATTTATGCAATGCTCATGAGGCCCTCTCGCTTCCAAAACGCCATGCGAAAAGGGCCATAGAGTTAGCCATACATAATGAGGCCAGGGGTCAGTCACACTATGCAATTATAGTGCCATGTGCAATCCTGTTAACTCCCAAGATCTGCAATTCAGGCAAAGATATCTAGAATTCTCAGCCAGGGAGCTCTAGGGCCTCACCAAGCTATGAACACCAGGATTCCAGAGGATGTTGCCATGGTAGTTAAAGAGGAATATACTGCTATAATTGTGCAATGTAGATAGGCCTCAACAATGAGTATACATATAAGATAAAAAAATGGAGAGTAACTAAGAGGGAAAAAAAATGAAAAAGTGTAATTGGTACAACAGTCCTCAATCACGAAACCTCCAACTGTCCCAGTTTGGCAGGGACAGTCCTGGTTAGTCCCTTGTCATCCCACTTTTCAGCTGCTTTTAAAACATACCAGTTTATTCCTCCTCTTCCTCCTCCTTTTCCTCTTTGTACATAACGTAGGCCCTTTTCGCACAGCATTTTCCATGCAAAAGAGCTCCTGGAGTGTCGCGCAATTGTGAGGAGTGATCTGCATGACACACTCACAATCACGCGACACTCCAGGGTAGAGCAGGTGCCAATCTCACATCTCTTCATTTTTGGCTAGAAGCCAAAAATGGTGCACATTTGTGCATTGCTTCTGGACCCCACGTGCACTTACCTGGCATATAGAGCCTCCGGAGCCACTGCAGTCATGCTTCCTGCCCCAGTGCAGCCTGGGAAGGTTCCAGGCTGCACTGTGGAAGGAAGAGGTGGGGCTCTTGTGTGAGCAGACAGCTCGTGTAGAGCCGAACAACCTCAGACGTAAGAGCCTCTCACTGGAGGCTGCTCACGCGATCCCTGCACCCCAGCGCCAGAAGACGGTAAGGTGTGGAAAGGGCCCTAGTTCAGTTGCTGGAAACTATGGCCCTTTTCACACCTTACCTTCATCGCGGCAGTGGGGAGCGGCGCTCATGTGAGCAGTCATTTGCGCGAGCTGCTCACAGCAACCCTTCTGCCTCCTGCAGTGGCTTGCTGATTGCACGAGCATCGCGCTAGCGCCCCGCCCCTTCCTTTCGCAGTGCAGCCTGTGAGTTGTAGGCTGCGCTGGGGGAGGAAGCGTGACCGGGCTGGCTTGTTCGGCGCACCGCATGCAGGTAAGTGTGCGAGGGCCCTGCGAGCATTGCGCGACTGCACAGTATTTTCAGCTTAGAGCCGAAAATAAAAAAATGTGTGCGGCCTGCTTTATGCTCGTGAGTGTCACGTGAGTGGGAGTGCGTCGTACGGACCGACGCTCCCATTCACGCGACGCTCAAGGGGCCCTCGCGCAAAAAAAAAACTGCGTGCGAAAAGGGCCTATCTTTAAAGCACAAGCCATTTGTACTCAATTAAAACTTTGCTCTTCCCTGTAGGCTTATGCAAAAGCAAACTTCTGGAGCTTTTCCAAATTTGTATGTTGTTCCTCATTAATAACCTTTCCCATCTTAACCACACTTTAATGTTGCTTAGCCACACATGCCCTGGCTTTCATCTCTGAAATGTTGGAGTATATGTAATCATGCCAAATCATACCTGATGCAGTAACCTGATGGTTGGTGGCCAGAATAACCATGACCAGTTGAAGACATGTGATTGATTAGTACCTTGTCAAACAGCAGTTAAGGTCTTATGTGATTGGATGAGTAGTGGCCTTGTACAGCGAACCAGTAAATTCTCCTTTCCAGCTGGGTGACTGGTGGCTTTGAACAAATGGACTATTACAAATCTTGCCTAATTGGCAGAAAATAAGAGACTAGTTAAAAGTCTTATCTGATTGGTGGTGATATCATATCTCTAAATATCCTGGCAGCATTCCCATTGGGTAGAAAGTATTAACAACATAGGCCAACCATTACATATTTGTTCTCATTTCCCCACATTTTTGGTCATTTCTGTGGTTCCTGGAGAGCCCTGGGAGCAGAACGTTAGATCCTAGACCTACCAAAGTTACCTACTCTCGGCATCCAGGAAACAGAAAGTATCATCAGTGAGATCATTTGGAGATGATGTCCAAGAAATACTTACAGTGATACTTATGTTAAAGTTCAGTATTTGCAATAACTACTGAAGAAAAAATGCTGATTATTTCCTCTCCAACTGCAGATTTAAGCAAGACCGTGTTGTTAATGGAAAGTGATAAATAAAATGGGCCACCTGTGCCTTTTCCAAATTCCCTTCTCTGACTTTCTGGTACCACAGAGGATAACTGGAAAGGAAAGAAGGATTAAAAGTTCTGACACCACCACCACTTTCAATACATCATCAATAAAGAAAAGTGAAAAAGAGCACATAGACAGGCTTTTTGTACCAAAGCTATATGGAAAGACTTGATGTTAATATATGCAGAGGAATCAGACCACTTGACATAGGAAAGATAAACACTGCATAAGGTTGGAGTGGAGATAACAACCTAATGGGGACAGGAATAGTAACATAGGCCTTGCTTCTAACTTGGCTCTGACATCCTTTTGCTTTCACTATGTGTATACAGCTGCCACAAATAAAAGAGTTGCCAACTAGCTTTCATTCTCTTTTTGCCAGCTGTCTTCTGCCTGTATAAATGCCACTAAATTTGGCCCTAAGCAGTCTCTAATGTTGGATGTCTGCCCATAATCTACAAGCAGAAACTGGGATGAAATCCTACCTTCTATCATTCTCCTTTGATGAAATGCATGCCCATCAGAAAAAGGTTTGCAAGTTTGTTTGCTTTCTTTCCTGCTAAGACACATTAGTCGTGCATCTGTTACACTGCTCCCCAAAATCAATTTTTGGGCCCACAAATACCTTTTTACCTGTAGATATGATTACATGTGAGCCACTAGTGGTTTGAGTGTTGGACGACTCTGGAGACTCAAATCCTAGCTCAGCCATGAAAATCCTCTGGGTAACCTTCGGCAAGTCACACTTTCTCAGCCTCAGACGAAGGCAAAGGCAAAGCACCTCTAAACAAATCTTTTCAAGAAAACGACATGATAGGTGCCATAAGCTGGAAACAACTTGAAGGTATGCAATAACTTAATCTTATGTAGAGAAAGAAAGTCAGTGTAGTATAGTAGTTTGAATGTTTGATTACGAGTCCAAGAGACAAGAGATCTCTGCTTGGCCCTGGAAACTAACTGGGTAATCTTGCGCAAATCATAATATTTTAGCCTCAGGGGAGACAATGGGAAACCTCCTCTGAACAAACCTTGCCAAGAAACCCCTGTGATAGGTTCACTTTAGAGTTGCTGTAAGTCAGAAAGAACTTGAAGGCACACAATAACAATAGGGAAAGAAAGCTTTGAGCCACTGGCGGTGATTTCTGCAATCTCAAAATGTGTTATAAAAGGATAGAGCCTTTCTTCATCTTCTGGGGTAAACACAGTTTTCACTTGTTGAGACACACAAAAAGAATATTTTATATTAGATCATTACAAAGTTTTAACCACTACCAACCACATGAACTGGGCAGCTTAATCTTGCTGTAGTGGTACAGCTTAAGTTGCCATCTAGGATAATGGCAAGGGAAAGGATTAAACCAGAGTTTCAGCTTAATTAGTTACCAATAACTAGTTGTTAAATTCTTTTTTCTACTAATGATAATCCCCAATTTTCTACATCAGCTACTTAGTTATATATGCATAACTAGCCCTTTTCGCACAGCATTTCTGATGCAAAAGGGCCCCTTGAGCGTCGCGTAAATGTGAGGAGTGGTCCACATGACGCACTCACATTTGTACAATGCTCAAGGGCCTGATGTGGACCGTGTATGCGTTTTTTCATTTTCGGCTTGAAGCCAAAAATGTTGCTTGGTCGCGCATCGCTCCGGGTCCCCACGGCACTTACGTTGCGTGTGGAGCCTCGGGAGCCAGGCCAGTTGCACTTCATGTCCAGTGCAGCCTGGGAAGGTCCCAGGCTGCTCTGTGAAAGGAAGAGGTGGGGCTCTTGCATGAGCAGGAAGCTCATGCAGAGCTGAAGAAGCAGGGAAGTGAGAGCCTTCCTCCGGAGGCTGCTTATGCGAGCCTCACACCCCAGCACCGCGAAAAGGTAAGGTGAGAAAAGGGCCTTAACATCTCCAGGCATGACCCCCCCTTTCCACCAGCTCACATTTCCATCAAGTGAAGGAGGTCTGTTCAGCTTCTGATCAGAATGCATTTCCAGCCCCTTCCCACCAGTGGGCAAGGCTGCCACCATGAACTGTGACAGAGGTCCCACTTCTGATTGTCTCAACGTTGCTCACTGGTGGGAGGCAGCTAGAAATGTCATCACAGTTGTGCTTTGATTAGCAGCTGAACAGACCAGCAAACAACCACTGTGGCTGCTGGCTGTTCAGGTGGGCTTGAGGAGGTATTCACATAGGCCCTTTCTGCAGCTTACCTTTTTCAGCGCTGGGGTGCAGGGATCACACAAACAGCCTCCAGCTAGAGGCTCTCGCGTCCCCGCTGCTTCAGCTCCACACGAGCTGCCTGCTTCTGAGCAGGTAATGCAAGAGCCCCACCTCTTCCTTCTGCAGCACAGCCTGGAAGTTTTCCAGGCTGTGCTGGGGCAGGAAGCATGACTGCCGCAGCTCCAGAGGCTCCGCACACATGGCAAGTGCAAGCAGGGCCCTAGAGCAATGCGAGATTGCTCACCATTTTCAGCTGAAAGCCAAAAATGAAAAAGCACGTGAGTGGCACCTGCCCTACCCTGGAGAGTCATGTGATTGTGAGTGCATCGTGCAGATCAATCCTCACAATCGTGCGACGCTCCAGGCACCCTTTTGCATGGCAAATATCATGCAAAAAGGGCCATAGTCTTATTGTGTACAGAGAAGTTATGAATATGTAACTCTAGATTAAGAATCCATATGTGCAATACAGAATGCCAGCTCTTATAACTAAATAACATTATGATTGTAACTTAACAAGGGATAACTTTATTCTCTTTTTTTCAGGAGAACTGAATGTTTTGAGTTACTTTTATAGCTAAGGAGGTATATATTATCACATGGTTTAAATGTTGGTCTTTTGTGTGCATTGAAGGTGTAAGGTGATCAGAGGAGAATGTACCTTTGTAGCCCAGACAAGTAGATGTTGTATCCAGGTGTCTTTTTGACAGCAAAAGTAGGAGGTTACTTAACAATTGTAGCAGTATCTAACTACTTTGGGGATTCTTGGAGCTATAAAACTTTCAGAAAATAATTTTTCAGTTCTATGCCAAACAGTTAAACATGCTGCCCATCTTTCAGGTAGCAAAATTACCTAATTGCATTGGGGGTGGGGAGCTAGTGTGGTGTGTACTGTATTATCATATTTCCTACCAGTTGTACCCATACATTTTGGGTAACCATGGAGAAAACAGAGGGGCTGTTTTGATCCTTTCTGGCCTGATTATTCACAGAGCTATAACAAGAGAGTCAGGATTGAAAATCTGACAGAAGATTTTAGAGACAAGTTGTAAGCTCTGCAAGAAAGAGAGTTAAGTTTTACACTGAAAAGTGCTGACACCACATTAAGGAGAAACAAATGCCAGAGTTGCTTTGTTCTCATATTGATTATTCAACTTACACTAATTGCTTCACTTGCTGTAGTCTAAGAGCCAGATCTTCCCTGGAGGGGTAAATCAACATAACTCAATCACTTTACTGTGGCTGTGCTGATTTACTCTAGTTTAGGATCTGTCCTTAAATTAAAAATGGAGAAGAAGCTGGAAAGGCCCCATATTCTGGACCACAAAAACTCATTATTTATTTGGCACTACAATAAAGAGGGATAGGTAAGTCATTGCATGCCACCAGACAAATCAATTATTCCTCTATGGTTTTCTACCTTATCTATCCACTATAATGTATGTCATCCTTGCAGATAGCCCCCGTTTCCTTTCCCTCCCTCCCTTTTGTACACACCTATAATCATTCCATCATTTACCCTCAATGAACCTGTTGGATATATAGATTTCTGCTGCAAGGTTCAATCTAATAATTTATACGGATGTCAGACTTAAGTTACTATCTGCTTGGACCCTATTGATCAACATTCTTTGGGCAGCCATTTTGCACTTCAGTGTAAACTTCACAGATCTTAAGAACAAACTTGATGAGAAAAGTTTGGTGCCAGACTTTGAGAAGTTTTGTGTAATCCTTCTTTCTTATAGTTTGCCTTGTTTCACATCTAAGGAGGGAAAACAGAACAAGACAGAGTTTTGTATAAATTCAGGTTAAGAAAACTCTCTTCACAATAAATCAGTACCAATTTTACATCTGTAATTTTTGAATACATCCATACATAAGAGATGCCAGACTTTCTGGAAAAGAATAATAATGCATACCACACTCCGTCTGTTTTTCAGTGTAGGGCTCCAGATTTCTATTGTTTATCTACTGGGAGTTGTTATGTTTTTGCATGCCTGTTTGTTCCTTTTCCCCTTGTTTCTGTTTCTTTCTATTTCTATATTGTTATTTCTTTTAAATGAATTCATGTTATTGTAAATTATGGACATTTTAATATGATAAGTAACTTGATTCTTTTTTAAAAAACAAAACCTTCTGTATCGTTAGATTTTCAATAGTATCTGGTTTTTAACATTGTTGTAAGCTTCCTTGGGTCCCTTGTCAGGAAAATTAAGAGAAACAAACAGGCAAACAAACCTCTTTGGAGGGAACTGAGTTGGTCAAATTTCAGATAAATAGGAAATGTTTTTTCAGTCTGTTTGTGCCAGTATAGGGGAAAGATCCTGGGAGACTATTGTAACGAGGAGTTAGGTGGTGTGTTTCATCTCTATCTATGCCTTAGAAGCTACACAACTTAAATTTCACAATGGTTTGGCAACCACTGTTAGTTACTGGCATGGTAACAACCTGAAAAATTAGGAGTGAATCCTTGTCTTCTCAGGCTTCAGTTGGTATTGCCACCCAACCCACAAAATAACGAGATCGTAGACAGAGCTTGGGTTGAAGTAGGGCAATTTATTAATATGCCTAATTAACATTAAGGGGTGAACTTAAACATGAACTTAAACTTGAACTTGACCATGAACTTGAACTTGAACTTGCATTTTATGACCTGAGGAGATGGGGGGGGTCAACAGCATCTTCGGACTAGGGTCAAGAGGCAGCTCCCGACCATCTCCCCTAGCCCGTTGGGCGAAATACCGGGCCCCAAAGCCAACCGCTGAAGTTGCATGATGACTTTTGGCCAGCCCTTGTCTGGAAGGTGAGCCCCAAGGCCCACCCCCCGCTGCATAGCAAGTGGGGTGATCCCAGGGCCCTCCTCAAGGATAGGATTTATCCCACACCCAAAAAGGGGTGCCATAGGTGCACGCCGAACCTTAAGACCCCCCCCCATGCCGGCCATGGATAAGGGCAAGCGTCTGCTTAGTCCTTATCCCCCCACCCCCTCAGAATCAAGTCCAGCCCCTTTTGCAAATCCTGTAGAAAATCTTGTTGCCCTCTGATGACAAGTGTACGCCATCATGGCAATGCAGCTCTGGTATATTAAAACAATGTCAGCGCAAGGAATGTAATAACCCAAGCCCTGTCTCAAGGCACAGCGAATCTCCCTGTTCGCCCGTCTGCGGGCACGTTCTCTGCGTCAAGGGTCAGCGCCCCCTCCCCATATCCGGCTTTGAACCAATGCAGACCAAACAATACTAGCGTGAGGCCATGTATCTTGGATAGGCCGCAGAACTTGAAAGGCCTGTATACCAAGGCCTTTCCTTTCAGCAGTCCAAGGTCATTACCGGCCAGGTGAATGACCAGCACAACAGGGGGAGGCCCACTGCACTCCCTGAACAACATAGGTAGCAAGCCATGCCACTGCAGTCCGCTCTTGCCAAGCCAACGTATGGATGCCCGATCACCCGATCCCAGGTTCGGACCCATATAACCCTTGCGAGCCTACCACTCTGCCCAGAAGATGAAACTGTGGCCACAGATCAACTCGCTTCCTCCCCTCTGAAGCAGGTCAATCTGAAAAGGAACCAAAATGTTAAGGCAGGTCAATTGGCCTGACATAGTGTCGGAACGCCGAGGAGTCCCACCTACCAATCCTCCTTATGCCATCAGCCTTCATGCCCATCATTGCTGCAGTGGAGGCTGCCCCTATGCAAAATGAGTGTGTGCCAAACTTAACTCCCTGCAGGCCCAATTGTATCAGGGCCTTCTTTGTAATGGTTCAGAATTGACACTTAGTGAGCGGGGATGTATCTGCCTGACAAAAGAGAGGCCCTGCATGTGTCCCTCTGCTGGCCATATACGCTCTAAGCGCCCTGACCGGGCACCAGGTTGCATCAGAACAGTCCCGTAAAGTCACAACAGTGCCCCGCTTGGCCTGATCTGTCTTTGATCCTCTTATAAGCAAACATAACTGTCACTCACCCCATGTCAGGTCCCGAAATTCCAGGGTCCTGCCATACCTATCCCCCCTTTACTCTGAACAACCAACTCGCTTACTCTTCATGCCCCAAAATTGTGGTGAGGGCCACTGCATGGAACAAAAGAGCCTCATATGCTGAGGAACACCAGACTGCCCGTGCGCTGTCCAAATCCCTTAGGCTGCAATTCACTAGTGGGATCCAGTAAGCCTCGCGCCCTGGACCAAAGGCCAAGGCTAACATTCGAATTCAATGGATTGAGGGGAGAGGCCTGTGAGCTTACGTGCCACGTAAACCGCAAAATGCGGTCTACCGGAACCGACCATGCATCCTGTAACCCTTTGGACTTACAAAAACTGCTGAATTCCCTAGCCGCCCTGCTGTAAGCGCTGGGCGCGATTGACCAACCCATCATCCCTGTTACCTTGCCCCACCAAACTTCCCCAGGTCAGAGGGCATTGGTTCTTGCAGGGTTGCCGCGTCTGTTGCCAGCTCTCTGAAGCGTTTTTGAAAAATTAGGAGTGAATCCTTGTCTTCTCAGGCTTCAGTTGGTATAAACATCTGTACCTGAGAGGATGTCCAAGGACCATTGATAAGAGTTGGAGACATGACCTTCAAAAATAAGTTTGATGGATGACTTGTCATAAAGTCTAGATATACAGATATACTAGTTAGGACAGAAGTGTAAAAACACACAAAGACTTTGCATGTATAAATAAGACTCCTTGGGCTATGCTCAGTGAGCTTCAACACTGACCTTGGACTGCAATGGAGCCAATTTGTGGGGCAATGAGGGGATCTCTATGCTACTGTACTGGAGCTCCCAGTAGATGAATGGAGGAATATGGGACTGTTCCACTGCTTTGTCTGTATCCTTGCCGTATAACCTTTTCTGTGCAAGTTGGCAATAAAGCTTTAAACCTTTTCCAGAGGTGTGGTTGTTCCTCTTGATCCTTAAGGAACCTCTTGCCTTTGTCAAACCAACCAGTTCATCCAAACCAGTTGACAGAAGATGTAGACGTTGGTGAGGTTAAAAGAAGAGCCAAGAGTGGAGAAGGAAGAAGAGACTGTAGTGTATGAGGAGGCTGGACAGGTAAGAAAGTCAGAGGGAAGGACTGGATCCTCTAGAGCTGCAGAGGAGAGCCAGGAATGCGGGCATGCCGAGTGCCTCACCATCTGATGCAGCTGCTGCTGAGGTGCTGGACGAAACACCACCCAGAGCTGGGGGAACAACATTGCCAGTTTCTGGGAACCTGAGAAGGAGGCAGCAAGCATCAGCAGATCAAGGAAGACTTGGTGAGACACATTTACACATATTTACAAAAACATTAGGCAGAACCATTTGTTAGTTATTTGTTAGTTATTTTGAACGACTCCACTGCAAATAGGGGCAAAGTCTTCTGTGCTATGGAATTCTATACATTGATACTTTGAAGTTGTTATTGGGGTATCTGTTTTAAAGGAAACTCTACCTTCTCTGTAGTTTTGGCAGCAGGTTACATAACCAGGACATAGAGGATGCAATCCTTTTGGTCAGCCTTATGCTATTGGAAGTCTCACTTAAATCAGTGTAATTCCTTTTTCATCCTATGTATAGTAGTAGTAAAGGGAACAGAAGTAAAAGCTGTTCTCACCAGGAGATAAAGTTGCCTTGGCAACTCCTGAGTCAGAAGCAGACAGGGTAGCTTTATCTTCTGATGTGGATGGCTTTCTCTTTCTCTTCCATGTCTGCCATTGTTCTAGCATCTAAGGTCCCCTTTCCTCTGCTGTTGTGCCTCTTCCTCTGTCATTGCTGCATTTTCTCTAGCATAGTTATGCTAGCCACTTGGATCTTGGCCACAGTGTACTAATGTACAGGTGCTCCTGTGAAAACTTCCTGAAAAAAGATCAGGTTAGGATTTGGGGGATTACAAAGCTGTATAGTTTTGGGGTCCTGGCAGATGCAATTTTAATGGGAGCTGGACTGGCTGTAGGAGAGAGAGGTGATTCCAGAACTGGGAAGCAGTACATTTCAAGCAATGATGTTATTTAATACATTACTTTTTTGAGTAACAAGGGACCAATAACATTACTCTGAATTAGACTTAACTGTTTGCCCCCAACTAGGGAAGGCAAAAGGAACCGTGGTGGCTCAGTGGTTAAGTGCTGGTACTGCAGACACAAGGTTGTGAGTTCGATCCTGCTGGGCTCCAGGTTGACTCAACCTTCCATCCTTCCGCAGGTCAGTAAAATGAATACCCAGCATGTTGGGGGAAAATTAGCTAACACATTGTAAACTGCTTAGAGAGCACTTAGCTGATAAGTGGTATAGAAATACACATGCTGTTGCTATTGCAAACTGAACCAAGGGAAATTTTCAAGGTTAAAATTATGCAAATCCCACTGATTTAATAGATTTACTCTAGTTGAGACTAATAATTGGATTTAGCTCAGAAATCCCTAATATTTTATCTTTACATGTAAGTAAAAAGGGAAATTATTTTTTAATTCAAAATTTTAGGGCAGTGTTTATATGTTAAAGTCCTATTTATTTCATACCCTCTACCTATTTCATTTTGGCAGGAACAGTTGGAGGGTATGAAGCTGCTTCTTCTCTCCTCTTCCCACTTTCCTCTTTTGTCCTCAGTTTGTTTCAGCTGCTGCAAACTGGCTTCAAAGTGCAAAAAGAACATGCACTCAATTAACTCAGCAGAGGGAACAGGAAAGGAGGGGTGGTATCTAGACCTTCCCAGTAGGCTCAGGCAAAAGCAAACTGCTGCTCTTGGACAGACACTGGATAGCTACTTGCTGGGAATAACCTAGCTGAAGTTCCTATACTAAGTGAAGAGTTGGACTCTTGGGACCCTTCCAGTTCTATGATTCTATCATTGTATGTTTTTTCTCATTAATAACCTGCCATCTTGACTATATTCTGATGTTGTTTGGACACATGCATCCCAGTTTTCATCTGTTATTTGTCTGTAAAAAGCAACATGTTAGCAACACGCTACCAATGAATAAGGTTACTTATCAAAGAATTGTAGACTAGTGTTATCTAGTTCAACTCTCTGCCAATGCAAAAGAGCCACACTTAAAGCCAAACTGATGGATGGCCATTTAATAATCTTCAATGGAGGAAAGTTTGCCAACATTCTGTGTTTTGAATGCCCTGGATGGGCTGGGAGAAGTCTGGCAATATGGGCAATAATGATCCCAACAGATGTGGCATAGGCATGAAGATGCATCTCAAATCAGTAGCATCACAAAGTTTTAATAGCATGCAACCCTGGTCTGACTGGGTGTCCTTACCACATGCAGTATCTTTAATTGTTCATCATTCTCTCTCTCTCATTCTCTATGTCATTGGGTGGCTGTGCTTTTAAGTGGAGTCTGGAGCTGGTGTCTGGTGACTGATAGCTGTTAGTGCTGTTACCATGATCACCACTGGCAGTTTCTCATTCCCTTAGGTCAGCTGAGGCCTTAGTCCTCCCAAACTAAGAGAATTTTGGATATTATGGTTTCATACAGCCTGATATCAACTCAATTGGCCTTTGGCTTTCTTGGTCATTTGTTTCTTACTTTTTCCCTTTATGAAAACTCTTCAGGAAGGGGCTTAATCCTTACTTTTAAGAAATATTACTTCAGAAGTTGTTGGGTGTGACTGAAATAACAGTCCACCCTTGTTTTCTAGGTAGAATCATAGAGCTGAAATTGGGCCCCAAATCAGCTTGGGAAGGAGTCTCATTTTGTTTCCCACACATACTTACTCTTGGCCAAGAGGAAACATCTTCTCAGCCCCTGCTGTCAGTTTGGCTGCAACAGTAGTTTGATCAGATGGACAAAACTTTATTGACAAAACATCAGGATTTTGATAGAGCTTCTGAAAAGATAGAGAGTTGCTTAACACAAATTGCAAGACAGAAAACAGAGAATAGATCATTCTAAGAGTCTAACATAGATGTCATGTTCTCTGTTAGTAATCTAATTGACTTTTGATGTAGTTCTTGCAAGAAGACAGAATGGCTTGTTTAGAATTGCTTGGAAACTCAGAAACAAATATTAAATGCTTGGAAAACATTTTACTCCCAACAATGTCAAACTAGTAAACTAGCTGTATAATCCTAGGAACAATCTAGCAGTGTAATCCTAACTCAAAAATGTGGTGGTTGTGGGGCACAATCTATTTCTACCAAGAGAAATGCCCTTTTGCTGGTTTATCTAAGAGATCTGTTGTCCTAGCTGCTCCTTAACAATCATACAGTATGTTCTGGCCTTCTAGCCGTTCCTTTTAATAGGATGCCCATAACTGTCTTCTGTATAGCTATCAAGACCTACAGCTCCCAGAAGCTGAAGTCAGCAAGACCACTGGCCACACTGGCTAGAGGGTTAAGAAAAATGCAGTCCAAAAATGTAGCTTTTACAAGCTCAAATCAAGTCAGTCTTCTCCTTTCAAGATATTAGCCTGCAAATTTTTAAAATAATGAATATGTCCAAACAATCAAATATTTATTACATCTTCTGAGATCACTCCATTTATCGTCCAACACTACATTTGGAATTAAACTTTTTAGCATTTTATCATTCTAGTTAAAGACAAACTCATGGAGTACTGAGTTATTAATGGACAGAAGTACTCACTAAATATATTTCAGTTTTCTAACTGCACTCTTTATAATAAGAGGTGACATTGTAGAGCTCTTTAGATCTTCCTCATGATGGAAAGGAAGAGGTCAGCAGATAGATACAGGAAACAGAAGAGTCAAAGTGTTTGTCTGGGCAGAACCAGAATGAATAAATACAATTACCTTATAAATGAAATCCATGGTGCAATTAGGTGAAATAGATTTATTGGTTTCAGTAGGCATTCATTAAAGCACACTCTGGCACTGAACACTGGAGATAAGTATATAAATTTATCAAGATCATTAACTGTGGCAGAATAGCCAAGATGGAAAAATTCAGAGAACTCTGTCTAGTTAAGACTAATATGATTTGTCAGACTCTATCATCAACTACTTGAAGTAAGTATGTCCCCTATTGATTATAGCTGTTTGAGGAATTAGTATTTTATTTGAATGAAAAATTCAAACTGCTTTTATTTTATGCAGCCTAAATAAGTTTATGTAAAAAATGAATAACGGGGGCTCACTCTTCCGTATCAGCTTGATCTTTTATTCCAATTAATCAGTATTTTCAATGAAGTATTTTAGAAGCTAGACAGGTATGATTTATTCATCCTTTTAAAAAATCAGGAATAAAATCTTAATTTGGGATTAATTTGGGAATTATGTGGGCTGTAATAAGAGAATGATCATTAGAGAGCTCAGATGTAAAATAATGGACTATTTTAAAACTAGGGCTGCAGTGTAATAAATGAGTGAGTACAATTTAGTCCATCGATTATATTGAGACCTTGCTTTAAAGCAATTCTGCCTAATATTACATACTATGCATGTTTAGGCAGGAGCAAGTCCTATCTGATTCAGTGGGATTAATCCCTAAGCAAGTGTGCACAAGATTCAAGCCATGCAAGCAATACTATGGGCAACGTAAGATGGCTGCCAGCATGCCAGATCTGATTGCGCAACAGTTTAGGATCCTGTGCTTTTTTGATATCACTATCAAAGATAAAATGTTCATAGCAGGATCTCAGCTATTTAATAGTCACCCATTGGTTATAGCCAACAATAGCATCATATTAACTATGCATTAAAAGAATCTTATCAGTAGAAATGACATGGTGCTGTTACAAAATTCAAACCTTTTCCCTTTCACACACTGTCCCTATACTTCTTCCTTGTATTTAATTATTGCAGTTTTGTTTTTGTTCTGTTCCTATATGCTAGCCATCCTGGGAATATTTTTTTTTGAAGGGTGAGATACAAATCAACCACATTCAATAACCAATGATATCACAATGATTGATTGATTGATTGATTGATTGATTTACAGTATTTCTATATTGCCTCCAAACCCACAAGGGCTCTTGAGGTGATGAAGAAATAAAAGCTGTTCAAAACAATATAAGGGTAAGACATTCTTAAAGCAGTATGGGGGGATGTTAATATTCAGTTATATCATTCTTTCAGATGAGGACAAATAATTTCCTGTTTTCACCTTGCTGCAGAGAAAACAAATATTTCTGAGTAGTTCTTACATTTATTTGTGCGTACCAAAGTATTTCAGGATTTTTTTCTGCACACAGATACAGGTGAAGGCTTTTTGTCATGAGAAATGTGGAGTTTTGTGCAAAATAACACTGTTTCCAGTCATGTGTGTGTTTTTTGTGCAATATTACTGTTTTGTGTGCAAAAACAGCCATCTTGCATAACAGAAATTTTGCACAAAAATGGCAACCTTACACAACAGAACCATATGCCTACTGCTTTTTTTGTGTGCAATATTTTTCATGTAAGGTTTGTTGATGGGCAATATTGCATCACATGATTTTTGTTGTGCAAGATTATTGTTGTACAAGATTGCTGTTTTTTGTGTGTCGCAAACCACAATCTTGTACAAAAAAATGTGGATTCCTAGAAGCAGGTTTTTTTTTCTTTTTTGGTGTGTATCTATGTGCGCCACAATTCTTATGTCAAAATACCATCTGTATTTCACTGTGGAATGACTGCCTGAAATACTTCAGAATGTGTAAATAATGGATAAAAACTCTGAAAAATTCTCACTAGTGTATTATTCTTCCTGACTGGGTTTCTAGAGTGTCCGAAATATCATTTTTCAGCCAGGAAACAAAATAATGATGCATATTCTCTTCATTCAACAAATGGAGGACAGTGCTACCCAGGAACAGTATCTTCACAAAATTGCAGGAGCAGACACAGAAGAAATACATAATGGAACTACTGTAGTTTTCTGAGGTCCTAACTTAGGACACAACTTCTTTCTTTTCTCAGAGCTCCACACATCTACATGTAGTTGTGTAGTTGAGGGTCTTGTTTGGTAGACATGCCAGGGAATTTTCTGTGACTTGACTGAGCAACATTCTTTGTGGACTCATAAAATTTGTCTAAAAGGGAAAGCAGTCCTTGTGAGTATCCAAGTTCTTCTCTAGCTAAACTGAAAATCTGAGGTACAAAAGAATTCTTGAGCTAGTCTGTCACCTCATCCCTCTTGTTGCCATACTCTACACCCCTATGGTGCTAGGTATGCACCCCTATGGTTCTAGGTATGCACCCCC
Source organism: Ctenosaura bakeri (assembly GCA_948474755.1). NCBI lineage: Eukaryota > Metazoa > Chordata > Lepidosauria > Squamata > Iguanidae > Ctenosaura > Ctenosaura bakeri. Next base: position 128,923 of record CAOLHI010000369.1, on the reverse strand, counting down.
ATGGTGCTAGGTATGCTATTTTCATAATTGAACATATTTATGGCTGGAAAATAAGATTGAAGACATGCTAGCCAGAAGAGTGTATTGCAAGGTCAAGCTGACCTGAGACATGATACAGGCCATAAGTTCAAGGAGGATTAGAGGGGAAACCCTGGCAGTAAGGGGTTCAGGCTAATTTCTTCCCTGATCTCAGATCTTTGCATTGCCTAACAGGCCCAGGTAAGACAATCAGAGACCATCCTTTTGATCTCACCCTATGGAGACCTTTCCTACACCTCCAACCAGTCCAGACAGCAAGAGTCTGGCACAATTCTCCTAAATTTTGTCACTCTGGTGTCAAGGCAGTCACTTATTCTAGAACCCTTTGTCAGTCCTGTGAGAAAGTTTTACCACTTTGTCATCACACCCCTTCAGGATAGGAAATAGGGTATATAAACCCCAGCTTCACCACCAGCAAATTATAGTACTTGGATTTAAAAAGAGGGTCCCAGACTGTTGTTTGTCTCTGCTGCCTTCAGACACTGCCTGAGTCACTCTGCTTTGTACTGGTACACATAGGTGAAAAGATCCTGCTATTACTCTCTTCTCTCGGGCCTCCTTTGAGCCATAATTTCCCCAAATTCCAAAGAGATGCTGGCATTGTAGGTGGACTCTAATACCCTCCATTTCTTAGGGTAACACTCTCGCCTAGCCTGCTCATTCTTTTCAGTATTAGTTGTCTGTGGCAGAAATGATTATGCTGCTGCACATACATAGGAGAGAAAGAGAAAAGTCTTGTGTGATCCTTCACTCTCTCCAGTTCATTATGAGCACCACTGAAGAAATGCCCCAGTGAGGATACAGGGAAGGAATGTGGTGAACAGAGAAATGGGCTGCCTATGGAAGTATCATGTTAACTCACAAAATCAGCAGAACTGTTTTTGATTTTGCCATTAGAGTGGAATTCTCACAGAAGATATCTAATTTAGCTGTTTTCAGAACTCATCTGACCCCAGGAGGTAAGAATTTTTCTATTTTTTTCTATTTAGAGCTGTGGCCCAATTTAAATCACAGACTGTGCACATTCTTTTGTATGTCATACGAACAAGCACTGTGCCAGGTGCATGGAGTATGACTGACAGTTTATGCAAGTTGTACATGATGCTTATTGCAATGAGTACAGGAGGGACACAAACAAACAAACAAACAGATCCTGGATGCATTCACTTACAAATTCCATTTGATAGTTTAGTACTCGCTTCAAATTAACAATCTTGGTGTCCAGAAATTGTATTGTTCAATCACCACTATTCTACTTTTTTAAAAAATTAACAGAGATAAAAAGAAAAGAAAAAGATCTCGAATCAGTTCATTTTGTTCCATATTGTACACTTCTTCTATTTCCATACATTTTCAAATAGGGACATTGTAATGTAGAAATCCAGGTTTTGCTGTGCTTCTGTTGCTCCATATTCCAAGAAACTTATCAAAAATCCAACTGTCCTTTATCTTTCTAGCACAGGCTCCATTAATTAATCCTTTTTATCTCTGACACTAACAAGAAAATCTCAGTCTAGAATTCTAGTACCCACTCAAAATGAATTCTGATTATACTTCTGCCTTGCGTATTTTAATAAATGCTTTGTTGACTAGATAATTTGTTAAATAAAGGTGCATTTCTTCTTACAGTGAAACTGACAGAGGTGAATATGTTTCTTTTTTTTCTATTTAGAATAAAACAACATTTTAACAAGCAAAAATAAAATAAAAGACCTAAAGAGATTGTCATTAGCTTCTTTCAAAGAATATGCAGGATAACTGAAATAGACAGAATTGTGATGATAAGTAAACAATTTAATAAAACATAATTGGACATATATTTACATTTATAAGCAGGAAATGTAAGTCCAGTTTTCTTCAAAAAGAGTCCAACACGCTTCACTATTAAAGCACTAATCTTGTAGAAATATTGATTTCAGGGACAATTAATAAATAGTTGCTGGATCTAGACTTAGAGCAGACTCAAAGAAATCAATCAAAAAGGCAGTCATGACTCTAATTTATTAAAATGAGTTCATTTTAAATATATAGGTCCAACTATATGGATCCACTATATGGATTTATTCTAAATATAAATGGATCCAGTGTCTGCATCCATCCTAAAGATTTGGGACAGAATTCAAAGATCAGTTAATCCATTAAGAATCTTCAAGTGATGTTCTAGAATTGTTTGAATATCTCTTCCCACATTTGCTTTTTGATTGCCCAGAAGAGTTTGTGTATACAGTGGCCTCTCCACTTTTGTGAGGATTCAGGTAACAGAATTCTCACAAAGTGAAAAAAAACATAACTCCCCAATGCTCCCCCTGCCATTCACTTCCTTTCCTTTGCCTTTTGCCTTGGCACACATTCTCCTCGCCCAGGCAAAAGGCAAGAGAATGGGAGGGGAGGCACATGTGTGCTGTCCTTCTTCACACATGATGCTCTCCCTCCCAGTCCCTTGCCTTTTGCCTTGATGTGTGTTCTCTATGGCTGGGAAAAAGGCAAGGAAATGAGGGAGGCATGCACACACCTTTCTTCTCCATGTGATGCTGCTCTTCCCATTCCTTTGCCTTTTGTCAGTGTATTTGTTCTTCACAACTAGGCAAAACGCAAGGGAATGGATGGGAAGGCATGTGTACACTGTCCTTCTCCATGCACATTGCTTGCCCTCCCATTCCCTTACCTTGCACATGTTCTCTGTGACCAGGCAAAAGGCAAGGGAATGGGGCTGAAAGGCTTGTGTGCACCTTCCCTCTTTGTGTGATGCTTCTCTCTCTCATTCCCTTACCTTCTGCCCAAGTGCAGGGAAGGAAGGCATCATGTCCAGGCAAATCACAAATGTATCAGAGGAAGAGAAGGGAGGGGGAGGCACAGGCAAATAATCAAATTTGTGAAGGTCAAACCCTCAACTGTGGGTTCCCCTCTCCACTATCCATTCCATTATTATATGAGAATGATTTAGATGTACAACAAACTCTTTGGATTTAGGCGGAAAGTAGAAGCAAGAAGTGAGTATTACCAGCATTCCAATAGCTCTGAATCTCCAAGTGCTTGACAGTCCTCTCTCCACAGTTGAGGGTTTGACCTCAACTGCCATCCCACTTTTCAACTGCTTTTAAAATGTCCCAGTTTCTTTTTTTTCTTCCCATTTTCTCCCTTTGTCCTCAACATAGTCCAATTGCTGCAAATAGAGTTCAAAGTGCAAGAGCAGTTTTTATCACTTAACTCAATAGAAGGAGAGGAAGGGACAGAATCTTGTCCTTCCCAATAGACTCTCACAAAAGAAAAATGCTGCTGCCATTCCAGGCTTGTGTGTTCTTCCTCATCAATAACTTATATCATCTTGGTTAGATTGTAATGTTGCTTGGCCACACGTGTCTGAGTTTTCATTTATGAAACATTGGGACGTATGATATGTGTTAAATAGCCAGGTAGACATTGGGAAACAACAATCAACTAGATATTGGACAGCAGTCCTCCCCCAATCTTTTATAATTCTCCCTTCATGTAGAGTCAGAGTGAAATGGATTCAAATCAGATGCAGCCAGCTTAATGACCAGTTAGTGAGCTACATGCAGTGGGAGGTGATTCAACTAACATTTAGCAGAATAAAGCAATTACTCTCTCAAATGTACCCCCTTTTAGGAAAACATGCTTGTCCTTCTCCATATTCCTTTCCACTTTGAAACTATCCACAGTTTCCCCTTGAATCAGAACTTGTGGCTCTATGGGTAGTGAGTATAATAGTTTGGGATCCTGTTTGTTCTCAAACTATAGTTTAAAAAAATGGGGAAAAATGATTGGGAAAAGGGAAGCATGAGTCCAAAGTCCTATTTAAGTGTTCAAAATAAGGGTTAACTGAAGATATGAGGAAGGGAGTGTGTTCACTTATCTCTCTCTCCCTCCCCCTTCAGTTTGCTCACACAAAAACCAACAAGTCAGAAACTGAGAGGCCTTATTTTGTGTGGGAAGGCTCTCCAGATAATTCTGAACCAGGGTGTAGCTATGGGAGTGGGGGGAGAATGAGGACATTGCCCACAACCAAGAATTCTACCCCCTCTCCCAATTTTCATTCATTCCTCACATTTCTAGGATTGCAGTAAGTTAAAATTTCATTTGAGCATTTAGAAATATATTTTAGGCATCCACAAGAAAAGGAGGGCAGATCTGTTTTAAAGTGGGCAAACACCCAACAGCGTACACCTTCAGTCCACAGAGGCTGACCAGCCAGTCCAGTACCAAGATGATGCCCATGTCCATTGAAGGAGAAGCAAACAGTCTGAGGTCCAATGAAGCAACCAGTCGCGAGCCAAGTCCAAAACCGAGAAGGAAGTTGCCAGAGAATGCAAATGGAAGCCAAAGGTCAGAGATACACAAAGCCAAGGATATCACACAAAATTATCAGGGAGCATTGTATCTAATTTCCACTTCATCAGAATGACTTTGGCTGAGCTAATTTACAGCCTGCAGTAAATTAGCTCAGCTGGGCTCAATAACTCAGCATAGTTTATGAAGGCTGAGGAGAGTGTTTCTGGTATTTCTGTTCCTTGAGTCTGAGCTGTTGACATGAGACAGGGGTGCAGAGATGTGGGATGGAGCAAGCTCTGCTTTTGTTATAACTTTGGCTGGGGTTCGTCCTCCTGCCATTCCTCTTTTCCTTCTTCATGGGATGCGGCCTCTTTCAGATAAAGAGTGACACATTCCTGTTCTGAACCCTGTTTATTCATGCAGTGCAGAGAATAGACAATTTTGGGAGGGCTGAAGGTCAAATATCGAAGGTCAAATATCCTGAAGCCAGCAAACACTACCTCACCTGACATCTAGTAAGTCTATCTAGCATTTATCACACTAAGACTTAGCAAGCACAAACTTTTTAAAGAATTTTATCCATTCTGAGAACTGAGGTCAAAGTCCTGTTCTATTTAATGGCTTCCGAAGGGAGCTAGGAATGTTGGGCACATTTGTACTTCAGCATTTACCTTTAAAGAGACAAAGAAAAAGTTTTTATAACATTCTTCACAACAACTCCTCAAGAAGGATTGCCCCTACTCTTCATGTTGGTCAGGTTGGTCTCTCTCCTGGTCTTATAGCATTTATTACTATGAATACTGCCAGACATCAGTGATGAATGATCTTCAGGCTTACATGGATATTTGTCCATTCCTACTCACTTCTAACAAAAACCGACACGAATGTCACATTTCATCAGGCCATGTCATACTGTACCAGGAGACAAGAGCAAATATCAGATAATTAAGTTCAAAGTGACAAGGTTGCTGCTGCTGCTGCTTCTTTTGGCTGAAAAAATGTACAGTGATGCAATGTTTGAATTTGAAACAGAACGAAAGCTACCTCAACTAACCTGAGCATTTGACTCTAATAACATGTCCATATACCACCCCTTCCCTTGGTATTGGCATTTTTATTGTATTATAGAAATTCTGTAAATACATACATACATACATACATATATACACACACACTGACACCAGTAAATTAAACCCTCCTGCTTAATCTAGGATGGGCAATAAATGAAGATTTGCTACATGCTCAAGATTCCTTATGATGATGATGATGACAATGATGATTTCATCCTAGGGCCTTTTCGCACTACACTCTTATAGTGCTATTATTCCAGTTTCAACATCCTGTGGAATTCTGAGGTTTGTAGTTTACCGAGGCCAAAGAGCTCTCTAGCTGAGAATTCTAAATGTCTCTCCCTAAACTGCAAATCCCTGAACTTTGGATGCATTCTGTCTCTAAACATGAAATAGTTCTAGGAGTATGCTACCTATTCCTGATTATTTATTTCTTCCAAGTGTTTCCCAAGGAAGATGGGGGGGGGAAGGGGTATTTACAGTGACAAAGTAAGAAGGAATGGCCTCATTGGATAACTAAATGAAACTCTTGAAACAGGTACTAACATGAAGCAAAAGAAAGGATGTCAAAAATAGGTTTAGAATCCTCAGTGCAACTATCAGCAACTTGTAGATAAGGATAAAGACAACTATTATAATAATCAGTGCAAAGAAATAGAAGATGAAAAAAAAAAGGCAGAAGAAGTGATCCTTTCTGCAAGATCTGAGAAATCAAAAGGGAAATTAAAAGTAAGAGTAGGCATGTTGGATGATAGAAGCAGTATACTCAGGAATATCTGCCCAGTTGCAGATTGTCGATGTAGATTCACAATATGAGACAAATTCCAAATAGCTCACAGGAGGGGGAAAACCAGGGTAAAAACATGCATTTTCAATAAATGGCTAAAATAACCCCAAGTAGAGACCTAGCATACTGCAGAAAGCAGATCATTCTACAAGCAGCAAAGGCCTATCCCCACTTCAGCACCATACAGAAATCTGTAGGCATGGAAATCTATATTTAAGTTTCACTATAAACAAAGTGGTGGAAAAAGGCCACATGGAGACTTCTGATCCCTCTAGGGTCTTCCTCCCATTTCAGCAATTCTTTTTCTTTGCACCACATACTCATGAAGACATCTCAAAGTGTTAGTGTTGCCCAGTGGGAGGCTTGCCAGCCTTCTAAGCATAACCACTGGGAAATCATAAATGAAAACCAGAAATGGATATGTAGCTACATCATGGCCATTTCTGGGCCGGTACTGTCCACAGTGGATATTAAAGATGCAGTGTTGGTCTTCAGGTATGCCAAAGTTGCCCATCTCTACTGGAGCATATTAGTGGGACTCTTAAAGGTTTATGTTCTCTGGGAAAATTATTAGTTCTACCTAAAACATTGTAAAAAATAAATAGCCAAATTATGCATGGATTTTAAAACATTTTATCTACCCACCAAAACAATTCTATGAAACCTTGAGAAATAAAAGGACTATGATATTTTAATAGATTCTGATAGGTATTTTAATTTTGTGGCTGTTGTGTGCCTTCAAGTTGTTTCTGAGGCCCTTTTCGCAAGGCGTTTTGGAAACAAGAGGGCCCCTTGAGTGTCGTGTAAATGTGAGGAGCAGTCTGCATGACGCACTCACATTTACGTGACGCTCAAGAGCCGGATGCAGCGCAGGCATGGATCTTTTCATTTTCAGCTTAAAGCCGAAAATGGTGCATGCTCACACGTCGCTCAGGTGCCCCACGCGCACTTACTTGCTGTGTGGTGTGTCGGGAGCTGAGCCGGTCGCGCTTCCTGGGCAGTATGGGCTGGGAAAAGTCCCAGGCTGCACTGCAAAAGGAAGAGGCAGGGCAATTGTGTAAGAGGAAGGAGCTGTGGAGCCCAAGCAGCAGGGAAGCAACAGGGAAACGGGAGTGTTCCTTTCAAGCTTTTGTGTGCAAGCCGAGCAGCCCAGCACCGGTAAAAGGTAAGGTGCGAAAAGGGCCTGAACCTATGGCAAACCTATCATGGGGTTTTCTTAGTATGATTTCTTCAGAGGGGGTTTGGCTTTGCCTTCATCTGAGGCTGAGAAAATGTGAATTGTCCAAGGTCACCCAGTGGGTTTCCATGGCTAAGCAGGGATTTGAATCCTGAGCCATTTCTGCATGAGGCTGTTGTAGCACTATGATTCCACTTTCAACATCCTATGGAATCCTGGAGTTTGCAGTTTTGGGAGGGGCCCCTCCCGAAACTGCAAACCCCAGGATTCCATATGATGTTGCATGTGGAATAATAGCGCTATAACAGCCTTGTGCAGAAATAGTTCTGGTCTCCAGAGCTGTAGTCCAACTCTTAAACCACCATACTATGTTGCTCTCTATTTTAATTTTCTTGAGTGTTATCATCATTGAGCAGATTTAAACTGTTTTAATTTGGTTTGATTGTAATAGAATGATCCGTATAACTTGTACTTTAATGTGTATAACTTACTGTGTTTTCACTGGTACTTGTTTTTTTTTTAAATATAAGCTAGAAGCCACTTTCAGTTGTATTACCTTCCAGTTATATTCCAGCCAGAATATAACTGAAATGAAATCAATCAATTAGAAAAGGGTATTATCATGTATGATATATTATTACAAGAGATATTCAAGGAATCCACTCAATTACATTTGATCGAATTCAGTCCATGTGAGCACAGTGTTCAGAATAAGGGAATTAGTATTGCTACTCTATTCTGCCTTGGTCAGACCTCACCTGGAATACTGTGTCCTGTTCTGGGCATTACAGTTCAAGAAAAATATTGACAAACTGGAATGTGTTCTGAGGAGGGTGAACAAGATAATCCAAGGTCTGGAAACAAAGCCTTATGGGGAGCAATTCAGAGAGCTGGTTTTCAAAGAAGTAGCCATGGTAGTTTGGTGAAGCATAAAGAGGAGAAAGGGAGGGGAAGAAAAAAAAATTGACCAGAGGCATCTTTTTATTTTAGCATAAGCTGTCCACAAAAGGTCACGGTTAAATAAAAATCAGCCTTAAAGGTGCAGCTAGAATCTTTTTTTCTCCTCCCTCTCTTTTTCTTCTTTTAAGGATGTTAGGTACATTTAGCTTGAGAAGACAGAAAGTGTTATCACGGTTATGATATGTCTGGTGAGAGCACTAGATATCCTTTTGATATCAAATAATTTGGCCTTTGCTTGACCTTTCTCTGCCACCCTACTCCACATGTTTGCAGAGGTCCTCCGGACAAGCACGTCTGGGGCACGGCCGTTAATGGTTGTACATTCCAAAACTTCATTCAGGCAGGCAATTTAAGCCTCTCCGTTGCTTTAGGGAAAAACCTCCCTGCAAACTGGCTTTGTTCGGCGCATATCCACACAAAGCCACTCGGCCAAGAGCTGAGCCATTCCTTTATATCGGGCCATCAACATACAGGCCACGCTATTGTCATTAATGACCTTTTCCAACTCCTTTGTCCAACTCCAATTTTCCTTTGTTCTCACCGAGCATAACATAGCCTGTAGGTAAAATCCATCCTATAAAAGGTCCCCACTTTTGGGACCTCCTCGGACTACTTTGGACTTCCATCCTGCCTTGCTGCCAGTAGTCTGAAGGAACTCCCCTCAGCGAACACTATTGAGCTTTCTTCCCCGGAACCCCGTTTCTCTCCAGGATTACGAGACCAGGTGTTGTATTACCCATTCCCTAAGCTCTCTATGTCTGTTTCCAAGTTAACTAGTGTGCGTATTGTCTTATTTGCTGTTTAACTTTCAATAAAACTGTTATTTTTGTTACTTTTAAACTTGCTTGCCTGCTCTCTGACCTGAAGCCGTAGACATTGGGTGTAAGATCCTTGCTAAAGTTACCTTGCCTCTCGTTTAGCCAAGAGAGTGCTCAAGCTAAATTCCCCCAACTTGTGTTTTTATTTGGTTATTTGGGCACCCCTCCCGGGACCCCCAACATACAGGGTAACAAAAGGTGTTGTTGTTATTGTTGTGTGTCTTCTAGTAATTTCTAACCTATGGCAACCCTATCACAGGCTTTTCTTGATAAGATTTTTTTTGGGGGGAGATGACATTGCCTACCTTTGAGGCTGAGAGAGAGTGACTTGCCCAAAGTGACTTCCCCATTGGGTTTGTCAAGGTTGTTGCCGGGCAGGCACGGTTTCCTCTGAGTGGACAGCAGAGGGAAGAGGCGATGTGGCCAGACAGCCAGGTGCAAGGCCACAGCATTGTTCTGGCTATGTCTTGTGTATTAGAGAAGGGCACATGCCAGAGCACTGATTGAGTCACTCCACTTGTTTCAGGATGACAAGGTAGCAAAAAAGGCTGGTGTTTTCCCTGACCAGCTGCCAGTTAGACACCCTAGCTGGACCTGCCATGCTATTGGCAGTATACTGTTTGTAAGGGGAGATGCTGCCCAATTTTTCTTCATCACTTTCTGTTATTCCTCTTTGTCTAATTGCTGGAATGCGAGCATGTTTTTGCTAAGCCTTATTTTAGAATGCGGCAATAAATTCAACCTCTCTTCCTTTTTGAGCCTCTGGAATTCTTTCTGCTTCACAGGGACCCTCTGCTGAGGTGAAGCCTTTCTTCACAGATTGCACTCTGCTCATGCTCAGAGGAGCCAAATCCTGCCAACCCTGACAGGGTTTCCATGGTCAAGCAGGGATCTGAACCCTGGTGTCCCAGAGTCTTGGGTTCAGCACTCAAATTACTACAGCACACTGGCATGATAACCATCAGAAGGGATGTCATGCAGAAGATGGAGTGAGCTTGTTTTCTGCTGCTTCATTGACTAGAACACAAACCTGTGGAATCAGATGACAAGAAAAGAGATTCCACCTAAACATTAGGAAAAAAACTTCTTAACCCTAAGAACTCTTTGACAGTGTAACGGGCTGCCTCTAAGCATGGTGGATTCTCTTTTTGGACCTCCTTAAACAGAAGTTGTCTGGGCATCCTTCAGGACTGCTTTAGCAGTATATTTCTGCATAGCAGAGGTTTGGATTAGATGGCCCTTACAGCCCTCTTCCAGTTTTAAGACTCTATGATTCTGTGATCTTATTTACAAAGAACAGGCACAATAGGTCTCTTTTTAAATCTAGAACAGAAGGAGTTTGAATTCAGTTCTGGGGGCAGGAGGCAGAATAGCTATGAAGATAAAATGACCATTTTATCTTCTGTGAATGTGCTGTTCTTACGAGCATTCAATTTCTTAAGTCTAGGGTCTTGTGGTGGTTCTTTTCTCCATTACCCTTCAGCTATTCATTACTTGATGTGCCAATGCCTGTCACAATTCTTCCTATGGGACAACTGTGTCTTAATATTTTAGCAACAGCACAGCGGTGTAATTATCTTTAAATAATTCAGCATGTATTTCATCCATGTGGAAGCTATCCAATCAATCAAAGGAAGAAAACACATTTCCTGTCAGACTTTAAGGCCTACACAATATGTTTTTGTCATCTTTGACTCCTTAGGACTTACTCATTAAAATATTTTCTTTCCCAATTCTCCAGTAAGACAGCTATTTAAGAATCATACAGTGCTTTGGCAAAAATGAAAACTTCATGGGAGTGGACCTAACTGCACTGAAGTTACAAGATTTTTGCCTTCTTACACCAAGTGTGATTTTGGCTCTTCAGTCTTGCTAGTGGTTCCCAGCACTTTGGATACAGAATCTAGAGCAAGATGATTTTAGTTAGTTACTGACGATAAGACTGCAATAGTTGCCTTAGGCAGTATCTTTTCATTTCTTACTTTAATCAGGTCATCATACAAAAAGAATATTTTTGTTTTTATTAAATTCTAATGAGTTTCTTACTAAAATTTCCACAAGGCACATTAACCCCTGCCAGAAAGTTAAAAAGGAATGGGTGATATTGAATATTCTATATACTGTACAAAAAGACATCAGATATTCTTGGAGATGGAGGGGGAAATGCATAATTTCAGTCCAGATACCAAGCTTGGGGTTGGATTCACTAAATATCCTGAAGTTAGCTTATTTCAGACAACCTGACTTAAAACACATATATTTTAAATTATAAAACTGTTCCCTTGGTCCCCGTACCTTGCTGCGGTGATGGAGAATGTATTTGCATCAGTGACTCTCAACATTTGATCCTCTCCTGGACTTGATTTCCCAGAGATCCAATGCATTATGGAATTCTGGGAATTGAAGTCCTAAATATCTGGAGAACCAAAGTCCAAGAACCACTGCTTTAGATATTGTTACGTTCTGTCATCAGCCCCATATAGCATGGACAGTCTTTAGGCATTATGGGGGAGGTAGCCAGCATAGTGTAGTAGTTTCCTGCTCGGCCATGGAAACCCCTGGGTTAGCTTGAGTGTGTCACACATTTTCAGCCTCAGAGAACCTTGTGATAGGTTGACTGTGAGGAGAACCTAAGTAAGAAATGACTTGAAGGCACACAGCAACAACAGAGCAAATGCACTAAGAGCCATGGAATTAATGTAATTTACATCATTGTTGAGTTAGCATTCCACAACTTGATTCAACAGGTCTGTTCCTAGACCAGCCAGTGGATTTAAGCCAAGCTGTGCAACTGCGCAAACAGCAGAATAATAAGCATATAAGAAACTCTTTGCTCTAGAAACTCAAGTTGAGGAACTGTGCACTTGTTAAAACACTGGTCTCTTAAATCTATAACAAGCTTTCTCCTTACTTTATAGCAACAGTGTTGACAGCTCCTCTAAGCTCTGAGAAAGTAACTTACCTTGTTATAGGTGGTGAATGCAAGTGCTGTGTAATAATCCTCTAATTGCAGGTTACTGCTCAACTTCTTTCTGACAATCATATTGCAAAGTGGGACTTTCCAATTGCACAAAGGCCCACATAATGTGTTTCCTGCTGATAGGGTATTTTCAAGCAATCTATCTTTAAAATGATAACAATATTTTTAGGTAACCTAAAAATATTTCATAACAACCCATTTTTCTACCAAAAACTCTTTTCTTTCACCTTGGTTTCACCTTCCTACTCTTTCTATTATCACTTAACTCTCCACTACTTATTTTTAGTCACTTGCATATCTCTCACTCCTGTTTTTATTTTGATACGTGTGTGTGTTTACTGTATAAAGTAATCAAACTAGGAAGGGACTATCCAGTTCTATACATCACACATTGTTGGCATAGAATAAACACTACCTCTTGAAAGAACCATAAACACAATTAAAGCCTAAAGGCTCTACCTACAGTAAGGCATATAGTATTCTTCTTCCCACACTGCACCTGAGAACTCCTGTACATGTTAATGCTGTATGGTTTCTAGTTCAAATTAGAATCAATATTAAAATCAGTTAAGTTCCACTCCATATTGGAAGAAGATATTACCATCTTATGGCACTGTCATGTGGCAAAAGTGGAATGGGGTATTAGATTTGTGATCACCTGCAAATAGCCTCTTGAAATTCCTCATCATCTTTATGGGCAGAGAACATTTAACTGATGGTTGTTTTATTTATTTTTCTCAAGTGGAGGATAAATTTTACAAGTTTCTCAGAAGTAAGGCCACCATTGACTGAAGTAGTAATAGGGCTTCCTCCCTCCCTTGTTTCTTCCTTCCTTTTTGAAAAGGTTTCCTCAGAGTGATTTGTTACTCTTGCATTTGGTGATTCAAGTGATAGGAACATCAGCTTTGTTCATAGCCTGGCCACCATTTTGAACCTTCTATCATCTTCCAAACAGGACATCATTCCAAGGGCTTGTGGATAAACTAATGGCAGGTACCACAAAATAAAGGTGGTGGAGAGTATTGTAGAAAACACAGCCTTCTTTGTCTGAGGATGGGATGAGAACAAAGAATGAACTTGGATAATTTTTGCAGAAAAATACTTTCTGAGAAACTCAGGATTTTTTTTTTTATTAGCATAGTAGAGGCACATGGCTTCTCGAGAGGCCCGTTGTGTTGTAGATTATAGCAATCTGCTGAGGATAATGCTACCCATGTTCAAACCTGTCCTGTGCTGAGCTGTTCTCATGCAGCAATGTAATTAATTCTCCACTAAGTTTCTTGTTGAAGGTAACAACACATAATTTCAAGTTACCACTGTAAGAAAGTCTTTGAAAACCACAGTAAATATTTTTCAATAAAGATTTGTAGGTGGCAACAACAACAACAACAAAAAACCACAGTTTTCCAAAGGCTATTCCCAATTCAGACTTATTCTGTGCAAAATTTTCACGTGGCTGTTTTAGTAAAGAAAACAGTATTTTCTTGTAGGAAACAGAATTTTCTGCATGGGAAATGACATTTTAAAGCAGACTGTGTGGAAAATGCTGTTTTCAATACAGAATGTGCTGTTTTCTATGCAAACCAACCATGTGTGAATTTTATGCAGAACAAATCCACAATGATAGCTTCTTTTTCTGCACAGAAAACCGCATTTTATACACAGGAATTAATAGTTCTGCATTGAAATATTATTTTCTCTCCCAAAATTGCTGTTTCCTACACAGAAAATGTAGTTTTCTGCCCCCTGCAAGTGAATTTTGCACAGAATAAATCTTGAACTGCAAAGATTCATCAACAATCCAGATTCTTTTCATCAGGGTTTATGATGCTGAAAAGTATGTTTTTGACCTTTTGTCAAATATTTTTCAATATTCTTTCCATCTCACTACTATACTTTTTCTCCACTGTCTATTGCTGTATTGTGCAGGTGCCTTTCCCCCTTTTTCCTGAGTGAGTCGACAACAGAAGATGTTGATAAACTCTAGCAAAGAACTGCTAAAGATCAGTAAGTGGTATAAGCCAAAGGAGAGACATATAACTTAGGACATAGTCATAAATAAAATGTTTCCTTTTGACTTTTTCTGGCCTATTTAACTGAACAGCAACATAGCTTCTTGGAAGTTGGCAACTGCACTTCTGAGTAACATGTGCCTGTCCTGCAGTACTAAATGCAGTATTAATATGTGTCTGTTGTACAGTATAAAATGTTTTTAATTCTTTTTGTTTTTGAAGTGTTTGAAATATTGATAACATTTAGTCTGACAACAATGTCTCAAAGACATCTTTCTCTGCTTTTCTACATTTTGGTTTTCTATTGGACAGATTTTCTTGGTTCTTTTCCCCCTTTAAGGCAAAAAAAGGCTGTTATTCTGTATAACTATATCCCACTTTGCTAGTCAAGATGCTATATCTCTAGGAAAAAAATGTTTCATAAGACAGGAGATCTCATTGGATGTGGAATGCTTAATATTCTTTCCCAATCTATTTCTTAAATATGCCCAGCTTCTTTTTCATTATATAACATTTTATCATAATTTTGGCAATTGCAGGTTTCTAATATCATGCAGCATTAGATGGTTAAAAGGCATGAGTCAGACCTCATGAGAATTCATCCCCATGATCTGTTATCAGTGTCTTGCCTCCTGCCTGGAATATATAAAGCATTAATAGACCCCTGAAAATTTATCCTTTTTTAAAAAATTACTTTTATATGCCATAACTTAAGCATGCAAGGGGACAATAACTTGGAGGCAGATGACATGTTTTGTATAGAAAACATCCAGAAGTGTAGCTATGGGTGGTGGGGGTAGGGGTGGTGGATGAAATTAGAGCATTCCATTCTCAGAAGAATTTTGGTCTCCCCATGAAATTTTCCTTCAGTCCCCAAATTTCAAGCACTGCAGAGCATGAGACATTAAAATTGTTCACACGTAGAACTCTTATGTTTGCTGTGCTAGCCTTCCCTTGGTAACTTTTCCTGACCCCTTTCTTTGGATATCTGATGATATTTCTAAATACTCAATTGAAGTTTTAAGCTATTGTGATGCCAGAAATTTGAAGGAAAATTTCATGGGAGGCAGAATACTTTTTTGGGCTGACACCTTCCTCAATTTGTACCCCTGCATTCACAGCTCGGAGACCATCCCACTTCCAGTCATTGCTGTTTCTGGTTAGGTTTCGGAAAGACACCTGCTGGGAACCTGGAGACCTACCACAGAACATGTAGACTGAGGCCATTTCTTCACGGGGCGAGGGAATTGCCCTGCGCTGCTACTTACCGGATCTTCTGGCTCCCTGGTCTGGTCCAGGCTGCTCTGGAGCAGTGCATGGTTGTTGATCCGCTCTGCTCCAGCATCCAAAATGGCAGCTTCCAGTGGGTTGTGGGTCTCGACCAACCTCTGAAGCTCTCCAGCCAAAAGCCCGCCCTCGGCAGATCACAGGCTCAAATTGGTGCGAGCCTGCAACTCTGCACAAGGGAGCAGTCTCGCAGTGGTGCACTCCATGCTTTTGAAAGACTGGAAAAATCAGGTCTTTCAAAAGCATGCTGGAAGACCACTTGGGGTCATTCTGGAGCAGACTGAGGTGCAGATCTACAGTAAGTAGTCCGGACCCAGTCCGCTCCAAGGTGCAGATGTCCTCTGTGGAGGACGCACTGCACTGTTTTTATTACCCCATGTGGAAATGGCCTAAGTTTCTATTAGGCAGAGTGAAGTCACCACCTCAAGCAGCAATCTGGAGTGTCATGAAAGAGTGTCATGAAATTTTTAGATATGCAGGTCATCATTATTGTATTTGTACTGCTTCAAGATGGAAGAAATACTAAAGAGACTTTCCTGCCTCCTCTGCCAATGTAACATGGCTGGCTTTGAGTGTTGTGCAGCTTAGCTTGGATGGATAGTTGGGGCAGGAGGAGCCATTTGCTACTCCACTTCAGAAAGTAAAATGTCACGGAGCAGCCCTGGTCCATGACAAAATGGTGGACTTGATGAAAGGTTGCTTTGATGACTATTTTTTCACATAGATAACAAAGAGTGAAAAATCCCACAGTTTATCTGTACAAATGAGTGAAATCATGTAGAGCAGAAAATACAGCAAAGTCAATGTAAAATGGCGGACGAAATAGTGCTACTGTCCCATACTTTAGAGTGGCTTAAAAGGTCTTAACTGAGCTAAAAAACCCGGAAAAATGAAAAGGTCTTTGGCCAGTGTTGGAAAAATATTGGTACTGGTGGGTCACTCTGAGAGGCCTTTCTATCCATAGTATGATGCTAGCGAAGAGGCCCTGTTCTTGTTTGTTATGCATCACGTGCCTCAGAATTATGTAGCAGATGATCATAGTGTTTTAATACAAATATGCACTTGATACAGGGTTAAAGTCTCCTTTTTTACTTGGCAGGATGATAAAGATAAACATGGTTAATTTTTGAGGAGTACAGTCTTGGAGTGCAGGCGTTCAGAGCTTGGAATAGTTATTTTTTGGGATTACTTCTCACAGACCGTTTCTGCACGAGACTTTTATAGCGCTATGATTCCACTTTCAACATCCTATGGAATCCTGGGGTTTGCAGTTTAGAGAGGGGCTGGTTGGCCCCTTCCTAAACTGCAAACCCCAGGATTCCATAGGATGTTGAAAGTGGAATCATAGCGCTATAACAGTCTCATGTGGAAATGGCCACAGTCTGCACAGAGCATGATCATCTGCATGGAGTGTAGTCATTCTTGGAATAAGTTAATTATTTTGTATTGAAAGTCTCAGAATCCAATAGCCAACATGGTCACTGATCAGGTTGACTGGGAGATTCTGAGAGTTGTAATGTGGCTAAGGGGTTTGGGGAGTTGTAACCTAAACCAAAAAAAAAAAAAATCTTCTCTGAGTTCTGAATTCTCTGTGGGCTGATTTTGTATTTTCTTCTTCCCAATCTACTGCTAGGCACCTGAGATTGAAAGGGAAGCTTCTTAGCTTAGCTATTGCTTCCAAGTAAGTCTGAGATTCACCCCCCCACCCCCGGGGCTGAAATTAACTAGTAAATGGGTAAAAAAAGAGAGCAATGTCTGTGTTACTGTCTGTGTTTGATACTTGTGCCCTTTAAAACACTGAGCCATCCTAATAAACCCAAGCTTACTTGGGAAATTCTATTAGGCCATTTAACTGATGAGCAGATGAAGTCTGTCAATGATTATGACGAAAATTGCTGAAAGTCTGTCAAATCAAGAGGCCAGGACTGGAGCAATTTTATCTCTATTACCCTACACTGTATTGATTCTAAAATGTATACAGATACAGAAAGGAAAGCTTAAGGCAGCTCAGCCTCAGTGGAAATCATTCTTCTGTTCATTACAAACTGTCTGAGTTTAAGTTGATTAGACCTCAAAGGAAGAGAGGAAAGAGGTTCTTTTTTCCCCTTCATTTTTGGGGGGATATGGTAATGCTTTTTCTGGAGGTTATCAACACAGCTCGAAATCTGTTTATGCACATAATACGGAGTCTGCAAAGGCCTATTGTGAACCAGATTAAAACAAGTATATAGAAGATTGAATGAAAGAGGGTGATACATTGTTGTTATTGTTTTTGTTGTTGTTGTTGTTGTTTCTTTCTTTCTGTTTTTAAACCCTCAGCATATTAAATTCTCTCGGGGTCACCCTGTCAGTGTCAATTCTTTGGCCTGGATTTAGTTGAATCAATCCTAATTGAAATTCTGCACAGGTCTGGTATTCTGTGGAGATTGCAGATGAATGACAGTGCAGTGGCAGGAAAGATAAATATGCTGGCAAATGAGATCCAGGATCTCCACAGAGGATGGAATAAATTACTTTACCAATAGAGTGGAGGTAATATGTGGGAAGAAAGAAAGTGAAATCGAAGCAAGCTAAATACCTGTTTGTTAAAGGCAGAACTGGGGTGGGTTGGAGGAAGAATGCACAGTTAAAGATTTACTTAAAATAGAGATTGTTGTACATACAGCATTAAGGCCCCCCTATCATTGCCTTTGTATCAAGAAAAATGATTACCGTGTGCACTTTAATTCCATTTTATGCAGGAGGCGGCTTTCATGGATTGGAATTCATGGTGCATTCTGTGTGTTGCTCAAGGCCCTGTAGAAACTGTGGTATAGCATATTGATTAGTCATTTGATAAATATACCAAATGGCACACTGAGCTTAAGGTGCTTCATGCAAAATGTATTTAAATGACCTTGGCTAATTAGTGTGAATAGCTAGGAGGCACTCTGGTGTGATGAAGAGTCACACCTTGTGAATGTGAAGATTTAAGAGCTGGATGAAGTTAAACTTAAACAATGGAGAGACCGCCAAATGGCTCACATCAAAATTCTGCACAGGCTGTTTTTCAGTGTCTCCTAAAGTCCACTTGGAAATTTACCACAGAAAGGTGATTCTGTATTTCTTGAGTTTAAGAGTATAAATCAGATCCATCTCAGAAACAGTATTTATATTTGCTTTGCTTTTTTATCCCCATCTTGGATAATGTCAGCTTGTTACTCCCACAAGAAATCATTTCATATGACGCTATCCTAAATGCTTCTTGTTCTTATTTATATGGTATTTTCTTCCCTGTCATTACACAAGACAAATCACCACACAATGTCATTTTAGCAAAATTGGCCCAAGGACATCCAAAAAATTCAGCTAGCTGTTCACAGAAATGGGAGAGCTATTACTTACAGTTACTGTCCTATGGGGAAACCTAGTGCCCCTGCGAAATTAGTTTCAGACAACTTAGCTTCAGGTAGCTGAGATAACAGAAATTCTGAGTTCAGGCTTTTCATTTGCACACATACATTAGCAATTTCTTCTGAGTCTTAATCCCTGCTGTCAGATTCCAGAGACACAAACCCCAAGGATGTGTCTCTTGACCAGTCACCATAACATATCTACTCTTGAGCTTCTTGTCAGCAAGGACAGATGTTTGAGGGCCTCCAGAAGCTGTTGGATTGCAGTCCCTAGAAATCCTCACTGATGGTTCAAGCCATGGAAATTGCTGTCCAATCAGATCTGGAACACTGCATGATTATCACCCTATTTGTGTAATGAAGAACCTGGCACCAGTATAAGTGTGTTTTTTTTTTCACCTTGTACAAGATGGTGCACAAACTTGCCTCTTGAAATTCTCCATACAATTTTGCTGTAAAGAAACAGGGAATGTTTGACCAAGTTTCTCCACAAGGAGGAGTTATTCTCACATCAGTTTCTTAGGATGGGGGAGCTAGGGCCACTCCAAGACATTTTACTACCTGAGGCAAAGAACAATTCCTTGTACAGGATCTGACTGGAATGACAGTTGAACCTTACTTTGACACAGGCAATATAGCATTCTCCACAAGACTTGAGAGCAACAGATTGGTTTGAGAGTGCAGGACTGTTTCCCAAAGAGCTCAGGAGGAACAGTGTTGAAGCTGCCACTGTCATTTCCCAGCATCTGTAGTCTGAAGTGGTTGCCTCAGTCTGCATAACAGTGGGATGGCTAGTCACCATTAGCTGTGACATGAGTACACCTGATTTCTTTTTACTGTTACTGGAAATGATATAAGCAGCAAACATTGTGTTAGCTTGGCTGTAATTTTTCATTTTCATTTTCTACAATGAACCAAACCCGTTGTTCTTCTGGAGCAAGCAAATAGCTGTCTGGCAAACACATGAAAATGATGGAGAATGTTTGTAGATTTTGCAAAGTGGTCTTGTAGGAAGAGGCACAAAAGAAAACAAAACTCTCCGAAAATATGATTGGAAAAATGGCTTCTCAGAATTTTTTATTTCAGCCATAGGTACCAATGGTGAGACCTATCTATCCAAATAATGCCAAGTAAAGTACTCTGGTGCCTTGGAGGCTACCAGTTGTATATTTGTAAAATAAAACATCATAGTACAATGGATGGATCTGAGAATTGGTTAATTTCTTTAAAAACTAAACTGAGCTGAGTCAATCTAATTTCTACAGTGCTGGTAGCACAGCATTTTCTCTACCGAGAAACAGAGAGGGTCAAGGCAGACAGCTGTTTCAACTTTCACAGGTTGGGAATGATGCTGTCAATAAATGCACACATCTGCTGCCCATGTAGACAAAATATATTTGGCTTGCTATATGCATACCCGTCTGTTGGAATGGCACCTTGCCTACTCACAAGTTGTTGAGGCCTTGCCATATGGCAGGAATATCAGATGATGAAATGTTTATTTGGCCAGCCTGTACTCCTGTCAAAGTGAACATTGCTTCTGCTAGAAACCCACTTGGTCTCTCACAAAATTTCTTAATATGTACTTTTACTACCTGTATGATCGTGTCAGATGTGGGCTGACAGTGATGATGATGGTGACTACAAACATATCACTTTTGTGGATGTATTTATTGTCTTTGTTTGCAAGAATGATTAACAGGCAGTAATATATTAGCAAAATGTGTTTTGACTACTGCCTTCTTCAGCTGCACAGAATAAAAGGGAGCTGTATCCAAGGTGACAGTTAAGAATCTTTGGAACTGAATATATGCCAGTCAGTAATCCTGGGTCACACCTGTGTGGTTCCAAACTTTGCATCACCTGTATACATCTCAAGAAGACAGTCACTTTCAGAAGCACAGCAACTGGCAAGGTCTTTGATCTTAAATAAAACATTGCCTGCCATGCCTGCAGTCTTCTTCATGTGAAAACAACTGCAGAACTGTGTATATGTTTCAGCAAACACAAATCTGCAGTACTGACCAGGAAGCCTGAGCAACCAATGGCTAGATATTTTAACTCAGAACACCACAGCTTCTGTCCGGAATTGAAGTGCTGTTTCTTTGAGGGGGGAAAAGGAGACATTTCTGGATCCACAGACTTAAGAACTTAACATTCCATGACATCAACCTAGATTCTTAACACCATCAACCACTTTGGATTTAACACTCAATCAACAATATTCTTAGCTGCCACCCTAGATATACCTAGATATACCACCAAAGAAGTAGAAACCAAAATGTTTTGTTAATACATATAAATAATTCTAATCACTGTTACAGAGGCAGAGTGGGATAGTAGTTTGAGCGTAAGACTACGATCCTGGAGACCAGGGTTTGATTTCCTGTTCATCCATGGAAACCCCCTGGGTGACCTTAGGTGCATCACATCCTCTCAGCCCAGCAAACTCTGTGATAGGTTCATCTTAGGGTTGCCATAAGTCAGAAATTACTTGAAGGCATACAAACACAACAATCACTGTAATAGAAACATATATAGACAGAAAGATACACAAACATATATTACTCACTCTCATAAATATACATTTTATATTGATATAATTTAAATATAGAATAAAATATAATGTATATTTTAAATGGTACAGAACATCTGGAGGTTATTTTGATCCTATTCTGAATCCTCAATTTTATCACCTCATTCTTCACATCAGGGTGGTATACTTGGGATGCATTCTTTTTGTTAACATTTTTCCCAATCCCCTTACCCCATGTCATCATTTTCAGATGGTCTTCCAAGTTTTGTATTTTTTCCCCTTTCTAAATGGTTTAAATCCTTCTGGCGGGAAAAGATTTAAGTTAAAGTATCTTGGCATTTTTGCTCCTATTTTGCTAATGCTCAGAATGTGGCCGCAGAACACCATGAGGATCAACAGAACACAAAGGCCATTTCTGCCCTACACTGTTATAGTGTTATTATTCTACTTTCACTATCCTATGGAATCCTGGGGTTTGCAGTTTATGGAGGGGCATTTATGATTCTCAACTAGAAAGCTCTTTGGCCTCAGTAAGCTACAAACCCCAGAATTCCATAGGATGTTGAAAGTGGAATAATAGCACCATAATAGTGTAGTGTGGAAATGTTCTTCGTGTCCTGTTGATCCTCATGGTGTTCTGCAACCCTTAAACTTTTGTGTGGAAAACAGTGGTGATATCCTATCTGAACAGATTAGTGGCAGAAAATGAATAATGGAAGGAAAAGGAGAGGCCCTGGGTCCCAATTCTGGGAGAAAGGCAGCCTAGTAATACAATCAATCAATCAGTGTTCTTCCATTCCTACTAATCCTGAATTCAAGGGGGAAGACAAAGTCCACAGTAAGGATTGCTGCAAGAACAGGTGAGCCATTCAGCCAGTGAGTCATAGTTAGAGTAAAAGGATCTGGGCAGTGGATAAACAGGCCCTGCACTCCTGTTCCTTTTCTCAGAGTATAATCTGCTCATACTGCTTATGTGGTATATGTTTCAACTCTTGCTTACTTTTCTTAAGAAGAACTCAAACACAGAGGTCTTGCACTTCCCAAAGTGCTTTGCACTTTCTGGCATGGCTTTTAGCTTCAACTTGTACTCTGTCTGCTCTTGATACTGGAAATTCTAGAGCTGGATTAGGTAACTAGTCATGAAGTTGCCTAGTCTCCTGACTGTACAAACGTTCCCATTGAGAAATTTTTGTGGTAGCCACTTTGAAATGTCCACCAGGCTATTTTGTCAACTCCTCTTTAACCTTGATATGTGATGGTACTGGCAATGGAATCTTCCTATGAAACAGCGATGCATTCACATAGGAACGGGCGGGGGGGGGGCTTTGCCCTGGATGGCAATTTTTGGGGGCATCCAAAAACCCTCGCCCCTGCATGCTCTGGCCACTGTCTGGATGTCCTGACAGAGCTGGATTTCCTTACTCTTGCTCAGTTTTAGTTAGCACAAAAAGAAGTAACTGTATTTATTGAAGCTTACTGAAGATAGGAGATCTGGTCACTTGCATGTCTTGCTTTCTAGGTTTGCCTTCTGAAGCATCTTTCTAAAGCTAAAGAGAATTAATGTTGTATGCCTACCCAAGACAACATCTATGTGCATTATAAAGACCCCAGACATCTATGACACAGTTGATTTGTATTCTGGTCATACAATTAAGAGCTCTTTACCCTTCTATCTCAAATTTCAACCAAACTGGAAACATTCCAGATCAGATACAGGTATGCAAGAGTAAGATATTATCAACAAAAAGCACAGGTAATGATAAAAAATGGATCTCTATTATTTGGAGATAATTTTTTTTAAATCAAGATAAAGGACATTGGATATCTGGATACATCTACAATGCAATCAGTGCTATGACTGATTGAATGCAGATGCTGTTTGTATGATTGCTGTAGATTGTTCACCTTTATGAAGCTGTCACACACTGAATCAGAATACTGATCCCTTTAGCACAATCATATCTACTCTGGCAGCAGTTCTCAAGCATGGGTCCTCCATAGCTCTTCTGAACTTTGGTGGACTGAAACTTGAACTTTTTGCATGCGCAGCATCTATTCCATGAATGACTTCTGTTCTCTTTATTTTAGTGATTTGCATTCATAATGATTTTCAAATGTATGAAATATTGAATTATATAGGATCCATTCAATTCATTTTAAATTTGTTCTAAATTGAAAGCCTTGTCTGACAAACCAGCACAGATAGGAGTGGATTTTCATTGCCCTATTCATGTCCATTTGTCATTCATTGTGGCATATTTCTCACTTACCTTTCTTTATTGGTAGAACTGGCAATTTTATATCAGTGACAGCCACTTGTAGCTGTCATTTTATTTCCCAGAATGCCTGAGGATTTTGTTGTCCTGGAACAACATGGTAGCCTTCCTAAATATTCCAGAACAGCCAGGATTTTCTGGTGAAATAAAATGGTAGGCACCATAAATAGCCATAAATTTAAACTCTCTTGCTATCATAGGACTTAGGCATAAAACAAAACCAAAGTCCATTTAAAATGAGAAGAAAGGATATGGGAGAAAATAAATATGAATATCTGAGCAAACTGACTTTATATAAATAGATAATGAGATGTGGAGGATCTTTTTGTGAATGAGTAAAAAAACCCCAAAGAGTTCTTAAATAAAGCGAATGAGAGTAATGACTGGAGTTCTTTTTCTTTCACACCCTCCTGTATTTTCTGTTGCTTTTTCATTAACAGTTAAGCAAATCTTAATTTTCAGTTAATCATGAAGAATTACTACACTTGCAAAGTGCCATAGAACTTTATAGCTTTCAATGTCAAACAACTATCTCAAGGTCTATAGGCTACTAACTCTAGTTTGACCCTCCACAATTTCTGTACCTAAAAATTAGGAAGAGATGCTGCAAACTAGCTTAATACAGAGGAAATATTGTTTGCCTTTTATGTACACAGCAAGAGTTCTTTATCCTCAAGAATTTATTGGGTTATAATTTTTCTTTCTTTGTAAAAAAAACTAGCAGTTACTTAAATCAAGTGAGGGTTATGTGAACAAGTACTTTCTGTTTCTGGGTATTGGGTACTGTGGAATACCCTTGATTTTACAACCACAACCATTCCTGTGGACATGGAACATTTCTATGCATTCCCCCATATGTTGGGACTCTCGCTAGATTAACCATAACGTCCAACATTTCACAGATGAAAACCAGGACACAGGTGGACAAGCAACGTAAGACTGTAGTCAAATTGTTAATTAGGAAGAACACAGAAGCTGGGAATAGTAGCAGCAGTTTGCTTTTGCCTGAACCTGCTGGGAAGGGCAAGATTCTGCTTCCTCCTGTTCCCTTCCTTCCTGCTGAGTGCAAACACTCTAGGATGGCAGCTGAAATAGTTCCTAATTGTTATAACTGTGTAATATGAAAAGAGGTAAGTCACTCAATGCAATGTTTTTTAAAAATTGCTTGGATTAGAATTAAACATCTGGTTTGTGGCAAGAATATGATGAGACCAAGGTTTGTCATTAGCATTTTAGTTTCAGATTGGATTTGTCCTTGTGATACCCTGTTGTTTTTAATTTTACAAAACCTGTGCTATGGTCATCATTTTTTTTTAAAAAATAATAATAATTAAACCATGCTAAGTGGGAGGTCAATGTAGTTTCCAATTGCCTTTGCTGCACTGCTGATCACCTTTGCAAAATGCTTTTCCACTTTGCCCCATGACTCATCTTCAGCACATCCTGTTGCAAGATGGTGCTCATTTAATTCCTTCCCCCACCAACAGCTGCTCAGTAATTTCACATGACATAATGTAAATGTATTCTCTAGTCATGAGGCAAAGTGAGTCTCTTCAAGCTAGATTTGGCTGTGCTCGCGGAGATGTTCGCCATTCTGTCAAACATATTCCGCAGTCATTATCTTTTATAGAAGGCAGAGTGCAAAAGAAAAAAAAAATTGAAGGGATCATTTTGTCTGTCTCTGTATCTCTTTTCTCCCTCTCTCACAATAGGCCCATTCATTTTAATGGAAGGCATGTGGCTAAATCTCTTCTGCAGCTTTGAAAACCTCTGCTTTTGATTTTTTTTATATATAAAAAGCCTCCATTTTATTCTAACCTGATGGAACACTCCTCCCTTGCTATTAACACCATGTAGTCAGTCAGTGGGGTTAGTTGAATGTATGGAGACAGAGACGAGATAAAGTTAAGAGGGTTTTCATGATGAATACTCCACTATAAAAAAATATATACTGATGTCCAACTCTTACATCAAAAGCAAAACTAATAATCTAGGAGTCTGAAGTACACTTTTGTTTACGTAGTTCTTTAAAATAAGCATGAATGAGGAGACCAGATGGATGATTTGGCTAGCAGTCTCTCTTCTGAAAGGGCGAAAATGGAAATATCAGGGAAATGGCATTGCTGCGAGTCCAGTTTAATTTAAGAATACGTAGATAACTGAACAGCATATTCACACTCATTCAGAATGAGAAGCCATGCCAATTTATGGCATAAAGCATACAGATTGCACCTTCTTTCTAGCTGGCTCAAAAACATGAACAGAGTGGAAGGGAGTGAATGGCCCTAGCTAATGTTTGGTTCTGAAGAGAAAGCTGCATCATTATGAGTGCTGGGTTTTCTTTTTTCTTTTCCATAAAGTAAAAAGAAGGAGAGTAAAATGTCACCAAGCCCACAGAACAGCTTTTCCCTCCCTCCCTATCTACATGTGATCCTAGAGGCATACATGATGCTGCAATCCCCACTGGTAATATTTGTGCAAAAGGAGATGTCTAGAGGCCATGGTTGAAAGAATGGCTCCATTGTATGGAGGAGGATACAAAATGATAGACAGAAATAGTCTCTGTTTAAAATGGCTAATCCTAATGAGAACAACAGAGAATTAGAGAAAGAATACTTCCTTCCCTTTGTTAGGAATGGAAATAAGAGCAGGGAGATTAAGGTTCCTGTTTTGACATGACACACACATTCAGTTTGTCTCCTGGGTATTATCATCCCTACTGAAATAAGAGGCTTCCTCATCACAACAGTAAAATTGGGATACACCCTGCAGGTTCTCACCAAAGCTGAAATATATGAATACAGAAAACTTAGGTTCTCTCTTCAGCTTAGTCACATTGTGTGTGAGGCAAGTATTTTTTTTTTCAAAAATGGGAGGAGGGGAAGCTATTGCAGTGACCATAGCAGAAACATACAGCCCATGATTTGTAAATAGAATCATAGAATCATAGAAATGTAGAGTTGGAAGAGACCACACGGGCCATCCAGTCCAACCCCCTGCCATGCAGGAACACCCTCAAAGCACTCCCGACAGATGGCCATCAAGCCTCTGCTTAAAAACCTCCAAGGAAGGAGACTCCACTACACTCCGAGGCAGCAGATTCCACTGCCGGACAGCCCCGACTGTCAGGAAGTTCTTCCTGAGGTTCAGGTGGAATCTCCTTTCCTGCAGCTTGAATCCATTGCTCCTTGTAAAAGGTCCTGGGTTTCATTCCTGCACTTTTGGGATCAGAAAGCAGATGTGAAAGAGAAAAGCATGGTGACTTGAAAGAAAGAGAGAAATATGTGTGTGATGGAGGGAGGGAGAAATCAAACTGTCAGAATAGGTGGGATCAACACATATCCTCCAACTGTCCCAAATTGGCAGAGACAGTCCTGATTAATTCTCTGTCATCCCATTTTTCCCCAGTTGTTTTAAAATGTCCCAGTCTCTCTGTCCTATTCCTTCTTTATACCTTTGTCCTCAGCCTACCTCAATGGTTCAAAGAGCAAAAGCAGTCTGCACTTGGTTATTCAGTGGAGGGAAAGGAGATGAGAGACAGAATCCTGCTCATGCCAGTAGGCTCAGGCAGAAGGAAACTGCTGAGGTCTTTCTTAGCTTGTATGTTCTTCATCAATTACTTCTACCATCTGTCAAGGAAGTCCAAATCTTGAAAGGGTAATGAGGCTGCTTTGCTAGTCTGTCCTCATGACAAGGTTGTGTGACATAGACCTTGAAGGTGGGGCCATGATATCACATGACCTCAGGGATGGGAGCCAGCACGACAGCCCCACTGCTTCTTTCAAATGTGGATTAAACCTATGAATGTAAGAAGAGGGTTTTTTTTTTTTTTTGAGATACCATTACTCCTACAGAAACATAGGAAACTGCAATGTACTTAGGCCATTTCTGCATGAAGGGGCTCCTTCCGTTGCAGCCCTGACAGGGAGGATGGCATGCCAGGAATGCTCCCTTCCACACCTCACCAGGTCACTGCAGAGGGGTGTGAGCTGGACCTACCTCTTCTCTTCCGAAGTGCAGTCAGGCACTTGCCATTGCTGCGCTGGGAAGGGAGGTGTCACCAGCATGCTTCTGCCCTTCTGGGAAAGGTGGCAGTGCTGCATGATGGATTTTTCCATTTTGCAAATACCGCACACGTGTGACCCTTGGGGGCAAGATGGTGGTGGGCCGGTGACAACATCATGCAGAAGCATGACCAGCTGACCACTGCCATCCTGGCCCCACAGTAGTGCAGCTCCCTTATGTGGAAAGGGCCCTGGTCAGTGTTACCGCAGTTGCTAGCCCAGATTTGTGGGATATTAGATATCACTTTGATATCAATAATTCGGCCTTCTTTACCTATTCCTCTCCACGTGCTGTGAGGCCCCCAGACAAGCTCACAGACAGGCACAGCTACTAATCGCTTTAATATTCCACACAAATACAGGCAGGCCAGAAATAGCCATCCCGCCGCTTCAGGAGACCTCAAAGGCAAGTACTCTATTATGTATGCATGCTGCTTACAAAGAACTCCCTGCCCCGAGCAGGCAGCTTGATTAGAAGAATCCTCATCTGTCAAGCACTCCGCGTTTGCATACTGGCTACTCTGTTGACAATTTGGACTTAACTCAATCATGTAAAATTCTGACCTTTCGGAGGCTTTGTCTCCAGCCCAAAACTCATTGTTTTCCCCCAAGTACAGACTAGCCTACAGCCATATTTTCCCCTATAAGAACCCCTGACTCTGAGAGCTTCCTTGGATCTCTCCCAACTTCCATCCTGCCTTGCTGCCGCTTTGCTTGGTGAGCCTTCCCTTCAGCTCCACGTGCTGAGAAACTTCATATCCACAAACTTCTTCTTCAGACTACCTGGGCTTCAGGACAGGTGTAATATTACCCATACCAAAAACCTCCTCTAAAAATCCCTCTATCCCACTCCAACCTTTTATTTCTATAGTTCTCTATGTGAGTGTGTTGCATACACTGATTTGGCTGTATTTTAATAAAAACAACAATTATTATTTTACTTCTGTTTGCTCCTTGACTTGGCCTCACCCCATAGACATTGGGTAAAAGATCTTGCTCCATTGCCCTGCCTCTCGTATTGCTAGCTTGTGCTCTTTTGACTAATTCCCACCTTTGTAATTTGGAGCGCACTTAGGTGTCCCTCACGGGACCCCCAGAAAACAAGGTAATATCAGAACATTGATTCATTTATCTCAGCTTCAGTGTTGTATATACTGTCTGGAAATAGACTCCCAGATTTCATACAGGAGCTTTCCTTGCTCTCCCTGGAGAAGGCAGGGACTGAAGCTGCAGCCTTCTGTGTGAATAGCAAGTGCTCTGCCACTGACCTATAGGTCTTTGCAATGTATACACTGTGTTCATGTTATTGTGATATGCAACAGTTCCAACGTATTGAAGAAGCCCAGAAAAGGGAGCAGAAATTGTGGCAGCCACACGTATACCACCATTGTCAAAACAAAGGGTAATACATTTCAGCAATTTTTTATAACTCTGGAGGGCCTTCACGTTAATCTCTTTGAGTTACAGCTTAAAAGTGATGCAAGTCCCCATATATAGAATTGGAATGGATCCATTTTAATTACTAAGTATTGAATGAAAAGATTTATTGATACTCAGGTCTGTATTATTAAAGGTTTGCAGTGTAATGTCTCCTGGAATTATTGTTTTTATGATATACTTGTTTTATTTTCAAGCTCCCTTCTTTTTTCTAACAATTTCCCTTCTTGGTCAACTGTCTAATATAACGTTGTTTTTACTGAAGAATTCCAATTCATCTCCCACATTTCCTCTGAAGATATACCATTTAACTTGCTGGATGGGAGTACGGAAGAGATAACTATACAACTACTGTCAGTTGGCTTTCTTCCAGTCAACCATATTCTTCTTCTTCTTAATTCTCCAAGAAGGAGATGGCCAAATGAATAGCATTTATTTGTTAGGTCTCTTACTTCAGAGTCTATTTTAATTAGAGATGGAACAAAATTGTATTCTGCTTGATAATTGCAACAAAGGTAGGAGTTCCGTTTCTAGTAAGACTTGTGAAGAAATATGCACCTCATTTTGAAAATGTGCACATTTTCAAGCCTCATAGGACATATCCGAGAGATAAAAGCTGCACTGAACGGTGTTTGTGTTTCAAAATGTGAATGGCTAAAATGTGAATAATTGAGAAAAACACATGTAAAAATGGTTTAGTCAATGAGTTAAAGATGCACAAATTAGATTGCAGAAACTGATGCACACATTAGAAAATAAGTTTGAAAATATGTGCACATTTCTGTACGATAAGCAAACATAAGATTTTCCAGTCTGAAACTAGGATGAAAAGAAAATGGTATAGGATTGGGAGAAACTCAGCAAGATCAAATAACATGAAATACAGAGTAACATGAAAATAAAGACTACCAATTGAAAACCTCCTCCAAGAGTTCAGTCAGTGGCTCCTTACATTATACACATGATTAACAGGTGTGATTAGTATATTTAACAACTTCTTTTTAAAAATTGTCCTGTTGAAATTTGAAAGAACCTGGAAGAAGTCAAACTAATTGACTCTTGGCTTGACTAACAACTGTCACAGGAATCAGTTATTTTATTATTTTATTATTTATTTCTATACCAAGGTTTGAGAGCACTCTCCAACTGGCTGACCCAATGGCAAAAATTATCATCAAACAAATTAAACATGAGAATATAACACACGTTCATAATGAGAGCAAACAGAGCAATTCAATCAAAAAAGGCAGCAAAAGATTAAAATTACAATTTAACAGTAGGAAAGTCTCAGATTAACCAATTAGAAGCAGCTCAAATCAACATATATCAGCTTGAGCTCATCCACCTTACATAATAATAGCACTACTGTTCTACTTTAAATGTCATGGTTCCATCCTATGGAATCTTGAAATTTACAGCGGATGAGCATTTAGAATTCTCAGCCAGAGCACTCCATGCCTCATGAAACTACATGGAATTCCATAGCATTCAGTAGTGTACCTAAAAGTGGAATAATGGTGCTATAATTGTATAATGTGAATGGACCCCTATGGAACCAGGAACACTTCCTGAACAAGCAGTAACGGTTCATTCTCTTTTGTCTTGCAGATGGATGGAATTTACAGGTGGGGTCTCGAGCCAGGCTTCTACAGCTGAAGTTAGGCGCCAGAAAGCTTCATGCAGGCATGGATGAAATAATCCATTCTGAATCCATTTTTAGGACTTTGGAACAAATTGTCAACACTTCACAGTGGGACCAGAAATATAGTGGCTAGATCACTGCTAAGAGCCAGTGTGGTGTAGCAGTTTGAGTGGTTTTTTTATTATTATTTATTTGTATCCCGCCTCTCCATATGGATCAAGGCAGCGAACAACTTACAAATAGCATGTATTTCGAAACATTTCTATACATGCCCCCAACAAGCTGGGTACTCATTTTACCGACCTGCGAAAGGATGGAAGGCTGAGTCAACCTTGGAGCCGGGCAGGATCGAATTCACAACCTTGTGGCTTGCAGTACTGGCATTTAACCACTGCGCCACCAGGGCTCTGTTCCCTGATCAGCCGTGGAAAACTTTTGGGTGACCTTGGGCATATCACACACTTTCAGCCCCAGAGAGGTTCACCTTAAGGTCACCTTAAGAAATCACTTGAAGGGACATAAGAACAACAACAATTTGCAAGTAAGGGCACTTTTTTATGTTTTAAGTTTGTTTCTTTTTTCTGCTGAATCAATGGGTGGGCAGGCGTGAGACTGGTAGTTATTCAGTATTTGCCTTGCAAGTTATTACTGTACTTGAGAGATCCACTATCATCTCTCACATTTTCCAACAAAGAGATATCAAAATTAAAACTTAAACAAAAATTAATAAAATATATTTTAATGTCATCATCATCATCACTATCTCTAAACCAGCACAGGCAATAAAAATGTAGGGTCTTTCTGCATTACACAGTTATAGCACTGTTATTCTACTTTCAACATCCTATTATATCCTGGGGATTCCATAGTTTAGGGAGGGGCATTTAGAATTCTCAGCCAGAGAGCTCTCTGGCCTCAGTGAACTACAAACCCCAGAATTCCAAAGGATGTTTAAAGTAGAAGAATAGCACTATAATAGTGTAGGGCGAAAAGGCCCGTAGTTATAGGACTCTTGGTGCAGATCATTCATATAAGTATATTTATTTTCCTGCAACAAAATAGTATAGGGGGCAAGGTCTACAGCCAGCTCTGTTAACCAGAGATTCTCTTGTCTAACAAAGAAGGAGACTAGGAGTGTTAGCTCTGCAGATGAAAGGTGCATATGATGAAGTTTGGCTTTTCACACTCAGAGTGTAGACCCAAGAACTAACAATATAAACTTAACTAATGTTGTAATCCTAAAACTGGTTACTTAGAGCTGAGTTATATTTTAATCAAAAGGACTTACTTCTTAGGAAACATATGAAGAAGTGCTCTGTAACAGAAATAGTATTTATTGACAATAGTTGCAATGGGCTTGTTTTTTATTCAGTGGTGGCTGAAACTTTCACGTAAGTTTGAGCAGTAAATCTGGTCTGGGGTTTAGTCCATACTTCAAGGAACTGTCCAAGATGCTGAACTCTTTCCCCTAATATGTCCAATACTATGGAAAAGTCATTTAAAGATCCCATTAAAACCCCGAGTTCTTTTATTACCTCACTTGATACAGAAACCATGTTGAGTATTGTTAGCTAATACTTGCTGAAGAGTTCTGTCCTTTTTGTCATTTAAAATTAAAAAGTGTCTCTAGAAAACAAGAAATTAATAAGGGTTGACCAGAAAAGAAAAGCTACCTGTCAGTAGTTGTCTATCTCCTCACTGAGTTGCTGCTACACAGTTGGTGATTTCAAAAAGAACAATAAAGTGGAAAAAAAAACAACACTCACTAAGGTGACTTTTAGCAAAACAGATTCAGGAAGCAATAGAACTTATTTTTCATACTTTGCACATAGTATAAGTGTCCTTGTTGATGACTTCGATGGGCTATTTAGAAAGCTAAGTGTACGCTTGGGTTGACACATAAAACATACAAAAAATGGCAATTACATTGTCAAATCTCCAAAACATCAGAACAGTGCTGTGAAGAAATAACAGCAGAATAATTCTAACTGTGATTAGAATTTTATGATGAAGATATGGGGAAAGAGCTCTAATTTCTCCATTGGTCATTCTTTTTGTTTTGTTCCTCATTGCTGTTTTTGTCTTAGAGGGCAAATGTCTCTTTCAGGGAACCTGCTGGAATGGAGAAAAGGTATACAACTATCTACATGTAGGTCCACATTGCTAACGTTCTTCTCTCTATATGGATGACAGGAGAAAGCCAGGGAGGTAATGCCCTGCTGTGCCACATGTTCACACATGAACTGTGTGTTGGAAGGAACTCTTGTTGGGATTGCATAAAGGCTTCAATCCCAAACACACTTAAATTGGAAGTTCCACTGCCTTCCAAAGAGTTACTTCCAAGCAAATAGATGCAGGATTAGGTATTCATCTTCTCTGAATGCAAGAATATTCTGTGTTTTAGCAGGATGGTATGATCCAGGCTATTACAATCTGGAGGATTTCATATTTTGAAGAAGACAAAGAGGAATAAAATTGAACAGATTCAAAACAATGCAGATAGGCCAGATTAATATGTATCACATTTTTGAAAAAGCTCTAAAGGAAAAAACAGACAAACCCTGTAGTAAATGCTGAGGTAACTACACTTGTTTTTCATAGGCAGGCATGTCAGTTTTTAAAGGGGTGTTAGAATCAACAGCCATTTCTATTTTGTAAAACATAGCAGCAGAACCCTTGGGCCATTGCTGTGGACCCAGTATGACTCACTGCTAGATCTTCTTGATACCCTCCACTGCTTTTAAGGTTATGTTCCAATCAGCCATACGCAGTTGGGTCCAAGAGCTGCTTATTAATTCCCTGAGATACTATGGTCACATGATATTGTAAAAATAAATAAAATGAAAATGGCATCTGCCAGCTACCAAAGGGTGGTGCCATTGATCTCTGCTGCTTCTCTAAGATATGATCACCCAGGAGGAGTCTCCTTGATATAGGAAGGGGTTTGCAGAGGGCACTTTGTAGAGTTCTCCTTTCAGACTTGTGCCATTTCCGCATTACACTGTTATAGTGCTATTATTCCACTTTCAACTTCCTATGGAATCCTGGGGTTTGAAATCTAGGGAGGGGCATTTAGAATTCTAAGCCAGAGAGCAATTTGGCCTCAGTAGACTACAAACCCCAGAATTCCACAGGCTATTGAAAATGGAATAATAGCACCGTAACAGTGTAGTGTGGAAATGGCCTTGGTACTGTGG
This sequence comes from Ctenosaura bakeri, assembly GCA_948474755.1. Classification (NCBI taxonomy): domain Eukaryota; kingdom Metazoa; phylum Chordata; class Lepidosauria; order Squamata; family Iguanidae; genus Ctenosaura; species Ctenosaura bakeri. Next base: position 94,959 of record CAOLHI010000369.1, on the reverse strand, counting down.
AAGATGGGGGATAGGGAGGGAAGGAGATAGATAGATAGATAGATAGATAGATAGATAGATAGATAGATAGATAAAAGAGTAGGGTTCCCAGATCTCAGGAGTCTGGCCCATCTTCTCACACTTCAGGGCAAAGGGGGAGGAATCCCGGGACAAGAGCACTTCCTTGAATTAAGAGACAAGAAGAGAGAGTGTATGCATTCTTATGTGTTAGACTTTTTTTTCCTTCAAATGAATGATATGCTCTGAGCAACAGTAACTGACATCATAGGGCCTGCCCCATGACTTTACAAGAGATCATCTCTTTAGATCATGGCCCTGAATGCGCCTTCCTGTGCTTGTCAAAATATAAAACCAAAATACTGCTATTGAGCTGTTTGTTGGAGAAAGTGAGTAAAACTAGGGACAAGTGGTAAATTTTGACGAATAGGTACTCATGATATCTTCCATAGTTACAGGCTCATTGACAGCCTGCTCAAGTTAGAATTTGGATCTGCCCTTTTGTACAGGAACCCTGACTGTAAGCAGATAATTTAATGCCACTCTGCAGATCTAAGGCCAGAAATTTAATTTTATTTATTTTTGTTTATTTAGAACATTTCAACCTTATCTTCAGACAAAAGGCTCTTTAAAATTTACATGGCAAGAAAGGCATTTCTATAATAGAACGGAACCCACAATAAGATCTCTGTATGTTCTTGGGTCTTAATTGCAGGGCTCCTGTGTTACAAATGAACTATGAACAGTACATAGACATGATCACTTAGCAATCAGATTTTTCCCCAGATGGTGACTTCACTTTCACCAGCATAGTAGAGTAGTCTTCCATGCATGAATAGGGGATTTACTGCAACAATAAAACCAATGAAACCATCCAGGTTATTCTAGCAAGTTTAATGCCAGTTCTGTGGTATTTGAAACATCTGACTGCCTTATATAAATTCTAGAATTTTTGTAAAAATGTGGGACAGAGCACTTGTGCAATATGTCTCAGACAAAGTTGAAGATGGTTCTATGTGTAGCTTGCACTAATTCCTTGGGATGGGAGGCAATAGCTAAATACTTTAAATCATGAACAAGCAAACGAAGAACTAATAAGAAGGACAGTAAATCATGGTCTGTGGAGCAGAAAAGCTACCTAAAGCAAAAAGCTACCTTGCCTCTGCCTCCAGATGCTTATCATCTTTTATTTATGGGTTCCTTTCAGACCACACTCTTGCTGCACTAATGGTTATAGTGCTATTATTCCACTTTCAACATCCTATTGAATCCTGGGGTTTGCAGTTCAAAGAGGGGCATTTAGAGTTCTTGACCAGAGACCTCTTTGACCTCAGTAAACTACAAACCCCAGAATTCTACAGGATATTGAAAGTGGAATAATAGCACTATAACAGTGTAGTGCAGAAACTGCATTTGATCTACTTTGACTGCTATTGTCCTGTCCAATGGAATCTAAGGAACTGAAGTTGTTGTTGATGTTGTGGGTCTTCAAGTCATTCTTGATCTATGGCAACCCTAAGGTAAATCAGTCACAGGATTTTCTTGACAGAATTTGTTCAAGGGGAGGTTGCCCTTGCCTTCCTCTGAGGTTGATAATGGGGCCCTATCATACAACACTATTATAGCACTATTATTCCATTTAACTGCCATGACAACATTCTATGGGATTTTGGGTTTTGTAGTTTAGTGAGACCCAAGAGCTCTCTGGTTGAGAATTCTAAATGCTTCTCCCTAAACTGCAAATTCCAGGATTCTATACCATGATTTAAAGTGGGATAATAGCACTATAACAGTGTAGTATGATAGGACCCAGAGTGTGACTTGCCCAAGGTCACCCAGTGGGTTTCCATGGCTCATTTGGGATTTGAACTGTGGTCTCCCAGTGATTCCAGCACTCAAACCACTATACAACACTGGTTCTCTATTTGCCATTTAGCAGGTAGTATTTAGAATGTTCAGCTAGAGAGCTCTAGTGCCACCCCAGACTACAGATCCCAGAGTCCCATAGGATGTAGCCTTGGCAGTTAAAGTGGAATTATAGTTTTATGATTGTGTAGTGTAACAGGCCTCCTAACTTTGAATGGAAGCATGAATCTGGAATTCTGTAAGAGCTTACATTTTGGGATGGGGTTGTGAGACCTTTTACTGTTGCTTCTTGTTTTCAGTTGGAAGAAATCTATTCAGCCTTCTCAATCTACTATATAAAAGTGAAAGTTTGTGAGTTTGTCTGTTTGTCTGAGTCAGGCAGGTGAAGACCTCATATGATTGGCTGGCCGTGAAAATTCTCTGGAATCCTGGGGTTGGCAGTTCAGGGAGGGGTCTTGAGAATTTTCAGCCAGAGAGCTCAGGCTGGTTGCTATGGAGACAAGGCCTATAAGCAAGAAGGAGGGCAGTGTATTCCTTCAGGAAACCAACCTCTGTATGTTAATAATTCTGAATAGAGATTGGATTGGGGAATATGGAGAAAAGTTATGGGTACTCAATAAGATGGTTTGGGGAATTAAAAGCACAAGATCTCAAATCTGTGTATTTCAACTGCATCTAATCTTTAAGGTAAGGTAAGATAATTCCTAAGGTATTTCTAATAAGTGTTAGCTATGAGAAAATCAAATCCTGGGCAACGCTGAGCAAATATGCTAGTTTGATATAAAATTTGGGTTTTTGATATAAATGCAGTGAACTTTGTGTACTTAATACTTGATGGTTGTTATATAAATTTTAGCCATAATTGTGTATTATTTTTATACGTATTTTATTTTGGCCTTTGATGATATGTGAAATGAAATGAAATTATATAAAATTTAAAATGCCCTTTGAAAAGATCAGGTGTGGCATCGCAGGGAAAAAGATGAAATCTAATTAAGGCTATTTCCACACTATTATAGTGCTATTATTCCACGTTCAACATCCTATGGAATCCTAGGGTTTGCAGTTTAGGGAGGAGCCTTTAGAATTATCAGCCAGAGAGCTCTTTGGCCTCAGTAAACTATAAACCCCAGAATTCCACAGGCTATTGAAAGTGGAATAATAGTACTATAATAGCATGCCTAAGGCAAGCTTCAATTAATAAAGCCTCTGACAGTGACATCTACCCACCCTCTTTTTAAAGGCTTTTAATACCTTTTAATGCAGCATCCTTTTCTTCCTTGTCCTCTGTCTAGCTAGAAGATTTTTAAACAGCATTGGAAAAATGGTGAAGGAAAGCAGGAGAAACACAGGCCCTTTCTGCACGTTACTTGCTCGCGGAGGTGGGGGATGCCATTCGCGCAAGCAGCTTCTTGCGCGAGGCACTCGCATCGCTCATCCGTTCTCCTGCAGCTGGGTTGCCGGTCACGCAGCCATCGTGCGAACACGCTGCCCCTTCCTTCCGCAGTGCAGCCTGGGAGCTGTAGGCTGCACTGGGGGAGGAAGCGTGACCAGCCTGGCTCGCCCGACACACCACAGGGCAGGTAAGTGCGCGAGGGCCCTGGGAGCATTGCGCGACCGTGCAGCATTTTTGGCTTAGAGCCGAAAATAAAAAAATCGGTGCATGGCCCGCTTTAGCCTCTTGAGTGTTGCATAAATGGGAGTGCGTCGTACAGACCACTGCTCCCATTTACACGACGCTCAAGGGGCCCTCTCGCAAAAGAAACTGCGTGCGAAAAGGGCCACAGACTTTCAATGTTAGTAGCAGCATGTCTGCAGAATACAACGTGACAGACAGATTGAGTTGGGAAAGAGCAGGATTCCACTTTCGCCAATGATAGTGTAACCTTGTGTGTCTGCATACAACAGGCAGGATAAACAGCAGCTGCCTCTAGAATCCCTTATTGAACATGACTGGACAGGAAAACAGAGAGAAAATGGGACATCGGATAAGTCTGCTCTCCAGCTACCCCTCGCATATTAAAAACAAAACAAAACATAGATTTAATATCTGGATCACCAAAGTAGAAATTAAAAGAAGAGTGGAGGCTGGTGAAAGAAAAGCTTACTCCTGGTTGCAATTTGGAAGAATAATTTAAATGGTCTCTAGAAGGTTCAAAATGTTTTTGTTTACCTTTGCGACCTGATCTGGTTGTTCCATTTTGTACTGCTACTTTTCAATAAAAGAAAAAAAACATGTTAACATGTTGCTCTTCTTATTTTGTGGTGTAGGAATGTACCCCTATTCTTCTGTGTTATTTCTGTCTCTTGTAGCCAAATTTCCATTAGAGAAATAAAGCCTAGGAATACCTCTGCTTCATTAACCGAGAAATACCTGTTCTTTCCTCAGTCTGTGAGCTTTAAATTGAGGCTGATTTTGCCCTTCAAAAATTGTGCAATCTCCACAGAATATTTTAAGGGAACAATCATTTGTAAACCATGTGTAAAACGCTTGTCTGATGTGTATGAATTTAAATTCTCCTGATATATAAATGTAACCTGGCAAAAGGCTGTTGAATTCTGAAACTGATCTGGACAGATGACATGACAGCAATAACATGATGTGTGTTTATTATTAATATTTGTCTGTAAGTAGATTCTGGATGCACACAGATGTGGTGTCGTGGTGATGTATCAGCTGAGTGCTTCTGCTTATTCAAGTTAAACCCAGATACCTAGGTGAAATATGATGTTTGGGGCTTCATGTTACTTAATGGGATGCTAAAGGCATATTCATTTCTTGTATCTGTTGAGATTTTTCTCCTGCAAATTAGAGCTGGAGAGAAAGTTAACCCTGGTGGACTTGTAAGAATTTCCCCTAATGGAAGATGATGTCTTATTTTAATACACTGATCACTGATTGCCAAAGCTGCTGTTTTAGATTAGGAACCAGAAAAAAGAAGAAGAGAAATAAAGGTAATTAAATTATGACTGGAGGCAGTATAAAAATGGGGGAGGAAAAGCAGTCAACTATGCCACCTACCTGTCAAAAGCAAGGGAATGCTTTTTCAAGCACAAGGATTAAGCAAGTTTAGTGGAAATTATATTATTTTAATTTTTTTTGATGGGCTGAGGGAAATAGTGTTAAAATAGGAAGGGCCATCACAAAAATCATACTTTGTCAGTTTTCTTCCATTACATTCATGGGATTCCATATACATTGATTCTAGATACATTCCATATACATTGTCTTTTCCTCTTCAGTCCTGTTTGATAGGTGGCATTGAAAATTCATCAATGTGAAACGTTTTGACAAGGTTCATAGACAAGCGTGGGGCCTAGCACCAAAGGCAAGCTGCCATGATAGATACTGATACTGGCCACGGAGTGAAGCTTTCCTCTCACATTTGGTCCATAAGGAGATGTATTTATAGTATACCCACTGATCGTGGTCATATAATATATCCACTGATCAAGATAGGACATGTTGCTTATTACTTTAGCGGCACGTATATTGGGGTGGCAAAGTGCAGCCTGTTGGTTGTATGTGGCTAACCAGATCCATTAGTGCACTCCCAGCCTCCGGATTCCTCCTCCCACAGCAAGGGGCAGAGTCCCCAGAGCTCAACTGTGTCAGTAGCTCTTGATGCCCTTGCCAGATGACACAGAAACACTCCGGCTTTCTTTCCTCCCCACTATCACTGCTTTCTTACCACAGCCATAGAATGCTGCCTCTTTCTCTTTCTTCTTCTGATCCCATCTGTCCATGTTCTGTTTGTCCTCTCTTGCTGTGCCTACAGATATGCCGGTGCTCTTTCTTTCTCTCCACTGTGGGAGAGCAAGACTCTTGCTGTGAGCTTTCCCTTTCTCTAGTGATCCTGTTTTTTGATTCATTTGCATACCAGGCCCTTTTTGCACGGGCTTTCTGTCACACGACAGCCCCGTGAGCCTCGCGGGAGAGGGAGCGTCGCTCTGCACGACGCACTCCCACTTCCGCCGCGCTCACAGGGCTGCAGCGGCGTGATTGCGGGTTTTTTGATTTTTGCCTCAAAGCGAAAATCACCTGCGCTCGCGCAACGCTCCCGGCGCCCACGTGCACTTACCTCCTGTGCGGAGCATCAGGGAGGCAGCTGGGTCGCGCTTCCTTCCCTCTGCCCTTGCGGAAGGAAGGAGCGGGGCGGGGCGCTAGTGCGATGGACGCGACAGCCTCCTGCTTCGCACGAGTGGGGGGGACGGACGCAACAGCCTCCTGCTTCGCGCAGGGGAGGACGGACGCAACAGCCTCCTGCTTCGCGTGGGGGGGGGATGGACGCGACAGCCTCCTGCTTCATGCGGGGGGAGGGTGGCTCACGCGAGAAGGCTCCTCCGAGAGGCTGCCGCTTCCCCCTCGTTCCTTCGTCTGCGGAAGGAACGAGGGGGGAAACGGCAGCCTCCCAGAGGAGCCTTCTCGCGCGAGCCGCCCTCCCCGCTTGCGCAAGAAGCCTCAATGTGAAGAGGGCCCCAGTAATGCCACTAAACAAATTCCTGGAGTCCTAGTGCTAAATGTAGAGAAGCATCTTATCATCTTCTGACAGTGGCACCAATATTCTAGGTAAACTCATGTTAATATCATAGCTGGCTTCCAATTAGCTAAGTTAGGAGTGAATAGTTATCTTGCATGGGGGGATGGAGCGGGAGTGGAGAACAGGGAAGAACCATTTGAAAACAAACTAAAACTACTTTTAAATTCCTTACTGCTTAGTTCTTTGAGTTGCAGAAGGATTTAGTTCTCTTCAACCACATTGGTTGAGAGCTGGAAAGCCTAGTTCAACGCAACTCTTTGAAAATTAACTGTGCTACACTGATTTATCAACATCAGTGTCTATTAGTCAACTTTCTGACCTAGACCTGACAAATAAAGTATTCCAGTAAAGGCCATTTTTTTTTAAAAAAAATTCCATTTAAATTACATTGTGCTTTTAAAACTCAATTATCATGAAATCGATTCTAAAGTTTGCTTTTACTGGGCTGAAGAAATCCTGTATTCCCTCTCCAGTGAATGCTGGATTTTTATGCTGTTTGGTGATTGATGACAGTAGCTATAGCACTGTACATAAACCAGGGGAAAGGCTCTTGAGGTCAACTAATGTAATCTGAAAACAGTGGGGATCTGTACTGAAATGAGTAGACTTTGAAGCAGCGATATTTTTTTTTTGAAGACTACAATTAGGCTAATGAGACATATGGAGCTCTGCAAGGTTTAAGAGCTATAAAAAGAAACCTGGCATGAGAAATGGCTGCAAAGATTGTGGTGTATCAGACTCCATGTTTAAATAGATAAGAGAGAAGCTTCAAAGGGTGAAGAAAGATGTTCAATGAGAAAGGGAACATTTCAGACCTGGGGTGTGGAGCTCCATTGCTAGCTAAGTTTCTCGTGTACTGTTTCATGAAAAATATCTGCAAGGCTCTTGCTATTCAGTTCATTCTCATACTTGCTTAAATTGTTGCTCTGAAAATTTTACTGGCTAACGATGGACCAATTTTGCTATTTTGCATTATGAAGTAGATATCTAGAACAACTCTGCATTTTCCACAGTCAGTATAAAATAACAAATCCTTTTAATTATGTTTTTGAAGGCAACTTTTGTTCCTTTCATGCATTCATGTACAGTTTCTGCTGCATCATAAAAGTGCCATAGAACTGAACTATGGACTGCCGAAAAGACAAATAAATGGTTCCAAGAGCAAGTCAAGCCTGAACTGTCCTTAGAAGCCAAAATGGTGAAACTGAGACTGTCACATTTGGACAAATCATTAGAAGACATGACTCACTGGAAAGGACAACAATGCTTGATAAGGTGGAAGGCAGTCAGAAAAGAGAAAGACTGCATTGGAGGTGGATGTGCTCAATCAAGAAGCCATAGCTCTGAGCTTACAAGACCTGAGCAGGGCTACTGATAACAAGGTAGGTTGAAGGTTTCTCATTCATAGGGTTGCCATAAGCTGAAGATAACTTGAAAGCAGTTAACAATGATAATAACAAGAACTGGATTCCATTAATAATGATAACCATTATTGGTACCTCCTCTTACATACCCCATCCTGTGGGTTAGCAAAATCGGCATGAAATACCACTTTTCATACAAAAACTGGGCACTTTCAGCTGGAAAACATGCAGTAAACAGAGCACTAGTTGTACATCTGGGCTGGGTCAGGATAGCCTCAGCATGGACAGGTCATAAGGTCAAGAAGAACGAGGCAGGAAAGCTCAGTGTTAATGGACTTCCAATAATCCTATCAATGACCTGACATCCAAATACAGTACTAAATGAAACTGCCCAGTTGCAGCAGACAAGCCACTCTGCTGTATGCATTTCCTACAGGGACCTTCTGCATTCACATTTTTCAACCAAGACATTATGAGGCTATCAGAACTCCCATCAATGTTTTGTCACCCAAAGTAAGACAATCAGTCCATTCTGGACCCCTTTTGTTTACTTTGCCAGAAAGCCATTAACACTTGCCCTGTCAAGATGGAGAAAAGGATATAAAACTCCAGCTCCCAGGTAATTTTGCAACATGCTAGCACTTTGGGCATCACACTGCACCCCAGATTCTTGTTCTGGTGTGCTGCCCTTAACTCTGATGTTTGAGCCATTGATCTTCAATCCTCTGCTCCAGAACTGGTAAATATCACCTTTTATACCTGAAATCTCTATCCAAACTTTCCCACTTCTTTCTTCACTAGCCTATACGGTTTGTGAAACTGCTTGATTTCTTGTGTGTGTCTGCTAATTTCTAATAGAAACACTTTGTTTAAACCTTTAACTGTCTTAAAGTTAATACTTGTATACACAGGTGAAAAGATCCTGCCATTATTCCCCTCCCCACAGGCCTCCTTTGAGCTATAATTCCCCCAATTTCTAAGGAGTCACTGACACTGCTGGTGGACCCCAAGGTCCCCCACCTTTTGGGGTAACATTACTACACTGGAAACAGTATATTCAACAACATCTCTCAGTGACTAGCAGTTCTATGGAATTTCTTTTCTTTGCTACTAAAATTTTAGTTATGAGCTTCAGTAGATATTTAGGTACAATGAAGATTAATGTGTTCAGATTCCTTCTAGCATGATAATTATAGCAGGCACAGAAAAACAAAAGTTGGAAGAGGTAGGGTACAGCCAAGAAAGCCAATGCAATTCTCGGCTGCATCAATAGGAGTATGGTGTCTAGATCGAGGGAAGTACTGTTACCACTCTACTCTGCTGCTTAGACCCCATCTTGAATACTGTGTCCAGTTCTGGGCACCCCAATTCAAGAAGGACATGGTCAAGCTGGAGCAAGTCCAGAGGAGGGCGACCAAAATGGTGAGAGGCCTGGAAGACATGCCCTATGAGGATAGACTTAGAGAGCTGGGTATGTTTAGTCTGCAGAAGAGGAGGTTAAGAGGGGACATGATAGCCATGTTTAAATATTTGAAGGGATGCCACGTAGAGGAAGGAGGGAGCTTGTTTTCTGCTGCTCCAGAGACCAGGACAGGGAGCAATGGATTCAAGCTGCAGGAAAGGAGATTCCACCTGAACTTCAGGAAGAACTTTCTGACAGTCAGAGCTGTCCGGCAATGGAATCTGCTGCCTCGGAGTGTAGTGGAGTCTCCTTCCTTGGAGGTTTTTAAGCAGAGGCTTGATGGCCATCTGTCGGGATTGCTTTGAGGGTGTTCCTGCATGGCAGGGGGTTGGACTGGATGGCCTGTGTGGTCTCTTCCAACTCTACATTTCTATGATTCTATGATTCTATATATGTATATGTATGAAAACAGATAACTTATTCATTCTGATGCTCATCTTCAGGGCAAATAAAATCTGCAGGAAAGATGGATAACTAACTGATGAGATTGATAATTGATATGATTGTAACTAACTAACTTATAAGATTTCAGGGCTGTATCAATATCTGGATTAAATTTTTCCTTTAGAGTTGATTTTTCCCAAGGAAACAGTACAAAAGCTGAAGGTACAGTAGAGTCTCGATTATCCGTCCTGCGGTAATCCGACATTCCGGATTATCCGACGTCATGGCTGCTTGGGGGAGCTGTTTTCCAGGAGCACTAGTCCCCCCATAGATATGCCTCCCAACCCTCCATTCTGCCACTCACTCGTTGCTTCTTGGGCTGCTAAGTCTGCCTCTTTCTGCTAACTCCGTCCATCACAAGGCTGTCCAGCAGCCGCTGCTGAGAAATGCCTGCCTTCTCCAAAAAAAAAAGCCTCTCCCTACCTCTTTGCCTCCCTCCCTCACTCCTTCTGACCCCCACCCCCGTCGATCCTTCAGAGGAAGTCCAGGAGGGGAGGCTAGGATGGCCTCGGGGAGGGGGGAACCCCAGCTCTGAGCTGCTGAGCCTTCCTCCTTGGCTTCTAGGTCCCTGATTCCGAAGCAGGGGCTTTCAGAAAGGGAAAGTTGCTGGGTGCCGGCTGAAGAGATCCAGACTCCGAGGATACCGTGTCAGGAAGCTGGTGCCTCGCTCTGTACCTTCTCCCAGGCTTTCTCGCTCGCTCGCTCACCCTTCCCCCCCTCTTTTGCTCTGCCTCTTTTTTTTTCCTTCCTCCCTCCCTGTTTTTCCACAGTCCAGAGAGGAAAATCGGCAACTCTCTGGATTATCCGACATTTTCGGCTATCCGACTATCAGCCCGCTCGTTTATGTCGGATAATCGAGACTCTACTGTATCTATTGTTAATTGTTGTCAATTCAACTTTGATATATGGGGACTCTGTGAATGAGAAATCTCCAAGTCACCCTTTTATCAATCTGTAGGTAGCAGTGAATAGCTGCTAGAACTTGAGTCTTGATTTTTTTTTTCCTATGATTATCTGAGGCTTCAGATAACTGGAACTCAACTAAATGGAACTTAACATCACGTGAGCATAATTAAGATTGCAGCCTTATGCTAAAGGAAGAGCCTGGAATCTTACCTTTAAGGCAAATGACTATGATGACATGCTGAAGCCATTCATAACTGAGCAGCAATGGAGTGAATTTCTAGGTCTCAGTATATCATCCTACCACTATTAAGTTATAGATGAATTCAGTGTCTCATTATATTCCTTCATCTTAAAGTAACATTTCAGGCTCTGGCTACACCATATTCCTGGACATCTAACACAATGTGGAGCACCACTTATTACAGTTGGCTAGTGATACAGCAACCATCACTTCTTTTGCTGAGAATGATGTGACACATTTGCCACATGCATCCCATTTATATGTATGAAACATTAAAAATGTTAAGACTTCAAAAACCACAGCCAGACACCTGTTTATGATGTACAAAACCTTTAATGGCTTGAGCCAGAATGTATAACGAAGCAGCAGTCTCTTATGTTCCATGTCTACTCTAATTTGCCCTCTGTGTATCAAATCAAAGTGAAAAACTGAGAATTTTGTAAATTAGCAAGACAACATTTTTCTTGTTGATATTGCTGGAGATATTGAAATGTTGCACATAAAAAAAAATCATGAGAAGTTCTCTTTGCTGGAGGTCTCATGGGGAACATTTGAGTTTTATGTTTTTTAATTTAAAAATTACCCTTTTCACATGCTGCTAACTGCATCTTCACTGCTTCCTATTCCTCTAAGATGAAAAAGGTCATACCATTTTTAAATTATTTTAAATTTTAGCAGTTGCTTCATGTGTTTATCCCAGCTAATCTAAATGCATGTTGATGTCAAGTTATCACACAACCAACATGGTAAGAAACATCGCCCTCATAGGATTCAAAGTAGCTGTGTTAGGCTATTTCCACACTCCACTGTTTAGTGCTATTATTCCACTTTCAACATTCCATGGAATCTAGGGGTTTGCAGTTTAGGGAGGGACATTTAGAATTATCAGCCAGAGAGCTCTTTGGCCTCAGGAAACTACAAACCCCAGAATTCCATAGGATGTTGAAAATGGAATAATATTACTATAACAGTGTAGGGCAGAAATGACTTTAGTCTCTTGAAGAATAAAAAGGAGAAAGGAAAGGGGAGGGTGGGGGAAGGAATGTGGCAGCAACTTTTTTCTTTAATTTCAGCATGAACTTTCATGGATATAAATTCATTTCTTCAGATGCAATACAGAGTGTCAGTGCCGGGCGGTGGACAGGCAGAGGCAGGGGAGCTGGGTGGAGGAGCAAAACTTTAATGCAGCCAGCAACCAGAAGTACAGCAAACTGTCCTTAACGCAGGCAGAGCTTACACAGTCTTTAACAGAAATAAAGGGTTGCGCCACCTAGGAAACAAACAGTTGGAAAGAAACAAAAGGCTGGTTACTTCACCAAGGCAGAAAGGCTGGACTCAGGCGCGGGCAGGAACAAGGCACGGGCAGCAGGACCACAGTAGACCGACGGTTGTTGCTCCGTGCCTCCCCCTGCCCGGCGCCTGTCTCAAATAGCCCTCCGGGCCAGGCGCCGGCCAATCCAGCGCGGCTGCGCCGCTGAGGACTCGCAGCTGTGCTGCACCTCACAGCTGGGAGCTCCCCACCCGTCGCCTCCTCTCCAGCAGCCACCGGGACTGGCGGATGGCCTCCTTGGCCTGCCGTCGCTGCTGGAAAGGAGGAGGCGAGGCGGAGACGTCAGCCTCCTCCGGATCGGGGCCGCGGGCGGGAGAGGTGGAGGCCTCAGCCTCCTGCGGATTGGGGCCGTGGGTGGGCGGAGCCCCGGGAGCAGGCCCGGGACCCGCCCTCCCCGGCGAGCCAGCCTCCGCCTCCACCCCCGTGCCCGTTGGCGAGGGATCCAATTCTGTGGCCTCCCAGTGAGTTGCTCCAGGCCCAGCGGCCTCCCCCGCGGCCTCCGGGCCAGAACCGTCGGCCGCGGCAGCCTCTGTGGCGCCCGAACAAGCCCTGTTGGCCGTGGCGGCCTCCCCCGCGGCCTCCAGGCCAGAACCGTCGGCCGCGGCAGCCTCTGTGGCGCCCGAACAAGCCCCGTCGGCCGTGGCAGCCTCTGCGGCACCCTCTGGAGCCTCCACCGCCTCCGCTGCCGCCTCCGAGGCGGCTTCAGGGGCGGCTTCAGGGCACCCGCGGGCCCAGCCTGGCCCGTTCCCCTGACACAGAGTAATAAAACATATTTATACCAATGTGGGAGTGGGACAGAATGTAATAGAATCCATAATGATGCAAATCATGTCCCATGCTCTAAATTTTCAAAGGACTGGATGAGGTGATACAGTGTTCTTTACAGTGTTCAGGTACAGTGTATGAAAGCAGTAAATCTGCTTAGCAAAGGTCAGTTTCCATGGATTTAAAACTCTCTGAGAAGATTCCTTTTGTTATATGTGCAGTACAGAGGACTCTTGTTTTAATATATGTAGTGTGCTATGAAGCCACTGTCTTTGTTCATGGATTGGAATATGTGACTACAACTCATTTCAGCTGTTTCTCTTTCTAGTCTTCCTTTGGAATTTCCTTGTTCAAGGACTATAACCTGTAAATCCCTTCCTGTATGTCCAGGAAGGTTGACATGTTCTGCAACAGGTTTTTACATCTTGCCAATTCTAATGTCTGATTAGTGTCCGTTTATCTCTTGCACAGGGACTGTCCTGTTTGCCCAATGAAGAGGGCGTTGCTGGCATAGGATGGTACGTATCACCTAGGATGAAGGTGTAAGTAAATATGCCTCTGATGTTGTGGGTAATTTTATTGGCCCCTGTAATATTGTTCCCTGAGTAGTTGGCATCTGGGTTTGTGACAAGGTCTTTTCCTTGGATTACTGTTTATGTTATGCATCCTTTGTGAGTAGCTGCTTAAGAGTTGGAGGCTATCTATAGGACAATAAAGGCTGTTCTTCCAGAGCTAGTGAGAAGGCTGTATTGTTACTGTAGTTTCTAGTCCGGGCCTGTGCTCTACTAAATATAATTTGATATCAAGAAATTGGCCATCACAAACCATTCCTCTCCACGTGCTTGCGAGGCCCCCGGACAAGCACGTACACGAGCACGGCCAAAATAGCTGAACAATACAAGATAAATCCAAGCAGGCCGGTAATTTGCCGGAATGCAGCTTTAGGAGACCTCCAAGCAAGTACACTTTGAAACACACATTATGTATGCACGCAGCATACAAAAGATTCCCTGCCCTGAGCAGGCAGCTTGACGAGCCGAATATCCAACTGTCAAGCACTCCTCGTTTGCATACTGTCTGCACTATTGACAACTTTGTCATAATTCAATCATGCTAAATACTGACCTTTCGGAGGCTTTGTCTCCAGCCCGAAACCCACTGTTTTCCCTGGGAACGGACTAGCGTACAGGCACATTTTCCCCTATAAGACCCCCTGATTTTGATCACTTCTTCAGATTGCTCCTGGCTTCCATCCCGCCTTGCTGCCGCTCCATTCACCGAGCCTTCCCCTCAGATTCCACATGCTGAGAATCTCCACTCCAACTGATTTTTCTTCTGAATACCCGGGCTACAGAATCAGGTGTAGTATTTCCCCTGAAAAATCCCTCTTAAAATCCTCTATCAAATCTCCTACCTTCCTCTTCTTAGGTCTGTGTGAGTGATTGCATACATACGTATTGACTGTATTTCAAAATAGATAAAAACAATTATTATTTACTTCTGCTTGATTACTGACTTGGCCTGACCCCGTAAACATTGGATCCAAGATCTCACTAGGTTGCCCTGCCTCTTGCATTGCTATAGCTTGTGCTCTTGCTAATTCCCATTCCCCATTAATTGGAGCACATTGAGGTGTCCCTCATGGGACCCCAGAAATCAGGGTAACAGTATTATTCTCCAGAATTGGTTGTAGCTTGTTAATGATGCATTTGAGTGGTTTCAGCTGAGGACTACAGGTGACATCTAGGGGTGTTTTTGTCATTTTGTGTTTTTGGTCTGTTTCATAGTAGTTGGTATTAATTTTGCCTTGTTGATTTGTTTCTTCACTTCCTTAGGTGGGATTTGTAGTTTGGAGAATGCCCCTTGTAAGTCTAAGAGCTTTAAGTCTCTGTCCTGTTGGTCTGAGCAGATGAGGATGTATCGAAAGGCTTGCATGTAAAACAATAGATTTGGAGACCCAAAACTCTTGGATTTTACAACAGGCTTGTTCAAGCTAATGTGCAGGCACACAGATTTGCTTATGTGATTACCTCTAAAAACCAAATCCAGGTGTCTCCTTCCCTTACTCTGAAAGAGTGAACATTTATATTTCATTTTTAAGCCCTCCATGCTCTTTTGCATTTGCAGTAGACAAAAGTTTTCCACAAAATATGCCTTCCACATTTCAGTTCATAGGGTTATTCTGAACATAGAATTTAATCTGTTGGTACAAAATTTATTTTGTTTTTATATGGAATATTGTTGCCCAGACTATCAGGAAGAAAAGCATTTCATTGTTTTTGTTGTTATACACAGTGGTACCTGTCTTGTTACCCAAGACACATTGATTGCACAATGGTTTACATCATTGCCTTTTCTTTCATGTCTTTTCTAACATCAGCTGAGGAGATCCTGGTAAGTATTCAGTTCAAACACCAAGAGCACACAGAGGAGTGTTTTCAGGAAGATATTCTGACTTCCTATCTTATTTTTTCCTTATTTTTTTTCCTGTTAGGCTCTTCCCTTTGGACAAATAGTTAATGCTCATGACACATGATGAGCTTAAAATAACTTTATGGTTCTAGAAATCATTGACTATGCTGACCAAAGCTGCTGGGAGTTGCAGTTTAACAACATCTGAAGGACTGCATGATTTATAATGAAAAGACACAATCCAGAAAAAAATAATAATGCTGAAATACATTGATTAAGTGTGTGATTAACTCTACTGTTGAAATAAGAAGTACTTAACCTAGGACTCTGAGGAAATGTGGCTTAAAAGTACTTACCTTTTGTTGGATTATGTCCAATATTTTTATATTGTAATATTTCTTTGTTTATAAAGACTGCTTACTGCTCTGGACCTTTATGAATAGGGCAGCTTATAAAGCTAAACAAAATATTGATATCATTATAGGATCTACAATTTTATGATGCATGAAGATAACAGCTGGGTTGTATCAGCAATTCCGTTACAATCCCATCAATTGTATCCTAGTAGAAGCAGCATGATGTACAGCTTTTGTTAATATTTTTTTCCATAAATATCTTGAACCTACATGTTTTAAGTATTGCAAGCAATGAATGAACAGAAATATACACATGGAAGGTGTTCAGATTAGAAAAGTTCCAACTTCTTTATAGTGTCTTCCCTTATTTATATCCTTTGATCTATGAGCAGACATGTTTTGTAGTCAGACTCGCTCATTTGGGGTTTAACATGTGTCTGTCATAAGTGAAGTGATCCCTAACCATCAAGAAACTGTCAGGGTTCTGGAGTAATCTTGTAAATCCCCTGGAGCAGTCCTTTGTCAAGATTTTGACATTAAAAATGTTTTATTATAATTAAACCAGTCATGGGAATGAATTTACTGAATATGCTATGGAATAAACAGTGCTAATAAAACAGAGAGAGAGAGAGGGGGGGACTATTTCATATTTTCTTGATAACAAAAAACAGTTGTAGTTTACGAAAGAGCATAGGAACATCTCACTGTTAGTTTATTCTAGCTTAATGAAACCCAGGAAGTCAATACAAACATGAAGTAGAACATAGAATTTAATCTGTCATGATGCAAAATTTATTTTGTTTTTAATGTGTAATATAATTGTCTGGGCTGGCAGAAAAAAATGCATTTCATTGTTGAAGTTGTTAACCATAGTGTACCTCTCTTGTTTCCCAACACACATTGACAAAATAATGGTTTACAACCTTTAGAGGTCTGTCGACCAAATCTAGCACAATTCCATAGCTAGAGTATGTGTTGACATGATACAGGAAATGAATATCTTTAGAGACATACAGGAATTAAAACACTGGATTGACAAGATGATTCTGTGTATGTTGATTTCCGCTGAGTTCAATATGCTTACATGGGAATAAGTTCTGTTGAGATCATTGAGACAAATGTTTTGAATTAATGATGACTCCTGGAAAAAAATGGAAGATACTTTCCTGCAGATTTCCCATCTGCTGTAAGTAGGAAATATGGCAGAGAACCAGCCTCAATAACAATTCAGAAAAAGCAACATTCACAAATTGTGTTCCATCTTTCCCTAGCCTTTTTCTTTTAAGCCCTCTTCTCTTGGGAAGTGCTTAGATGAAAAGTAAAACATGAGTCAACAATATGAGTTTGCAGCCAAGAAAAGACAATGCAGTTCTAGGCTACAGCAACAAGAATATAAAATCCAGATTGAGGGAAGTCAAGACATCACTCTGTTTAATTTTAGTCAGATCTCACCAGGAATACTGTGTCCATTTCTGGGCATTACAGTTTACGGAAGGATAAAGATAGGTTGGAATGTTCCAAAGAAGGTCAACCAAGATAGCAAGGGGTCTGGAAATTAAGTCTTATGAATAATGGCTTTGGGAGCTCAATATGTGTAGCTTGGAGAAAAGAAGACTGAGATGTGATAAGATAGCCATCTTTAAATTTTTGAAGAACTGTCACAATGAAAATGGAGCATGTTTGTTTTCTGCTGCTCCAGACATGAGGAAGAAAACCAATGAATTCAAATTATAGGAAATGAGATTCCATGTAAATATTAGGAAGAACTTCCTGATAGTAAAAAAATGTTCAACAGTGAAATAAACTGTTCTGGAGAATGGTGGATTCTCCTTTCTTGGAGATCTTTAAACAGAAATTGGATGAAAATCTCTCAGAAGTGCTGAGTGTAAATTCATATAGTAGTAAATAGAAAGTGGAACTATTTCCTCCTTTTTCTCTTTGTAGACCAAAGGCTGCACAGTTGCCTAAATATTTTCATATAAATAAGCCAGTCATGGTAATGAATTCGCTGAATATGCTATGGTGTAAAGAGGGCTAACCAAAAAAAGGATACTATGTTCAATTTACATCCCCAGTTACAGTTTACAGAAGGATGTAGTAGCATCTCACTATATATATTAGTTTAACAAATAACAGGAAGTCAACATAATGAGCAAGTGGAACTCTGTAGATCAAAGTTATGCAGTGGTACAGAATATGGTGATATTGTTATCAGACCATACACCCCCACACTTTGATATTGTTTAATTGGCAAATATTAACTGGCATAAATATAAATCATACACTGTTATGGCTGTATGGCCATGCTGGCTAGAGGAAGACTGACTGAAGATGTGTGAGAACGAGGTCAGGCAGGACCTCAAGGCATGGCCAGGTCATAGTTAGGGAATCATCAAGGAAATTCCGCTGATAATGGACTTGCAATTGTCCATCTACGACTCAACTTCCAGAGACAATAGAACCTGAAACTAAATTATCTTCAAACCTCTTCCTACACCCTGGCATTTATTTATTCCTTTTCCTGCCCAGCAATTAAGGAACTATCACAATTCCTGTCCTTTGTTACCTAATGCTAAGACCACTAGCCTGTTCTAGACCCCATTGTTTGATCTGCTAGAGAGCCATTAATACCTTTTCCTTTCAAGCAGAAACCAGGTGGTTAAACTCCTGCTTTGGACTAGCTAACTCGTAGTACTTTTGGCATACTCGCCATCACTCTGCCACTTCAGTTCCTGATTTGTACCATCTTGGACTTCTAGTCTAAGCCACAATTGCTTCTTTGCGTCTTCTTTGCTAGACTGGTAAATATCACCCACTTCACCTTAAACTCTTGCTACCCAAACTTTCCTCCCTTTTCCTTCAGTTAGCCGTGTGATTAAGACTGCTTGGATTTTGGCACAGTGGTTAAATGCTGGTACTGCAGCCACAATGTTGTGAGTTCAGTCTTGCAGGGCTCCAGGTTGACTCAGCCTTCCATCCTTCCCTATAGATCGGTGAAATGAGTACCCAGGTTGTTGGAGGCAATTAGCTAAACACATTGTAAACCTCTTAGGGAGTGCTTAGTACTAATAAGCAGTATAGAAATGTAACTGCTAACTGCTAACTAACAATGCCCCAAATAAAACAAACAGGCTTACTTCTGAATCTCTTGCTGGTTCTTCCACGCACTAGTACTGGTATACCTAGGTGTATAACATCTTGTAAGGTTAGCCCCCTCTTGCAGACCTCCTCTTTGAGTCAATATTTCCCACCACTGGTGAAGGCACTGGCATTGTGGGTGGACCCCTGAGTCACCCACATTTTGGGGGTAACAAGATGATACAGGAAATGAATGGATATAATTGGGGATATTGATTTATTGGACTGATAGCATGATTCTGAGATTTATTGAGAAAGAAGTCCCACTGAGTTGGATAGGCTTACATGGGAATAAGTTCTGTAGAACTCATTGAGACAAATAGGTACTGTTTACTTACTCTTACTCTTGGGGCACATTTCATTTCCGTCTTCTGTGATGATTCATTTCCCAGTTCTGGAGGTACTAATATAACTTTGTTGAAGAAAGAAAGAAAGAAAGAAAGAAAGAAAGAAAGAAAGAAAGAAAGAAAGAAAGTGTTTAACCCTAGAGAATCTACACATCAAGAGGGCTACAGAATATTTGATTGTTTACATACTCCAGTGTGTGTTTGCAGGCAGCAACATCTGGTTTTGACCATGGGAGGCTAGATGATTGCTTTCAAACTTCATTTTTCCTAGCTGAAAATGATAGCAAAATTCTTTATTTTTTAATCAGAGGCATTCAAGCTTAGCTCTAAGTTAAGTTTCTTTTTGTGATCTTCTTAAATCATTCTTAATGTGAAAGAAGAAATGAGCCACGCCTGAGACTTGGGCAGATTTAACAATAGGTTCTGCCAAGACTATTTCAAAAGATATTTATGTTAACTATACTTTGAAATAGCAAGCTGTTGGATACCATAAGATATATTCATCCTGTATCTCTTCCATGCATATCCTCACTAAACATTTACTATTGTAAAACAATGTAAAACAGCAGTCTTAGTGTTCCTGGTTATCCTGGATATTAAGAATTAAAAACAAGATTTTACTTTCATTTTTGTATTTCACTTTTCATATAGATAAGAAAATCACTGTGGCAAAGGTGAGAGGGAAAAAGCAGGCTATAAACACTCCATCTGTGACCAAAAATTGCATCTGTTGATTGGCCACTGGGAAAGAGGGAAGCTTTGTTTTACTAGCCAGAAAGCTTTTGCAATTTTGTTGTCAGGAAATATCTTTACATACTGTAATACAGATACGACAGCTTGGATAACAGCTTTTAGCTTCTACTCCAGCAGGTTTTAGATTTTACATGCTACATGCTCATGCCTGTCAAGGAGAGCTGTGCCAGACACAACACTTCTAAAAATGTTTCTCTATTGTGCCTGCTAAATGTGATGTCATCCAGACACTGCCACATGGGGTTGTGATTCTGCTTTATACCTTCATGGCAGCTGGAAATTTCCTGGCTATATATGATCATGCCAAGACATTGGGATTTAATAGTAGGTGCCAATATAATTCTCCAGTAGAGCCCACAACACCTCTCACATTTATTGTATTATAGCACAAGGCTCTGGCCAAACCAGAAGCTTTATACAATGAATCTGTGATTTAAGGGCTTCCACGTAATTTGGAATGCATTTCTCCTGCTCCCTTTGCTGATCTTTGGCATTATTGGCAAAAATTGGCTGGTGGACTCCTCAAGGGAAGGACATGTACAGATGCAGCTATTTGGTTTGAAGGATGGATTGACCAGAGGAACTGCTGAATACTCCCATTGAAGAATGTGCACTGGACAGACTGCAATCAATGCAACAAATATAGAAACACATTCTGTCTGAATGAATGTTGGGATAATCTTGCTCTAAATGAGCAAGGAACAAAACCCAGGGTGACATATGTGTACAGGGCTGCTTCAGTTCTCCATTACTCTTGTAACCTCAAGATTCTCTGAAAGGAGAGAGGAGCAAAACCAGCGATAAGAAGGCACAGATTTCACGTTGCCTGACTAAACAGCATCCTATTATGGAATGAAAGTGTATATTTATTTCTGTGGGGTAATGGCTATCTTCCCCAGTGAAGAGAACAAGTGAAAATGGAGATGCTGCCGTAGTGGGAATAAAAGTTGCTTCTTCATGTTATGGAGAAATTCAGGTATGATGGCTTTTGTGCACATGTATTTTGTTGCCATTAGTTTTGCTCTCCCAGGCTGGCAATGGGCCCACTCATGAGTGAAAGACAAATGGTAACAATTGTATGTCCATACTTCTTTGGTTCTTGCCTTCCTATGGTTTATTCTTCTTCCATTGTCTTTATTTATCTGACTATCTTCACCAAACCAAGTTCCAAGATCTCCAAGTTTCTGGTATCTATTTTGTGCAAGATAGAAATTTCTTAGACCTTAGGTGGATCTATCAAAAGTTAAATGAAAGAAAAGGCAACAACATTTCAAATAATGAGGTTTAAAGTTCGCTGACAGAAAATGTAAATAAAAAGAAAATCTATGTGGATATTCATAGAAAGAAGGAGAAAAGCCATATGAGCAATAGGATAATAAAGCAGTAAGTTATAAATGCATCCAGTTTATCTAACTGGATTGTTTCTTTGTTTTATTCAGGTTCCCTTTCCAAGAAATATCTCACAGTCCTCTCAACCAGTTCTCCAAATCGAACTGATTTGATTGCTTTCCCTCCTCTTCCCCTCACCTTATAAATCTGTCCAGACTCTGCAAATGGTTTTTATAGCCTTTCTTCTATCCAAATCTAACCTACTAAGATTTTGCAAACGAAGTTTCTGCTTCCCGAGACAAGGCATGTTGTCTTCTTTAAGACGATAAAAACTTGCCTCCTTAATTGACTTTGTGACCCTTTTTGAACTTATTACCGTCCTCATTCCCAGACTAAACATCCTCTAACTGCAAACTTTGCTATTTTGAACTCTAAATATCAATATGGCAGCATAAATTTATTGATGCATTGAAAAATAATTCCTTTTCCACCAATGGCTCATCACCCAAGTGAGGTGGGGTGGGTCTTAGACCCTTTTCCCACCTTACCCTGGGGTGTGGGGGCTCGCATGAGCAGCCTCTGGAGGAAGGCTCTTGCTTCCCTGCCTGTACAGCTCCGCATGAGCTTCCTGCTCGCGCGAGAGCCCCGCCTCTTCCTTTCGCAGTGCAGCCTGGGACCTTTCAGGAAGTGCAACTGGCCTGGCTCCCGAGGCTTCACACGCCAGGTAAATGCGCGCAGGGCCCTGGAGCGATGTGCGGCTGCACAGCATTTTCAGCTTCAAGCTGAAAATGAAAAAATGTGTGCACGGTCCACGTCAGGCCCTTGAGCGTTGCAGAAATGTGAGTGCATTGTGTGGATGCTCCTCACATGTGCATGATGCTCAAGTGGCCCTTTTGCATCAGAAATGCCTTGTGAAAAGGGCCTTACTAAACCATTTGGGGATGTGGTGCTACCTCTACTTGGAACCCTGATTTTTATTAAAACCAGTTAAAATGCAAATGTAAGGGACAGTTCTGCTTCTCAGAGCTGGAAAAGCTGCTTTCAAAGAGTAATCATTTATAGTTCAAGTCCCAAGGTCCCCCAAAGTAATAAGTTGCTGGTATAGTTGCATTTTGAAAGTAACTCCTTACTTTCCCACCTCTGAAAAGTGTTTAACAGTTACTTTTTAGTTCCGTAAAATTTTGAATACTACATATCACTATCCTGTGGTAGAAAGGATGTCCTTTTTCCGTCTACTTCAACATTCACAACAGTGCTCAAGGCTGCAACTGTTTCAGTGGCCACGAACCCTTGAACTACATGATATTCCTTCTCTACCATTTCATAAGACCATATGCCTGTAACTAAAGTTATAATTACTCCACAAAATGAGTGATATTTTAAATTACAATTACAATGCAGCACACTGAAACGTAAGGGCCTTTCTGCACTACACTGTTACAGTGTTATTTTTCTGCTTCCAACGTCCTGTGAAATTCTGGGGTTTGTAGTTTACTGAGGCAAAAGAACTCTCTGGCTGATAATTCTAAAGGCCCCTCCCTAAACTGCAAACCCCAGGATTCCATAGGATGTTGAAAGTGGAATAATAGCGCTATAACAGTGTAGTGCAGACAGGTCTACAGTTTTTCAGGGAGTCAATTAATTAAAAATAATTGGTTACTTTCAAGCTCTGGGAAGCCTGTAAAGGGCAAGTGGGAGCAAAACGGAGCTCTGGTAGATATAGGCAGAAGGCAGCTGCCTTATCTAAAGTCACACAGAACTATGTTAGCTCTCTGTATGTATCACAGTTAACTCCAGCCACCAGTTAAACAAACACACACACGACGCACACACACTGGGCTTTAGCTCTTGTGAATTAGAATTTTAAAAGTGTCCTGACTGTTCTCAGTCTGCCTTGGGGAACAGTGCATGCTTGCTCAGAACCCCATGCTCATTAAAAGCGAGATTTTGAAAATCTTTTACACTGAGGGAATATCTAGGGTTCTCTGCAAAGGGCTGTCAATTCTCTACAGATGGATGTGTGTCTCCTCCAGATTCCCAACATCAATGGCAGTGTTAAAACCCTTAGAGAGTCTACATAGGCCAAAAACCAATTGTAAGTTAATCTCTTTTGAAATTTATGCTATTTGCTTTGGGCAGCCCAAAGCACTCTGTCCTATTCTGTGTTCCTGGGGGTGATGAATCAGCTTTGAAAAAGCATCAGGGCTTTTGCTGCCTTCTGCCATGTGCTTTTTTTTGGCTGGCATCTGATCTGAGCTTTGCACTGAGGCTAAACTGGCAATGGGTAAGAGTAGAAAGTCTGAAAAGATCACAAATGTGTTTCCATTTGCTAGCATGGCTTCATCCTCACCTACAGTAGAAATGCACATTTTGGGGTCTTTAATTGTAAGCCACAGATTGCCATAAGGTCTTGACATTTACATCAGAAGGAAGGAGCAATTGGATATGTTGAAGTCACAATTTTATTTTCTCAACACAGGTGACATTTAGTATCACTGCAGAGCATCTGGTATATGTATATATATATGGTAGCCCCAGTGGTAACAGGGGAAAAAATAAATAAATAAAATTGAGGCCCAGATCCTGCATCATTAGATATGACAATAATGGAGCTCCATTGTTGCAGCTACATCTGATGGTGTTCCCCCCAAAAACCCTACATTTTCATTCTGGCTGTACCTCAATTAAAGGGTCTCCAAGGTGCTGCAGGCTGGGGCACTGTGTGAGAACATCCTCAGTGCTCTTCTAATCCAGGGCTGGGTTGAGAACAAGCAGCTGGAGAGACCTCTTGAGATTCTGCTGCCATAGGACTAGGAGAGTGCTGCAGGTATCGTTTCCCAGCACTACAATATGCAGTGCCTTGGAAGCTCTTTAGCTGAAGTGCTACCAGACTGGAAAAGTAGCTTTTGAGGATCCCATTTAGTTGCTTCTAAAGATGATTCCCTAAAGTTACACAATTGGTTTGAGTGTTCGATTGTGACTCTGGAGACCAAGGTTCAGTTCCCTGCTCATCCATGAAACCCACTGGGTGACCTTGGGCAAATCATATTCCATCAGCTTCACATGAAGGCAATGGCAAATCCCCCTGAACAAATCTTGCCAAGAAAACCTACGATAGGTTCACCTTAGGGTTACCATTGGTCGGAAACAGCTTGAAGGCACATAGGTCCTTCAAGTAGCCTGCTCATATTTTAAACAGTCACTCAGAACTGCTGTATTTTAATTGATGTTAACCTTCTAGTGTTCAAATTTTTATTTTATTATGTATGTGTGTTCATTTTAAATTTTTCTCTTATTCTTTGTATCCCAGTTTTGTATGGAAATTTGATTGTTTTCTGTTGGTATTTATTGCCTGTTCCATTTTTTGTTCACACGTAGGAAGGTTTGTTTGCATTTTTTATACAATAAACATGTTTTCTTTCTGTACTCCTGGTGAACTCAGAAGGTGTGAGGGGAAGCTTCGATTATTGCTCAGTTGAGAGCCCCCACACGAATACTTTCGTCTTGAAACTAAGTTGGAGGACTGAGGCAAATCAAGTGGACGTTGCAGTAAATGAAATTTCAGACAAGGTTCAAGGTTAGATTTAGGTGATTAAGACCAAGATTAAGACTCTAGAGCAATCCTTTTCCAGGTCCAAGGGAGAGGATGACCTTTCTAAATGTTCCCTAGGCTGTGCTTCAGCTGGCATGATAAAGGCTGGAGTCTCCGCAGCAGTGACATGCCCCGCTTCACTCACTCCCGGCCCTTTTCGCATGCTTTTTTTTTGTGCGAGCGCCCCTTGAGTGTTGCGCGGATGGGAGCGTCACTCCGTATGATGCACTCCCACTCGTGCAACGCTCACGAGGCTAAAGCAGGGCGTGCGCGCATATTTTGATTTTCAGCTTTAAGCCAAAAATACTGCGTGCTTGCGCAATGCTCGCGGCACCCTCACGCGCTTACCTGTGTGCGGTGCTTTGGCGAGCAGGGGCGGTCGCACTTCCTTCCCCCGCGCAGCCTACAGCTCCCAGACTGCGCTGCGGAAGGAAGGGGCGGGGTGCGAGTGCCACGGTCGTGCTACAAGGAAGGTGATGCGGGAGGCAAAAAGGGCTGTCGTGAGCAGCTTGCGTGAGTGGCTGCTCGCACAAGCGCTGCTCCCCACTGCCGCGATGAGGTAAAGTGCGAAAAGGGCCCCCACATTGCAAATAGGGCTTGGATGGGCAGTAAATGCTACCAAACATTGGCATGGGTGAAGAAAGAGACATGAACAGCTTCATCTTCCTAGGATGACTTTTTCTCTTGACAGCATTACAATATGAGAAGCTAGTTTACATGTCTGCCTATAAAATGCCAGCAGCAACATAGAGTCCCTATCCACAAAATTCCTTGGAGTATTTACTCCAGTTGCACTACTGATAATCTGGCCTTGCCTTTAATCGTGAGAGCAATCCTCCCACCCCACCTCCTCACCATTGGAGCTGCCATTTTCCCACAGAATGCTTTTTAAGGTATGGTGTGGGAGGGAGGGAGGAATCAATGATGGCTGTAAACTGGTAATGACCAAGAAAAGCTTGTTACCACCAAAAGCAATGGCAAGAAACCAGGAAAAGGAAAGATGTATACTGTTGCCTCCTGGATGTGTAGGTTTACATCCCAAAGAGACTGCTTAGGAAATTCAAGTTTCCTTCCCTGAAGAAATCACAACCTGTACATGGGTCAGTGAACTGGATATTGAGTAATAACAACTTTTGATTGATTATAAAAATGTCTGTGATATGCTTATGTGTATGTACCTATTAGCTACTTTGTGAAATTTGCTCCATGCTAAAATATATCATATATATGGATCTGTAAGAAACAGGAAAGTTGGGAAGGTCTCAGGATAATCCAGTCTAACATAACAGAAGTACAGGAAATCTCTATTAAAAGCAGCACAAAGTTACAAGTGTGACAACAGCTGCTGAAATGAAGGCCAGTATAACACTGGCAGACACGCTTGAGTCTAGAATCTTGGGTTGGAAGGCATATCATAAAGTTCCATATATAAAACATTTTTCTCTCTCACACTCAAAAAACAAAAAAACAAGCCCTCCCCCAGCTTTTAACAACTTCTTGCCACACCATCACAACCATTTAGTGGCCAGTGGAGATCAGAGAGTGTTGCAAAGAAGCATCCAGCTATTTTCCTATAGCTGTAGGCATAGCAACAAGGCATTCCTCACAAACTCCTAAGAATCCTACTGAGATCTCAGAGATTGACTCCAGTGCTGTGTGTCTACCTATATGGATATAAATGGACACTTGTCTGCTAATCTTTCATTCTCCAACAGCGTTGCCCATGGGGGAAAGAGTACAACAGCTGAAGGGGGGTGCTTTTGTGGGAGGTTGTCATTGGACAAGATAGTAGAGAGTTCTGATCTCTTCAATGACCAACAAGACGACTTAGGCCATTTCTGCACTACACTGTTATAGTGCTATTATTCTACTTTCAACATCCTGTGGATTCTGGGGTGTGAAGTTTACTGAGGCCAAAGAGGTCTCTGGCTGAAAATTATAAATGCCCCTCCCTAAACTGCAAACCACAAGATTTCTTGGATGTTGAAGGTGGAATAATAGTACCATAATAGTGTAGTCTTATATTACCTTACATGGATGTAAGTTGGACTTATGCCTGTGTAAGTTACTACCAAGATGTAAGAAAGATGTTTGGTGTAAGAAAACAGATGTGAACTTGGTGGAACCAGTGCTTGTCATTACCAGCCTGTGGATCTGTGGGAGACAAAATAGGTTGAATCATGCCATGCCTAATAGCCTCTTTTTTTCTTTCCTTGTATTTTTTAAATGCTGTTTTATTTTAAACTGTTTTACCCATGTATCATTTTAACAAAATTGTAATTTATTTTTTAAGCTTTTGTAATTTTTTTAAGCTAGGCTTTTATCTTAAGAAAATGTAAACTGTCCTGGTTCCCATCCCAGGAGAAAGGCAGAGTATAAATTGAATAAATAATTATTCTGCCCCAATAGAGCATTTCTGTTATGGTCTGTTGCCCTTAGTGTAATTATAAATGTATTCTATATAGAATTGTCATCAACTGATCCTTGTGTGCCTATTTGATTGGCTCTTCTTACAGTTCTGTTCACTCTGGCTTTGTTCCCCTCAGCTTAGTTTTCTGCTATCTGAGGGACCTTGTCCATGCATTTTACCTCCTCTCACCATTCATCACTCTACTCATTCTTCCATTCTGTATTTGCTATTTTAGCTGCTGTCATATAGTTCCACAATAAAGTTCAGTGTTGAAGGAGCTGGGCTTGTTCAGTTTGGTGAAAGGAAGACTGAGAGATGACATGATTGCACCCTTTAAATACCTCAAGGAGGAAGGGGAAGACCTGTTCTCTGCTATCCAAGAGGATAGGGCCAGGTCTAATGGTTTGAAGTGAGAAGAAGGTAGATTTCTATTGAACATTAGAAGGAACCAACAAGAGTGGTTCAGCAATTGAACCAATTTGCTAGAAAGGTGGTGGTGGGTCTCCTTCTCTAGACAGCTTTAAAAAGAGACTGAAAAACTACCTACTGGGGATGCTTTAGCTGGAGAGGACTCTTCTTCTGGTAGTCTGGAGATCCTGCATTGAGCAGGAGTTGGACGATGGTCCATGAGGCCCCTTCCAACTCTATGATTCTATCTATTTACCTCAGTAGATAGATGTGTGTTGACTATCTGAATAGACATAGAGCTAAACACAACATACATTGAGGCCAGAACAGTGGCTGATGTACAGGGGTGGAAATTCATGTAACCCTCCAAATATTGTTGGACTGTGAGTCCCATCAGTCCAAACTTGCTCAGCCAATGGTGAACAAGGCAGCAAACTGCAATTTTAGAAAATCTGGAGGGCTGCATGATCCCCTCCCCTGGTCTACTGAAAGCAGGAGCTTTACTCTCCCCTTTTTGTTATGAGCACTGTCTGTGTCTATGTGGAGGAAGCCTTAACTTTTGAAGCATTGGTGAGGCAGACCTTTGGAATGCAGAAAATGATTCACTGTTATTTCAAGCACAAGAAGAATTATATGACTAATCAATAAAAAGCTATTCACACTGTTCACTGGGCAGAAGAGAACAGCTCTTTCAATACACACAGATTTAAGCCTGTATTGTAACATGCCAAGGTCCTTTAATAAAATATGAAGATTTCAGAAATATTCATGGGCATCAGCAGACGCTTAAAAATAATCTCAGCAGTTGTACTGCACCCAAGGGCAAAAATTCAAACTCCTACTTAAAATTTCAATTTCTAATACAGATATATAATTCCAACTATAAATTTAAAAACAGCAGTTTCTTGTGCTGAAGTTTCAAGGTTAAAAGTAACATGGTGTATAGTGCAAATTCCCAAACAATCAGATTCAATGAATACCGTTGTCGACTACATTGTACACAGTAGACTAATAAAAACAAACTGATTGATCTGTCTCATTATGGGCTTGATGTCTTCTAAAGCACTAGCTATAAAATAAGCTAACTGGAAAATCAAAGCTTTAGTGACCTCAGAGGACTCTTCTTCTGGTAGTCTGGTCTAAATCGTGTTACTTTGAATTTAGATATCGTACTTCCAACTTATTTAAAATAAAAAAAAACACTAACATTTTCAAATAGCTGTTCCCACAAGCTTCGCTTTTGTTCTTTGAAAAGATTTGTTGAGTTACTATAAGAAAAGCATATTAGTATGAAGGTACTAGATAGCTCATTGCTTAGGCAAACTTAAGAGCTGTGGTCAACTTCAAAGCAATGTCCGACCAGGACACATTTTGAAAACCCTATACCATGTATTTGGCGAAATTTAACATTACTCTTCATCTACTTGATTTCACTGACTAAAATCATGTAATAAATCACACTATTTGTATAAAGTATTGTCAAAGGAAGCTGGCTTATGCTAGGCCAGACTGTTGGCTCGCTCAACCCAGTAGAGCTCCTCAGCTCTACCAATGATCCAGATCTTTTACATCTATTTCCTTTAA
This sequence comes from Ctenosaura bakeri, assembly GCA_948474755.1. Classification (NCBI taxonomy): domain Eukaryota; kingdom Metazoa; phylum Chordata; class Lepidosauria; order Squamata; family Iguanidae; genus Ctenosaura; species Ctenosaura bakeri. Next base: position 65,714 of record CAOLHI010000369.1, on the reverse strand, counting down.
TTAAGCCTTCTCCAGTCAAAGCAGGCTCAATCAAACAACTGTAATCTAAGGCTATTTCCGCACTACACTGTTATAATGCTATTATTCCACTTTCAACATCCTATGGAATCCTGGGGTTTACGGTTTAGGATGAGGCATTTAGAATTCTCAGCCAGAGAGCTCTTTGGCCTCAGTAAACTACAAACCCCAGAATTATGGTGAGGCAGATATGGCAGCCTCATCATCTACCTCCATCATGTTCAAGAAGCATAGATCTATAAATGGAGATCATAAGAAGTGGAGACTAATGGTAGGAAAAAAAGTGCTTGATTCATTTTGGAAGAAGCTTTCAAATGATCCTTTGAGAATTAAAAATATTTTTCTTTACTTCTGCAAGGCTTATCAGACTTGATTGTTTCATTTTGCATATGCATATTGTTATTTTGGGTACAAATTTTGCTGGAATATGTTGAACTGCTCTTCTTTTTGTGTTGTAGTGAACGTATCCCTTTTCAGTCTGTGTTATTTTTGCCTCTGGTACAAAAATTTCTGTTAAAGATGTAATGCCCAGGAACACGTCTACTTTATTAACTGAGGCATACCTGTATCTCTGTATGTAATTTGGTGTACCTGCCATTGTCAGGAAATGCACGAAAAACAGCTTCCATGGCAGCAAGGTATGGGAATGGAATGTATGTGTGCCTCTTGTCCTCAGAGTTCATACATATATAAGCATAAACCTGTAACTAAGGGGTGGAGGAAAACAAACTAATTCTTGGTTTTAATATAAACTCCACACCTCTTGCAATTATATGTAAATCAGATGCACATGTGTGCCGAAATCCATGCTTCTTAGAATCTGGTAAGGTAGTTCACAACTCAAGTTTACAGCAGTGGAAGCAAAGTTACACATACAGCAATGTGTGGCTGATTGCACATTGCAGTTTTGCATTTCACTGTGCAGTGGTGCAGTGCTTTTTGCTCACAGTGTATTTCACATTGCAGTTTGCACGGGCCATTTGCTCATTATGCATTGTGCATTTCATATTTCACAATGGCACCTAGTCATTGACGTGCGTTCTACAATGTTGTTATTGCACATGGGTGATGTGTGGTACTGGTGTAGCACCTTTCTCCATGCACATGTATATATAATATATAACAATTTTACACATTAGAACAACTATATGCAGAAATACATCTATTTTTCTTTTTTTCTTTTTACAAAATGATTTTCTGCATTTTTCTGTATTTTATATTACGGGTGAATTGTTGAGAAATGCTTGTGAAAATGCACGCCCATTGCCATGCAGGAATTTGTGGGGTAAGGAATGAATTTGCAAAATGGTACAGAACCAGATCAAAGAGAGCTTATAATCCAGAAAACAAGAAATGGAACAAAACTCAACTTGAAACCACCAACATGATACTTTGACTTTCCATGGACTCAGGGAGGAAGAGATAAATGCAAAAAGATAAGGAAGGCTGACGTGAAGATCTCAAAACCCACTAATCTTCTTAGGAGACCTCATTCTCTGTTGAGAAGCAACAATACGCTTGAGGGAATACGTGAGAGTGGAAGGGACAGCAGCTGAAAGGGGAGCAGAGGAACAATCCCATTGCCTGCACAGAATGTCAAGCACAGTTCTTTGGATCCAAGCCCTTCATCTCCCTGATGGGGTGATGGAAAGTCTTGTTGACTTTGCTAGAGGGAGATATGCAATACAGGCTGCATAGATAACCATACCTTGGTGTCTGAAAATGTCACTGCTCTTACAAAAATATAGCTTGTTTAGGTTTTTGTTTTACAGGAAGTCAATGGAATGCAATTAAATTCAGAGCATAGGATCATGTGTAATTAATGGTTCTGCATAAAAATCAGTTCACAACCAGCCAACCGCAGTGCTGTGGTGCTGCCGTCAAAATGGTTAGTTTGGAAAAGAAATATTTATGTTTAAATGCAAGGAAAGGCAAAGTACTTATCTTATCAAAGGCAGAAAAGGTGCAGACTTTTACATCTCTTTCAAAACTTAATAAATTATCCCAATTATATTTCATGTTTAAGCCTGACACCACAGGAATGATAAGGTCAAGTCAGATTGCAATCCAAAATCTAAATCTAATTGCTAGTCCCAACTGAAGTAGACCTTTGAATCAAGCAGTTTGCAAAAGTGTTGACTTACCATTCAGCCATTGATTCTATAGGTCTATCAGAGCTGGGGCTAGCAACTGAAATCAGACCTCCTGCTAATATCCAAGTTTCCAGACTTAGGCCATTTCTGCACTGTACCGTTATAGCACAATGATTCCACTTGCAACATCCTATGGAATTCTGGGGTTTGCAGTTTAGGGAGGGGCATTTAGAATTCTCAGCCAGAGAGCCCTTTGGCCTCAGTAAACTACAAACTCCAGAATTCTACAGAATGTTGAAAGTGCAATAATGGCACTATAACAGTGTAGGGCAGAAATGGCTCTACTTTCCCAACAGCACACAACAATGCAATACTATCTTACCTGTGCCTTCTGATAAGTGAATTCCATGGAAGGAGTTCAGTGAAGCTTATTCTCTTGTAATTGGGTATAGGATTGCAACCAAAATAGGCACATGTGCACACACATGCACATATGTAAACTATTCTTAGCTTGTGGGCCTGTATCACCATTATCATGCAGAAAACAGCAAAGAAATGTAGAGCATCACATCTTATTTTAGATTCAATTGATCTTCCTCAGATCAATCCTATTGAAAAAAGAAATCCTGGATCTAAGTATCATCAACACAGGAAAGCCAACATGTCTTCTTCATATATGTGAAATATCGCACAAATGTCAAGGCTGGCATAAACCCCATGATTAAGCTATATATATATGGACAAAACTGATGAGTGTTTTACTTATTGATTTAGAAACCCTTTCAAAGTGGGAATATGCTTTGCAAGAACCGTATATTTTATTTGTACTTGCCTATCCATAGTTTTGATTTTTTTCCCCTTTTAGTTCTTGTCCTTTTAGTTTAGTCCTTTTAGTCTTCTTCAGAAGACCCCAAAAGAATCTTTTCTGTCTTTTAAAGTGAGACAATTTCTCACCAGTTTTAATGTAATGAAACCAATCTCATTGATCTGCTAAAATTCAGCTGTATTGATCCATTTAGATAAGTCCTTTGGAGTTAGACTTTTACACTGGGTAATAACACTTTCCAGTTCTGCTAAGTTGTAAATGCTAGCCTCTGGTGAAATCAAGTCTATTAAGGATGTAGAGGAGGTAATTTCACATAAACATTTTAACTAGCTCAGGCACTAGCTGAATTATATTTTTTCCCCTCACTCTGAAATACAAAAACGTCAGCTTTTCACTGTGACTATTAACTAAGGCCAAGACCCTAATGTCATTTTTGTTTGAAAACTTCTCCTTTGAAAGAGTTGCTTTTCTGAATATTTTGGGGAAACTGCTTTCAGAGATGACTGGGAACTTTTCTTTGGCAAAAATGGCTGACCACAGCTGCAAAGGGAAAATTACTAAATTCAGAATGGTGAGTACTGACGTTGTATGTGTGGCCACTTGTATGCAAGAGAAAGTAGATTAATAAAAAGCTACATCAGCAGTGATACACCTTTCTCTAGGTAGCCTTCTAGGCAGCTTGTGCAGACTTGTTCCAAACTGGAACCAAATATGACTTATGCTAGCATAACTGGGAATTATTCCAGTCTACATATTTTTATGGACATTGTACAAGGAGACATTCAGTGCCTCCCTGTGCTCTGTACTCCCACAGTCAGCCGCTGACTTGATTGATGTGTATACTAAAACTCATTATGTTATTGCCTGACTGGTAGCCACCTGTCTGCCAGATCATCATGTAAGTAATGATCTATGTTGTGGGATCTATGATGTGCATGCATGTTGGGAAAACTTTCCATTCCACCAGCATTAAATAAGACTTTGGCTAGTGTTTCATCAAAATGACGTTTGGTATGTACAGGACAGAACAATCCTAAGCATGCTGAAAGTCCATATTCTCCCATATAAGATGAAGGCAGTTTTGTGATCACCAGAAAATGGCTCTCCTTCTGTCCCATCAACCACAGACGCACAAGTGAAGGTGAGCTACAAGGGGATTTCTTGATGTCTTCTCCCAGGCTCTGGAGCTCCCAGGTAAGGGAGGTTAGGCTGCCTCTACTCTGTCATCTTTCTGTCTATTAACAAAGAGTTTTCTTTTAAAAAAATCACAGGGTTTTTTGACAGTTAAACTGAAGTTTGGTGGAAGGGGCTTTCACCGTGGCAGAGCTTGGAATGTGTGTGGAGGTGGGTGGGGGGCTACGGCATGAGGAGTGTGGCCACTGTCCACGGAGGCGTGGCTGCAGTGTGTGGAGGTGTAGGCAGGGCACGGTGGGGCATGGCTATGGGCCAGGATGCCCCAAAAACATTGCCACCACACTTAAGATAGCATTTAGTTTGGCCCACAAGCAGATCTGAATTTGAGCTGTTTCATACTTGGTGAATGGCCTCGAGTGTAGTCGGTTCCCCTCTCCCCATATTTCTGAGGGGGAGCAATGTCTGTTGGTCTGCTGAGGCTGTGACCCTCCAACTCTGCTCTGTAGTAAATAAATGTAAATATTATTAGAATCTTCACTGGCAACATTCAAAGGGAAAAAGGTCACAGAGATAGTTTTAGAACACCTGGAAACTTATCACTCAGAGCAGAACATATATTCCATAAAACTCTATGGACTGACACAGGCCATTTCCACACTAGACTCTTACAGCTCTATTATTCCACTTTCAACATCCTATGGAATCCTGCTGTTTGAAGTTTAAGGAGGGGCTGCCTGCAAACCCCAGAATTCCATGGGATGTTGAAAGTGGAATAATAGCCTATAACAGTCTAGTGTGGAAATGGTCATAGGGACAGTAGAAATGGGTTGAGGAGAAAAAGGAGACATAACTGTGGAACTGGAAAACAAGGAACTATGTTTTGGGGGAAAGTAACACATTCTCTAAAATGGAAAATACCTTCAGATTTTGGTCCATGATTAATAAATGAAAAATGAGTTGTAACCTCTTTGTTAACCGTTTTATAATTGCATTTGGCATTATGATTTTTTCCCTCTCTTTTTTTCTTTTTGCAATTCACTTCTTCTTCTTCTTCTTTTTTTTGCTGCTGAAAAATAAGATTTCCATCAAAACACTGACAAACAGATAAGAAAAGGATGAGATGGATCTGAAACAATTATTTAAACAATAATACTATTTCATGTATTTTAAATTCAGAACTATCAAATGAGTGAGGTCATCACAATAGGAATGTTTCCATTCACACTTAGGGCCTCTCTGCACTACACTGTTATAGTGCTATCATTCCACTTTCAACATCCTATGGAATCCTGGGGTTTGCAGTTTGGGGGGCGGTATTTAGAATTCTCAGTCGGAGAGCCCTTTGGCCTCAGTAAACTACAAACCTTAGAATTCCACAGGATGTTGACAGTGGAATAATAGCACTATAACAGGGTAGTGCAGAAAGGCCCTTAAAATCAATAAAATTTATTCAGGCTGATGTGTACAGCTTTGTCAAGGCTGCAAGCCTTTCAAGATCCACCTCCGCATTTGTGGAACGGTCTTCCCTTTGGACCCCCAGCTGGAGAAGGATCTCACTCATTTTCACAAATGGTTGAAGACCTTCCTTTTTGAGTCACCATCTTAAGCCACTGAGTTGTGTTTCAGGTACTAAGATGGATTGCAACTGATGGGGTGTTGGGGATTTCATTCCATGTATTGTTGTGGTGTTCTGTTTTATTGTCTTTGTCCTTGATTGTGTATTGTGATGTTCTGCCCTTTGGTGTAAAGGGCATTTAATCATCATCATCATCATCATCATCATCATCATCATCATCATCTACCTATATTGTCAGGTAGCCCTCCATATTTTAGTTATGGGATATGTAGTAGGAGTTAAGTAGCAGCTTGCTTGTAACAAGGTATGAGAACCAGAGACCATTAGGTAAACAAAGCTACGAATGTAGTGATAAGAGCAGCCAGGCTACACCAGACATTTCAAGGTCTCTTGTGGGCACCGTGAGTTACTCTTTGCCTTTTATGTTTTGAATCTTGCTAATTGCCAACAGTTCACTCACTGAAGTCCTGTACAATGTATCATGCTCCTAATAAATAGTGTTTATGCACTGTTATATTTGTGTGTGTAAATTCAGTTCCTGACATATATACTTGGGATTAAGCCCTACTGGTTTCAACAGAGATTAATTCTGAGTAGACTTATACAGAATTGTGCTCTAAATTCAGTTAATGAATAAATGAATAGACAGTGGTGCTTTTATCAAGAAAGAAAGGAAATTTATCTGGCTGATCCATTGGGAAGTCAGTGTGATCTAAGTCTCTAAAGTAAATTTAACAAGATTATCAGTATGACATCTTCCTTCAAATGTGGGATATATTGTAATCCAGAATAAATAGGTAAATTTGCATAGTGGGAGGATGGAGTTGTGACAATCACTCTCTCATTTATGTGACTAAATTCACATATACATATTTACAACATCAATCATAATCCCATATATGTACATTCAAAAATAAGCCCAACCAAAGTTAATGAGATTTGTCTCCTGATAACAAGTAAAAGGTTGCCTCACAAAATATCAAGCATGTATATATTAAACAGATGTCACAACAGAGAGGGGAAACAGGGTGAGAACTGTTGGAGTTACATTGCTGTTAACTGCCATCAAGTCAAATTGACTTATGGTACTCCTATGAATGAAAGATCTCCAAGTCACCTTGTTATCAGCCTGAAAGCTATCTCAATTTGCCTGAGCATTTGGCTCTAACAAGATGTCCATACTGGAATTTTTATTGTAAAGTATTATAGAAATCCTGGGGGAAAAAAGATATACAGTCAGCCCTCCACATTTACAGGCTTGACTTTCAGGGATTTGATTATTTGTGAGTTTCTCTAACCCCTGTCCCCCGACCTCAAGCCCAACTTTTCTGGAGGAACCTTTGCTCTCTGCAGCTCTGATCAGACTGCACAGCCCTTTAAAAACCCTCCTCTGGTCGTCCTCTTCCTCCTCCACCAGCAGCTGCCGGGCCAGCTAAGGATGGTTCACAGCCTGATTTCTCAGCACCACAAACTTTTTCCTGATGATCCCCACACACATTCAAGGAAGGAAAGGGATGAAAGGGAGGAAGTATAGGGCTACCATGCCAGCCCACCTCCTTCCTTTCCCCCTTCCCTGATCTGGTTTGGATCTTGGGTGCCCATCCTACCCACCATGCCTCACCCCTCCTTCCCACAGACACACACACAAACATTTAGATATTTTCAATTTTTCCACTTCTGCAAAGGCCCTGAACCACTAACCCTAGTGAATCTGGAGTGCTGACTGTACACTGATACCAGTAAAATCAACCCTCCTGTTTGGTCTAGGATAAGTAATAAATGAAAGACCAAGACTTCTTACAATGATGATGAAGATTTCATCCCAGTTTTTATGCTGTTCTCTTCCAAGAGGCAGCTTGCAAAGCCATCTGTGAAGTTTTATTATACAAGAAGATTTCAGTTATTTCTGGCTTATGGAGACCATAAGGCAAACGTGTCATAGGGTTTTCTCTCACAGGGTAAGATTTATACAGAGGGGCTTTACCTTGTCCAAGGTCTCCTAGTGGGTTTCCATGGCTGAGCAGGGATTCAAATTCTGCCCTCCAGAGTCATAGCCTACGGCTCTTTCCACATGGACATGGCGTCCTGCCATGGGGATGTGAGAGGAGTGGGATTGTAACAACACTTCCGCAAGATGTCATTGTGGTCCCGTCCTCCTGTTGCCAGCTGGTGTGATTGCAGGGTAAACCACTTATGAATTTTCTCTGTCAGTGACCCCCAATCATGCAACACTCCTGCACTTACCTGCCCTGCAGAAGGCCTAGAAGTGCAATGGAGGTACTTCTTGCCCCAACACAGTATGGGAAAGAGCCTGGCTGTGTTGTGGAAGCAAGAGGTGTGTCTCTCACTCTCCCTTCTGCAGGGAACCAGTCCAGGGCAGAGGGGAACATTCCTGTCATGCTCCCTTCCCACCAAAGGCGCTGTCGAGATCATGACCACAGGGCAATGGGATAAGGTAAGGTGCGGAAAGGGCCCAACACTCAAACCACTTCACCATCCTGGCTCCCTACTATAGGAAGATTACAAAACGATAAAACATCAAAACAGGAAACAATAGCATTTTAAAATGGGGCAGAATATTCTAAGACTTGCATTAGCTGTTGTTGTTATATGGCATCAAGTGAGCCTCAATGTATAGAAACCCTATAAATGAGAGATCCCCTAGGGACCCTCCTATTAACAGCCCTGCTCAGGTCTTGTAGACTCTGGTCCATGGCTTCCTTGATTGAGTCTACCCACTTGTAATGTGGATAGAGATCTTTCTCTTTTTCTACTGCCTTCTATCTTACCAAACATTATTGTCTTTTCTAATGAGTCAAGTCTTCTCATGACATGGCCAAAGTATGACAGTCCCATTTTAGTCATCTTGGCTGCTAGGGAGAGTTCAGACTTGATTTGCTTTAGGACCCATTCATTTATGTTTTTTGGTAGCCAATGGTATTTGTAGAACTCTTCTCCAGCACCACAGTTCGAAGGAATTGATTCTCTTCCTGTCAGCTTTCTTCACTGCCCAACTTTGACAACCAGACGTAGAAATTGGAGATACAATGGCATGGACAATCCTAAGTTTAGTATTAAATTATGTATCTTGACACCTCAGGCTCTTTCACTTTACTTCCATATTAAGACCCCAGTAATAGTCCTCAGATTCCTGTATACTACTCAAATTACTGTGGAGGCAAGTACAATATGGCCTTTAATTAAAATCCATGAGCTCCAAACCCGATTCCTCTGATGTCATCTCATCCGTATCTCTCTAATAGCTTCCTAAAAGCAGCAGCTAAGGGGCTAGTACAAATATTCAAATTTATGAGGAGTTAAATAAAAACTATTGCTTTTGATTGATATATTTCCCACTGCCTCCCTACCTTCTTCTAGGTGATACCTGTCTTGGTAAAGGAAAGAATGCTATGAAAATTTTTTTTGGGGGGGTTACTTCTGAATCCAAATATATCGAGGGATTCTGTACGTGGGTTACTTTTAGAAAATGTATTCCCAGTCGGCAAAGAAAGTTCTGCAACATATGAAGCTGAAGACTACTGTGTACACAGCTGTATAGCTAATTATGAACTGAGGGCTTCTCTTTTATATGCTGTAAATTTATGTTTGCACACACAGCACCCACTGCAAACAAACAACATCAATAATGTGGGGAGGAAAGAGAGCCATAGACAATCGAGCAGAAAGAGTAATTATAGTTATGTTTGCACAAGCTACAAATCCAGAATATGATTATGTAAAAATGGAAAATTGAGATTGTATCATCTGCTTTCAGTACGCCTTGTTTAAAATCATGCTTACCATTGGAATAGCTAAACATATGCTCCTGATTCCCTCTGTGGTTTCATTGCCATACTATGATGGTATGGATCATTTGACACGACTTCTATAGGAAAGGAAACATCACTGCTGGAAGAAAATGTTTTTGTCATGAAGAAAGGGGCTATTTCAATATGATTTCATTTATATGCTTCACTCATTGTGGGATTCACTAATTATTTGTGAGTCATTCAAATACACCACATGTGTACGCACACACACGCTGCCTTTCTCAATCTCTGTCTTTCACACAAGCAATAGAATTCAACTTTTCTGGCACTCAGGCTGTTCTATAGTTCTTTTTTAAATTGTTGATGTTTGTCAGGGACCATCGAGAATGGTTCAGAGAAAGCTTTAAAACTATGGATAATTTTAAACTGGTTGACATTATTTGTTAAATATTAATGACAGCACTATCTACGAAACAGCCTTCACTGTCATGTCTTGTTTGTTTTTGGTGAATGGATTTTTCATTTTGGAAATTAATGTTGATTACAGGTTTCCATGTAGATGCTGTTAACTTTTACTACCCAGTATTTTGTTACTTCTGGCAGTAAAATAGACAGGTATGGAGTATTATGCCAGTGATTTATATTGTAGGCCTCCAGATCATTTTTGTTTCTCTTGACTTTAGCATTACTAAGAACAAAAATGGTCCTAAGGAAAACACATAGTGGTAAAATGTGTCAGATGAGAAAGAAGAGGATTTATTTTTGCAAAGTTGCTTTTAAAAACATTTGCAGCATTTCATTGTCTGATTTTACAATAAATTAAGTATTAAAGGAATTGCCAGATGTTTGGGAATATTGATATGGCTTTGGTCTACCATTCTCACACAAAGGTGGGCATGGTAGAAAAATAAGATTCATTTAACTGAATAGTATTCAGATATTGTAGTTTGCATGCTTATAACAAAGGTAGAAATTATAATGAAAATGAGTGGATAAATGCTTCTGTGATCTATCTTTGCTTACATAAAATGCATGCCATGTCACGTTAACATTAGTAGAAGGATCACAGAACACCAGCTAATGTATTCTCTGTGCCCAAACTTCCATTTTTGTTTCTCAGTCTTTGTCTATCTGTGAGGGTTAGCTGGAAAGAAGTGCTGCGTTATCTGGTCCTCTGGGTTTAATCTGAAACCTAGGTAACCTATCCTATGCCTGTTTTTACCTTTAGCTAGCCTGGATTCCATGGTTTCATTTTTTTTAAAGCAAAACTGTAAGCCTGATTAGACCAAGATATAGAGCAAAATGTGTAACTATTATTCTGATTAAACAGTGATATGCAATAGCGTATTACAAGTGTATATTGTCTCCATCTCTCCTTCTCTCTTCCCCTCTTCTTCTCTAACTGGTTGCAGAAGAAAGAGCATATGTTGCACAAGCACAAAAGCCAGGAGGACTCTAGAGACAGAGGATCCATGAGCACAAGATGGATCTAGCAAATTGGTGACATCAAAAGCATGCACGGCCAATTGGCAGCAGAAGCTCCGGGAGCAGATCAGTTACATATGGTTTGGACAATTTCCCTGCTGTAAAGGTGTCTGAGAGGCATAGTAAAGAGATGGAGGAAGGAGAGGTATATATTTACCTCACTAACTAAGCTAATGAAGTTCCAGAGGTAGCTGTCCCTACTTATTTCAACTACAATTCTTCAGTAAAGTTTGTTATCATGATTACAGTGAAGCTTGTTCAATTTTTCATCATATATTACATTTAGAGGTCTTCATTATAGTATGTTTAATTTCTCATTTTGATTATTGAAGGACACGTGTCTTTTGATAAGGGTTGACTTTGCCATTTATAAGTTTATGGTTACTACAGCTCTTCATTAAAGCTTGTTCAACTCCTATTTTGCATAGTTTTGCATTCCCACAAACAACCCTGTAACTTAGGTTTGGCAGAGAAGGACCGGCCAAAGGTCCTAAGTAAGCCATTTGATTAGAGGGATTTGAACTGGCGTTTCCCTGTTCAAGATCTTAACTATCACATTGAACTAGCCCTCTCAGATCAGTGCTTCCTATATAAATACTTTCATGGCTGAAACATAGTGTCTACCAAATAAGCAAGCAATGCTATAATTGATGCATGTATTTTGCATGTTAATTTTAAATTAATCAATGTATTATGTAAAATAGAATGCCTAGATTTGGACAGCTGGAACATAGCATCCCTAGGCTATCAAGGCCAAGTATTTTTCTGGAACCACAATCTACAGCAGTGTATGTGACTGTGAAGTATTTTGGCCTACAACTTCCATCAGTTCTATCAAAGGGCTGTGGGAATTGTAGCCCAAAACAGCCAGACTCCAGAATATCTGCAGAGTTTGTTTACATCCAGTTCCTCTCTACTAAATGTGTAAGACAGCATCCTGGCTCTCTCTACTCCAGACAAAGGAACATGCCAAGTCAAAATCCCCATGTCCTGATTCACCAAAGCAATGTTGTGCCTCATGTTAATTGATAATAGAGGGACCTAGGTTCTCCTGTGATCCTTGAACAAGTACCAAGATACACCCATGAAGCAGCAGGTATCCCATACTGAATAAGCTCCATTACCCTTCTCTCATTTGGATGGGAATCCCAGCTTGCAGCCACATGGAACTCTGAGAGGGAGTGTTAGTGAAGGCCTTGAGACCCTTCAATGACCCAAGTTCCCAGCACACCACCCCAATATTTTCAGGAACTTCCTCCATCCACATTTTATGTGGGAAAAAAACCTGCTGCTGAAAACACTGACTTTCTTTTTAAAAAATTATTGGACAGAATAGGGCTTGAATATTCCCTGGTGGTGCAGTGGTTAAATGCTGGTACTGCAGCTACAAGGTTGTGAGTTCAGTCTTGCCGGGCTTCAGATTGACTCAGTCTTCCATCCTTCTGCAGGTCAGTAAAATGAGTACCCAGCTTGCAGCCACATGGAACTCTGAGCTTGTTGGGGGCAATTAGCTAACACAGTGTAAGCTGCTTAGAAAGCACTTAGCTGATAAGTGGTATAGAAATACACATGCTATTGCTATATTGTCTGATACCTCAGATTCCACAAGGGCTTCACACTTGCTCTTCTGAACTGAAAGTTGGAGATGTGCTAGGATTCCTCTAACTGAGATGCATGGCTGGTGGCCCTTTGCCCTATGGATTAATGTAGCTATGAGTTCTGTAATGGATATTTTACAGAGGGTTATCATGATCTCCACACTGTAAACTCATAGGAAAAGATGAACTTTGACGTTTTCATTCTTGTTACAAAGCATCAGTTTTATCACTATTCCTCTGCCATTTTAATAAATAAAGCTGCTTATAGACCAATTCCTTTTACTTATGATTGATTTTGATGTACACGTGTTTCTTCAAATTGTCTATTGCCTTCTCTGCAGTGTTGAAGGAAATTCCAATGGCAACAAAATCAAGATCTTCAGTGTTCTTTGGCTATGACATCCAGGCTCACATCTCAGATATTTTTGGTAAGGAAGTGTCACTGCCTTGCTCTTTGTGACCCATGCAGGGAGCAATATTGTGCAATGAAAACCCCATTTTGAGATCCAGTATCAATTCCCCTTGTACTATTTATTATCTTTTTGGTAGCTATATCTATACTGCTATTGCTTCTGTGTTGTTGTTGTGTACCTTCAAGTCATTTCTGACTTATGGAGACTCCAAGTGCTATCATGGGTTTTTCTTGGCATAATTTGTTGGAGGGTGGTCTGCTGTGCTTTCCACTGAGACTGAGAGAGTGTGGCTTTCCCAAGCTCACTCAGTGGGTTTCCATGGCCAAGTGAGCATTCAAACCCTAGCCTTTAGGGCTTTATCATATGAAGCAGGTAAACTGAAATTGCAGTGAGATAGTAGAGTCTTTGATTATGACTTATCACATGATGTTATTTTTCTTCTATTGTTATCCCAGTGGGACACTGGCCCTTTCTGCACTCTGCTCCCAACCCACAATGGCGACAGGATCGTGGCTGAACTGCAACAACAGTTCTGCTTGATGTCTTCATCATGATGATGATGATGATGATGATGATGATGGTGATAATAATAATAAAATTTATTTGTATCCTGCCTCTCCACACGGATCTAGGCGGCGAACAACATAAAATACATTATACATTAAAATACATTAAAAAACATTAAAAATATTCCCAATCCTCCCCACCCACCAACCCACCTAAACCAACCCCTTAAAATACACAGCAATTAACAACCCATCAATTACTGTTAGCAAAGCAACAAGGCAATAGATAGGAGGCGATGAAAATGCTAGTCTGGGAAGGCCTGTTGGAAGAGATCTGTCTTGACTGCTCTTTTAAAGCTGTCAAGACTGGTAATATGCCGGGTCTCCTCCGGCAGGGCATTCCATAGCTTGGGAGCGATAGAAGAAAAGGTCCTCTGGGTAACCGCAGCCAATCTAGTTCTGGCTGGCTGCAGTAAGCTCTTCCCAGAGGACCTTAATGTGCGGGGCGGATTATACGGGAGAAGGTGATCCCGCAGGTAGGCTGGCCCCAAGCCATAAAGGGCTTTAAAGGTAATAACCAACACCTTGTACTGTGCCCGGAAACTAATAGGCAGCCAATGTAATGACTTCAGAATTGGTGTTATGTGGTCAGTTTTAGGTCTACCAGTGACAATCCTGGCTGCCATATTCTGAACTAATTGAAGTTTCCGGACTAAGCACATGGGTAGCTCTATGTAGAACACATTGCAGAAGTCAAGCCGTGAAGTTACCAGCGCATGCACCACTGTTTTTAGGTGTTCCAGCTCCAGGAAGGGGCGTAGCTGGTGTATCAGCCGAAGCTGATAGCAGGCACTCCTGGCCACCACATCTATTTGAGCTGTCATCTGATGTGGTGAGTCCAGGAGCACCCCCAAGCTGCGGACACAGTCTTTCAGGGGAAGTGTGACCCTGTCTAGAACAGGTTGATAAACCTCCATACCTGGGCTAGAGCCCTTAACAGTGAGTACCTCTGTCTTATCTGGATCCCGTCGTGATCCCATGGCCACCCGTTACAATCACAGAGTAAATCATTGATGGGTTTTTCCTGTCAATGAACCATGATTGTGCAGTTCTCCCAATGCCCTCCCACACTTACCTGCTGTGCAGAGCACCAGGAAGTGCAATGCTTCCTTCCCCAGTGCAGCCTGAGAAAGTGCCAGGCTGCACTATAGAAGGGAGGGGTGGAACCATTGCACTTCTTCTCTTCCAGCAGCCAGCTAGTGTGGAGTGGAGTGCTTTTGTTGTGCTCCTCTCCTGGGAGAGTCAACCCTGAGATCTCCATGCAATGGCTTCAGCAAAAGGCAAGATGCGGAAAGGGCCATTGTTCGAAAAGTGTTTTAGTAACATTAAAAAAAAAACTTGTTAATGATCTCCTTGGTAAAAGAAACACATTTCAAAACAACAGAAAGAGAAATGAGGTAATGTGATAACTCCCAGCAAAATATGCCGTAATTGCAATTTACTTGCCTCATATGATAAAGCCCTTAGAGTCCTAGACCAACACTCAGACCACTAAACCGTGCTAGCTCTGTATTGCATTTGTAGTTGTATCTATATCTTATGCCATTGTCACATTGGAGAGTCACTCTGTCTTTTGTCATCTGCTTTCCTACTCTCTTAAGGTGGGTGGAATCTATAAAATGCTATGAGAGGTCAATCAGCATTGAAGAAGGTTCCTGTCATTCACTCCAAACTTCTCCTCTTCCATCATATGTGTCAAATCAATCCTCCTGCAGCAGCCAGTGTTCCCATAGTTAATGTTAGTGCTTGTATTTCCAGCAACCCTCCAATACTTTATCTCCTTCAAGAATGATGACATATGTACAGTCAGCTCTGTCCTGTACAGATATACTGCCTGATGATCCCACAATCACACTGCAGCTGCCACTATCTCCTCCTCCTCCTCCTTTATAGCTAGCTTTATTGGAAAAATGGAACTCAAGGCAGATTACAAATTTCAGTGATCATAATATAATTAAAAACATACAAAAGGTCAACAATGGAACAGGATTAACATATTCATTCATTCATTCATTCATTCAATTTATACCCTGCCTTTCTCCCAGGATGAGACCTAAGGTGGGCTGTTCGTAGCTGACATAAAACTGGGAGGGGTGTGTAACACATTGGAAAATACAAACAGAATTCAAAAGGACCTAGAAAAATTAGAAAACTGGGCAGTAGTTATTAAAATGAAAATCAATAGAGACAAATGCAAAATTCTGCATTTAGGTCACAAAAAGCAGATGCAAAGGAATAGAATGGGGGATACAGACAGAGCTGTATGTGAAAAGGACCTTGATATTATTGTTGATCATAAGACAAATATGAGCAGCTTGATAGTGTAGCAAAGAAGGCGAATGCTATTTTAGCCTTCATTAATAGAAGCATAGTTTCCCTGCCAAGGGAAGTAATACTCCCATTATATTCTACACTAGTCAGGCCTTATCTGGAGTACTGTATTATATTCTGGGCATCTCATTACAAGGAGCATACAAACAGGTTGGAGCAGGTTCAGAAAAGGGCAATGAGAAGGAGAAAAGGTATGGAGAACAACATATGAGGAAAGATTGAAGGAGCTGGGTGTGTTCACGTTACTGAAGAAAAGACTGAGGGGTGATGTGATCACACTCTTTGAATAAAGCAAGGGCTGTCATACAGAAGAGAGGGCAGGGCAGTTCTTTGCTGCCTCAGAGGGTAGGGCCAGGTCTAATGGTCTGAAATTACAGGAGAGTAGATTTTGATTGACCATTAGAAGGAACTTCTTGACATTAAGAGCAGTTTGGCAATGGAGCCAATTGCCTAGTGAGGTGGTGGGGTCTCCTTCTCTGAAGTCTTCAAAAAAAAAAAAAAAAGAGTCTGGAAAGCTACCTGCTGGGGATACTTTAGCTGGAAATCCTGCACTGAACATGGGGTTGGACTCAAAGGCCCATGAGGCCTCTTCTAAATGCTATAAATCTGTAAAATGTCACGTTACTGTGTTCTTGGAATTTAACAACTCTCATGACCAATGTATTTAAGCAATATGGCCATATCAGTCTTATTTGCATGTCCTTGCTGCTGTTAGAGTTATTGACTTTTGCCGGCCTGTATTCATTAATTGCTAGTTCACATGTTACTTTCTTGAAGTTTAGGCACAACATATATTTATGGCAACTTTCTGGGGTTTTTTTTGGGGGGGGGGTTTAAAGGTTTTTCCATATCATCCTTTCTCCTGCAGCACTCTAGCCTGCAGCCATTTTCCCTTCTCTTTTTCCTCCATGAGATCATGTATTGACTACGCAAAACTGTTAGTAAGTATAGTTATTGTATAAGTTTTACAAAGTAGATTAAGCATATTTATCTGCTAAAGCTTGTGTTTGGGGATAGGCATTGGACTGGTTGTTGCTGAGCTTCCACCATGCCAATTTCATTACTTTGCATATGAGATCAGTACTGTCTCTCACATTTCCTAACATGTGCTTGTCATACAACGTATACATATCTATAAATGAGAAAGGTGATGGCTGGAATTGTTTAGGGTTTGCTAGGAAGCTCTGGTTCATAGAGATCATTGGATAAATCTCTCAGTTGGTCTACTGAGTTTAGTCGTCCTTTAATACCTGCCAAAATCATCTGCCTGCCCCACCTACTCATATAAAGAAAGAAGCAGTGATTTTTGTTTTACAGACTCATCTGGGTACCTCAGAATCTAAAAGCGGGTGAAATATGTTGATCAGAACATAGAGAACTATTTTTAATTTTTAATTATTACTTTAATTCAGTATACACAATATTATAATGAAAAACAAAAATAAAGAATATGAATAAGTATTGCATGGAGAGTTACATTCTATGACCCAGTAAAATATCTTTCCATATTTATTTATGACACATAACCTCCAGAAAACATACTTATTTGGTAAAGAATAAGAAACAATAATAGGAACATACTGCTTCTCAGAGTTTTCACAAATCCTTCTGTCTTGGCATGCTGAGATTGCTCTGTTGCTCATTTTTCAGCCACTTTAAGAGGTCTCTGCTCTGGTGCAAAAATGAGATTAAGAAGCATTTGTAGAATGTATTTTCTGTGATTTGTGCAAATTATACATGCAATTTGTGCAAATTATACATGTAATTTTTGCAAACCTCATCATCATTGAATATAAGTATAGACTGCTTTCTTAAAAGTGAGTGTTAATCTTTTTCCTGTTGGTTGATCCCAAGTCTTTGAAGTAGTCAAAATACATTCAGTGATTGCTATTTCACACAGCCAACAAGATCACAGTCATAGGCCATATCCGCATGACATTGCTATCCCACATCATCAGTGGGTTGTTTCCAATCCAGGAGTTGTGCTTGTGCATGACATCATTGCTATCCAGCTGTTATCCCATCCCCAAGCATTGCAAAACTGCCTTATACTATTTCCAGAAAACATCTATTAAGAGCCTCCTTTAGCGCTACAAGGATGCTATAATGAAGAAGGAACATTAATGGTAATACTGCTAGTCATCTGCTAAAAGGCGGAAGAGAGTGTTCCTAATGTGACAGCATTGTGTGAATGGCAATGCTGAGATTGTAACAGAGCAACAAACTAGTGGAATATGGTGCGGAAATGGCCATAGCATTTTTCAGTTCTCCTTATTTTATTAAATACATAAACTTCAAATTTTCTGTAAAAGTAAAATGCAGAAATAAAAAAACACATGTCTCATGACAGAAATAAAAAAAGCGAGGGAGCAACTCTCATGATCAATCTTTTTTTTTTTTGAATCATTGAACTCTAACCACGATCCTTTTACCTATGCAATCCTTCTGCCTTTCTACCACACTTCCTCTCTCTGCCTTTAGCAATCTCCTTCAGCTTTCTCAGTCAACCGTATAGTTCACCACCTTCTCTAAGTTTAATCAGTATTCCTTGACACTCTCCTACTGCCAAGCATCCCAGCACTCAACCTTTCCCTGACCTGGTTTGGATCCTGGGTGCCCATTCTCCTGGATATACCTAAGACTCCTTCCCACATTTGCCTTTTTTGACATTTGCCTTTTATCCATTTTTGCAGGGGTCCTGCACCCCTAGACTAATGAATGTGGAGAGTTGACTTTATATGAAAATGTGTACCAATTTCTACAGGGGAAGAGAGAAGAGAAGAGAAGAGAAGAGAAGAAGAAAGAAGAAAAGAAAGCCTGACCACCTAATGCAAACAAAAGGATAGGACAATAATGCAAGTGGATTTGGAGAAATGCAATCAGAGTCTGTTGTTGTTGTTGTTGTTGTTGTTAGTATTATAAATTTTCACATCCAGCTTTCTGCCAGATTTCCAGAGGTGGAAAAACACAGATATAAAAGTCATCTATGTGGCTTTGAAGAGGCTCTAATTCCCATATTTATGCTAACCAAAGATGCTGGATCCATGCTTTTTGGGAAACAGAGCTACAGAGCCAAGAGTCTTCAGTGTCTGTTGTGTGTATGTGAAAAATGGAAACAAAGAGACCCCTGTTAATCTGTTTTGATTAATCGGGCTTCACGACGCTAGTATTAGCATTTATTACTTGAATAAAAATGTGGTCTGATAGAAATAATCTTCTTAAATAGTTGACACTCGTTATGACAAGCTTTCTTTTTAGACAATAGGGAATATAGGAATAGCTTAGGGTTTAACTCTGCCACAGCAAGAATGCCTATCAAAAGAATGCTCATTGCTTTCCTGTAGTAATCTGACATGCTGTATATTTTTAATGTTAATGAATTCTGATGGGAAGATATATTGTGCAGTTGCAAAAGGTCCTAGATCTTTTTGTTGAACTCAACATGACCAATAAGTACAAGCCATCGACATAAACCACTTCTCCTTACCACTGTTGAATAAGATGTGCAAAGGTAATGTTCCAACAGTTAATTCTTCTGTTTTAAAAAATAAATTTTTAAAGGATCCAATAAGAGATGATTAGTGAGAGCAAGTTGTAGACATATTTTCTGTATTCCAGACCACTGGAGCACCCAATACAGCAATATGTATTTTGCAGCAGTTAGAGGTTCCATCTTTCACTGATCACATGGCATGAGATCATTTCAAATACATTTCATATTACTGTAAAAATGACTCAGCAGAATTTCAAGCATATGTGTTTGTGTGTATGCATGTGCATGTGTATTCCTGATCCATCATCATGGATGCCCAAAAAGAAAATTTTTGAAGTGCTTTAAATGAGGGATAGAGAAAGATTGGACCCCAGGCCACATGTAGTCCAAGGTTGTTTTTGTGGCCCTTAGCACTCCCAAGGAGTACTTTTTTGGGGTATTTCTTAAATGTTTTTTGGTCCAGAATGTCCCCAAATAAATTCTAGGAGATGTGAAGGCAGTTCCACTAAGTCTGGAGGTCCCCTGGATCTCCAGGGATCCAAAACAATTTTGCAAAAAAAATTTCAAAAACATTTTTTGCCTCCGAATACTCCAGAACATCCACATGGGGGCATTGGGTGCATTTCCACCACATTTTATAGCCCCCTCTGGGCCAGTTTAGGTCCAATAAGAGGGCTTTGTTGAAATGACCTATATGGTGAAAATATCCTCATTCCTCTCGGGGGGAAAAAAAGACTTTCTTTTCTTGTAGGAAAAGGTACAGCCTTCCACAGTTTCCTAGGGGGCTAATGCAATCCCCTAGGCTTCCCCAGCTGCTCAGCTCTGTTTTAAAGGATTATTTCACTTAACAAAGCAAGTATCACTGTTCTGTTTAACAGAATAATGGTTCTTCCTGTTATGTAACTCAGCACTAGGGATGGAAATAATATTTGGAATTATTGATTCCCTGGTTGACAATCAGTTTTTTTCCTGACAAACAGGAAACTCTATCAGGAAGAACAACAGACTTATGAGAATTTTGTACATTTTTTCCTGATATTCACCCCACTCCCAGTGATGCAGAGAGAGTTATTCTGTGGAGAAAAACATTATTTTTCTGGGGAAAAAACAACCTCAAGTTTCCTGCACCAAAAACCTGCTTTCTGTGGAGAAAATTAAGTGTTTTGTGGAAACTATCGTGTGTTTTTTCTCTGTAGAATAATTTCTACTCAACTCTTCAGAATATTTGGATAAAGGAAGGATACTGCGGAACAATATTCATTTTCTCCCTCAGTAAAGGGGTAAAAACCAGCTGTAATTATGAATGAATCATCAGATGCGAGGATGAAATAGTCATGGATTTACCTCCTTTAGGGGTTCAGCACAAACACAAGAAGAGGATCAAATGCACAAGGGACTGGATGGCTATATGATAAGAAGTCTCATCCTGCAGCAGGCCAAAATCTTATCTTGTTCATCAGTTTGTTCACACAGGGGCCACAAGTTGACTACAATAAGCCCACAGGTGGGATATGGGTTGAACAGTGTCAGCCTCACCATCACCATTTGGGCTTCCCAGCAAATGATATACAGCAACACACTGTCTCTTTTACTGGAGATGATATATATCCATTCTGACTAGTAGCCACTGATAGTCCCCTCCTCCCTGAATTTGTCCAATCCCTTTTCAAAGCCATCCACATTGGCAGCCTTTGCTGCAATTTTTGGTGTGGTTGCTGGACCCCACAAGCACCATCTGATAAGATTTCTGGAGTAGACTTGGGGGTCCACTGGAATTAGGAGTGGCATCACACTGTGTGCATAAAAACACAAAGAGTTAAAGCGAAATCTCTAAAGAAATCTGAGTGAAAAGGGACCTTCTTTTATCTTCTCAGGAAGCAAGTCAATAGTAGAGCTCTGCGCACAATGCAGCAGAATGAGCAGAAGTAACTCTCCATTGTTTGCATGGTTTCTTCAAGGCTGTTTTCAAGCTTCAGTGCTTTTCTGCCTAGCAAGGTGAAAAAGATGTCAATGGGATAGATTTAATATGTTCCAGGTCTACATCGTTTATAATATTTGCCAATTCTTGATTAAACAGATCGACATGACTCAGTTTTCAAGGTCAGTTAAATTTGATAAGGATGGGAACAAAGGTGAGGAAGCTGCTCTCAGAGATAATCTATAAGTAGTTCAAAGATGATTGGCCCTGATATTTTAAAAGGACAAATCTCTGAACTTGGGAAGTGGGAGGAAGTTAGGCTAGCCAAAGAAATATTAGAGGAATTTGGCAAGTTAAAAGAAGGAGTAGAAGGATGGGGAACAGATGAGAAAATTAATTCTGCATTTCAGTCACTAAAGTACAAATCCCAGGTTTCTGTTGGATGGAACCATGACAGTTAAAGTAATATCAAACTAGTATAACCTATGTAATGTAGACAGGAACAATCAGTGGCTTTCATGTCTGTGGTATATTGAACCCACTCAGTGTTATTCCATACTTTAAAGGAGCTATCCAACCTATCCAAGGGAGCCAGTGTGGTGGTGTGGTTTGAATCCCCTCTTAGCCGTGGCAACGCACTTGATGACCTTGGGCAAATCACACTCCCTTAGACTAAGGAGAAGGCTATGGTAAACCTACTTTGAATAAATTTCACCAACCAAATCTTATGATAAGATCAACCATAAGTCAAAGCTGATTGAAGATAAATACCACCACCACCACCAACAACAACCAAAAAAACCAAATCAAGCTTCTGAACCCTTTTGTCAGAATAGGTCTGGCACCTTGGATAATTTCTTTAAAGTCTGGAATAAAATCCAGAGTACATTTGCTGTGTCACTGACATGAAGGCCTCTGGTTGCCCCAAGTGTAGATGGAGCTTTCAGATTATCACAGATTGATTCTCTCTTAATTCTGAATACCAGAAGCTGAACACGTTGAAGGACAGGCTTGTATTCATACCCCTTCTCCATTCACATAGGGAATGTACATGGTAACATTAATAAGAATTCTAGAAGCAATGGCTTGAATCCCATATTTGCTTCTACTTAACAAAGTATTTTGCCAGTAACTTCTCCTGCCCCCCCCACCAAAAAACCCTAATGGAAATATCATTTAACCATGCTCTGATCATTAGCAGAATAGAGCTCCTTCTTCTTGTGCAGCTGGTGCCTGGTAAAGTAGGTTGGGGATGAGTTATGTTTGTGGCAACAGTGTCAATATCATGAGTCAGTAGTGTTGTGAATACGAGGTGATCACCTAATTGTAACAGTTTCGTACTTATTGCTTGCAATTACTTTTTGGTGGTATTTGTATTTACTTACAGGAACCTATGCATTACAAAGCCAGCATGGTGTAGTGACTTGAAGTTTGGACCAGGACTCTGGAGACCAAGGGCAATTTCCGCACTACATTGTTATAGCGCAATTATTCCACTTTCAACATCCTATGGAATCCTGGGGTTTGCAGTTTTGGGAGGGGCTGTCCAGCCCCTCCCTAAACTGCAAACCCCAGGATTCCATAGGATGTTGAAAGTGGAATAATCGCGCTATAACAGTGTAGTGCAGAAACAGCCCAAGGTTCAAATCCCTTCTTGGCCATGGAATCCCACTGGCTGGCCTTGGGCAAGGCATATTCTCTCAACCTCAGTGAAAGGCAAAGGAAAACCTTACGTGAACAAATCTTGCCAAGAAAACCTGATCATAGGTTCACCTTGGAATCATCATAAGTCGTAAATGACTTGAAGGAACACAACAACAAACCTATGCACTTTCTGGCAAAAGGCCTTGTGAATTTAAAACAGAAAAACTCATGCACTTTAGGTGCTAGTAATTACTCTGAAAATACCCTTGATGTCTTGAGTGAAAGTTATCACCAAATAAACATTTTTGAGAAGACAAGTGAATGAACAGCCTTAAATTGGGGTGTGAGGCAGCAAAGAAACAAATTCATTTGACATTTGTGCCTTTATGTTGGTAATACCAGGACATTTGTAACTAGGAGCCATAAATTTAAACTCTAGTCACCCAGAGATAATTAAAGCTACCATACTCCCTACTAAAAATAAAGGGCACAATCCAGCCAAATTAAATACTTATATATGAATCCCATTAATTTTAATTGATCTCAAAGGTTATTTACTTATTTGTTTGTCTACTTGAAAGGTATATATCCAACTTTTTTTCAAAATAATTTTCAAGGTGACTTACAAGAAAGTTAAACAAAATAAATCATTCACTCAGTCCTATCGAAAGCATTTTTAATGGAACAGCACCAATATAAAACCTCAGGAAACAAGGATCAGAACAGAGGTTAAAACAATAAAAAATGAAGTCAGAATAGCAGTACAGTTCTAATCAATTTTTGCTGCAAAGATGTGATAAAATCCCATCCGTTCTTGCATGGTTTGATAAGATAGGGGAAACAGGATAGGATTTCTCCACATGTTAAAGAAGTATCACATCTAAAGTGTGCTGACTGGTATTAACCTTGAAAAGCCACCTTAAATAACCCTGTCTACAACTTGCATTGCAGGGGACCCTCCATGAAAAGTATTTAGAAACTACAGCGAGTGTCATATGTCAGCATTTCTTAATCTGTGGTCTGCAGTCCACTGGGGGGCCACAATGTCCTCAAAGGAGGTCCACACGCAGAGAGAGGTGGATGGAGAGGAAAGGGAGTGGAGCTCTTGGTTGAACAATGGAGGGAAGGGAAAGTGGGAGGCTCCAGCAGTGATGCTGAGCTGAGCACTTTTCCCTAGGGCCCCTCAAGACTCCCGGTAAATAGAGGAGAGGTAAGAGTAGGAGCAGGAGACAGGCAGTTCCTACACATTCCCCTGAGAAGAGAACAGGGAAGCTAAAGAGGAATGTGAATATCTGTCACTCACACACACTCTCTCTTTGTCACACATGTACTGAGTCAGCAGTGAGTTGGAAGCCATTTAAGCAGCATCCAAGAAGTGAGCCCAAGATTAGCCAGAGCCCAGGTTTTGTGTGAACAATCATTAGTCAAAAGAGGTATGAGACACCATCTTCTTCCTACTGGCTGTGTTGCTCTTCTGTTTGAAAACGGATGCTTCCACTACTCCCACTACTATCATTCCTTGTTGGTTTCCATGAAACTTAGTCCTAAATAACCATACTTGTATCTCAAGTCTGTTCATAATCAAAGAGATATTCCCTCACAAGTACAGACATTTGTATCTTTGCATGTACGTATGCAGAGGAAAGGCAAGGTGGTGCTTTCCTGGTTGGATCCTGCTTTCCTGGTAGGATCCAAAGTTTCCACTAAGCCTACTGTGCCAGATAGTCCACCCATCTGGTATTATGACAATGATGACAATGGCAATGACAATGCTATTTTAAACTTGTATAGAATAGAAGTGTATGTGCATTCACATATATCTTCCTTCTGTCCAAATACGGAGACCAACTTTAAGTAAGCAACTTTTGATGAGCAACTTTAAGTAAATATCTGATGCACTTTAGGATTTTAACAGTCACATAGGGATGTGAGGGCGGAGGGCACGATTCGCCCCAGGAGGCAATGTTTTTGGGATGTCCCAGCCTGTAGCCCCCCCCATGTGCCATGGCCATGCTCCCATGCACCACCATGCACAGTGGTCATGCCCCTCGTACCATAGCCCTACCCCTTTCCACCCCCCTCCATACATTCCAAGCTCCGCCACTGGGTTTTTAATCTTCAGTTAAGTCTTGGTGGTCTGTGGTAACAAAAGATATTTAAAGGGGGTCCCTGGTAAAGAAAAAATTAAGAATTGCTGCCATATGTGATTGTTTGTGGTCCTTTGCATGTTAAGTAGGGTTGCCATAGTGAAAACAAGAGAGGTGTTATGTACTTTTAATGGTTGTATAGAAGAGGGAATTTCAGTAAGTGTTGGTTTTTACTTGATTTTCATGGTGACCATTCCCTGTTGAAATTCTCTCTTCTACACCACCATTAAAGTGGCAGGAGCCCTCTCCAGTTTTCAATCAGGCAATCCTAAATTTAGACCCCATTATGCTGGTTTTGCTGTAAGTGCACCAGCTCAGATTTGTGTCTGGGCACAAGTTAATGCATTGGTCCTTATCTGAAGAACTGTAAACAACTTAGTTATGAAAATATGGCCTCACAAAGTCATAAGAATATCACATATTTCAAGTGGTGGCATGTGCTGTACCATACCCTCCATACAGGGTGCTGAACTAGTGACAAGGTGGTTGAGAGAGGACAGGTTTTTGTACCACACATCAGTCACTTACAGCCTGCAGGTGTATTTTTAAAAGTAACGAAAGGGTATATTCAGACTACATAATTATAGTACTTTGATACCACTTTTAACTGCCAAGGCTTCATCCTATGGAGTTCTAGGATTTATAGATTGATCAGAGAATTCTAGAGAATTCTTATGCTGTTATCAAGGTGCATTGCAAATGACAAAATTCATGATTCTTTAGGTTGGCAGTTAAAGTGGTATCAAACTGCTATAATTGTGCAGTGTGGATATACACTGACATAAATATTTAATTACTTTGAAAACAGGAAATAGTAAATTTCAAACTTGTAGCTCTAATGACAACTTACTACTTTTAGGGGACTTGCTATTCTAACCATAATTAATTACCTTTCAAAAAGCAAGTTTCCAAGTCCTCAGCATAGTCTTGGGAACAACAAAGACAGATGCTAAACTGAACTCAAGGGTCAGATTAAGTACTACAATTAGCTCAGCTTGTTACATTGCTTGCCTGTTAAAATCTACTATATAAAAGTCAAAGTTTGTCTGTGAGTTTGTCTGTCTGTGTCAGGCAGGCTGTGTGAAGTGAGAAGACTTCATATGATTGGATGGCTGTGAAGATTCTATGGAATCCTGGGGTTGGCAGTTTAGGGAGGGGCCTTTAGAATTCTCAGGCAAAAGCTCTTGGGCCCCAGGTCGGTTGCTATGGAGATGAGGCCTACCGTCAATAAGGATACCAGAAAACTTTTGAGAGACATATATGAGAAAAATTAAAGTGACATACACAACATAGTTGCGTCTTCTCACCTCACACAGTAGATTGTACGGGTTCCATATGTGAGGAATCTAAAAGTTGAAATCCAAAACAAAAAATGCTTTCTGAAAAAAACATAAAGCCATTGCACAAATTCAACAGAAAGCAAAAAAAAATCAAAGGCCAGTACATCAATGTCGCCAGAGAACACAGACTGGATTGGAGACTATGAGAAAAGTACTGGAATAGGCCGGTTGCTATGGAGATGATGCCTAGCAGCAAGGATTCCTGTATTCCCGCAGGAACCCAACCTATGTATGTTAACAACTACGAATATAGATTGGATTGGGGAATATGGGGATAAGTTACATGTACCATAATAGGCTGGTTGCTATGGAGATGAGGCCTAGCAGCAAGGAGGAGGACAGCGTATTCTCTCAGGAACCCAACCTCTGTATGTTAACAACTCTGAATACAGATTGGATTGGGGAACATGGGGAAAAGTTACAAGTTCTGGAGAAGACAGTTGGGCGAGTTCTTAAGAGGAAACTAAAATCCCAGGCAACGCTGGGTAAATACGCTAGTTTACTATAAATGCTCAGTATTAGCACTACACAAGAAACTGACTTGTTTTCTAGTTTGATTTCTTAAAAACAAAGCAAAAATTGCAACAAATTCAGGTGATGTCATTGTATGGTGCGATCCAAGCCTAATGGCTCCTTTGTTGTTGTTAACTGCCATAAAGTCAATTTTGACTTATGATGACTGTACAAATGAGAGACGTCCAAGTCACCCTGTCATCAACAGCCCTGCTTGGTTCCTTTGCAAGGAGGCTATTGAACATAGTAACATATGTAACCTATTCCTTTGAACAGTGCCCTTAATGATAATTATCTGTTGGGTTTTCAACTTTACATCATCTTGACTGAACTCTCTGTATTCTTTGGAAAGCATATCAACCATATTAGCTGGGAACTGTGAGGAAAACATTGCCGTGCAGAGTGTTTCTGTGAACCAGTCATTTCTTTTTCCATGGGAGTCCTATCTATTTATTCTCCCTTCTTTTCCATTTTCCTATCAAAATCCCTGTGCCATCAGAGGGATGTAAATCTTCATAAATTTCATTCAGACAAGGAAAAACAAATAATTTTTCAAATTTTCTCCTTGCTGCTGGAGAACTTGTTTCCTTGGTTAGAAAATACTGTTTTCTGTGCAAACAAAACAAAGCAACAAAATCTTCCCAAGTACATTCTTTGCATACAATAAATCGTGAACCACAAAGATTCTTACCTGCCTAGGATTCTCCTTATCACAATTGTCTGACCATTTCTTAAAAAATATTTCCAAATATTCACTCCATTCCTAGCCATCAGTTAGCATCTTATGCCAATTGAGTAGGCATTGGCCCTTTCCACAGCTTACCTAGTTCTGAATCCATTCTGTGAGGGATCCGGGGAAAATCTCTTCCAGGAGGGAATCACTTCTGCTCTGATCCCCTCCGCATTGGCTGCCTGGTGGATGAAAGGAAGCGCAATGGCTCCACTTCTTCCTTCCACAGCACAGCCTGGTAGTTTCCCAGGCTCTGCTGGGAGTGGAAGCACAGTCATTGCGCTTCCTGCCATTCTGCACAACAGGTAAGTATGGGAGGGAGGCAGGAGAACTCCACAATCACGTGTCATTGTCAGGAGAAACCTCACAATGATTTAATCTGCAATTCAGACGGATTACCACAAGGTCACCATGGGATCATGATGAGGTCGTGCAGAACCATTGTTGCCATCCCATGGCCATCCTCTGGCCATCGTGGGTTGGAGGTGGTGTGCGAAAAGGACCTTAGTCTTCTATTTTTCACTCTGATCTTTGGGTCCATTGCAGTTGTCTATCCTGCCATAGATTTTTTTCTTCCTTTTTAAAAATATATCCTGAAAACTTGAAGTTTTGTCAGTTCTACTAATATTTCTCTCTTGGGCAGGAATGATAGTCATACTTGTAAAGCTGAAATCACTATTAGTTTACATGATCTACTAAAGGACAGCACATTTCTATGAAATATTCCATGTTCTTTATGCACAGGTGACTTTTCAGAGGTGTACTTGTTCAGCAGAACTGGTTTACCCCAATGACTGAAGTAGCTGAAATATAAGAAATCAAGAAGCACCGAGGGAGATGTTAGCATATTTGTGGCTCATAGGGGGCCATGGAACATGCTTTACACATTATTACAATTTTCCAATTAGCTGGCTGCTTGAAAACTCTTGGGTTCAGAGTGTGAGAGGCACAGTTTGCCTCTGCTGGATTTTGGAACAGTGAGACAATCACAACATATTGAGACTGTTATGGGCAAATAGAGCAGAACCACCTTTGTAACCTTTTAATAATTAAAATTTTCTGCTCCTCTAAAAATCCTTCCTATTGGTACAGCAAGGTGAGAACCTTATTCATGTTTCACATGTTGGAAGAGTTTGGTAGTTGTTGAAATGCTATGTGTTGAAGATACTAATTAAACAAATATTGTGAAATTGACTTTCTCGTCCTTTCTCTCTTTCCTTAATGAAACATCTAAGTCTGGATGTTTAATGATAATCACTTCTTCCGCTTTTTTCAGTTGTCTTTCCACAAATGGCAGCTGATGGCTTTCTTGTCAATGGGGCAATGATAAAGAACTACCCAAGAGGTTGAACTCTGTCCCAAAATAGGTTCCACAACTTGGGTAGTGCCTATAAAATTTGCACTAAAGTCCACATTAAAGCACGCTGACATGGAAGCCACCAGATGCCATGGCTGTTCAACACTTTTCCTCCTTTTATCTTTCCTTTGTACCCAATGTTTATTTTTGGTGATGTCACCAAGGTATGTGATACTGCGGCTCAGAACATGAATGCCAGTGTTTATAGTGCAGACCCCAATATTATGGCCATCTCTACACTACAGTGCTGTAGTGCTATTATTCCACTTTCAACATCCTATGGAATCCTGGGGTTTGCAGGTTTTTTTTGGAGGGGGGCTTTAGAATTCTCAGCCAGAGAGATCTTTGGCTTCAGTAAACTACAAACCCCAGAAATCCACTAGATGTTGACAGTGGAATGGCTTCATGAGGACTGGGCAAACAAATCAATTCCCAATCCATTTCATACCAAGACTAGTTCTTTTTTTCTCCCTTCCTTTCACTTATTGAAATGTTCTACAATCACAGCTGTTCAACTGTTTCTCAGGTATTATTCAGCCGAGTTTCGAAAATTCTTTCTATACCATCATTCAAGACAGCAATGATACAGCAAGCAAAGTAACCTGCTTAGCAACAGAACCATGCAACACGTTTCCTCCAGTGTTAATCTTTCTTTCCTTTAAGCCTTCCCATCTCATGGAACCTACCAGAGGAAGACCCATCTGCTCTAGTGAATTCCAGTGTCTAATTTGTCAAGGTATGAGGTTAACTTCTGACTTAATTAGGAAATCTAGTAAGTTAAGCCACATTGCTAGAAAAATCCAACAAAACAAAAACTTAACAAGTTGAGTAGGTTTGTTCTTCCCTAAGTTCTGTCTGTAAAATAATTTGTCCAACATTCTCAGGAGGATTTCTAGATGGCAACCCAACAACTGCTCCTGTTTCCCATATATTGGCCTGCATAAACACCTCTTTTGAACATATGGAGCTTAATGCATTCTACTAACCCTTTTTTGTACAAAGAGAAGGAAAATAATTTTAGTAATGACACACCAATATTAGACTTTGAATGATTTCTTTTTCTTTCTCTTTTTCTTTTATAGCTGGATAAAAGGTCACTAAAGCCATAAAGGGAAATTATTGTATCAGTTACCAATTGAATGGCACATAATTAGTAAGATAGCAGTGCTTTATTGTGTGGGATACTAAATGATTTGTCCTTGAGCAGAATCTCTGCCAGTAAACAAAGTATAGATAGTATAGTGATATCCACTGCAGAAGTATTTCTTACCCTATAGCTTTATTGCAAGTCTCTGGTTGTATTCAATCCTCTTACGTTGTGTCTCATTGTCTCTCATTTTGGACTACTTTTTAATTTTTTTATACAATTATGTGATGACATTGAATGTTTTTCGTTTGCCCAACAGAAAACATTCTCTCAGTGTAATCTTTCATAGTTTACGTCTGTACTGATCAAACTTTATCTTTATGCTAATATTGAGAGTAGTGTGATTATGAGGACCAAATCAAATTTTACTTACTTATTTTTGCTCAGATTAGTGGATGCTTTATGCAAATAATTTTGTGGCTGAATTTTATCTACAAGATTTATCTTTTGCTCACTGGTTAGAACTGCTAGTCTGCTGGGTTCAAGGATCATAGTTGTTGTTGTTGTTTTTTGTTTTTTGTGGTAGCATGTTAGCTACAACTATCCTCACACTTTGCACCTAACATTTTTGATCCAGATCTTTAAGAAAACATTTAAGTGTATTTGTTTAAACTGGCATTTATTGAATAAGCAGTTAATAGATCTGTTTTGCTTTCAGCAAGTTCAAGTGTGACTTGATTTTTCACAATTTTAATCGTACTGTTTTTGTGTACAGTAGCCCTTTCACGTTTATTAGGGTTAGGGACAGAGAACCCTTGTGAAAGTGGAAAATCATGAATAACTTCCCCTCTTCCATGATTCCCTTCCAGAGATCCCCCCTTCCCATTCCTTTGCCTCTAGCACTGGGGTTGGAGCAGGGGGGTGAAAAAAGACAGTAAAGGGCTTATTGGTATTTTCCCCTCAAAGGGAAAAGAGTGGAGTTCTTAGGTTCTACTTATTTTTGGTGGTCATCTTGAAAAAGGGAGGGATGGGAGCAAGACAGCACCTGACCAATCAGCAGCCATTACACAGGAGAAGTGTAGCCACATGGCAGCGATGACACACCTCCAGCAGTGAGGGGGGGCTTTGCTCACCCAAAAGGAAAAAAAAAACCCAGTCATTTTAAACACAAATCTCCCAAGCCTGGGGTGACGAATGCAAGAGAATGAGGAGGGGAAAATTGGGCCAGGGGGACATGTTCCTTGCAAATAATCAAGTTTGCAAAGGTCAAAACCGCAAATGTGAAGGGAAGACTGTGTTTCTGTCCAGCCTCATTATTGTTAGCAAGCTATATTAATACATAAACATTTCTAGGTGGAAATAGACAGAGGATCAGTGTAGGCTTTACAGGACTTATAGCTAGATGGTGTCCTCCCATATTCTAGTCTTTGTAGTTGAAATCATATCTCAGATGTAAAATAAAGTGATTATACTGTTAGGATAAAGCAGGCACATAAAACAACTGGCTCAGAGATTCTACAGGAGTGAAATTACCAGTTGATATGGCTGAATGAATCTCCTGTAAAGTTTCAAAAGTCATAAGAAAACTGCAACCCATTTTTTTAAACTCCATCAAATCAAGCTAATGTGGATGCACAGCAAACGCAAGAAGGAAGTAAAAAGAAAAAGGAGTACTATGTGCAAGCAGAATGGAAAGAAGGAAAAACCAACAAGAAAGAGTTCAGATGTGTGGCCCACGCATATAGGGATATATGAGCTGAGACTGGTTAGACAAGCAAAGAACAACAACAACAACAACAACAACAACAAAAAGGATTTTTCAGATACATTTAAGGCAGGAGAATGATCAAGGAAACAATGGGGCTGCTGTTCAATAAGGATGGCAAAATGCTACCAGGTCACAGAGAAAAGGCAGAATTGCTCAATACTTATTTTGCTTCAGTTTTCTCCCAAAGAGAGAATTGTGTACTTGCATGGAACAGCAGACCTTGGCAAGGGATCTGCATTGCAAATCGTGATTGATAGGGATGCAGTTAGGAATCACCTATCTAACCTAAGCGTGTACAGATCAGCATGACCAGATGAACTGCATCCCAGACTACTGAAACTTGTTGACTTACTCACAGAGCCACTTGCCATTATTTCATGCAGCATGGAGGAAGTGCCAGAGAACTGAAGATAAGTAAACATTATCCCTCTTTAAAAAAAAAAAAAAAAGCAAAATAGAAGATCCCAGAAACTATGGGCCAGTTAATGTGGAGTTCTCTCTCTTCTGATTTCTTTTTTAAAATGATTGGAAATTAGTGTGAATTACTAGTGGATATCTCAGTTTTACTGTATGTTACTGTAAGATACTTAGCTTATTGTAAGATTATTTAACTGTTGAATTTCAGTTGTTATTGAATAATGTAGATATTTTGTTGTTTTTACATTGTGTAATTTTTTTAAAAAATGTACAATAAAATAGGAAACTGATGATAACACTGAACATAGGCACAGCTGGGTAACTTTAACGGTCTCCAGAAGTGGTGGAATCCCCATTTTAGGGAATGGTGTACCTGTTGAGTATCTGCATCTCCTGCAGCTGTGACAGACATGGATACTCTATGAGAAGAAAAGATGGTGAAGAAGGGGGAAATGGAGGTTTACAAAACACCTAGGATTACAGATTTTGTATCTCTGCCTAATATCTAAGAAAACAGAATCTAGAGAGCAATGTTGAGAAACTTGATTCCAACAGGGAAATTAGCAGTATGTTGTGTATGCTGCTCATTTTCCTTTCCTTGTATGTTAGGTCTTATTTAGACTATAAGCCTGAGGGCAGATAACTGTCAAACTAACTAACTGTAAGCTGTGATGGGAAACCTTGTGGTTGAGGGACAGGGTATAAATTCTCTAAATAAATAAACACATGCACTTTTATGACCCACTACATGATAGCACAAGAGCAATTAATTTGCACAGTGTTCAGTTTTGGCTTGTCAGCACATGGAAAAGCAGGCTTTGGCAACCTTGAGCAAAAGAATAACTCCTTGGGCCTGGCATGGGTAAGGAAGATTGTTGGGCAGTAGACAAACACTTGCATGGGGGAAAGATCAGACAGAGGACTAAAAAGTAGGATAGCAGAGAAGAGACACAGCAGTGGAATATGGAAGTTAACGGGATTTGTGATCCAGCATAGCCAGTACAGCACTGAATACCAGGGTGAAGAAAAAGGACAGAGTGAAAAGAGACAGTTGCGGTGGGGAAGAGAAGAGACAGAGCAGTGGGTTCCCTGACAAGATTTATTCAAAGGAGCTTTGTCATTGCCTTCCTCTAAGGCAGAGACAGTGTGATGTGCCCAAAGTGGGGATTCAAACACTGCTGTCACAGAATCCTAGTCCAGCATTCAAACTACTACTTCATTCTGGCAGAAGGTATGCAGAAAACTGTTATTAGTTCACACAATCATTTCTTCATATCATGAAATGATGCCCCTCCATTGCACTCACATCCTATCCCATCTTTAGGTTTTCAGGAGGATGGTTTGTTTTTTTCAGTGTTGAAAATCAGATATGTGTAGCTATTGGCTTGCCCAAAAATAAAAAATCAGATTTGTTGGTTAATCAATTGAATCAATAGCTGAATGGAGTCATCACATAGGCCTTTTTTTTTGCATGATGTCGTCATCCCGCAATGGGACGGGAGAAGGATGGGACTGCGATGATTGTTATGCATGCTGTCATTGCAGTCCCATCCTTCTCCCATCCTCAGACAATGCAATCATGGAGTAAATCATTGACAGGTTTTCCCCGTCAATGACTTGCAATCGTGTCTCCATCCAACACATACCTGGTGTGCAGAGGGTCTGGAAGTACAATGGTAGTGCTTGCTGCCCCAGCACAGCCTTGGAAAATGCCTGGCTGTGTGTGGCAGGAAGAGGTGGGGTCATCATGCTTCCTGGATCATGGGGGCAGCCGGCGCAGAAGGGAGTGCTCCTGTCATGCTCCACTCCCAGCAGATCTGCTGCCAGGATCCCCACCAGACACCACTGGGAACAGGTAAAATGCGAAAAGGACCATAGGTAAAACCAATTGATTCTATGGTTCCACTTCAGCTCAGACTAACAATAGGATTTAAGCCTTAAATTGACACATTTAAAATGTTGTCATGGTTCTTTGCTTTCCCAAACAGTCTGATATCATTTAGCTTTTGTACGGGATTACTGCCCATGGGACACCAATGGCAAAGTCTATTGATGTCTGTGTAAGAAAATGGGATTACCCTTTTACATATGAACTGCTATCCACATAACATGAGAAAGTAAAGATCAAAGCCACAGTGAGATGGGAAATGTGTTTGAATGGGTATAGTTGAAATGGCCAGAATATTGCTTTATTTCTTTATTTGGGAAATTTCTTATCCAGTTCTTAACCAGCTCTTCAGCTAAAGGAGTATCAGAGCAAGCAAGCAAGATTTAAAATCCATAAAACTGCAATAAAATCAGTGCAGTAAAACTAGAAACAGCCAGAGCATCTTTGTGCCAGGTCAGGTTAAATCAAACCTGAAGATCTAAACAGGCCAAGGTAAATAAAAAGATCTTCACCTCGCCTCAAAATAACATCAAATTTGGTACCAGGCAAGCTTTGCTGAGGCAGAGCTGGTAACAACAACAACAACAACAAAAGCAACAAAGACAACTCATCTTCTTCCTTCTCCTCTGCTTCTGGAGCTAGAATTCGCCAGTTGTCATGGCTACTGCTTATTTTGACTGAAGGAATCTAGCAAGTTGTAGTCCAAATAAGGTAACTCTCAAGCCCTGTCTTGTGTAAGGTATTCCACAGTGAGAATTTCTCTATCATTCTCACCTCAAAAAGGATCTATGAGGCAGGGGAATCCCTCAAAAATGGTCTATTGATGATTGGAATGCACCTGTGCTGATTCACATGGAAGGACATGGTGTATGGGGCACTCAGAAAGTCTTAGGCCCTTTCCGCCATAGGGACAGGAGAAGGACAGGACTGTGATGATGGTTCTGCATGACATCATCGCAGTGCCATCCTTCTCCCATCCCTAGCCAGTGCAATCATGGAGTAAATCATTGACAGGTTTTCCCCATCAAATGACCTGTGATTGTGCCACCATCCCGCACTTACATGTTATGCAGAGGGTCTGGAAGTGCAATGGCTGTGCTTCCTGTGCCAGCACAGTCTGTGACAATACCCAGTTGTGCTGCAGAAGGAAGTGGTGGGGCCATTGTGCTTCCTGGATTTCAGTGGCAGCTGGTGCGGAGGGGAGCACTCCCGTTGTGCTCCACTCCTGGCAGAACCACTACCAGGATCCCCACAGGACACTGCCAGGAATAGGTAAAGTATGAAAAAGGCCTTAGTTTCTATGAAGTTTCCTATTCTACTCTTCTGTACCCCACCACAGGTCTGACAATAGATAGGATCTTCCCAAGCTGTGTGATTCTGACATGTATGTGAAACAGTAGATCAGCACTTCCCTCCTTGAACTTGACAGGACTCCTTTTTTAAGGGCCCCTTTGTTGTTAGCAAGAGACAAGCTTCTGTTGGGACTGGGCTGAAATCTGTTACAATTTACGTTATTTCTCCTCACACTAGAAGCTTTTCTCATGGTACTTACATAAAAGGGCAACAGAGATGCATTTCCCACTCTACCAGATGATGCATGCTTTCCTCCAACTTCCTCTATTAATTCCCTTGTGTGAAGTAAGAAAACATAATTAGAAACTAAAGAAGCTGGCCCTCTTCTTGTGTCCAAAGGATTCTCAGCCTCAAAAGTACCTGTGAATGTATCATTAGGGAACCAGACATGTGGCTGTGAAGAAAAATGGACATGTTCTGTCCTGTCATGTTCTGGTTTGAAGCAGAAGCCTATGGGCCTTTCTGCACTACACTGTTATAGTGCTATCATTCTACTTTCAACATCCAATGGAATCTTGGGATTTGCAATTTAGGGAGGGCCCTTTAGAATTCTCAGCCAGAGACCTCTTTGGCCTCTCAGTAAACTACAAACCCCAGAATTCCACAGGATGTTGAAAATGGAATAATAGCACTTTAACAGTGTAAGGTGGAAAGAGTCTAAATCCTGTACCACATAAGTGCTAGGGCTAACAACTGTATTTAAGCCCTTGTTTCCACCTATTTTTCCTCTGATACTGTTCTCATGTTTAATAGATACATGGCTGGAAGATAATATATGATCTTCTCCAAGCTGAGATTGTATTTTTAAAAAAGCATGATTCCCTACCCTCTCTCTTTATTTAAAGGATTTGTAGTTCTTTCTTCTGGAGTTTCCTCTGTTCCTCCAGAAAATGGAAACAACCATTATGACCTGAATATTTTTTTTCTTTTTCTTTTTCCACATCTGTTCCATGCAATTCCATGGTTTATCTCATCAGCAGTGGGAATATGAAAGCTGAGACAGAAGACTGGTACCTCACATTTGTTGGCATGTGACAGCATAGTCCTTTTTTTAAAAAAAAATCATGCAGGTAGTGCTCCAGTTGATGATAATTAACATATGAACCAGTGTAACAAATAGCTTGAATACTTTAAAGATCTGTGATTTTTATCAGTGCAAATAATCCCTCTGTCAATGTAGTATGAATTTATTCCACACTGTCGTCATGTTCATAGTTGCTATGGCCGATTCACCACCTAGCAGGCAACCATATGGTTACTGTGGTTATGATATGTCTGGTGAGAGCACTAGATATCGTTTGATATCAAATAATTCAGCCTTTACTTGACCTTTCTCTGCCACCCTGCTCCACGTGTTTGCAGAGGTCCACTGGACAAGCACGTATTAGGCGCAGCCGTTAATGGTTGTAAATTCCAAACCTCATTTAGGCAGGCAACTTAAGCCTCTCCGATGCTTCAGGGAACACCTTTTTGCAAAGATGCCTTGCATGAATCTACCCAAAAACGCTCTGCCAAGAGGCTGAGCCAGTCCTTTCTGTTGAGCCATTTGCATACTGGCCATACTATTGTCATGAAGCGCTAAGCTCATTATGTAAACTTGACCTTTTCCAACTCCTTTGTCCAGCTCCAAATTTCCTTTGTTCTTACTGAGCATGGCATGGCCTGGCCTGTAGGCACAATCCACCCTATAAAAACTCCCAGATTCCAAGCACTCCTTGGATCACCCTGGACTTCCATCTAGCCTTGCTGCCACTCCGTCCAGTGAAGTTTTCCCCTCAGTTCCCAATAACTGAGTCTGCCCTTTTTGGACTACTTCGGACTACTTTGGACTTCCATCCTGTCTTGTTGTCAGTCTGTCCAGTGAGTCACTCCCCTCAGCGAACTGCACTGAGCTTTCTTACCCTCAACCTCCTCTTCTCTCCAGGACTATGTGAAAAGGTGTCGTATTACCCGTCCCCCCCCAAACTCTCCATTTCTATTTCCAGTTAGTGGTGTGCATGTGTTGTCTTGTTTGTTGTTTGTCTTTTAATAAAAGTACTATTTTTATTACTTTAAAACTTGTCTGGCTGCTCTTCGGACCTGATGCTGTAGACATAGGGTTAAAGATCCCAGCTAAAGTTACCCTGCCTCTCTCTAGCTTAAGAGAGTGCTCGAGTCTAATTTCCCCATCTTGTGTTTTTAATTGGTACTTTAGGCACCTCTCCCGGGACCCCCAACACACAGGGTAACAATGGACCATATGGTGATAGAGAAGCTGGTCCCTGAACAGCTAACTAGGACCATACCTGACCTTTCTTGAGGTCATACCATATTGGTAAAACCTGTCAGAACTTGTGTCGTACTTGGAGTCCAGATTCCCCACAATATCACAATGAGATGGCAGTATAGAACTATGTGGAGGACTACACATGTGAGATTTAAATTTGTGCTGGTTGGGGTAACACTCATTAAGATAAATGAGAAGAGGCCATCAATACAGTCCTATAAATGGCTGCTCAGATAAGTGAGTGTAGGATTTCAGCTGAATTTTTTTAAAAAAATCCTTTGAAATATTTGAACTGTTAATCAAAACATGCTACAAGACATCCATCCACAAGTTCCAAAGCAGATTGAGAACATCGTTAGAAATATTTAACCAAAGCATCTGGAGGGTAAATCTACTTGCTTCCCTTCTTCTTGCAAGAATTTCTTTTGCCTGTGTACTAGCTAGTCAGCTAATTTACATTGTAATGAATCTCAGAGACTTAAAACTTCTTCTTCTTCTTTTTGTTGGGGACTATTATCATGTATTATGCATACTGAACTTGGGGACGGGGAGAAAGAAAGTCTTCTGTTCAATGCCAAAGACAAGGGAAAGGAGAGAAAAGATGAAATTAGAGAGTACTCTTATGATGGTAAACTGTGTGAAAGAAAAAGTCAACAATAAATTCAAAGTTTGCTCAGAATTCCCAAAGCACTTCACAGAGGATGGGAACCTGCTGAAGTGGTTTGCTGCCTCTGAAGACAAATATATGTTTTGTTTAGCAGAGGTAAACTTTGAAAAGCATGATATAATAGGCTAAATTTAATAAAAGCTTGTATCTATCTATTCAACTTTTACTGCTTGTTTTGCTGCAGTGAAAAACCAGCTTAGGGCAGTGTAGGATGGTTGTACTTTTCATTTTTAGTTCATTTCACTGGTGATCAGAATTGATCAAAAATCACACTTTATAAAAATATTTGTGCTGGAAAGGACTGAAGACTAAAAGAATCTGAATCACAGTGTGGGAATAAATTGAAGTGAGTCAATTTCAATGATTCAACTATTAAAAGTTTGGGTTCTAATTCCTAGGCATTTAATGACAATAGTGCTGAATTAGGGTTGCAGACTTTTTTTGTCTTGTCTTGTCTTGTCTGAGAGGCTCCTCATCTTTAACACAAATATAGCAGGTCAATAGTCAAGTAAATCTCATTGACTGAATGGGTGTATTTTATTTGGGACTAGCAATTAGATTTAGGCCTATATTTGGTTCCTACAGCATAACCAAGGCTACTGAACTTTTGAATCTGAAAGAATCTCATAAAATGTTAATAATGTACATTCCTGGTTTTATGTTATTATGACAAGAATAGCAGAAACTGACTGGGATGTGGACAAATATAGGGAGAAAATATTTGGAATTATAAGAGAAAGGAATAAAATAACACTTACTTTATTTGTTGTGCAGTTGCATTTTAAAATGATGGTTGGGAAGTTACATATTTTGCTTTCTGAGGTCTAAGCTGAAATATCTGAACTAAAATAACAACAACATCGTAAAGGAGGTAACGCTTGATCAAGAATATGAGAATTTAATGGAAGTCTGTTCTTTCACATGCTATGGGAGGATCATTTTGTTGAATGTCATATTTTGAAAGACCATTTGTAATAGGATTTTGTATCAAATATATAAATTATAACCAGAGACTCTCAGCACACTCTATTCTTGTTCAGTAAAATGCATTGAAGTATCAGAGGGATTTAGTGTGAACTGTAATAAACATTATATGGATGATACATTTAAAATCCATTTAAGAGCTTCACGCTTGGATTTAATGTGGTCAGTGGACCATAGCATCTCTTTTAGCTGAGCCTTTGCAGTTTTTTTGGAGGGTGATCAATTTTAAAAGGGTATTAAGAAAGTTTTGATTCACAAGGCACTGGCTGAAATAATGGCAACATTAATAGTCCTGGAAAAGTTCAGTTTTATTTTTAAACTTATGTTCATCTTATTACTGAGCACGCAAATATCAGTCTAAGACAACAAAACGTCATTCTATCTTTCATGTATCCTTCCTCCTAAAACTCACGATATTAGCATCTGTTTTCAAGTTGAATACCACTCTGAAAATTGAATTTATTGTCTGGGAAACAAAGCAAGGGATGGGGGGCATAAGATAAGAGTCAGAGGGTGTTTTATGGTGTGAAGTCCCATATTCTGTGGTTGTCAAATCAGCACTTGCTTTTCCAAACTTCCACATCTGTTGAAAGACCTATTTTTATGACACCACAACCTCTCTGCCAAGTATGATCTCAGATTTCAGAGAATTGAGAGAAGCCATTACTTGGAAAGTATCCCTGATTGCTATGTGTGTGTCTTATGCTCTTACAAAGGAAAGGCTGTAACATCTAGGGCAACAGTGGGCAACATACATGTTATAGACAGAAGGTGTCCCTTTCTATTTTTGTGTTCTTTGCTGCACCAGTGCAAAATTTGCCACCATGCATCACATTTTGGGAGGGTAAAAGCAGAAAATATACAGCAATTTGAAGCAAGTCATACTGGAAGTGTGTCTTTTATTTTAAAGCTGAATAGTTCAAATCACAAGTCAGCTTGAAAACAAGGTGCACACATTCCATGTGCTTTGTTTTAAAGGTAAATTATAATTGTTTCTGCAGCGGCAGAGGTATTGTTCCACAGTGCATTAGCAAACCTAGCACGTGCAGTGGTAATAGTGTGTAGCCCTTGTGATTTCAGGGTGTGCAATATGGTCTCTCCCCAATTTAGGACCTTATAGTTTAAAATAAAGACAATTAAGCAAGTGTGTTTCTCTGCACTAGAGAAAATACAGTCTTTTCCATTTATATAGACCTAGAACTCAAATGAAATTGTTTATCCTTATCTATTTATTGGTGGGTGGGGAGGATTGGGTATGTTTTTAATGTTTTTAATGTATTTAATGTATTATTTTTGTTTGCTTTGCTGCCTTGATCCATGGGGAGAGGCAGGATAGAAATAAATCATCATCATCATCATCATCATCATCATCATCATCATCCCACTTTTTCCCAAAATTGGGAATTGAAGTGGCTCACAATTTAAAAGAACAATACAATTAAAACTATAGCAATAGAATTAAACTATTCATAGTATTAAAACATCTCACACCTCAAGTTCAAAGAATAAAATGGAATTAAAAGATTAAAAGCTTTTAAAAACAGTTCAGTTAAAATGATACAGCAATCCCTATAGCCTGTTCTTTAAAAACTCTGTTTTAAAAGCTTGTTTGAACAGAAAGGTTTTAGCCTGCAAATGGAAAGATAACAAGGAGGGGGCTGTTCTGGCCTCCTGGATATGGCAAATTTCCTTTTCAGATTGCCCCACAGTTCCTAACTTTGTAAACCTGACACTGTCACCTTGCCCTCTGGTCCCCTTTTTAAAAACCCTCCTTGGATCAGGAGACCTCACTGTGCTTCAGTAGGTGTGTTACCTTTGCTTCCTTTATGACAGACATGATTCACCCTTGTATAAATGATGATGTCCAGAGTAAATTTTACAAAATAACAAATAGTTTATCTTTATTTAATAACAAACAGAATTGATCTCAGGTTCCAGTTCTTAGTCCCAAACAGTTAACACTGTTCAAATTATGTCAGACCCCTTCCCTTAAATTCACTCAGACACCCAGAACTCATACACTCCCCTCAGACTCTCACAACTGACTCCTCTAAAAGTCTGTTCCCAACTGTTACCAATGAACACTGTGTTCTCTTTTTAAAAACAAAAACAAAACTTCCTCCCTCTCCCTGGAGCCTCTCTTTCTCCTCACAGAGTTCTCCGTGCTTGGATTGGCTCTTCTGAGTTATTCACTCCACATTCTCAGATCCAGGAGTTCTAAAATAACATTTTATCAAGTTTTCTTCCTCTTCAACTGAGTTATAGCATCACATCAGGGAAGAGAGTTCTAGAGTCTAGGGACATCCACCAAGAAGGCCCTCTCTCACATTCCCTTCAACCATGCTTTCAGCAATAGTGTGAGCGAAGGGCCTCTCCTGATAATCTCAGAACCCATGTTAGATCATATAGGGAGATATAGTATGCTAAACAGTCTGGACCTGAGCCATACAGAGTTTATAGATCATAGCCATCACTTCGAATTGTTCCCAGAAACAAACTGGCAGCCAGTGGCATTTTTTCAACAGGGGCACAGTATTGTCTCTGTAACCTTTCCCAATTAACAGTTTGGCTGTAGCTCTTTGGACCAGCTGAAGTTTCTAAACACTCTTC
This sequence comes from Ctenosaura bakeri, assembly GCA_948474755.1. Classification (NCBI taxonomy): domain Eukaryota; kingdom Metazoa; phylum Chordata; class Lepidosauria; order Squamata; family Iguanidae; genus Ctenosaura; species Ctenosaura bakeri. The sequence continues at coordinate 23,722 of CAOLHI010000369.1, read as the reverse complement.
AAAGGCAGCCCCAAGCACAGCATGTTAAAGTTGTCCAAATGGGATGTAACGAAGACATGTGTCGCTGTGGCCAGATCCAACATCTCAAGCAATTGGCACAGTTGACACACAAATTTTAAATGTGTAAAAGTGCTTCTGGCCACTGCAAAAAATTGAGCCTCCAGGTTCAAAGCTGAATCCAGGTTCAAATCCAAACCACAAATCTGTATTTTCAAGAGTGTAACTCAGTTTAATACAGGCTGAATCTCTCTTCCACCATCTGCATTTTAAATGACCAAGAGAAGCTATGTCTTGACAGGATTAAGTTTGAATTTGTTTGCCCCCATCCATTCCATTACTGATGACAGACACCAGTTTAGAACCAGGATTGGGGTGGAGTGGAAAGGAGTAGTAAGGTTGGGTTTCATCCTCACATTGATGGCATTGCACCCCAAAACTCTGGAGCATTTGTCTTACTGGTAGTGTGTATATGTTAAACAGCATAGATTCAGGACACATAAGATGAACCAATTCACAAATTATATTTGGAATTCATTGCCACAAGTTGTGGTGATGGTACTTATTAAGTGCCTTTAAAAGGAAACAGTTACTTACAGAAGACTGGTTAGTCAGTGATTACTATCATGGATCTATGGAACCTCCCCATTCAGAGGCCATAGATGATGAACAATATTGGTTGGAAATCAGCAGTGGAATAGTGCCCTTGCCCTCATGCACCATTTCTCTGTTGTATGTTCTGCCGCTCTTACCATCATAAAATCCTTTGTAAGATTTATTAAGATCTCCTTTCTGATAATCTGAATCCACTGATTTGTGTCTTATACTCTGAAACAACAAAAACAACCTTGCTCTATTTTTTATGTGAGAACCCTTAATATGTTTAATATCTGATTCAAATATACCTCTCAGTTACCCCTTTGCCAGGCTAAACATATCCAACTTGACATAGTGCTCTAGGTGAGGTCTGACTAAAGGCAGAATAGAGCAGTTCTACTGCTTCTCCTGATTTGGACACTATATTTTTATTGATGCTGTCTAGAATTGTATTAAATTTTTCTGTTGTTGCATCATGCTGTTGATTCATGCTGACTCATGTTTGCCTACTAAGACGTTTAATTGTTTTTTCCTTTCGAGGAAAAGATTGGGGTATAAATAAAGATGATGATGATGATGATGATGATGATGATGATGATGTTTTCATAACCACAATAATAATACTGCTGTCACCCCTGTTATATTTCTGCATTTGATTTTTACTGTTTAAACGTAGTACTTTACATTTCTCCCTGTTGAAATTCATTTTGTTATTTTAGTACCAGTCCTCCAATCTACTGAGAAGATACTGATTCTTGATTCTGTCTTATGATGTACCTCACCTACTGTTTTTTCCAAATCACTTATAAACATGTGGAATAACACCAGGTCAAGGACAGAAGCCTACAGTATCCCACTTGTCACTTTTGTGCAAAATGAAGAAGAACCATTAATAAAAACTCCTTGACATGGTTCATCAAGCAACTACATAGCCACCTAACAGTAAATATTACCATTTTATCTGCAAAAATATCATGAGAGAAATTAACTGTCTTATTGAAATAAAAAATGTACTATTACCAAACATATAATTATTTTTTAAAAATTGATTATGCGGGCAATACTCTACTTCTGAGAAATGCATGCTGGCTCTTAATAATCATACCTTTTTTTATCTATTTGAAATCCTGCCTTCTGTTTTTCACCTTTAAGAAGGTCCTTCCATTCTGGAAGAAAGGCAGGATGTATATTAAATTAATACATAAAATAATCATGATGAACTCCTTTCCATGTGGTCAGTATTTCCTTTAGCTTATTGAAATCAACTTTCTTGAAACCCGGTGTGCACATCTAGTTATGCTGTGCTTTCCTTTCCCCCTTTATACTGATCCCCAAGAAGGCATGTATTCAGGGATAGCCATGTTGGCTATGCAGCAAATTCCAAAAGCTAAAATCTGCAGAACAGTGATACCTTTATTGGGCTAGCTGAAATGTACAACATTCAACATGCAAGTTTTCATAGCTTCCCTGGCTTCTTCAAAAAGCAAAGATGCTAAAAATCATACAGGACAAGTGATGATCTTAGAGTTATAGGTTTACATTTTGTCACAGATGTTATTTCTGTTGCCAGTTATGATGGTTAAGATTGAGGGATCTTAGTGCAGGCAGACACCTTCTTGGCCATGTGGGAACTAAGAACAAAGGGCAGTAAAAGAGGACCTAGTCACTTTCACTGAAGATTCCCATTACTTCCATCTCATTAATTCTTCCTGGTTGGTTAGGATCAGGCCCAAGACAGTCAATCTCAAATCATTTTCTCTACTCTCTACCTTTGGTTTGATTCAGCAGAATTCTTCTGAATGTGCCTGTTAAGATAGAACATGCCAAGACTTTTTGCCACTCAAGGCAAAGAACAAGATAGAGCCAGAATTTTATTTTATGTATAAAAGCTGACTGAAGTAGCAACTGGAATCTTAACTGTAAAAGCAGAACAGCATTCTCCACTTCACCTGCAAGGAAGGGTATAACCTAGCAGATGAATGCAGAGAAGATTTGGCTCTATACTACAACACCATAGTGCTCCCTCTCAATATCTGCTGCCTAGGGTAATCACTCCATTCGTTCAAATGGTGAGGTTGGTCCATGCTGCCCAAGATGTTAATAATATAACCCCCACCACCGCCCATTCTGTCTACACCAGAGAGCCAGCTTACACAATCAACGGCAAGTTGCCTGGCATACAAAATCCTGTTCTCAACTACCTCATTCCTTCTACCTCCCCTCTACTACATGTTGCTTGAGGAGGCCAGCTAATCCTAATGGTAGGGTTCTACTTGAATAGTACTTTTTTTTAACAGATATTGTTAAAGTTTACCTGAATGCTGTTATTTTGTGTCTTTGGCCTCCATGCCCAGTACCTTGTTCTTGGTACAATTAGATAAAGAAGGATAACATTTGCCTCTGTTATAGTTGAAAAGAGCTACATGTACTTCATTCATTACTTTGAATAATTAGGTTGGAATCAGTTAGTTCAGTCAATGAATTCCCTTCTGGTGGAATCCAGGGGAGAGGAAATGATAAAAAATTAATATACAGGATCTATGCTTTCCAGTAAAGCTATAATATTCCAATTTGACTGAATTTTTCTCCATTTTAAAAATGATTTTACTATATATTCAGTCTGATATAGCCCCCCTCCAAATCTTAATTTAACTTTGCAAATAGGAAAAAGCACAAATGAATCTGTTATTTCATGGTCTCTGCTTTGCTGCACATATATTAAATGCATGAACTGTACACTGCTCAAAATGAAGAACAGAATTATTTTCTATTCTTGGGAATTGATAACAGGTAAATTACCCAGGTAATTTAAAGTTTCCTCCCTTTAGCTAGGTAGCTATATCTCTTTGGTAATAATTCTCTGAGTCCAAGAAGCTGAACAGTTCATGATGTTACGTAGCACAAGTTCTTGTACCAGGACTAACTCCTAATCTCTTTTTCTCTCTCCCTCCCTCCTTCCCCTCCTCTCTCTCTCTCTCTCTCACACACACACAGAGATAGAGAGAGTGTCTTGCAATTACAATTTGTTGGCTCTAATCTGTAATGTAGTCTACAATTTTTCATTGTGTTGACCCTTACAACTCCTATACAAGGTTAATTATGATTATTCTCATCTAACTGGTATGGAATTGTATATGAAAAGAGCAAAAATTAGGGATGGAGTTTGATGATTCAGTTTATATTTTACTACCAACTACCATCATTTGCACTTTCCAAGCCAATAAGGTGAATAGGAAAACAATTATTATTCTGTTTCTCACTTGTTGGAATTTTCTGAGGGAATTCTTAGAGTTTGAGGGGTTTTTTTTAAAGGAAGCGTGCAAAAATACATACAAAGCAGAAAGTTAAATACAAATAGTGATAGATAGATAGATAGATAGATAGATAGATAGATAGAGATAATAATTTTGATTGAAAAATTGCCTGTCTTAAAGGAAAATATGGACAATATTTCCATGCATGTTTTTAAAAAAGCAAACCATACACAAGCTGATGTGGGAGTAAGTGGAAATTCTAGGCTGGTGGTGGATCCCATGTCAGTGAGGTGGACAATCTGTTCTGGGACTTATCTCCATCTTTAAAGGAGCTGTCCAAAGTGCTGAGCTTTTTGGGGGACTAAGGATCAAAACACAAATGGCTCCTTTACAGTTCTGATTAAAATCCTCTGAAGTTCAGATTTACCACCATGCTAATAGGTAAGTCACCAGCTGCCACTGCTAGGAGCAAACCTGTTCTTGAAAAAGTTCAACCATTGTAGCAAGTGAAGCATGTAGATGACTTGGTCAGGACCCAAAGCTTGCACTTATCATGTCCTCTAATGGGAGTCTGCAGAGTAAAAGAGAACATTCTGGTGAAGACTCTGATGAAATTCTAATAAAGAGTCAAACTAGTCTTTTAGAGCAAGGATCATCAGTCCCATATTCATCCCCAGCAGATCCCAGAAAGGGACGTGACTATGCCCTATGCTCTGAGTAACAGCATACAGCCACAGCATAATTTTATCACCCTACCATTACAAACACCTGAGCCTACAAAATTAGTTGGGAGCTTCTGAGGAGCCTAGTCAGGTCCTCCTAACAGCATAAGACTTCAGTTGGCTTTTGCTCATTGCTGACGTATATTTATGTGATTCCAGCAGAAAAGAACATTGGCCAGCTCACTTGGAGCTATCCATGGTCCTATGGCAGCTATACTTTTGACAAGCTATCTTTACTTGGATTGTTGCATGCAATGTATTGACTTGTACTGGATTCTACCTACCTGATATAGCAGGTCTGCCTAACCTTTTTTTTTCTATTTAAGCAGAACTTGTACTTTATCTGACCAGTGAGATGACATTGGCTTCCTCTGTGAGTCTCAGATAACCATAAAATGGGGGAGGGGGACCTGGGAGGACAGCCATAGTAGAATGTCACAGCAGAAACAACAAGCCTACTGGAACCTTGAAAGCTTAAATGTTTAATTTGGCATAAGCTTTTGTGAACTGTAGTTAGCTTCATCAGATGTATGGAGTATTGACAGATACTTATTACACAAATGACTGAGAGGGCAATATGAGCTAAATGAAATGCAAAAGATACACACATTGATTGCAATTTTAAGAGCAGTCACTTAACAAAAAGTAGTTGTGGGATAACAAGAACATCCTCACATAGATAAACAGGTTAAGACATTTATAGTGTTGAAAAACCTTTGTTAAACTCAAATGGAAGATATAGAATTTAAAATCTAGATCAGAGATTGGCAAAATATAGTGTGAAGATCCACACTGAAAAAAATTTGACATGGAGATAGTTACTCTGAGTATAGAGTTTTCAGGCGAAGAATCATGTGATCAGAGTGTGATTGAGGTAGATTATTTGGGGACCAGCAGATTTCATAAGACAACAGAAGACCAAAGAGATGAAGACTGCAGTAGTCTAGGTGACTGATGACAAAGACAGTGCTGTAAAGAGAAAAGTTATGCAGCTTTGGTGTAGTGAGTTGTGTTTGTAGAAGACTGGTGGGGAGCTTTTAGTAATTTAGCTTCTTATCCATCCATCCACATTTGTTGCAAAATAATATAGCTACCTGGATATATCTAACTGGCTTTAAAGCATACATTTTGATATTTTGTAGTTGTATTGTACTAAGCCTTGAGCCCTGGTGGCACAGTGGTTAAATGCCAGTACTGCAGCCACAAGGTTGTGAGTTCAATCCTACTGGGCTCCAGGTTGACTCAGCCTTCTATCCTTCTGCAGGTCGGTAAAATGCGTACCTAGCTTGTTGGGGGCAATTAGCTAACACATTGTAAAATATTTAGAGACCACTTAGCTGATAAGCGGTATAGAAATACACATGCTATTGCTATTGCTAAGCTTGAGTTGCTCAACAAAGAGGCCTTAAGTCTGAAGATGAAAAGAGATATAGCCAGGGTGATTTTGCCAGTCCTGGTGCTAATAAGAAGCTCTCTCTCTGCATGACAGCAGAAATATTCCTTTTCTCTCAGTCTTGAGGGGAGGGGGCAACACACCTCTCTAGCTTGTATGGACCATATTGAAGCTTTGAGAAAGCCAACCTTGCCAGACTATATAATCTCCACCTGGAAGGGATTTCCTTTATCCTGTTCTTGGGTAAGGGAAACACCAGCATCTTGTCCAAGAATATGAAAGGCCATCTGGATCCAAGAGAACTATGTAACATCTTTCAGTGCAGACCCCTGGAGCATCTCCACTTGAGGGTGACTGTTACCATTTGGCTGAAGGGATATGGGAACATCTTCTTTGCTTATATTTGAATGGGCTGCATCTGTTGTGCCCTCTTTTTTAAATCAGTTTGCCACCAATAAAGCTATCCCTTGTGCTCTCTGTACACTTGGCAAGGCACAAAGTACAGGGTACAGAGCACACTGAACATGGTAGAGAGAGGAAAAAGGGAGAAAGATGGCAGAGCTAAAGCTGTGCCTATGTGTTTCTTCAACTGTGCAGTTGGTTACACTATTGATGTATAAAGTGAGCATAAGGAGCTCTGAGTAGTTTTAGCTGGGAAACATATAGAGATGATAATGTCTTGCAGGGATATTTGGTACGGTATATATGAATGCTGCTGTGTTGCAGCATTGGCCTTTGATTATTTTCACACCTATAAGTTTGATTTCTTTCACATCTATAGCTGAAACTGACTTCAGTTCTAATTTCAGAGGGAAAAAGTTTATCTTCCCCTCCTCCTCACATAGTCTCAAATAGACCAATTGATTCAGTTATTGAATGGTATGTGATTGAATACATGTATAAATCTCATTGACCCATTAACTCTACTCCACCTGGAACTAACAATAGGTTTCAGATTTTGTGGTTTGGTTTCTTCAGTACCTAAAATTGCATAACATATTCCAGGTTGTTTATCAAATTGGAGGAAATTTCTTTCAGAATATTGTCAGAGGAAATATTAGGGAGAACACTCTTCTTTTACTTATGTAAATGTGCCTTCAGGTCAAGTATGAAAACCTTTCAAAGCACAGATAGAGTGAAACTTGATTTAATATTTAGAAAGGTGAAAGCTTTAGAGTGTCTGCTTATTTTCCTTGATTATTTGACCTTGCAAGGCAGGCCCATCTGGATAATGATTGTACATTGTGTCCAAAAATATATGCTGCTCAGTTCTAAGGAAATAAATTAACACAATTAAAATGGAAAGGTAGTAAAATGGGTGATCCTTAATAGCATGGAAACAGATTTGTGTACAGCGTTCATCTTGGAGTCCACTGATGCAGACATATTAATTTGTAACTTGGGTGCAATACAGCAGACTGTGTTATGAGCAAGAAGTTAACTTCTTTTTAAAAAGCAATGGAGAACTGTGAAATGTGGACCACATTTTATAATAGATGCAGTATAATAAAACAGGAAGAAACTTCTGTATGTGTATTTGTAACTAGATGGGAAATCTTGTGTTTGCATAGGCTTCTTGTTTTGTGCCTTCAAGTTGTTTCCAAATTATGGTGACCTTAAGCTGGACCTATTAAGGGATTTTATTGGCAAGAATTGTTCAGAGAGGATTTGCCTTTGATTTTCTCTCAGGCTGAGAAAGCGTAACTTGTTCAGGGTCACCATGGCTGAGCAGAGATTCAAACCTATTCTACATTAGAATCATAGTCTAATGCTCAAACCTGTATACAATGCTGGTACTGTATGTACCATTCCCCTTCTCTAACTAATGGCTTGGACTGTACACATGAATGCATCAAACAAAGTTAAAATATTGACAATCAGCAGTTTAGGTGAGAAACAAACAGCTAGCATCAATCTCAACCTCTTGTCTTTTCTTTCCAACCTAGCCATTAGCAACATTTCCCTCTGCAAGCATGGAGAAAGCACAACTACACACATAATGAACTGTTGTTTGTATAGAGTACAAGAACAAAATTCTGGACAGAATATGCTAGACCTTACCAACTCCACAATTATGTCCATTACCAAATATTAGGAAGAACCACTTTATTGTTAGAATGGAATTCCAACAGTGGAATGCACTGCCTCAGAGCATGGTGGAGTCTTCATCTTTGGAGATCTTTAAACAAAGCTTGGATGGTAATGTTTCATGAGTACTTTACTTGTGTACTCTTCCATGGCAAGGGTTGGACTAGATGTTGCTTGTGGTCCCTTCCAAATCTAAGAATCTATGATTTTATGAGGGTGACAGACTGAACAGAAGAGAAATATCTTTGTGGGGAGACTCTCCATATGTACTGCTTTCAAATTCAAGCAAGATCCAGGGCTCCCAAGTCAAAAGCTGTGGAAGCAAGAGGTATCTGGTGTTAAAAAAACAGTCCGGGGTCAACTGTAAATCAGGGACAAGTTTCCAAGGAGTCACAGTACCTAAGTGTTAATTAATTCAAATGTTATAAATACATTCGACACACTTGCACAAGCCAAACTGTCAGGAGGAAGGCTGAAGCTGTATTCAGCAAGCAGGCTGATGAATGTAACCTCCTATCCTATCTCAATCCCAGCAGCACAGCTGATAATTCAAACAAAACAAACTGAATAGCCCCCAGCAACTTACTTTTATTCAGTAAGCACAAGGTCAAAAGTAAAGTCCAACAGGATTCAAAGACAAGTGAGTCCAGAGTCAGTCAGGGTAATCCAGAATCAGGCACAGAGTTCAGCAAGGCATCCAGCAAACAGAGAGGTCAGATAAGCTCCAACACCTCCTGAAGGTGAAGGGCAGCAGCTATATAGATCAGCAGCCTAATGCAGCTGTTGCCTAAATAACTGCTGTTGGGTATAAATCCTCTAAAATTGGTGTAGGTCCTCTCTTTGCTGTCTGCACTCAGCAAAGGTAGGTACACGTAAGTTATCTTCTGTTTCTGAAGGGGCAGGACTCTCTGCTGGAGCTGGCACTGCTTCCTGTTCTGTTTATGGCACTGTTCCCTCTTCTTGTACATCGGGTCCTGGCATGCCCCCTGTTTCAGACTCTGAGTCAGAGTCCATGTTCTGGAAAGCAGGGCATGACACTTTCTTATATAAGCAGCAAGTTCAACCAGCACCTTGATCCCCAGCAGTATTTAGGGAAAGTGTTCCTCAGCTGTGCTCCTCTTGACATTTTGATTACAGCCTTTCACTCTGTCTGCAGCAGATGGCCTAAGCCAAGTACCTGAACCTCCACATTTCTCTGGGACTGGGGTGCTCCTCCTCTAGCTCCTCTTCCTACTCTGAACCCGATCTGGCTAAACTGAAGGAGGACTTGATTGATTATTGGTAATCTCTGGTGGCTCCTTCAAAGGTAGGGCTGGTTCATAGCTATTGGGAGGCAAACGCTCAATGGGAGTCATGACTCCATGTGATCAGGAACATTTCAGGTAACTTGGAAATCCTCCATGCATAGAGAAGGCTCCCCTCCTAGGAACATCACTTTCCCCATGTGAAGGATGATGAAAATGATGATAGTGTGGTCCCCTTCTGCATGGTTTAACCTATTCAACCTTTCAGGGTTACTTTCTATTTTGAACAGGGGAATTTCTACACTACACTATTATAGTGCTATTATCCCACTTTTAACATCTTATGGAATCCTAGGGTTTCCAGGTTAGGGAGAGGCATTTAGAATTCTCAGCCAGAGAGCTCTTTGGCCTCAGTAAACTACAAACCCCAGAATTTCATAGAATGTTGAAACTGGAATAATAGCACTTCAACAGTGTAGTGAGGAAATGGCCTTGGAGAGTACAACTGTTGGGGCTTAAGGACCTGCACTGGCCCTCTGGAGATATTGGAGAGTCACCCCTGTCTCTCCCATTACTGAAAAGCACTTTGGCTCAAAAATGCCGAACACATCTCTCAAGTATGATGGGGAGACAATTTCACCACAGTTTTGGCCCTGTGTTAGTTAAGGCACATGAGAGCCTTTTAAAAAAATAAGAAGTGACCCAGAATGGTCCGGACAAAGCCAAAAAACAGCCCAGAGAGGTAAAAAAATATTCTGAATCCCTTCTATCCTTAGAGACATTTGGGGGCAGCTTTTTTTTTACCCCTCCTAAGGGTCTTAAGGTCACAAGAACAGCTCTGGGGCCATATTTCCCCCCATCCCTGATTCAGATTCTGGTCAAATGCTTGTAAACAAGTTCAAATATTTGCAAAACTTGAGGCAAAACGTTTGAAGCAGAGAGCAACTCCTCCCTCACTGAAGCCCACAAACTTTACAGTCACTTTAAAAATATTAGTAATATACTGTGTTAATATTTACACCTTTTTGAAAGCAATTCAACAGATGTTTTTTTTGTTTTTCCCCACCTCTCATGCTACTAATGACACTATAAAATGGAACAGCTTTGATCAGCCTGGCTTGGAACAGTTTTTAGTAACTTATTTACTAAACTGAACAAGCTTCTTACTATTAATGCAATTGTAAATTCATGGACAGAAACTGTGACTTGTTACTTGGAGTATAAACTGAGATTCCTGATAAAGGAATATAAGATTTGCTTATATTCATTCTGGAAATACACTTCTTTTCCTACCCACAAACTACTTATACTTCAGAGAGCATTAGAAAAGCCTATCTGCATCAAGAGCAAATGATGTTGGCTCACATATTTCAATCATGCCTGATGTTTCTCTTGACAATAGTTTGGTTTCCCACCATCAAGCCTATACATTTGATTATTTGGATACTTCTCATGCATAACCAAAGGGCGGTTGTTAACACACACACACACACAAACATACACACAAGCCCAACAGGATTAATCAAAGCAGGATTATAATTTTCTGTAACACCTGTTTCAACCAGCTGCCTCTGATTCTAATGCCTGTTTCTCCGTCTTCCCAAATTATAAAATAAAGTAACCTGGAAATCAGTAGAGAATTGTGTGTCCTTTTGGTAGCTCAGAAGGAAAATGTTTGGGGGAGAAAATTAGGGAAAGTATTTTTGCTTGTGCTCAGATCTTTGCTGTCTTTAGAAAATTCAAACAATAGAATCAGGTCCACAATATGGCCTATTTACTTATATCTTCTCTTTTCTACTATGGTTCTTATATTGCTATTTTATACCTGGTATATCTCTTTGTACTGATTCTTCAGTCTTCAATGGTGTGTTCAATTAAGTCAGGCTAACTAACTGAAATCTAATTGAGGCACCAGTTTTCCTAACATATTGAGACTTATATGAAGGAGTGTAAGGAATGAGCATACTAGCTCCACCTCTTCATTACTGTGATTATTGCTACAATGGAGAGCAACTATTTCTTTTAATATTATTTTTTCAGATATATATATGAATCCTAGCTTTCCTTGAGTGAGCTCAAAATGATGTACATACATCTCCTCCTCCCTACTTTATCTTCACAACAATCCTGTGAAGTAGATCAGGCTAAGCCCTTAGATATACAGTCAGTTTCATGAGCTTGTGGCATACAGAAGCTGTCCTCGAGTCCCAGTTTACTATTCTAGCCACTACACCACAGCCTCTCACTGCCTATGAGCTGAGGGGAACCTCTCTACTCATGTAGTCCTTACCCTTGTGATATAGAAGCCAAGAAAATCAGGGTTCTGCATGACACAGAAAGCTTATGTGTGGCAAACAGTTGCTGTCCAATTGAAAGGGATGTAAGGAAGAAGCCAGACCTACTGCACTCATCCCCATTCTCTCTCATTCTGTGGTAAACAGCTGGATACTGGAATGCCTGAACAGGGATTCTATCTTGGGTGTTTGCAATGATGCACTGAATTTCACTCAAAGGTTTTGTTGGAATTTTTGCTAAGGAGAAACAGCCTACACTGCCAGAATTCTTATTGTGGGGCAATGGCCTCATTTTGTCCCCTGTATTTACACCCCTGAGATGGGATGCAGCAAATATCCCACACACCATGAAAGTTGCCCAGCTATATAGAAAGTGGCCATGACATGTTGTTGTTGTTGTTGTTGTTGTTGTTGTTGTTGTTGTTGTGTGACTTCAAGTCATTTCTGACTTATGGTGAACCTATCACAGGGTTTTCTGGAGGCTGAGAGTGTGTAACACACCCAAGGTCACTCAGTAGGTTTCCATGGCCAGGTAGGGAATCAAACTCTGGTCTCCAGGATCATAGTACAATGTTCAAATCACTACATCATGCTGGCTCTCAGCTTCGATATACTTCTTATCAAAACAATAGCACATGAAAATGCTAAATGAGAAAAATACTAACATTGGTAGCAGCCACTAAAGATGGATACTGGTAGTATCAACTCCACATGCCTCAGGAGGGGTATCTCTGAAAGAGTGGTTAACCACAGAGGTGTAGGATCTATTGCCACATTAATTTTTCATGGCCCTTCTGGGGATACAATTTTCCAATTTTAGGCCTGGACAATGGGCTGGCCTTTGGGGGCTTGGGGAGCAGGGAAGGCAAGTGCAAGAGTTATGAGTGGCCTATAGACTGCAAAATTTCAAAGCGTGCTCCAAGACCTGGAGGCTGAAATTATGTTCCTGGGGGAACAATAAAGCAGTAATAACTGTTAACAAAACAATGGGCAGTGTGTGGTCCTGCAGATGTCATTGAACTGTAACTTCCTTTGCCATTGACTATGTTGCTTAAGGTTGATGGGATTTACAGTTCAACAAAATCCGCAGCTAAGGCCTGAATGGGGGAATTTTCTTTCTTCCTTTATCGCTTTGGCTCTGGGAGCCTTCAACAATTGCCTCAGACTTTAAATGTGTATGTTGATGCATAACTTCATAAAAATTAAAACTGATATCTAAAGCTCTTTTATTACTGAGGGAGCATGAATGGATCTTACTTCTGAGAAAACATGTTTAGGCTTGCGCTGCATGTGGCTCAGTTACTTCCTCTCCTATCCCCTCTTTCCTCTTCTATTACATTGTATGCCTGTAAGCAGGGACTCGGTTGTTGGCTTTTATCTTCACAAAGCAAAATGTAGAACAGCATAGGCTCTTTATAAATAACAACAAAATAGAAGAGAATATTCTGGACAAACATTCTTCTCTCTGAAGGTTTAATCTCTACACTCCTCCATTGACAGAAAAGAATGTCTTTCTCTTAAATATAAGGCGTGTTTTCTAGAAATCCTTTTTTCTTTTCTTTTCTTTCTTTCTTTTTTTTTTGAAACCCCCCCTCTACTTTTATTCATTTTTAAAACATTCAGAAAAAAGTGAACTGGAAGCTATACTAACTAAATGACTCAATATCACAGACTGAAGCACAGTATTAATTTTAATATTATTTTCAATATTTGCTTGAACTAATGAAAATTAGTAACTTGCCCATCTCATAAGGAAAGGTTAAATTTCCATAGATTTAAAAAGCATTTACTTCCTCTAGATCAGGACAACTAGGTGGCTCTGATGTTGTGGGGCAGTGAATCCACACCTGGTTTTACTTTGAACTATAAAGAAACTATCCAAGAAGATGAGCCTAATTGGAAGACAGGGATCAGCACCTTGGAAAGCTACTTGAAGTTCAGACTAAAACCAAGAAAGGACACATCACTGACACTGGAGCCAGTAGCTACTTTAATAAGTGGGTTGGATCCAGCTTCTTTCCCCTTTCAGGGCATTCCTTGAAAACAGATTAGAAAATGAGACTAATTTGGACTAATCCTCCTGACAGTGACAATGTCTCCCTCCAGGCCTCAGTGCTACTTTCTCCAGTCTTCCAGAGCACCCCCCACCAACTCCATGGGAGCAGACTTTGGGGGTGAACAGTGGATTGGAAAAGAGAAGTTGATAAAGATCTAGAAGCATCTAATGGGTTACAGAAATTGTCCTCTCTTACAGAAGGAAGAATCTGGATCTAAGATGGTACCTTTGCCTTCAAAACATGACCATAGCTTTATAAAAGAACCACCACACAGTTTAATGAGTGTAACATGATGGTTGCTTCACCCAGTTTCCTATATTCTATAAAACAATGGATCTTCCAGGGGGAACCAAGCAAAGTTATCTTTGCAGGGATTTGGCTCCCTCCATAAGTAAAATAAAATAAAAATCAGTCACTAGACCTGTCATCTTCTTTCATTCCCCCCCCCCAAATGAATAAATGCAGGGGAACAAAAGAGTATTCCTGCTTGGAATAGTATTCCAGAAGAACAGCAACATTTGCATGTGGTTGATAAAAAGAGATGGAGAAAAATGAGTTTCTTGTGTAAATGGCAAGCATCTACCCTTATAAAATTGAAAGGTACAGAGTAATGACTTCATGAATGTCACACAACAAATTTTCATTAGGCATTTTTGGAACCACATTGCAAAGAATAATTTATCCTGCACAGATTGTGTATTCTGAAATGTGATTCTTTGTCCAGGATCCAAAGTGTGTTTGTCCTAATACATAGATGCCATTTGTTTGATGTCCAAATTGCTTTCTAGGACAGCAGTTCTCCAAGTAAGATGGATAAGCTGAATGCTAGACCCAGGCCAAATTAAAAAAAAAGCTGGGTTCACTGAAGGCCCATAGAAATATGTGAAATTCAAGACTTGATGGCATGGCATGTATTACATTACAACTTAAGCATCTCTAACCTTTTCAGGAGACCACAAGTGGGCAAATGGAGCCAATTTTCTGCCCATTAAGACACTCTGAAGTGCACAGGCTGACAAATATGCCAAAAACTGGGGACCACCCCAGTGGTGTAGAAGTCTACTTGTAGCTTGGAAAATAAATTATTTGGATATTCAATAGTGGAGAGGTCTCTATAACATATTTGAAAAGTAACCTGCCACTCTCGAGGGCTTCCAAGAGAAGCAGCTCACCCTATATTTGGCAGGATAGAAGAAAAGGGAGTCCGAAGGGACTGAGAACTAGAAACAGAGATTGGTGGGTGGCACGCCATAGGGCCACACTTTACCAACTGCTGCAGAAGACCTAGGATCATCAATAAAACTCAAAATCAGAAATGAACTATATGACTCCATCCAGTTTGAAATGGCACTGGCAGCACTTCTGACTAGAGCCAAGTTTTGGATTCCTCTGTTATGCCAACTATACTCTGCTGGCTTCTCGTCTTTGTTACTTGTCATGTGTAAAGCCTAATATGACTGACCTCAGATTAGGATACCCCAAGGACCGTTTCCTCCTAGATGATCCTGCTGGTCCACAGAAGCTTTATGTATAGGTCTCTTTGTATATAGCACTGCTGTCTGAAGTATAGTTGGCAAAAATGAGGGAAAGTATATTCCTTGTTTATAGTGCCAAAGATGTAAAATTTCCCACCTTGGGAGGTCCATTTAGCCTTGGCTATACTCCTCTTCCACCAGAAACTGAAGATATTTCTATTTTGGAAGGCCTTTCAACCAAGATACTACACACTCAGAGCCCTTCAGTCTGAAGCGAAAGATTGGACAACAATTTGTTAAGAACAACAAAAGTAGTTAAGATATTGCTTTAAAAAAACTTGGACAGATGGCAAGTTGAATACACACAATTCACAAACCAACCCAAAAGGTTCTCTGCTTTTTGCTATCGTTTCATCTGATCCCAGCTGGACAAACCCACTGCTTTTCTCCCATCCTTTTTTCCACTCTGAACACTGTGTAGGGTAGTCCTGAAAGTCAGATGTAGAACTCCTGTGGCCAGGACCATTCCTATCATTAGGCAAAGTGAAGCAGCCATATCATGCAGCAAATGCTGGGAGAAGGGTGGTGGGGTAGAGCATGGCAGAGTCCTGTAGCACAGTGCTACTCAGAGTTGTGGTCTGTGAATGGATGTCACTCCCCAAGACATCTGCTACTGATCCTTGGAGAGTTTCAGGGAAAGAAAGGAACAATTATAGCCACTGGGCACAAATATGGTACTGGTTGCTGATACATTGGAAGGAAAATTGCTGGTCCCTCACATGAGATAACTTAAGAAGCACTGCTTTGGCCCATGCTGCCTGTTTTGAAGTTAAATAGTACAAATGTCCCTGTAAATTATTTAAAAGGTAACCTATGTCTCCTGAGTCCCCAAGAAAAACAACTCACTCTCTTTGGGGTTTGGTGCAAAAATTCCCTGCTGCTCCTAGAAAGATGCTCCACCAGCTGTCTCAAGTGTTAAAATTAGATTCAAATCCAGTTCAGTCAATATCTAGATAAGAAAACATGGTGTGAGGGTGTGTGTGAGAGAGACTGAGAGCAGGGAGTACTGTCTTGTCCTTCATCCCAGGTGGCAAGTTATCATGGACTCGTCCTGTAAGTGTAAATTCTAATGGTGAAATAACTCTGCCTATGATCAAGGTATTTCAGGAACCACTACCAATCTTGTTCATAGGAAATCATGGAATGTTCTTTTCCTGAAGATTTGAGATTGATGAGGAGCCTGTTTTAGTCACCTCTCTGCCTATGTTAAAGTGGAAAGTGCTTAAGATTCTGTAAGACATTGCCATGGCTATTAAAATGGAATCATACTGCTATAATGTATACTGAGAAAGGGCCCCATTTTTTTTCATGTCCTATGTTAAAATGCACTATCCATTTTAACTTCTGTGGAAACATACTATGGAATCCCGGGGTTTGTGACTTGGTGAAACATTAGAATTCTCTGGCTGAGAATTCTAAATGTCCCTCCCTAAAGTGCAAATCCCAAAAATGTATTGGATGCTGCCATGGCAATTAAAGTAGAATCTTGGTGCTGTATTTCTTTAGTGTGAAAGAGCTTCTGGTATCACTAGCTTCAGGTGTGTCCCTTTAGATGCTACAATGAAGTATGCAGAAAACAGCAATCAAGAGAAACAGATCTGGTCCTATTATGATGAAAATGATTTATTGGTGATCAGAGGTGTGTCAAGTGTAGCTGTGTGGCCTGCATTGATTCACATTTTAAAAAGAAATGCTCACTTTTCAAAACAAGATGTAGATTTCCAGCCAGAAATGTTTGCATAAAAATTCCCATTTTTCAAAACTGTAAGTGGATTTCCAAGTAGAAAAACAGCTTCCAGACTTGCCACAAGTGCCCACCACAGTATAATGGTTTATGCTCCAATAATCCTCTGTTCCCAGCATCATTGAAGAAGATGAGAGCGAACTGTACCAGGGCTGCAAAAATAGTTAACATTTTGGGAACCAGCCATTTGAATGAATTATGTTTGTTTACCCAAATTCCAGCTTCCCCCTGAAGTCTTCTAAGCCAGTCCCATGTTATTCCAGAAGCTCTCCTAATTCTCTAGGCCTGTTTAAAAAAGACAAAAAAAAATCTAATGGTTATATTTATAAATACAAGTACACATTGGGGGGGGGAATGAGAGGATAGAACTGGATATAGACATTCAGCTGTAACTAGAAGATAGGAAAACAACTTGATTTTAATCACATGCCATTCTTTAGGAGCAGGTGGTTTTTCATCATTGACTGCATTAAAAGTGTTTGGTGGGGAAGGGAGCAGGAGGAGAGAAGGTACGCTATATTTCCCCTGAAACTGGAATGACTTAGTTAAAACTATAATTCCCCCATCCTTCAAAGTTAGGGTTGCCAGATGCCCCCTGCACAGAGGAATGTTCCTTCTTTCAGAACATGACATCTCATTAGGAAGTAATGAGCATCCATTTTTCAGACACTAGAGCTCTATAGATACAGACAGAATTGGCCTTGACAGCTAATGGAATTATTTGTCCAACAGTGGCTCAGTGTCTGTACACATATCTTACTCTTTGAGCTGTTTGCTAAAATATCCATTTCACAATTCTCTCAGCATTTCAGTCACTGCCTTGAACTTTTTCCTGGAATCATATCAGGCTGCCATTTTAAATATTGCTCTTCCTGTGCTTAGACCCCTGGTATACAATACGTCTAACACAAGTGCTTGGTATCCTAGCTGAAAAGCGCCAAAGGTCTGTTACGAAATGAGAGGCCAAGAGTCTACAGCACTACTGACATGTGTGGGGAACAGAAATATATTTCCTGGCTCTTCTCACGATGTACCTGTTCATGATGCTCCCGGCGTAAAGATGTGACTTTGTTGTGTGTAAAAGTTGTGCTGAGATGAAGAATGGATGCTGGGATAGCCATACAGACACAAGGCCCTGACAGGAATATTCATGAAAGTTCTCACTGAAAAACTCTGTTTCTCATCAACAGCTGCTCAGTGTCTCATAATGTATTCTAGGCACAGCGCTCCTTCTTGGCCCATCAACCTGCTGCACCTGCTCCCCTCAGCTTACTTCACCTGAACAGATCGTGACATGAGTAACAAAGCAGTATGTTCAGGAGCCCTGCAGTCAGCTCAGCGCAGCTCTCTCACAGTCCACACATCTGCACCCTTTATAAATCCTGGCCCCCAGTCAGAAAAGACGCTATTTGTGTGGCATCGAGTGCATCAGTTGCCCTTCTGACTGCCTTCTTCAGCACAGACACTAAAAAAGCACCAAGCTGCTGCATTTGGAAAATGAAACTGGAATGATTTATTTGAAATCATTTCTGTCCAGTTCTTCCCCAGTAAGAATAACAGAACGGTGTGCATGAAAGACAGTAAAACATTTTTTTTTTAAAAAAAATATTCCAGTAAAAACCATAGCAAAAATCAGGTTGCAAGATAAATAATTGTTTGGTATTCTGATGCCTTGACAATGGATCTATAGTTAGAGGAGATTATTCCTATGATGTCCTAATATTTTATTCACAGAGAAAGCCATATAAGTCTGTCTATGCAGGAAAAGATATAAAGGAAACCAATAGTACCACTGAGAGTAGCTGGAAAGAACAAATGTCTACATTAGCTCTTGAGTTTTGTTTTCCTTTGTGTTTTTTTAAAATGTTTAAACTTTAAATTGTGTGTATGTGTATATATATTCTCTCTATATATAAATTTAAATTTTGAAAATTGGTTCTCATCAACATCTGCAAAATCCACAAAATCTTATGCTAGAAATGTCTTCCCATTCAATCTAAAAGGTGCTAGCACAGATTTTAAAGAAGTTAAAGTAGATATTGCTATAACTGTGTGTTAAAAATGGGCACCAGCTAAAGCTGTAACACCATTACAGTCTCAGGTATTTTAACACAGGGCATGAAACAATTTGGGGCCCTTTCTCAGTATACATTATAGCAGTATGATTCCACTTTAATAACCATAGCAACATCTTACAGAATCCTGGGGTTTGTAGTTTGGTGAGACATTAGAAGTCTCTGGCTGAGAATTCTAAATAACTCTCCCTGAATTCCAAATCCCACATTTCCAGAGGATGGAGCCATGGCCATCAATGTGCAATCACAGTGCTACAATTGTGTAGAGGGAAAGATCCCTTGAGCAATCTGTCCCTCCTCCCCCAAAAAAGGTTAGGCCTATTTAGTGTAGACTCAATGAAATGAATATTGTCTGTTATATTCTCTTGTGGGTCCAGCTGATGTTCTAGGGAGAAGTAACACTGGATTTAGCCCACAATCTGGAATCAAATTCTTCCAAAAAGAATGCCCACAAGTAGAAAAGCTGCATTTATGTGTTCCCTGCTTCAAATCCCAATATAAGCTCTCCCCCATTTCTGTTGGAGAGGGCAATTTCAAAATGTTTCATGAAGAAAACATTTATATGCACAATGAAAATATATGCCTAAGCAACTTTTGTACCAAATACTGACTATCTTTATCAGTATGTCTATCTAAAGTAATTTTGAAGATGAAATAAGAATTTGCTTAGTCACATTTGGATCACATGTCTGAGGGCCTTTCCGCACTACACTGTTATAGTGCTATTATTCCACTTTCAACCTCCTGTGGAATCCTGGGGTATGCAGTTTAGGGAGGGCCCTTTAGAATTTTCATCCAGAGAGCTCTTTGGCCTCAGGAAACCACAAACCCCAGAATTCCACAGGAGGTTGAAAGTGGAGTCATAGCACTATAACAATGTTGTGCGGAAAGGACCAAAGTCTTTGTGCCTCTATATCTAGTATTTGTATCACATAGGCTGCTAATGTTTACACCATTTTCATCTAGCTCTTCCTGCTCTTTGATAGACAGAGCCATTGTCTTCATCAGTAAACAAAGTTTAATGGCCGGGCTATGACAAAATGTCAGTGTCTTATCATGCTCATTTGTATAGCAGAAATGAAGGGAAAATGAACACATCTAATTGCCATTCGGCAGATGTGTCTTGTGAATGTGTTTTGTTTTAAGAACTTGCTGTTTTTACTTACTAAAATTTGAAATCATAGAAGTCCTTACCTGCATGATTCACCTCTCTTGAAATAATAACAACAAAAAAAGTCAGGTTCTACTACTGGAGGAAAAAAAATGTTGTTTTGGGAAGCCCATGATCTGAGCATGGCAGAGAAGTGCCTTATTTAGCCACTCAGTGTCAGGCACCCCTCTGTTCAGATCACAAGCTATTGGCAGATGATGCTTTTGATCTCAAGTATGGATGGGATATACTGGTATAAGCTTTTGGACGTTTGGTGTATTCACCACCATTGACTGTATTGTTAGGAACAGTGGGACACTTATTCTACACAACAGATTTGGTAGTGGAGTCATGAAAAGACAGCAGATTTCTAGTTTTTCATTTGTTAATATTGTGCATGTTTGTATCCTGTTCCAAAAATAGCTTGGCTGCCTTTGGGCTTTGTGCACTTGGGTGGAAAAGGGAATACTATTTGTTATTCCATGACTTGGGGCAACTGTTGAATTGGTAGATGGAGCTAGATCCAGAAAATGAACTATTTAAATCTATGCTCCCCCCTATTCTGCACAAATGGCATCTCTCTACCTAACTGAGAATAAAATGTAGGAGTGTCCTGTTGTATATGGGCTGAATAGGTATTTTTTGTTCATATACTAAACTGACACAAGGGAGGCAGGTGTTTCCTGCCAACTCGTTAGGAGAAACTTCTTTGGCTTTGGGTGGGATTAAATGAAGTAAGCCTGGCTCTTGGAGCTCAGAAGAAGGATGGAGTTAAGTAAATCTTGCAGATTGTGGAGGGATTAACTCAAGTATGCCTCCCTCAAACCCAAAAAAGATGTGGTGGGATGGCATAAAACTAGGCAATGGATTGTTTCCAAGTCTGGGATAGGTGGACATGAATTTGAAGTAAGTATGGTGGCACTTCAGCCATCTAGTGGCATGATCCATCATATGTTTTATTAATATTATAATAAAGTTCTGGCTCCTGTGAGTTAAGTTGTGGTCCAAATGTCTCACCTCATTTTGGGCATGGGCAGTTCACATTCTCAGAGCTGGCAAGTTGTTCTAGGTAAGAGAAGTTCTTGGCCATCATAACTCTCATCACCACGCACTGGGCTGGGATATAAAGCGAAATAGTTCCCACTGATAAGATTTTGTGATATATTTTTAGTGGTATCCATAATCCTGGTGGTGTGTGTTTAGTGGAACAGCAATTTTCTCTTTGCACTGCAGCCACCATACATTTTATGCAATATACTGAGAAACCTTTGGGAGTAAGAGTTTCTCTTTATTTTCTGTTCTCATTTCAAAACTAATCGAAGGTTAATAAAAATGTTCACAAATTCCCATTTCTAATTATTCAGTTACCATAATCATTTATTTCCTCTGAGGCTCTTGAGCTAACTCTAGCATTTGTTTAAGGTATGTTCCATTTGGAGCAGCTGAATGAATTCTGTTTGTTTGTTATGGCTGAAATCCAAGCTGTTATGCCCCAATCCATAGATAGATCCAAAAACTCTAGTGCTTGGGAATCTCCTTATTTTATGTTGCCTTGTTGCCGTATATCAACTGATCTGTAGTTTTGCTCTCATGAAATATTGTAATATCACCAGATGGAAAATGCAATTGCTCCAAGCATGTGCTAGAATATAAAACAGGCAATTGACTTAGCACCAGGTCTACTATCAAAAATGTACTTTTCAACAGAGTGGCTGATACAGTTTGTTTTAGCTTAGTTTCCTGCTCTCAAGAGATCCTGAATAGTGTTAGAGCCAGATAAGGCTCATGATTAGGGTCTCTGTCACACTACACAATTATAGCACTTTCATATCACTTTAACCCCTATGGCTGTGTCCTACAAAATCCTGGGATATTGATTGATCATTCATGCCAAAACAGTTGCATAGGGAGTGGTGTGTGGCAATCGCAGTTCATCCCTGGTAGCAGATTTTTGGGGGCAGCACCAGGACAACAAGGGGCTTCTGGGAAGCAGCAGTGGTGGCTTCCCCTCATGAGAGCTTTTTGTTTGGTCTTCTGAGTCCCTTGGGTTTTCCAGGTTGTGGGAACTGGAACTGGAAAGGGGAGGGGGAGGCTGGAGAAAGAAAGAGGCATGTGGAGAGAAGGTATGAATGACATGGGGGTGGGTAGGAGGTGGGAAGAGCCTTCATTTCTGTCATCAAAGGTAAAGGTGCTTTTCCCTCCCTGCATCCTTTCCCCACAAAAAGCCCAGGCCTTGGAGCTGTCAGAGTCAAAGTAAATTGCCCTCCCTTCTGAGCGGGTCTGGAGTTGCTCTCTGGTCAGCTTGTTAACCCTTTCCACTCAGTTGCTGCAGGGAAAGAGAGCCGTAGTCTGTAGAGTTTTATCCTGCCCTCATCTCTTACAACTGTTTTGCCTTACCCTTTCACAAGAACAATGGCAATTTTGGAAACTGGATTAAATAAAAAGTTGGCTCTGGGGGATGGGTTTATTCACTTTTTTTGTTAATTATGTGGGATATTGTTTATATTGGATTTGCGTTGTTTAATTTTTTTGTAAAACAAAAAAAAAGTAAGTTGAAACATAATCGGCTTTGGAGAGTGGGTTTACCTTTAGAGATAGTTTGATATGTTAAGTAATAAGATTATATTTAGTAATAGCAATAGATTAAATGTAAGGGAAAAATATAGAATTAAGAATGAAATTATTATAATAATAATAATGAGTATAATGAGAATGAGATCTAAAGATAGGTAACAAAAGTATACAAGTAGTATGATATAGAATAGGCTGAATAAGTTTATGATTGTAATGGTATTAGAGAGAAATAATAACGTAAGCTTGTTTTTGATGAAATTTCTTTGTTTCACTATTATGTGTATCACATGGTGTTTTACTTTTTTGTTTTGCTTTTTTTTCTGTATAATCAATAAAAATAATTTTTTCTAAAAAAAAAAACAGCAACTGTTTTACCTTGAGCTTTTCCTTCTGCCCCCCTTCCCCCCAAAAGCACAAGATCAGAAGCTTAGACAGAGAAGGGCTTCTGCATTGCAAGCTTGAAACTTGTATCGGTTGTGTTTATTGCTACACTCGGTTCCTGAAGAGTATGCATTTTATCCTTTGAATGTAATCTGTGGTGCCTAATCTGATAGTCTGCTAACTTTTCCTCCTTACCTTAACCTTCTTCCTTGCCTTTTTTAAATTTTCTGTGCCTTCTGAAGTGTTCTGAAAGCTTGCATAGAGATTTAGTGCCTTTTTATTGCCTTTACAGAGGTAATACCACAATATGGTATATTCAATTTATACTTTTTAAAAATTCATTAAAAAAGTTTAAATGTTTTGTAAGCTGTTTGTCAGCCCCATGTTTTCAGGATGTGCAATACAGTTCAATGGCAACTGAGAAGTACATTCCTCTGGATTTAATAAAATTTACTCCCAGCTACCTTGTATAAAATTGCTGTGCCTTGTCACAACAACAGTTTGCAGAAATATCTTTTGCTTGTTTGCTTGCTCAAAAGTAAGCCCAGCTCTATTTAATGGAAATTACTCCTTGAATACTATGTTTAGGATTGGGGCTTTAGTTGCTCCAGGGCATG